>CAMGYJ010000004.1:62261659-62861659 GCA_946122785.1 Linum tenue
CAACAGAAGTTTAATCATTGGCCTCTAATATATGTACGTGATGACATGTGCATGATTTGTTGATAACTTTGAGATAATGTAAGAATCTTTTTGTAATTTTTCCTTTTTTACTCTTAAACTTGTTTTTATCAGTGACAGCTTAGCTTACCTAATGGTACATTTTTATCCATTTTATTACATGTAGGCGTTCATTAATTTAACTTATCCATGAAAAGTTCAACTTACTTATAATCCCAAATGCTAGATTAAAAGACAGGAAGATATGATTATCATTGAGCTCTCAGCTCTGATCAATTCTAGATCAAATCCTTGAATATGGTTGTTATCGAGCTAGATGCTTCTTAAGTTTTGACATTGACGTACAATTGTATTGAGCAATTAAACATATGCATTAGATTATAAACATCATGAATCATACACGTAAAATATATTGTCTTTTGTCAAGAAAATCATTCAAGAACGAATTAACAATCACATGCCATTCATATCCCTGGTGATGTATAAATACGGAGAATAAATAAAATTATTAATGAAGAAGAGTGTCTTGTATAACTATCAAATTTACCATATTGGAAACACATACTACTTCAAAATTGGGCCATGATGAATGAAACCCACACCAAATCCCACAATTATATTCCATCATGTAACAAAATAAAAATAAAAAAACAATGGCTAGAAATTAAAAATAAATAAAAACAAAACAGTTTCGTGATCGTGTTAGTGTTAGTGTATTTTATTCTCACCATCCATCATCACAGAAAATATTTTATTATTTCCCACCCTCCATTTTTTTTAATTTCCCCAAACCCCAAAATAAAAAAATAAAATAAAAAATGCATCCCAAATGAACTCCAAATTCACCTCAAATGAAAAAAAGAAAAAAAAAACTTCCCATCGTGTATATATGGGGTCGGATACTATGCTAACCCCTAAAGGGGTAGTGGTTTTTGACACCCTCCTCTTGATTGGTCACTTTTCCATTTAAGCTTTTTACTTTATTTATTGTAATCTTGTAAATTGGGAAAGCCTTAATTGTGATAATAATTATGAATGGGGAAGGAGAAAAACGTTGGTAATTATGAATGGGGAAGGATCTGGGGAAAAACGAAATCACCCCCATTAATTACATAATTAATTTCTCTCACTGGTACATTAATTACACGTACCACTCCACTGGTACACGTACCACTCCACTGGTACACGTACCAGTGGAGTGGTACGTGTACCAGTGGAGTGGTACGTGTAACCATATGTCCTGTTTAGGCTTAAAAAATTGTGAAGACTTTATGTTTATTCACATTCGAAGGATAATTTATTGCTTTTGGCATTGTTGTTGGCATTTCCCTAATTTTGCAACCCATTTTGGAACACAGTTTTTGGCTACTAATGGAAAGTTCCTATTTTTTCCCTATTATTGTTTATCATTGTTATGAAAAATATCATTGCACTGGTATTGTTCTCACTCTAACCTACCTTGTGGATTGCTCGCACCAGTGGAGTGGTACGTGTACCATTGGAGTGGTACGTGTACCAGTGGAGTGGTACGTGTACCAGTGGAGTGGTACGTGTACCAGTGGAGTGGTACGTGTAATTAATGTACCAGTGAGAGAAATTAATTATGTAATTAATGGGGGTGATTTCGTTTTTCCCCAGATTCTTTCTCTTTTCCAATGTGGTGAGAGACCCCAAATTACAAGATTAAAAAAAATAAAAAATCAGTTTAATTAATACTTGCCAATGATTGGAAATAAAATTGGCCAATCATAAAGGGGGTGTCAAAAATCACTACCCCTTTAGGGGTAGTCACGCTAACTGATCCCTGTATATATACACAACCTCCCCTCCAATCCCGCCTTATGAACCAGAAGAAGAAATGGACTCCTGACAATTAATTCCCTCTTTTCCATTTTCCGTTTCGCCCTTTCCATTTCTCTCTTCTGATTCTCCTCCGCCGACCGGAGTTCGCCGGAAAGGGCGGGAACAGAACTGCGAAACCCTTTATGATACCATCGCCGCCGGAACCACCACATGGCGAAAGGCAACAGGAGGTTGACCACCAGCCGCAGCGAGCGCCTGCTCGGAGCCTACGGCGGCGGAGGCTACAGCAACGGCCACCACGCCGAGCCGGAGCTCCGCGAGGAGGACGTGTGGTCCACGCTCCACGGCAGCGACGACGGTACCCGTTTCGATCGGGAGAACGTTTCGCTGAGCGAGTGGAGTTCACGCGCCGGGAGCGAGAGTAACGGCGCGAGCACTTCCATTTCGACCCGCCGGCGAGCCCCACGTACTACCGAAGGCGGCTTGTCGTTGGCTTTCGACGATTCTTCCGATTCACCCTCGTCGGAGAAAATTCAGGCCGCGGCGGCAGCTACAACGGCGGCGAGGATCGTGCACCAATTCCGCGGCCAAGAGATGGCTGGGGCGGGGGAGTCGCCGCGGCGGCAGGTGGCATCGTCGGCGCCGGTGAACGTTCCCGATTGGAGCAAGATCCTCCGGATCGACTCGGTGGAATCGCTGCACGAAATGAGCAACGGCGGAGGAGGGTTCGGCTGGGGCGGCGATCACGACGACGACGACTCCGACGGGATGGTGCCGCCGCACGAGTACCTGGCGCGTGAGTACGCGCGGGGAAGGAAGAGCGGAGGCGCGTCGGTGTTCGAGGGGGTGGGCCGGACGCTGAAGGGGCGTGACCTAAGGCGCGTGAGGGATGCGGTGTGGAGCCAAACCGGGTTTGATGGCTGACCGATCAAATCAACCGCTGGTCCCCCCGCCGGAGAAAAAACCACCAAAAACAATTTTCCTTTCTTTTCTTTTCCTCAATTTTCTTGTTTATTTAGATTGTTTTTTTGGATGTTTTTCGGTTTGGGCGATGATTCGGTTCGGCCGGGGGACGAAAGGGAGTTGAGTCGAACCAGCCGGCGACTGAGCTCAAGCTGTTTTCTCTGTTGTTTCTCCTGAAATCAGAAAAGGTGGGGTTTGGCGGTTGGTGGTCTCGAGGGAATTTCCATAAAGAGGGCTATTTTGGTAAAAAAAATGTTAATGGTAATTAAGTTTGTGAACTATGTTCTTTCTTTCTAATTATTATTAATGAAAAAATTTATGCATCTTTTAATACCAAACTAGCTTAATCGTAATAAAGAAAGAATGGATTTCCACTTCAATGGAAGGAGATAGTTGGTCTATATATAGCACAACTTGACAAAAAGAGTGATGCCACCACTCATGATTCTTTAAATAGTGTCCGTATGTCGTTTATAGATTCTATAATGAATAAATGACGGAATGAGAGAATTTTAAGTTTATAGAGGATTAAAGTTGAATTTCCTGTTTCATGAGAGATAGATTTTGATTAAATCTCATGGTAGTAGCACATTTAAGTATGCGACAAATTGATGATTGTAACGTGTTTTTAATTGACGTAGTAGAATGACACACCTTAACACGATGTGCTGTAAATTAATTAAACTCATCCCGTGGGGTAAATCGACTCTTATAAAAGTCAAGATGCTCTCTTATTCAATTTGTTTATACCTCTACAACCTGCTTGCAATTCAATCGTAAAAATCTTACCAGTTCTTGACATGATGTTACAAGTGTTGAATACCCAACTTATAACTCGACTGGAATTTTTTCTTTTGTCACTTTTAATAAGCAATGTCATTTCAACCATTAGTAAGAAAGAAATCAAAATATATGAATTGAACTGGATGGACCACAATCTAACACCTTTTGTCCAATGGCTCATTGCTTTGGCCATCATGTCACTGCCCTTAACTTTGGCTTAGCTTTTGAGAGAAAGTGATGCGCCCATTCCCCACATCCTTCCATTTAAACTAAACCCCATTTCCTCTCCTTTCCCTGGACCATTGAATTTTGGTACCAAGCTTTCTCTATTCCATTCATCGATCACCATTACTATTTAAACAAAAAGTGTTAGATGCTACCAAAGTACAAGTTCTTTGTTTAGATGTTACCAAGTACAAGTTCTCATGCCATTAAGCATAATGAGGCAGTCCTCTTTTCACATACTTCGATCCAAAATGTAATTATCATCAAACGAGGGTCTTTATCCCTCTGTCGGTCATTGTTTAATTGGCTATTTATCATTCGATACCAATCGGATAAACACAGGTGCTAATAAACTAGATGATGATGCTGCTTTTGTCATGAGTGAAGTGTATTGGGTTTACTCAGAGTGAAGCATGTACGTGTTAAAAAAAATCAAGAAACAACGCTTGCTATATATAATAATGGGGAGGATAATATAGTTTTTTTTATAATGGTGATAATTGCATTAAAAAAGAAAAGAGATGAGAAAGAGTGCAACTCCCAGCTCACAAAGAAACAAATGAAAAGCAGAAAATAGGACAGGAGCACAAGCAGTGCAACCCGAGCTAAGAACTCTAGCGAGACCAAGGGAAACCAAAAAAGGAAAAAGAAAACAAAAGGTTGCTGGACAAACCAAGAAGTCCCTACAACCGGAAAACCAGAAAACAATAAAACACAGAAGACAGCAAACACGCTACGAAACTCGTCGAGCGAATACAAGACACCGGCCCGAAAACTGGCGCAAATAAAGTGCCCGCTCAGCAACAGCCCCTCTGTCCGGCTGCTCAACAACCAGCAGCAACAGTTCCTCTCAAGCCACACCTGAATTAGAACCTCCGAAACCCTCCCATCCTCCTATATCCTGAGCCAGCTCTGTCCATCTGCTTTCTCGACCTTGCCTTGAGCAACTAACCACTCCATACAGTTCTGAACAGCTCTCCTGGACACAACATCAGGCGTTAAGGTCTTCTCTTCGAACACTCTTCGATTCCTTTCCAGCCACACAAACCACCACACTGCGTGCACGATACAATCTTTGAGCCATTCACCAATGTTGTTTGGTTTGGCGTGTGAACTTTGCCTAATAATCATCGCAATGTCCGAGCCTTGAGGGGACAAACCGGGGCTGTATCGGTTAATGTTTCTCCACACTTCTTTCACGAAATCACATTCGACAAACATGTGGAAGGATGATTCTTCATTGCATTAGCAAAGGCAGCACCTGTTAATATTAGACCTGATAATATAGTTTTTTTAGCCAACTTATTTCGAGAGATGAAGACCCTCACTTGACGCTAATTGCATATGGGGATTGAAGTATGGCATGATAGGACTAGACTACAAGTAATTTGATCAAACGAGGCTTTACTCTTTTAGGTCGAATAAACCCCTAAAAGCTTGACAAGAAGGCACCCACTTTTGTGAACTATAATAATGGATCAACAGTACCATATGCTTACTTATCAGGATCATAGTCGTCATTATTTTGTTGTTTAAGCCTAAGATCATGGCCCAAGAGTCAGACAAAGCATCTTTGATTAAGATGATGATGCATTAATCCTCTTATTATTATTCTTGGTAAATTGATTAACGCGATCCAGTTTGGTAACCAAACAGTAGAATTCGGTTTGGGCTGCCTTGGTTTGGTCACCTCTCTTTGTCCTCAAAAGGGTTGTTGTCCAATTCCCAACCAATTCATGTCCAATGGGCCTTCCCAAGTTTGTAGTACTACTTCGAATCCCCTCTGTGGTTTTGAAATTGGGCTCTCGGGTTATTAGTTCTTGGTTCAACAAAATTACTTTTTGGCTATATATATATATATATATCAGCAAAAATTGTTTTCGGTGTCCAGTTCTTCAATTCGATTACTAATTGTTGTTCATGACTTTGCATGTATCAAGAGCCTCCGCTCCTCTTTAAGGAAGCACTGGCATGCATCTGGCAATGATCTTGTGTCTGAGCTTACTGCCCATCACTAACAATTGTTCCTTACACAATCATTCCCAATTCATCAGTAAAACTTCGTTCTCTGCTCTGTTCCTGCCCATCTCTTTGGTCCTTCTGCAACACGAAGGAACCAGTTGGTTTTAATAACGGGAGTTGTTGGGAGAGATTTAATAATTATGGATTTTATGCCATTTATTAACAGCATCCCTCAAAACGAAATCCAACTCAAATGGACGGATATTTGTACAGGTCTGAATACCATGTGTTGAGGATGGTCGGGATTCAAACTCAAGACCTCTCGGTCATCAAATGCCCTGATACCATGTTGAGAAATCAAGAATTCGGTGAAAATGTTGCCTTTTGTTACTGAAATGACGAAAAATTTAGTAATATAGAAATTACTACGATCATTGATGCTCACAATAACTCTAATAATACTAATAAGGAAAACGCCTACCTTTCCGGAACTCTAACACGGAAACCCAAACTAATTTAGGCTTGGACTATACTATATGATAAATTAATGCTATGCCATAATACTATTCATACTACTAATGCTCTAATACACTCCCCTAATTGATTATAACAGCTTATCAACAATTTGAAACCCGGAACAAGAAACACTCCAAATGCTCTAATACACTCCCCTAATTGATTATAACAGCTTATCAACAATTTGAAACCCGGAACAAGAAACACTCCAAATTTCTATAGACTGAAAACAAAAACAAGAAACATTGTGAAACACATAACTACGCCGCCACATATGTCGATGTGGACGAAGACCATACCTCATGTCCTGTAAAACGTTTTCATGGTGATAATCATATTGAGTGTAGGAATGACAATGAGGCAGGTACGAGGCAAGTATCTTGATACCCATACCCGTCCCGTGGCAGGTCGGGTCATTTATCATGGGGCGCGGGTCGGGACAGGTCAACCCAATGAGTATGTAATTTATATGAAAAATATTAGTTATTTTCATTAAAACCCCAAGAAACAAACCATAATATGATAAAATATAGTAAAATTATTGGAGAAAATGAGATTTTCTCTTATTCACAACTTTATTGTAGCTAAAAATATGAGATAATGAAAGAAAAATCGTAAGTAATTTTATTAAAATTACATGTAATTTAGACAAGAACGAGTCGAAAATGGGGCGAGTCAGAGCAGGTCGAGAATGAGGTACCCATACTCGCCCCGCCCCGTCCCAAAATAAGTCAAACAGGTCGGGTAAAACGAGTGAGGTCGAAATTGCCCATCCCTAATTAAATGACAGCTCTTCAGGTACAAAATTAATTGATTCCAATAACTCGAGTTCTCGAGCCGTTGTCGTCATACCTCAATGTCGGCACATCTGGCAATGGAAATTTCAGATCGGGTTGTTGATTTGCATCAGATCCTGTCCTGTCTAACGTCGCCTAGCCAATCATGCTGTTTTCTGCTGCTGCGAGTCAATCCCAACAACTCAATGATGATAAGCTGTTCCCCATGCAATGAAATGGCGGGGCTTTCTCTTCCCAGGTTTAGGTTCTGGGAAACCTTCACAGTTCACTGAACATGATGATGAGAGTTTCACACTTTGACAGACTCACAGATCGTGGGTACAAAAACATCTGTCTTTCGGCGACAACGGTAATTCGCTCCATGCAACCCTCCTCAAACTGCAAATTAATTAAACGGAAGGAGATCAGCTGCTAGCTATAGCCGCCGTCGCGTCTTCCTCCATCCGCCACCGTAGGCCTATCTCCGGCGACGGCCACGGTAAGTCGCTGCCACCTCTCTGTCTCTGTGTCTCTTATTATTATACTTTCAAAACGGAAAAGGACAGGGGAATAGAAAGGGAAGTGGATGATGATTTTGAGTTGGAGACTGTTTCTTTCTGTTTATATAAATAAATAAAAAAATACAAAATTGAATATAGTACCACCGAACTTTGTACAAGTTACAAATTTAGCCAGGATGTTTATAAAGTTACGAATTAAATCCACATTCTTGATTACTAGTATAGGTATGGGTGGGCATTGGGTGGGTCGGGTGGATTTTGACCATAAAATGCACCCACCCGCGCTTAAACGGATTGATAATTTTTAACCCACCACCCACCCACATTTAGTCTCGGGTTGGGTCGGGCGGATGGTGGATGATTTGGGTGGGTTTGTGGGTTCACCCACATCACAATGTATATAATATAAAGGAGTCAACTTGACATGATAATCGGCGAAGAGAGTTATCTGGGGAAACAAGAAGATGAAATAGGGCGAAAAATGTCGAATTAGTTCTTAAAATGGATAGAAATTCTATTATGAAAGAGTTTTCTACATATTGAGATGATTATCAAGAGCAAGGAACTAAGAAAAATAATTCCACAAAGGAAAGAGCAGTGATCTAGGCACAAAAATTAGAGGAAAAAATAAAGGGAAGAAGAGGGGATCGCTATTTGGAAGGTTGACTTTGAGGTTCAAACTCTAGGAGCAGTCCTAGTTTATGTCTAACGTCTCCACTCTCCCCTCTCTAGCGCCGACGACTTTGATCTTTTTGCTGTTGGGTTGAGCGGGTCACCCGCGCACCCACCCACAACCCACCCACCACCCGGCGGATGGCTCCCAGCGCAACCCGTCACCCACCCATAGACCCACCCACTTAACGAAATTCGGGTCAAATACGGGTGGGTCGGCCCAAACCCGCGGATGATCCGCCCGCATGCCCGGCCCTAAGTATAGGTGTCAAAACATAGCCCGACCCGATTAACCCGCCCGATTAACCCGACCCGCAACTCGACCGCAACCCGAATTGACTAAAAGTCAACAACCCGTAACCCGCCCGACCCGCAACCCGATTGACCCGCAACCCAACTAACCCGCAACCCGACTGACCCGCAACCCGACTGACCCGAACCCGATTGACCCGCAACCCGCTTGACCCGCAACCCGATTAACCCGAACCCGATTAACCCGAACCTGACTAACCCTTAACCCGACCGACTCAACCCGAATTTCATATAATCCACTTGAATAATTATAAAAATATACAATACATAGTTTTTCAAAATAAAGTTTTTCATTCTAAACTTAAGTAAAATTATTTTTTTATTTCGTATAGGAAATTTAAAAAATATGAAACTCACTTGATATTACGTATTTTAAGAAAATTACAAAAATTGAAACATGAAGGTCACTTGAGATCATGACAATATTAATATAATATATAAATTAAAATTTTGGTTAATTTAACTATTCAATAAAATTATTAATTAAATATAAATAAAGTAAAGTAATGTATTTGGTAATTTGATGTTTTTAAATGAAGAGGGAAATTTTGGTGTATTCAAGTTTTTGGGAAGAGAAAGAAGAGGGAAATTTGGTTCTTTGAATTTTTTAGAAAAGAAACAAGTGGGAATTTTGGTGGTTTTGATATGTGGGAAGAGAAAGAAGTGGGAAAATTTGGTTCTTTTGATTATGAAAGAGAAATAAGGAGGGAAACTTTTGAGTTTTCAACTTTTTGTAGAATGAAAGAAGAGGGTAATTTGGTTCTTTCAATTTTATGGAGGAGAAAGAGGAGGGAAAATTGAGTTTTCTAATGTATGGAAGTAGAAAGGAGGGAAATTTTAGTATTTTTGTGAAAAGAAAGAAGGAAACAAATTTGGTGTTTTCAATTTTTTGGTTTTTCATAATTTTAGCTTTTGAAATATGAATCTTTAACTTTTATATGGAGGGCATGACTAGTTAAAATTATTCTTATATGCTTTGAAGGCTAACATATATATGTATGTAATTGTTTATGAGCTAATAAATAAATTAACCATTAGTTACAACAATTTATACTAAACTTGATAAGTAATCTTTAACGGTTCGTTGTTTAGGATATAAAGTATATGGTTAGGGTATAGGGTATAAGGTACATATGGTTTAGGGTGTATATGGTTAGGGTATAAGATATTGATGGTTTTGATGGTTCTAAGTTTTTTATTAACATATGTTCAATTGAAGTCATTTGAAATCTTTAACGGCAGGAGATCCCTTTTTAATTTATGTCTATGGTACGTGGTTAGGGTACAAGGTATGTGGTGTAAAGTATAAGATATATGGTTAGGGTATAACAATTAGCAAATATCACTTTTTATCTATGTTTTGAAAATCAAAGTATGAATTTCACTTTTAATTAACTATACTAGCAAAATTACAACTCAAAGACATGTGGTTAGGGTATAGGGTATAGGTTATGTGGTTAGTGTATAATGTATTGATGGTTTAGGGTGTACAATCAACAACATATACTAACTTAATATTGTTGATTGAGGGTAAGGCTAAGTGTATAGGATATATGCTATTGAGTAAGTTATGATTGAAGTAACAATAATTTGACTAAATTTGATAGCTAATCTTTAATAGTTCAATTATTAGGATAATTCGAACAATTTTACAAATAACTCGTTTGACAACAGTTTACTGAAGTTATTTGGACAATGAGTTATTTCGAAATAACTCCTTTTATCACTATGCTTTTGCCAAATACCACACACCAAATACCAGATTTGCATGGTTATACACTTATACTAAACGAGATACTTTAATCCAATTACTATTGAATTAATACTAAAATATCAAATAAACAATTAAGGTTGTCTTTTGGTTGCAAATATTGATATCACCATTACTATTAGCTATAATACTTTACCAATTATGATTAATTACATAACAAGTTTGCAAGTCATACAAATTGATTTAACATTTTGACTAATTTTTTTCAAAAAAAATAAAGTATATATATACGAGGTAGAAATAAATTGGTTAAAAAGTTGACAAAATATTTTAAATTAGTGTAATAAAATGTGTAAGTTGGTAATGAGTAATGAGTTAAGTTACTTTATGCGCTGGCCCGAACAACCCGAAACCCGATCCGCCCGCAACCCGCCCGACCCAAAACCCGATGAACCCGCAACCCGATTTGCCCGCAACCCGATTGAACCCGAACCCGATGAACCCGCAACCCGACTAACCCGCAACCCGTTTGAACCCGAACCCGATGAACCCGAACCCGATGAACCCGCAACCCGACTAACCCGCAACCCGTTTGAACCCGAACCCGATTGAACCCAGCCCGAACCCGCCCGAACCCGCCCGATTGACACCTATAATTACTAGTGCCTAGCATGCCTAGACGTACTTAAGCGTTGGATATAAATGTAGAAACATATCTCATACTTGCCTAGAATTATAAGTTTATATATGAACCAATATCATAGTGTCTGTCTACCTCTCATTTCTAAATCTTTATTAACAACACATGCTAAAGTATAAAACATAGTGTGGAGAAATGATAAACGAAGAAGAAGCTAGAAAATAGCAAAGTAGATTGAGAGAGAAGAAGCTACTCTAAAGATGGTCATCTCTAAGTGTAGCCTAGCGGCTAACAAAACTTGGGAGGGGAAGAAGGAAAAGGGAGGATGGTATTGTGTTTTTTTTCTCTCTAACCTAGTAGAATATCAAAATGTAGAAAAGAGACACCGGGATTTCATTTGGAGACGCAACTAAGTGCTAATGAGGCACCGTCGGTGCCACAACGTGCTCGAGACGCCTTGCCCACTGCTTATGGCCAATGCAAGGTGTTTTCCTTCTGCCTAGCGCCTAAACGAGCTTATGCGAGTGTCTAAGCACGCTTTTACAAATGACTGATGAATACTAAAAATCATCAATACAAAAGTTATAAATTAAGACAATAATGTTTATAAATAATATAATCAATCCTTAAAAGTTATAAACGTTATGCTTAACAAAATTGAAAATCACATTTTTTTTAATAAACCAGAGTGATACAATACATTGTACCAATTAAAATCACATGGTATACAAACTAGAATCACATTGTACACATACTAGAGTGGCGTGCTATACAAACCAGGGTGACTTGATATGCAAGCCATAGCCAAATTGTTTACAAATCAAAATGACATAATGTACAAATATAGATTAACCTAGCATACAAGCCATAATGAAATAATATATAAATCAATTTGACAATAGTATACAAAGCAAAACCATGTTATGTACAAACTAGAGTGACATGATATACAATCGATTTGTTCGTAGCTTGCAGAACCAAAACCCCTTAATGCACATATTAGATATAATTTACACACCGCAACTACATGAGTTACAAACTAGAGTAACATCGTATACATATCAGACTAGCATTAACATACAAATCAAAGCCACATTATTTACCCAACTATAGTGACATAGTATACAAAACATACTAGTATAGTAAATCATAACGATGTTCAGATCTATCGTCTCTCTCATCCTGTAGTAATAATCTATTGAGGGCTTTTGTGTATAGCTATTCTTGTTGAGTGACTGATTGGTAATTGACCAAGAGGGAGAGGTCAATAACAAGAAGTAAGTTGGTTGCGTATGTGCTGGTGAAGATCAAAACAAATAAACATCTGCCAGGGAATTATATTTCTCTTTCTTCTCTGTTTCAATTTCCATCCCAAGCTACCGATCACCCTTTCCCCTTATCTTTTTCCTTTTCTTCGTCATCATCAATACTTCTTCTTCCTCTCCTCCTTTCGAACAACCCATTTCCCGATTTTCCATCTGTGACGAAGTAGCCCCTTTTGATCCCTGTTTCCCCTTCATCCAATTCTTCCTCTTCTCTGATTCTCCTTCAATTGAGTGTCGGTTGATCCTTTTCGACGATTTCAGGAGACCAATCCACTGCGATATGAAACCGAACTGGCGTTGATCGTTGCTTCTGCAATTTGCTTTCTCTCCTCCGGCTTCAGGAAGAGAGAAGAAAGTTAGGAGACGTAACAAAAAGAAGAAGAAAGACAGAGGATTCGAGAATCTCTCAATCGCCTTCTTACGTACGTCTGCCAGAGAATATTTCCTGGGGGTTTCTTCACTCTTTTGTTTGTTTCGTTGGTTGGGTGTTGGAGGTCTCTCAAAATTGATTCGGTTTTGGCTTGTCGGCTTCGGATTCTTTTAGATCGGCCGGAGTTTCATGCTCTCCGCCGTTGATCGGTGAGCCGTTTCCCAGAGATTGTTGTGTTTAGCTTGATCAGTAGGCGTCGGTAAGGTCGGATTGAGATGGGTTTTTCATCTCTGCGCTCCCTTTTTTCCTCTTTTTGGTTATGATCAACATACCAATTCTCAAAAAGAAGCTCCCTCGTATTGTTTTGGGATCCTGTTTGTGTTCCCGCCATTTATGGTGATGAAGGAACTGGTGGTGTGTGGCTAGGATTTCCCCCATCGGAGCCCTTGTTCGACCAGGCGAAGTGGCTCTGGAGAACATTTCAAAGAAATGAATCTGCTTTTGTTGGATGGATTTGTGTTGTTTGTATCGGCGGATTGATGGGGGATTCTGTTTTGCTGATTGTGAGAATTACTAATGTCTTTTTTGAGTATTTTGCCAGTAGCTTTCCAATGTCTGGTTTTGGTTGTTTGTTGCTTGGTTCCTTGTGTTCTCTGCGTGCCTTGTTGGCTTCAGTGCTGAGTTTCCCCATTGGATGAGTAGGGGCAGTATGCTTTTGCATGAAAGATGCGAACTTTACTTGCCGAGCCAAACTGAGGGCCAATGTTGATTGTAATCGCGTTGGTGCGAAGTAAGAGCTCCTTGGAGCAAAGGGTAGTTTGTCACAACATATGTGCATTGGGTTTTACTTGTTTGAACTAACGGTTCATATTAGTTTTCTGCCTTTGTTGAATGTGTTCTGCCATTATTGCTGATCACTGCTTAATTTCCTAGGTAGATGAGCTGGAATTCCATAAGCAAGATTGAATTGAGTTTGCGAGAAAGGAAATTAAGCTAATTTTGTGTCTTTTGGTGACAATGTGATTGCAGGAGAAAGAAAGTTGAAGTCTTTTAGTTCTTCTCCCCCAATTCGGCAAAGTTTCGGGCACTGCAATTCGCCTTCTCCAGCAGTGCCCAATGGACGCCACCGCTAGTGGAAACCCAACGGTTCAATTCCACACCATAACAGACCAACCCATTACTGCAATTGTTGTTGCTGTTTCGAATTCTGCTTCATCCACATTTCAAAGGAACACCCGCCATTGCTATGGAGACTCCACTCCTGGAGAATTCCCCTTGGCTGCTAACCCTTCCATTGTCCTCCACGTCCTCACTGCATGCAATTTGGACCCTCAGGACCTTGCCAAGCTCGAGGCAAGTCATTTCATTTTCCAGTTCATTGGTTCGATTGTGGACCTCACTTTCCTTACTGGTGGATTGATGATGCTGCTGATTTCGTTTCCACCTTAACATTTGTGCAGGCAACATGTTCCTTCTTTAGGCAGCCAGCGAATTTCGCCCCTGACTATGAACTGTCGATATCAGAGCTTGCTGCTTTGGACATGTGCCAGAAAAGGGCAATCTTTAAGCCAATGACAATTGATGAGCGTCAGGATTTGAAGCAAAGATGTGGTGGCTCATGGAAGCTCGTGCTGAGATTCTTGCTGGCTGGAGAAGCTTGTTGTAGAAGGGAGAAGTCGCAGGCGATAGCTGGACCTGGTCACAGCATTGCTGTGACTTCCGCTGGTGTAGTTTACTCATTCGGCTCGAACAGCTCTGGACAGCTCGGGCATGGCACTACCGAGGAGGAATGGCGTCCTCGTATTATCAGGTTGCTATAAAAAAGTAAAACTATGGTCAATGATCCCTGCAGTGTGAAAAATTGCTTCTGACGTTAATGGGGAGCTTGAACTTCACTGTGTTTAACAGATCATTGCAAGGAATTAGGATAATTCAAGCCGCTGCTGGCCCGGGGAGGACAATGCTGATTAGCGACGCAGGCCTAGTTTATGCTTTTGGTAAGGATTCATTTGGAGAGGCCGAGTATGGAGTTCAGGGTTCCAAAATGGTCACAAGTCCTCAACTTGTTGAATCTCTGAAGAACATATATGTAGTACAAGCTGCAATTGGCAACTTCTTTACTGCTGTTTTATCAAGAGAAGGGAGAGTGTATACCTTCTCGTGGGGAAACGACGGAAGGCTCGGTCACCAGACTGAGCCTAACGATGTTGAGCCTCACCCATTGTTGGGAGCACTTGAGAACATCCCCGTGGTACAAATTGCTTCTGGATATTGCTATCTTCTTGCCCTCGCCTGCCAACCTAGTGGCATGTGAGTCTAATAGTCACCTTGTTTGATGGACCTTTGCTCGAGGTTATTTGTGTACTCATGCTGACTTTGTGCTAATGTCTGTGTATGAACCAGGTCGGTGTACTCAGTCGGGTGTGGATTGGGTGGGAAGTTAGGACATGGGTCGAGAACCGACGAGAAGCAACCTCGACTGATCGAGCAGTTCCAGGCATTGAACCTTCAGCCGACGGTGATCTCAGCTGGTGCTTGGCATGCAGCTGTGGTTGGCCGAGATGGACGAGTGTGCACATGGGGGTGGGGTCGTTATGGCTGCTTGGGCCATGGGAATGAGGAATGTGAGTCAGCTCCTAAAGTTGTCGAGGCTCTCGGCAATGTGAAAGCTGTTCATGTGGCTACTGGAGACTACACCACGTTTGTGGTATCTGAAGATGGCGATGTGTATTCGTTCGGTTGTGGTGAATCGGCTAGCCTTGGACACAATGCGGTTGTCGATGAAGAGGTTGCCATCTCTCTCCTTTTTCTCCAGCTTCTACTTTGGTTTCCTTTTGACTTGGTCACATTGAATGAAACTTTTTTAAAAAAAAAAAGAAGCTCTCTTCTAGGTGTCGGCAGCCGTTTTTATCTGATTTTGGTCCTGATCTATTATTTTTTAACCAGTTTTATGCCAAAATTGGTCAAATACTAAACCCAATTGGACCATGTTCAACCTTCCTTTCATCTGCAAATTGATGGTCCATCTTCTTGGTCAGGGATTCCAGTTTTCCATTCAAAGTCACACTACTTGTTTCTCTCCCTTTTGACATCCCAACTTCCGGTTGTTCAAGTGTCAAGTGTGTGGTCTTTTGGTTACTTTTTTAGGTCCATCTGAATTTTGGCAACTTCTTCCCCAATTGATTTGATAGGTTTAGTTCACCCTGCACTGATCAAACCTTTAAAGTTCACTCACTCTGAGAATTCGTTTTGTTTGCTTTTCCAGCAAGTGAACAGGCACGCGAACGTGTTGAGCCCCGAGCTGGTGACATCACTGAAAGAAGTGAAGGAGAGAGTGGTCCAGGTCAGCCTGACCAACTCCATCTACTGGAATGCTCACACTTTCGCTCTGACAGAATCCGGGAAGCTCTATGCGTTCGGGGCGGGGGATAAAGGTCAGCTCGGGGTAGAGCTCGTGAACAACCAGACTGAAAGGGGCAATCCAGAAAGGGTGGATGTTGATCTGAGCTAAAACTAAGAACAAAATAACAGGAGAAAAAAAAGGCCATAGCTTGCACATAGCAACACAGCAAAATGGCTTTGCATCTGATGATTTGGGGGATTTTTATAACTTATGAATTCATGCATCCATCAATCTCTTAGGAACTTGCATTTGGCGTCGTTCTTAAGGATCATTTGTCTAGATTTGGGGTTTAATGTTTATGGTGTAAATAGAAGGAACAGACAGTACAGAAGAACTGTGAAGGGTTTTTCTTCTCTTTTGTTAATTTGGGTTTAGGGTAGTAGGGTCAGGGGAGGGTCCCAGAAAAAAGCTCAGCAAGCTGATAACTGCGCCATGGCTAATGGTCAAATGTGGGGCACTGGTAGTTATGGGTGTCTTGGGGCTCTCTTGACCCAAACTTGTTAATAGCTCTTTAACATTTCATTAATAACTTGTTAGTTTGCCTCCATGAAAGCTTCACCAGCAGTCTGAGTTGTGGGCTGATTGTGTCGATATGGACAATGATTTCAGCAGCTGCTGCAACCTGCAAAATTCTTTTTAACTCAATGGGTTCTTGAACAACTGTAATGGTAAACAGGATGGCATTAAACCCTTTGGAAGCTTCAACAAGCATTTGGTCTTGTGAAGCTTTCAGTGGCAGCCAGCCAAGAATCAATAAGCAGAACAGCAGAAGAAGCAATTTAATAGTAACAAACCAAATCTGGCCTTAGGCTTTATCAGAAGTCCCAAGAAATGTCTGCTCATAAACATTTTTAAGTCTTGGTGACCATAGCCACCACGGAATTGACTATTGAGGTTCATTGGGAAGACAACCCCTATAGTGACAGGAAATTGGCATCTAGCCTGCTTATTTGTCCCATTATCAATGCCACTTGTCCTTTGAGCAGGTGGCGTAACTACAGGGTAAATTTTGCATCAGTTATTGATCATAGGATATGCTTCTCAGAGGTGTGGCTTAGCTTCATAGTCCATATGTTAGAAACAAGGTTTCTAACATTTGTAGAATTGGGGAATTAGCTAGACCAACTAGGGATTGATCAAGCTAGGGATTAGAATTAGGGAATTTAGGAAGAAGAAAGGGGAAGGATGGCTGCCGATCGGCCAAAGAGAGAGGGAAAGAGAGAGGAAGTTCGGCGCTAGGGAGAGAGAGAGAGAGAGAGAGAGAGATTAGGATTTAGGTTTTCTGTAATTGATTGCTTAATGACAAAATAACTCCTACTGCAGATTATATAATCCGCAAAATACCTAACTGCTACCCATAAAACGAAAATACCCCAAATGGTCCCCCAATTATCAAAACCGACAATAATACGAAATAATGAAAAGCTGTAAAGTGTTTGTTTCTAACATCTCCGCCTCCTTGGGAAACAACCTTGTCCTCAAGGTTGCGGCTTCTCTTGCTCTGCTCCGGGTTCCTCCACCATCTCATCCTCCGCCTCGTCTTCCCATCGTCCCACCAAGAACATCAAATCAGGCTTCCCGCACTTGTGACCAAAGGTAAACCGCTCGTCACAGTTGAAACACTTCCCTTCCCGCCTCTTCTGCTCGATCTCGGCCGGAGATAGCGTCCTAAATCCCTTGGGTGGTGGCCTCGGTCCCGTTCGAATGACAGCCGCAGGTGGGCCAGCCGCCGCACCCCCTCCCGAACTAGGCCCCGATGCAGCTCCACTCGTTCCCCCACTCGCGCTGCTACCACCGCCTCCTCCTCCGGCCGGCTTCTGGTAGCGGCCTATCACGCCCCGCCAACTAGCCAGCTCCTCCTCCTTATTACCTGCAAGACGGAAAACAGCTCGAAGTGAATCGGGCTCAAATACCCGCACAGCCGCGGCGATCTCTGGCCGGAGTCCCGCCATGCACAGACCCACCAATGTCTCCTCCGGTACGCCCTTGCACTGGTTACCCAGTTTAAAGAACTCTGCTCGATACTCCGCCACTGTACCAGTCTGGCGCAGCTTCGCCAGCTGCTCCGGGGCCCACCCTTCCGACTTGCCAAACTGATACCTCAGCTCCTCCTTGAACATCGGCCAGGTAATCAGCGTTCGAGCTTCAGCATAGGTCCGCTCCATCCATTCCCACCACTGCAATGCATCCCCCTCTAAATAGAAGGACGCCAACTGAGCCTTCCGTTCCTCTCTAGTGGGATGGTTCTTGAACCACCGTTCTGCGGAGTATAGCCACAGACCTGCATCCTCCCTGCCATTGAATTTTGGGAACTCAATGGTTGGGGGCTTAGCTCGAAACACCATGTCATCTTCCTCCTCACCACCTCGGGAGTAACCAGCGTGCCTCCCATACCCCGGCGCCTCGCGGTGATAATGCTGCGAGTACCGGTGTCCCCCTTCATACTCCCACTCTCCTTCCACCTCCTCTTGATGTCCCCGTCCTCGGCCCATCTCATTTCTCTGCCTCTGATCACCAGTTCCTGATCCCATGAATTCCCTACCAGTGCCGTGCTGATTCACAAACGGCGGTTGATTGCCACTAGGCTCGTCAAACTGACCTTGGCGAGCCGGAAAGCCCCTGCTGCCCGTTCCCCCTTGGCGCGCCAGCTGCTGCCCTGGTTCGGTCCTGGTCCGACCGGGTTCGGTCCGACCGGGTTCGACCCGACCACTTGGGCCCCTGCTCGACCCCGCCCGGCCCGCATACTCGGCCCGGCCCGCGGGTCCCCGGCCCATGGAGCTCAGCCGACCCACCTCCCAACCGCGGTCCGCTTCTCGCCGCTTCCCACCTGGCCCGCCTTCCGTCCCAGCTCGGCCCATATGGCTTCCTTCATCCCTGTTATAATCCTCCCCGGGCCCATTCGGCTCATTGGGCCACGGCTCATGATCATACTCCTGCTCCAAGCCCATCAACTCTTCTTCATCCAAGCCCACGTACTCTGCCATCTTGGCCTTGCCCCGCGCGCGCGCCTTCTCCTGGGCCGAGGGGGTCGGAAGCAGCCCATCTTTGATTGTTGGGCCAAAGGAGACCTGGCCCGCACGCAACCCCAGCCGGTTAGGGTTGGCCGCCGCGCCGCCCTTCTCACCCCGCCCCTCCGCCGCCGTGTTCGCCGAGGCCCGCGCGGCGCCGTGGTCGCCGGCCGCCTCCACCGAAATCGACCCCTCCCCTGGCGCGCCGTCCTCCCCGTGCAACTGGCCGCCGCCGCCAGCTTCGATCCCTGATTTCTTCAGGGCCGCCACCAAGTCACCCACCTGTCCCGCCAGTGCCTTCACAGCTCCTGTCAGAGCATCAAGGGTTTGGCCTTGCTCCCTAGCCCTCTCCTGCAGTTCTCCCAACTCTTCCTCCACCCGCGCCTGTCTCCTCGCCTGCGCCTCCAGATCCCTCCTCAACTCCTCATTGCCGGTCAGATCCTCCACAGCCCCATCGACCCCGTCGTCACCTGCATCGGCGCCCTTGTCACCCGCCTGATTCGCCTTCTCCGCTCTGTCTGCTGCCTTCATGGATTTCGTCGTTACCATCGTTGGTTCTCCGGTTTCTAAGCTGTCCCTGACGGAGTTGGGAAGAACTCTCCGATCGGAACCGGGCTCTGATACCAGATGTTAGAAACAAGGTTTCTAACAGTTGTAGAATTGGGGAATTAGCTAGACCAACTAGGGATTGATCAAGCTAGGGATTAGAATTAGGGAATTTAGGAAGAAGAAAGGGGAAGGATGGCTGCCGATCGGCCAAAGAGAGAGGGAAAGAGAGAGGAAGTTCGGCGCTAGGGAGAGAGAGAGAGAGAGAGAGATTAGGATTTAGGTTTTCTGTAATTGATTGCTTAATGACAAAATAACTCCTACTGCAGATTATATAATCCGCAAAATACCTAACTGCTACCCATAAAACGAAAATACCCCAAATGGTCCCCCAATTATCAAAACCGACAATAATACGAAATAATGAAAAGCTGTAAAGTGTTTGTTTCTAACACCATATTATATCAATCCAAGTGAAAATCTGGGCTGGTCTATTGTTTCTGAAATTTTTGGATGGTACGATTAGGAACTATCAAACATGGCAGAGAACTGCAAGAATGGCTCTCAAAATGAAATACAGATTGCATTTTATCAATGACTCACTCCCTATGCAAGATCGTAGTGGATTGTTGAATTGGATTGGTGGATCAATGAATCAAATGAATTGGCGGATTGAATCATGGATCCAAAAAAGCATCTAATCAGTGGTTGATATGTTTGTCGAGTTGCAATGCAGAGTTGTGCATGGCAGCAAACCATGCGATTGGAGCAGACGAAGAAATAAGAGGAAAAAGGGAATCAAACTCGGGTCAGAAGAACAAATCCATTGTCACTATGACTTGGTCGTTAGTCACGGTAAGTGAATTTTAAATTACAGTTTAAATTACCATTATGTTTTTACTGTAAATGAACTTTATCAAGTATAAATAATAAACTCTTACAAAAAATAAGTATAAATAAGAAACAAGAGAGTACTCTGGTCTCTGTGATTTGCTCACCAATTCATCATCTTCTTCCTCTATAAGCTACTAAACCTAGCAGCCCTATCTTCTTAGGAACGGCAAGTAAGAGATAAAGCCAGAGTACCAGCCTTAATCATGGATGAAAATGCTGAAATGCAAGCTTAGATGACATAAACAAATCAACAGTAGCTCTACGAGCGAAGAGCCTACACTCGAAATGGTCTAGAAAACACGGCATCGCTTCTCAACCGTATGAGTGGTAAAAGCAACACGCAATCAACCCTAGTGGTAAAATGTAATTATTCAAGGTGAATCTTTGGGTTTTCTTGTTCTGCGGTTAACAAGCAAAAACTGCTGCAGCAGAGGCATTCGGGAATTAGAGAATGTATGACACTAACTCTTAAGACTCCATGGAGGAGTTTCTCTTCTTCTCTTGCTCGAGTCGCTGCAGTTGTTCCAATCTTTCTGCCCACGCCCTATCCCTCGCCACAGCAGCCATTTTGCGGTCCACTCTCGCGGCCATTTTCCTCCTGTTAGCTGCCTGCAACTGAACTTTCCTCTTCTTTGCCTCCGTCTGTTCAAGTTTTAAGTTAAACACCACCACAGGTTTATTCATGTCCGTTAATCTAATCCATCCCAATGAAGAAAGTAATGCACTTCGGTGATTTCTAACGTCGTAATGGGCCCTAAGATAGTTGCAACTGATGTAGTTAGTAATGACAGCCATCAAACATGCATCAGAATTGTACAAGATTCATGCTTTTGAAAACTCTCCAAAGTTATCGAGACAACTAATTCTTGACAGAGAAAGCCAATAATGTCTGCACTGTTTCTCTATATGCTGCTCAAACCCATTGTTCAACTGTTGAATTTCAAGTTATCTAGGCACAATCCAGCAACAATCAAGTCGAAACTAAAGCCAATTCGATACGTACCTTCACAAAGGCGCGGTGTAACATTCTACGCTTCTTCTCGTTCCTTCTCTTGACACTTCCTTCATTAGGGTTACTGGGTTTAATCGGCTCTCCAGCATCATACTTCACCCAAGCAAATGCCCCTACACAATTGGGGATCACAGTTCAAGTGATCAAGTCCTACCCACCCCAATTCAAGTAAAAAGCCTCACAAAGTAAGAACCTTTAAGTAAGCCACCGGTAGCAGAACCATAATTAATCAATTCCTCATCATCCAACGCCCAAATTCGTTCTAAACAAAGCAGCAAGCAGGTAATAAACGTTACCGGCAGGTCTCAAGCCGGCCCTTTTCCGGCGAGGTTTATCGAGTGGCCGGCGCTTCGGCAATCTCGTGTCCGTTAACCTGTCGTAACCAGACTCTGAAAAGAAACTGAAATGACGCCACAGCTGCTGCTGGCCCAACAACGGTGGTAAAGGTGCTTGACGGAGGCGGAGACCAAATTGGCATTCGGGTTTTCCCGCAACCCAAAATCTCGAATTGGAAGCAGTGGAGGCGCCGGATGCAATAATCCTTCTGGCCTATGAAAAAGCTCAATGAGCTTAGGGTTTGTAGAGGAAGAAGAGAGTGAAGGCGGCACAGAATGAGGGGAACCCGCAAGAAGTGATTCTCCTCTGCTACTTTTCATTTATACTCAACAGAAAGGTAAAGTTCAGTACAGTAAAAATGGAACCAGTCCGTTAAAACAGAAATACGAAAAGCAGTAAATAAATGCGCCACTTGTCATCGTGTAATTGGCCCTTCGTTGCTCCACCTAACGTTCACTGAGAAACCTCCACGACGTCGCTTTGGTATTCGCCTTAAACATCAGATGGAGGGGAAGGCAGAAACGTTTCGTTTCTGCCTGGTTCGTTTCTTCTTCAAACTTCAAGCTCGCGCCTTCTGCAAGTGACCGTTGAAGGTCAGTCGTCTTCTTCCTGGACTGAAACCCCCCCGCAAGCTGGCGAGTAAGCATTGAAGACTCCCAGCTTGTCCAAGAGGAACTTCAGACGATAGCGAGTCACTCCCTTGGTGAAGATGTCAGCAATTTGATCATCAGTCCTCACGTGGCTTAGCTTAATCAACCCAGACTTCAGTCTCTCCCTTGTAACATGGCAATCGATCTCGATATGCTTTGTTCTTTCATGGAAAACTGGGTTTTCTGCAATATGTAAAGCTGACCTGTTATCACAGTAAAGAGGGATTGGAAGAGGAACCTGAACTCCCATTTCCAGCAACAAATTCCTGAGCCACTGAACTTCACAAACAACCTGTGCCAAAGCTCTATACTCAGCTTCAGAAGAAGAGCGTGACACAGTTGTTTGTTTCTTTGTTTTCCAGGTGATAAGGGAAGTTCCCAGGAAAGTGCAATAACCAGTCAGAGATCTTCTTGAATCAGGGCAGCTAGCCCAATCTGCATCACAAAACCCTGACAATTCCAATTTCGAATCAGACCTGAAAATTAGACCTTGCCCTGGTGTGTGCTTCAAGTACCTGATAACCCTATGAGCAGCTTGAAGGTGTTCAACAGTTGGTGTGCCTTGGAATTGAGCCAACTGCTGAACAGCATAGGTGATATCAGGCCTGGTGATAGTCAAGTAGTGGAGTTTACCAATCAATCTCCTGTAAACAGTAGGATCAGGCAAAGCTTCACCTTTTGTAGCTGTCAACTTCAAGTTACAATCAACAGGGGACAAACACCCTTTTGCTTCAATGTACCCTGCATCAGTAATTAATTCCAGACAGTATTTCTTCTGACTCAAAGAGATCCCTTTATGATCTCTTAAAACTTCCAAGCCAAGAAAGTAACTCATTTGGCCAAGGTCCTTGACCTTAAATTCCTTCCCAAGGAACAGTTTTAACTGCTCAATGTCACCCAAATAACTGCCTGCAATCAAGATGTCATCAACATACACAAGGACCACAACAATTCTGCCCTGAATCCATCTCACAAACATAGAATAGTCTGAAGATGTCTGAGAATACCCATTCTTCATTAATGCAGTAGTTAGTTTGGCAAACCACTGCCTGCTGGCCTGCTTGAGTCCATAAAGAGACTTCTTAAGTCTGTAAACAAGGCCTTGACCTCTAGGAACATTAGCTCCAGGAGGTATTTCAAGATAAACCTCTTCTTCTAAGTCTCCATGCAGAAATGCATTGGAGACATCCATTTGGTGAATGTGCCAGTCCTTTGAAGCTGCCACTGCCAACAAAGTTTTCACAGAATTAATCTTGGCAACAGGTGAGTATGTGTCAAGGAAGTCAATTCCATAAATTTGTGTGTATCCCTTGGCAACAACTCTGGACTTAAACCTCTCAATAGTCCCATCTGACTTGTGCTTAATCTTGAACACCCATTTGGAACCTACAGCTTTCTTACCCTCAGGTAACTTCACAACTTCCCAAGTCTGGTTCTCTTCCAATGCTGCCAACTCTTCATTACAAGCCTGGTTCCACCTGGGATCTTTGCAGGCTTCAGCATAGGAAGTAGGTTCCACTTCCATCATGACACTAAATGCAAATGATCTCTGTGCAGGAGTAAGGTTTTCATAGGAGAAGTTCTTCCAGATGTGATGTTTGGAACATGATGCAGTAATATTAATGTCATAATCTTTGTGCCATGCTGGGACATTTCTGGTTCTAGTGGATTTTCTGAGGAGTTCAGCCTCATTAGAATCATCATCATCAGGGAAAACTTCAATCTCAACCTCCCCCCCACCAGAATGCAAACCAGGAGACTCTGAACAGGAAGGTTGTTTAGAAGAAGAAGGAGAAGAGGAAGGAGTTGGAGATGGAAATGGACTATGAGAAGGAGGTGAACTGGGGGCATTCTGGGAAGTGGATGTGTTAGGTGATGAGGAGGAAGAAGGGCTATCTGAAGGTACGGGTGACAAGATAGGAAGAATAGGATCTGAAATGAGAGAAGTGGTATTAGAAGAGGAGGAAGAAATGTGGAATGGTAGAATTGTCTCATAGAATGTGACATCTCTAGAGACAAAGAAACTGTGAGAATTGAGATCATAAAGTTTAAAACCTTTAATCCCAGAAGGAAAACCAAGGAAAATGCATTGCCTTGCACGAGAATCAAATTTGGTCCTATCCCTATGCAAGGTGGCAGCATAGCATAAGCAACCAAAAACTCTTAAGCCAGAGAGGCTAGGAGGTTTGTGGTAGAGTAGTTCATAGGGGGAGGTGTTGTTCAGGGCAGAAGTGGGGATTCTGTTAATGAGATACACAGCATGCAACACACAGTCACTCCAGAATTGAAGGGGAACTCCAGATTGAAACCTCAGTGATCTGGCAACATTCAGTATATGCTGATGTTTCCTTTCAACCCTGGCATTCTGTTCAGGGGTCTCAACACAAGAAAGTTGATGCTCAATCCCATTAGCAGCATAGAATTCTGCCATGTGAAACTCACCTCCCTGATCACTTCTAACAACCTTGACATGTTTTGAATACTGCTTAGACACCATCACACAGAATGATTCTAACAGTTTACTAGCTTCAGATTTATACTTCATCAAGTAAGTCCAGACACCTCTTGAGTAATCATCAACAATTGTTAGAAAATAGGAGTAACCATCATGTGATTTAACAGCCAATGGACCCCAGATGTCCACATGAATAAGAGAAAAAGCATCCTGTGCACGAGAAGAACTAACAGGGAAAGGAAGCCTTTTGTGTTTGGCAAAATGACAAGTTTCACAGTGTAAACTAGAGATCCTATTACATGGTACTAATAGTCTCTCTTTCTCTCTGTGAACATGTCCAAGTCTCCAGTGCCACAGGTCAAATGTTTGAGGGGAGAAGTTGTAGATGGCTGCTGCCTGAGGTTGTGAATGAGATGATGAAGGAGATGGGGTAGTCTTGAAGTTTAGTTGATATAGGCCTCTAATCTGCTTTGCCAAACCAGTCCTGTTGAGGGTCATTAGGTCCTGAATTTGGCAAGAGTCAGATTCAAAGTGTAAGGATATTGGTAAGTCATTGGTAAGTTTACTCACAGAAACTAGGTTGAATGAGAAACTGGGCACAAGAAGGACATTATCAAGTACTAGTCCTGAAGGAAGTTTAACTCTCCCTATATGACTCACAGAAACTTTGGTTCCATTAGGCAGGAAAACAAATTGATTCTGAACTGGGGTGGACTCAAAGAAGAGATCTAGGCTGCATGCTATATGGTCAGAGGCACCAGTGTCGAGTATCCATATACCAAGCAACCCATTAGATTGTTGTGGAAGGTAAGAGGAGAGAATGTATTTACCAGCATGGTTTGGAAAATGAGGAATGTGCTGTGCCACTGAGAAAGCATGATGATTAATGGAGGGAGAAGCTGGTGGAGATGGGCTTGGTGAAGGTGGGACTGAGTTCAGGAGGAACCTCAACTTGTTCAACTCTTCAGAAGATAATCCAAAACTGCCACTGGAG
The DNA here is from genome assembly GCA_946122785.1 of Linum tenue. Lineage (NCBI taxonomy): Eukaryota > Viridiplantae > Streptophyta > Magnoliopsida > Malpighiales > Linaceae > Linum > Linum tenue. The sequence continues at coordinate 62,287,555 of CAMGYJ010000004.1, forward strand.
GGTCTAGTATCAATGCTGAGTTTGGTTTCTGAACTAGCAGTGTCACTGTCAGTGGAAGAGTCACTTTGAGAAACAGCTGCAGCCACATTTCCTCCTGCCACCCTTGCCTTCTTGCGTTTGAGACTGTAACATTCATCAATGGTATGGTTTTCTTTCTTGCAGTACCTGCAGAACTTCTTCCCATCAGAAGTAATATCCATACCCTTCTGTTGATTACTTGAATTCCCTGTAACAGCAAGTGCTACAGTTTGAACTCCCTTAGTCCCTCCAGCCTTGTCTCCTTTAATCTTCTGTTCATGCTGCAATAAGTCATTTACAGCACTGTCCACTGTAGGAAGTGGCTTCATCATCAGCAGCTGTGTATGCACAATCTCATATTCAGGTCTTAACCCTTTCAGAAAGCGGATGAGATATTCCACTTCCTGCTTCTGCTTAAAAGCTTCCACAGCTGCACAAGGTCGAGTGCGTTGTGCCACACAATCACATTCAACTATAGGGTTAAACTGTGAATTTTCTTCCCATAGTCCCTTGAACGCTGTGTAATACTGTGTGATATTCATGGATCCTTGCTTACAAGCAATGATCTGATCCTGAAGATTAGCCAATTTAATGGCATTTGGAAGCCCAAATCTCCTTTTCAGCTCTTCCCAGAGAACCTGGGCATTCTCATGCTGCATAACACTTCTTCTAATTTCCTTCTCAATTGAGTTAAGAATCCAGCATAGAACCAAAGTATTCGAAGCATCCCATAACCCAAAAGTAGGATCATCAGCAGGTGGCATGACAATCGTACCATCTATGAATCCTATCTTGTGTTTAGTCTTCAAAGCCATACGAATTGCTCGTTGCCACATTTGGTAGTTTGAACCATCAAGGTTTTCAGAAACAATCGACTGTGAGATGTTTTCATTTGGGTTTATGTAAAATGGGTTACCAAAAAGTAGATCTGCTCGTCCATTGTTGTTGTTGGTTGTCCCGGTGTTGTTGCTTCCCCCACTCGTCTGACCATCGAAGCTGCCAAAAGGAATTGCTCCAGCATTGAGTGGAGTGCCACCAGGAGTGTTTGGACGAGGTGTATTCGCCATTGCAAATCACTGGAACTGTTCCAGCTCTGATACCATATGAAAAAGCTCAATGAGCTTAGGGTTTGTAGAGGAAGAAGAGAGTGAAGGCGGCACAGAATGAGGGGAACCCGCAAGAAGTGATTCTCCTCTGCTACTTTTCATTTATACTCAACAGAAAGGTAAAGTTCAGTACAGTAAAAATGGAACCAGTCCGTTAAAACAGAAATACGAAAAGCAGTAAATAAATGCGCCACTTGTCATCGTGTAATTGGCCCTTCGTTGCTCCACCTAACGTTCACTGAGAAACCTCCACGACGTCGCTTTGGTATTCGCCTTAAACATCAGATGGAGGGGAAGGCAGAAACGTTTCGTTTCTGCCTGGTTCGTTTCTTCTTCAAACTTCAAGCTCGCGCCTTCTGCAAGTGACCGTTGAAGGTCAGTCGTCTTCTTCCTGGACTGAAATGGCCAGCGGCCGAAGAACGATATTTCCCAAAGCTCCAAATCCCATCGCTGCTTAAAATGGAGACTTCGTTCTCAACTTCGCCGCGATCTTTCGCAGGATTATGCTCATCAGCGGCGGATTTGCAGAGAGGGATTTCAGATGATGAGGATTGAGGAGCACGGCGATTTGTCGGAGAGAAGAAAGGAACGGTGGATTTGCTGGAGAAGAAAGCAAGGCCGACGTGAAGAAAGAAAAAGAATTGTAGAGCAAAGGGAACGGCGGCGAGATTTGGCGAAGCAGTTTTTGGGCCTGCGGCTAGGAATTGTTTGGGCAAGCTTATGTTGGGCCAAGGGACCCACTCGATTATTTGGACCATCTATTATTGAATTCTGAATGGGCCTTTGTTTCCCGATTTCCTCTAATTTACATTAACATCCCATAGTTAATAAATACTACCCGTACGTATTTTATTCATTTAAAATTTTTGTTTTCGTGTAATTTCTAAATTATTTTATTTTTTTCGTTCATTTAATGGCTTCCGTACTAACCACATATATAACTCGTATAACACGTTTAATATCCATATTTAATGAATTAAATTGTTAACTTACTATTATTTATATATTTATTTTTAAAATAATAATTTTATATATTTTTAACAGCATACACATCAATGCAATTGCAAGTTTAATTGCATATGGAGTTTTTTTTCCACCTCAATACTTTTGCAATCCAACTCATATAAATGTCATTGCACATATATCAATGCAATCCACTTGCAATTGCATATGTAATTAAAAATTATGTTTAAATTATATAAAATAAAAATTTCAAGCTCATATACATTCTTCAGCGATCGAGTTGGGTGGGTGGCGGATGGGTGCGGTTGGGTCGTGGATTAACCCGCAAAAGTAATTCTCCAACTAGCCATTAAGAAAGTTGATTAACATTGATAATAATTTCATAGCAAATTAGTAAGATTGTATCAATTTAGACACTTCTCATGTAATCTCATGTGAATCCATGTAGTATCGGCATCAAAATTTTCATTACTCTATCAACCAATTGTGTAGAGAAAACTTACGCATTTTGCCATTTTGATATAATTAATAGTTTATAGTTTGAATCTCAATATCTAATGGATATTAACAATAATTTGCATCCCAATATCCAATATCTAATGGATATTACACAACACAATAACCAATAATTGTAGCAAAAAAGTAGATGGTCAATGTGTAATGCGATTGGAAATATGATGAATATTCGATAGTATAAGAAACAATCAATCACCCACTGTGAAAATAGGGTGCAGGTCATTTGGATGACCCGCAATCCACCCACCACCCATCAACATAAGTGCGGGTGAGATATTTATCAATCCGCAAGCCAACCATATCAATCACCTACTGTTTGTGGTTCGAGTTATTTGCGGGCGAATCGATATTAACCTGTGGATTAACCACCCACGTGCCCACCCCTAGTTTTTACATCAAGAAATAGAATTGTTGATATGAAAAATTTGAATTTTATAGACACGAAATATGCTTAAGTGTGTTGGATAAAACTTCTCAGACTGATGTTGAGGTATAACATTTCAATTTCATATACACATGGAGATCAATAATTTACAATACACAAATTGATTAAATACTTTAATTTGGAGAATCCCAACCTCCAAACAACCCCGAAATTGCGTCATTTTAGGATGATAACGTTTAATATGACAATGTACGCAGCTACCACTAGTAGTCTTCTTCTTTCCATCTCTATCTCTGTCTCGTTTTATTCTGATTCTTATATACCAACTGTTTCTGTATAATTTTTTATACCCATAACTCATTCATTTTTTTCCTGTATATAATACCTTTGTGTCATCTGTCATGTTCTTAGTTCGCCGGCTTCTCAATTGGATTGGGGCACCTGTCCTGAATTTTTTTGTTAATATATGATGATGATGCCACTAAATCATTAGTCAATCGTAATTTGATTGATCTTTTGTTCTTGTTGAATTGGATTAACATATTTGATTGTAAGTAGAGAAGGTTCAATGCATATCAGAAGGGAAATGTTGTCAAACCCTTTGAAAAATAATTGTGGATAACTCATGTATACGCGGGTTATGATACGTGGTTTAATTGAGAGAACGAATTAATACGTCATCGTATTAGACAATCATTGTTTATTATCGAGCATGTGAAAGAATGGACATGATTCTTTGTAACTTACTCGATGTTTCTAAGCCCGACTCTTGTTAACAAACACATGCACACATATTTTTTATGTGTGATTGATAAGTATGAATATGCATAGTATAATATATGAAATTTCTTTTTATCGGTTTGGTAATTTCATAAGATTCGAACTAGATCGAGCACGAACAAAAAACCTTTGTTGTTGTTTTAAAAAAAAAAATACTTTTTTTATCTTTCCACTTGATTGTGTTCCGGTTAAATTTGAAAATATATGTTTTAACTTGTGTTTAAGTTATCTACATACCAATGACAATCTAGTGTTTAATTTGGTGAAAATAAACTAGAACCTCCATAAAAGCTACCCCTCGATCATTCTGGGTATTCTACCGACAATAATTATAAACAGTATGACTTGAACCACGAACTAAAATCGACAGAAGTTCAAATCATTATCACTAAGCCACATATGGAGAATCTCCTATGCAATGATCAATAATTGATGCAAGATTAGCCCTATAATTACTGCCACCTGCTGAGAGGACAAATGAGAATTGATAATGGAGCCATCGACCCACCACCAACCTAGAAAAGGAGAGTTATAAGCTAGAAGATACCAATTTCCTGTCACTATAGCCTAAATACCCTTCTTCTTTCCCCTCTCAAATACCCATTATTAGAGCCTGGATTTGGAATCAATAATTTCGATGGAGTTGTCACTAGTGACTGCGACAATGGTTTCCATTGTCTATTCTTATCTCTCTCTCTCATTCTTCTAGAAAGGGTTTGGATGGTGAATATCTCGACATAAGCCAAGAGGCCGATCTCGTGCCACTCCACCTGGTTGTATTTGGGTAAGCGATTATCGGTGTGAAATTTTATCGAAAACCATGGAGGAATTAGTGTTGAGCATCAAAAAATTATTAACTTTAGCTGGAGTTCATATCTGTTGCGACCAGACAAAGACTTGGTCTAATGGTATAGTCATTGGTTTTTAGTATGAAAATTTTAGTTTTAAATTTCACGGCGAGCTTCTTCTCCTCTTTAATTTTGGGGGTTGGCCATCCCCACTGTGAATTCAGACACATTTCTATTAATTACTAATTGGTTGTTCACTGTGATGGATCTTTCTTTTCGGTTGTCATGCTCGCTTGCTGGCTGCTGCGACCTTCAAGCACAATCATAATTCAGGTTATCAAATCCTACGCAAAGGACAAAAGGTACATCTACAAGCACTGATGACATCTGACCCCGCTCCTTTGCCAAATTAGTCATTAATGCGAAGGACACTAATACTGCAGATAGGAGGATTGTGGGCGGGTTTTGGAACTAATTGTCGTAAACTCATTCTCGTCCTCATTTTCATTTTTAGACTCACATCAACTCCATTCTCGTGTAAGTGGAATTTTTTTCATCCCCATCCTCGTGATTTTTGGACAATTGGGGATAATACGAGCTCTGCAAGTCACATCAATATTGAATTCGAAATTAATGTAGTTAAGTTGAAAACACGCATGGTTATAGAGTTCGGATGTGTTATTTTGAAATATTGGTGAATGGTGAAAGAGAGAGGATAAAGTAACATGTAATTGGTTGTATGTAATATGTATCATAGGAATTGACCGCGTGACGAGTATTGATATGGAGATGGAGCGAAAACACATAAATCCATCTCTAACTCATCTGTCATCTCCAAAAATTTTTTTTGCAGGTGTTACCTATACTCATACAGTACTAGATCAATACAAAAATCCTCGAACAGAAGGATCGGATACCACGTGAGAGATAGAATTGCTAGTGCACATTATTGAAATGGTACTGTTGATATGACTTGAATCGGACTATCAGCCGCTACGACTGGTAATCGGGGGTGTATGGGCTCAATGTTATTCGGGTTCTGGGCCTGGTCTGTAACCGTTTCCTTTGCTAGATTGGATTAGGTTTAGACCCACATGGAGAAGTACTATAAATACTTCTCATACTCCTCTGTAATCTGTAATCTCCTCGATATAGTGAAACTGGCTCTCTCTCGCCCGTGGACTAGCTAACACACATCGTGTTAGTGAACCACGTAAATCGTGTGTCTGTGTTCTTTCGATTTTCGCTTTCGTATTCTTGCTTTGTCGATTCCGGCGATTTCCCGATCCGTAGCAGCGCGTTTATAACAAGTGGTATCAGAGCCGCGGCTGGAAATCAGGCTAGGGTTTTCGATTCAGAAGAATGACGTCGGTGAACATGAAGATCGAAAAGTTCACGGGGAAGAACAGCTTCGCTATATGGCAGATCAAGATGCAGGCTTTATTAAAACAGCAAGGGCTGTGGGGGCCGCTGTCTGCGAAACAGAAGAAGGCAGCGGTCGATGACGATGAGTGGAATACCCTGGAGGAGAAGGCCCACTCGACCATCATGCTATCGTTGTCTGATGACGTCATCATTGAAGTCGCTGCTAAGAAGACTGCTGCGGGCTTGTGGTTGAAACTAGAGAGTCTGTATATGACTAAGTCTCTAACCAACAAGCTGCATCTCAAGCAACGGTTGTTCAGCTTGAGGATGCAAGAAGGTACGCCTTTGAGGGAACATCTCGAACAGCTTAACTCTATTTTGCTGGATCTGCGTAATATAGATGTTCAAGTTGATGACGAGGATGCTGCCCTAATCCTGCTGGTTTCTTTGCCGAGTTCATATGAGAATTTCGTTGATTCTTTTATTGCTGGTAAAGAAAGCGTGTCGTTGGAGGATGTCAGGTCTGCTCTTCATACGAGAGAGATCAGACATAAGGCGTCCGGTTCTGGTACAGGTGGTGAGGCATCGGGTTTGGCTGTTACAGGTGGAAAGGGAAAGAAGAAATCTGGTAAAGGGAATTCGAGCAAGAATTCCAAGGGTCCCGGTCCACAGCCAGGTGATGCTTGTCACAACTGTAAGGAAGTGGGGCATTGGAAGTACAACTGTCCCAAGAGAAGAGGGCAACAGAAGAAACAAGGTCAGTTGCCGTGGCAGAAGTGGACAACAGTTCTGAAGACGATCTCGCTTTGGCTGTAGATGAGAAGGCACATCGTGGTGATGTGTGGTTTCTGGATACTGCAGCCTCATATCATATGTCTCCGAACAGGGATTGCTTCACAACCTACGAGCAGATAGATGGTGGTAACGTGGTCATGGCTAATGGAGCTGTCTGCAAGGTTGTTGGAATCGGGTCCATAAAGGTTCGGACACATGATGGTTCGTTCTGTACCGTGAATGATGTCAGGCATGTTCCACGAATGACAAAGAACCTGATCTCCTTGAGTCTACTCGACAGCAAGGGTTTCAGCTTCAAAGGAAAAGGTGGAGTTGTGTATGTCTGCAAAGGTTCAAGGAAGGTGCTGAAGGGCGTGAAGCGTGGGACCTTGTATGCATTACAAGGGTCTGTGTTGTCTGGTTCTGCTGCAGTTGCATCGTCTCAGGTTCAACAGGAGGATATGACCACTCTCTGGCACATGAGACTGGGGCATATGAGTGAACGAGGGATGCAAGTTCTATCAAAGAGGGATCTTCTTTGCGGGCACAAGGTGCAGAATTTGGAATTCTGTGAGCATTGTGTGTTTGGGAAGCTACATCGCAGCAAGTTTCCCAAGAAGGGTATCCACCGGACGAAGGGGATACTAGATTACCTCCACTCCGACTGTTGGGGTGCTTCACGAGTTGAATCCATTGGAGGCAGCAGGTATTTTCTGTCTATTATTGATGATTATTCGAGATTTACTTGGATTTTCATGATGAAGCAGAAAAGTGAGGCTTTCACGAAGTTCAAGCAGTGGAAGACATTGGTGGAGAATCAGACCGGGAAGAAGATCAAGAAGCTGCGAACGGACAATGGTCTGGAGTTCTGCAATTCTGAGTTCAATGAATTCTGCAAGGATGAAGGGATTGCCCGTCATCGGACTGTTAGAGATACACCTCAGCAGAATGGCGTTGCAGAAAGAATGAACCAGACATTGTTGGAGAGAGCACGGTGCATGCTCTCTAATGCTGGACTAGAGAGAAGATTCTGGGCAGAAGCAGTAAACATGGCATGCTTCCTGATCAACCGTGGACCTCACACAGGTATCGAGTGTAAGACTCCTTATGAGGTGTGGTATGGTAAGCCTGCTGATTACTCTTCACTGAAAGTTTTTGGGTGTCCTGTTTATTACCATGTGGATGAGGGTAAACTGAACCCAAGGGCAAAGAAGGGTGTATTTGTGGGTTACGGAGATGGAGTTAAGGGATTTCGAGTCTGGTCACCTTCTGAGCATCGAGTTATACTTAGTAGAAATGTGATATTTGATGAGAAGTCTATGTTTAACCCCATGTTGAAGGTTACTGTTGTTGAAGGTAGCAGGAATGTTGATAAACAGGTGGAGCTGCAAACTCTAAATGAGAGTGAGTTTGAGCACCAAGGTGGAGAAGATCAACATGATGAGGATGTCTCTGCAGAGCCAGAAATTTCAGAGTCCAGAGCACGAGCTCAACAGTCTATTGCTTCCGGTAGACCGAAGAAAGCGACTGCAGGAGTACCTCCACAGAGGTATGGCTTCGAGGACATGGTGGCGTATTCATTTCAGGTTGCTGAAGAAGTGGATGCAGGAGAGCCACAGTCCTATAGAGAAGCAGTTTCGGGTGGTGAAGCCGATCAGTGGCTTGCCGCAATGGGAGATGAGATGGAATCCCATGACAGGAATCAGACTTGGGAGCTAGTCAAACGACCACAGGGAAGGAAGATTGTTACAAACAAGTGGATCTACAAGAAGAAGGAAGGAATCACTTCCAAAGAGGGCATGAAATTTAAAGCTCGGGTGGTTGCACGAGGCTTCTCGCAAAGGGAAGGAGTTGATTACAATGAGATTTTCTCACCAGTGGTCAGACATACTTCGATCAGAGTGCTACTAGCAATAGTGGCACATTATGACTTGGAGCTCGAGCAGCTAGACGTGAAGACAGCTTTCCTACATGGAGAGTTGGAGGAAGAAATTTACATGACTCAGCCAGAAGGATTCGAGGTTCCTGGAAAAGAAGACTATGTTTGTAAGCTGAAGAAGTCCTTGTATGGACTTAAGCAATCTCCGAGGCAGTGGTACAAGAGATTTGACAGTTACATGCTTGAGCTGGGCTACAACAGAAGTCCATATGATTGTTGTGTATATCACAGCAAGGCAGAGGATGGTTCGATGATATATCTAGTTCTGTATGTGGATGATATGCTCATAGCTGCGAGGTCAAAGTCTGATGTCCAGAAGTTAAAGGGGCTTCTCAGTGCTGAGTTTGAGATGAAGGATTTGGGAGCTGCTCAGAAGATTTTGGGTATGGAGATTTACAGGGACAGGTCGAAGAAGAAGCTTTTCTTGTCACAGAAGAGCTACATCCAGAAGATACTGTCGAGGTTTGGCATGTCTTCAGCAAAGCCCTTAAATACTCCTAGTGCTTCAAATGTTCATCTATCCTCGGCTTATGCACCGCAGTCAGAGGCTGAGAAGGAGTACATGTCGAGAGTCCCATATGCTAGTGCAGTAGGTAGCTTGATGTACGCTATGGTATGCACTAGACCTGATCTTGCACATGCTGTTAGTGTTGTTAGCAGGTTTATGATACAACCTGGGAAGGAGCATTGGCAGGCTGTGAAGAGGATCTTCCGGTACCTTAAGGGTACACCTGATGTGGGGATTAGCTTCGGAAGTGATACAGAGTGCTTGGTGTCTGGGTATTCTGACTCGGACTATGCTGGAGATGTTGACACAAGGAGATCGATGACTGGTTATGTATTCACTCTTGGGAGTTCTGTAGTGAGCTGGAAGGCAACTTTGCAGTCGGCGGTGACATTGTCTACTACTGAGGCAGAGTATATGGCGTTGACAGAAGCTGCCAAGGAGGGAATATGGTTGAAGGGACTGGTTGGTGATCTTGGTCTACATCATGATCAGGCAGTGGTGTATTGCGACAGTTTGAGTGCAATATGCTTGGCCAAGGATCAAGTCCACCATGAGAGGACTAAGCACATCGATGTGAGGTATCATTTCTTGAGGACAGAGAAGAGGATTAAGGTGAAGAAGGTTGGCACCGCGGATAATCCTGCTGATATGTTCACGAAGCCGGTTCCACATGGCAAGTTCCAACACTACTTGGACTTGCTGAATGTCTTGAGTGGGTGACTCCGCCCTACGGGGCATTGATGGCGAGAGAGAGAGAGAAGGAGCAGAGTACATCAGAGATTTCAGAGGAAGAGGATTCAAGTCAAGGTGGAGATTTGTTGATATGACTTGAATCGGACTATCAGCCGCTACGACTGGTAATCGGGGGTCTCGCTGCCCGGTCAGCGAGTGGGGTCCAGGGGCAAGTACTATAAATACTTCTCATACTCCTCTGTAATCTGTAATCTCCTCGATATAGTGAAACTGGCTCTCTCTCGCCCGTGGACTAGCTAACACACATCGTGTTAGTGAACCACGTAAATCGTGTGTCTGTGTTCTTTCGATTTTCGCTTTCGTATTCTTGCTTTGTCGATTCCGGCGATTTCCCGATCCGTAGCAGCGCGTTTATAACAGGTACCCTACTCAATGAGAAGCAAAATTGAAAACTAAGACCATAGTACTAAGTACTAATACAAAGACAAGATAAAAGGACTGTCTGTCACTGTGTCGTTACTACTGTGGTGTCGATTTCACCAACCAAAAACTTGGAAAAAAAGAAATCAATGGAGGATAATTAGAAAAAAAATAACAGAAAGAAGAAAAGTAATCAATCGGCTGCTGGTTTTCAGCTGAAATATTAGAGAAGAGTCAAACAAACATCAAACTTTCTCCGTTTCCTACTAATCTCCTTCTTCACAGAGTACCTTCCCCAAGGCAAACCACTCTCCCCAAAACAGCAAAAATTCCCCCTTTCTTCTTCGTCCTTCTTCTTCAGCCCAATCCGAATCCACCCCATATCCCAATCTCCAATCTTTCCCGAATAAGGAAAGAGGGAAAAAATGGGATGTTGCAGCAGCAGAGAAGACTCTCCCTCCAAGCCACAGTTCAATGGCTACACACCTCCTCCTCATCCTTCTAACAACACCCACTACCACCAATCCGCCGCCGTCCAGCACCACCACCATCAGCCGCCGCCGCCGCCGGTGCGACCAGCACCACCGGCACCAGCTCCCGCTCCGGCAAGGCCCGCTGCGAAGCCGGCGGCGGGGGACACGATCCTGGGGAAGCCATTTGAGGACATCAGGCGGTTCTACACGCTGGGTAAAGAACTGGGTCGGGGCCAATTTGGGATTACTTACCTGTGCACGGAGAATTCCACCGGCCAGACCTACGCCTGCAAATCGATACTGAAGAGGAAGCTGACGAGCAAGAGCGACAGGGAGGATGTGAAGAGGGAGGTTCAGATTATGCAGCACCTGTCCGGTCAGCCCAACATTGTGGAGTTCAGGGGCTGTTATGAGGACAGGCTGTCGGTCCATCTGGTGATGGAGCTCTGCGCCGGCGGGGAGCTGTTCGATCGGATTATTGCCAAGGGGCATTACTCGGAGAAAGATGCGGCGAAGATTTGCAGGGAGGTTGTGAATGTGGTCCACGCTTGTCATTTCATGGGGGTCTTGCATAGGGATCTCAAGCCGGAGAATTTCTTGCTGAGCTCTAAGGATGAAGCGGCGACCCTGAAGGCTACTGATTTTGGACTCTCGGTGTTCGTTGAAGAAGGTATTGGAAATTTCTTCATCCTTAGCTTATGTTTTGGGTTTTGGTTGGTATATTTTGTGAAAAAGGGTTGAACTTTGAATAAAATGGTTGTTGGGTCGGACTGATTAGTCCATGAAATTGGTAGAGAATCGGTTTATTTCGAACAATTCGAGTTGTTAAGTAGAGGGAAATCCACTTGGGTTGCTTTAACTGCTATGCTATATCATTATGATTTGAGAAAAGTTGGTTATCATGACGAAAAGTTGTGTTCTTAGGAGATGATTGATGAGTATTGTTGGGCTAGAATTGAAGGGTAATTGGCTGTTCTATTCTATCAATGGTGTTTTTGAGTTTCGTGCGCTGCAATGATGCTAGAAATGTTCCTTTTAGTGTTGATGTTCTGATCACAAAACTATTGCAGGCAAAGTTTATAGAGACATAGTAGGCAGTGCGTACTACGTGGCTCCTGAAGTCTTGCGTCGTAGCTATGGGAAAGAGATTGACATTTGGAGCGCAGGAGTTATCTTGTATATTCTGCTGAGTGGTGTGCCTCCATTTTGGGGAGGTAAAGCAATCCCATTTGTCAAATGCTCAGAATATGCTTATAGTATCTGCTCTCTCTCTCTCTCTCTCTTCCTGTTGTTGATCCTCATTGATCTTTCATTGCAGAAAATGAGAAGGGAATATTTGATGCCGTTCTCCAAGGAGAGATTGATTTCGAGACTGATCCCTGGCCGATTATATCTGACAGTGCCAAGGATCTGATTAGGAAGATGCTCACTCAAGACACCAAAAAGCGTTTAACTTCTGCACAAGTGCTTGGTATGAAACACACCCTGGAATGGTTGCTTGGTTTCTTTTTATCTGGCATTCTCTTGATTGATTTGCAATTGTAACGGTTCTGTATCTTTCAGAGCATCCATGGATCAAGGGTGGTGCAGCATCAGATAAACCAATTGGTAGTGCAGTCCTTTCCAGAATGAAGCAGTTCAGGGCTATGAATAACATGAAGAAGCTTGCCTTGAAGGTAAAGAGAAAACCAAGCAAGCAAACAGAAAGCTATGATATTCCTTAATGAATTAGTTTCAGTATGCTAGAAGTAAATGCGAGAATTGCTTTCCTAGGTTATTGCTGAGAATCTTTCCGAAGAAGAGATCCAGGGTCTCAAAGCAACGTTCATGAGCTTGGACACGGACAAGAGTGGTACCATTACATATGAAGAACTGAAGACTGGTTTGGCTCGATTAGGATCAAAGCTATCTGAAACTGAGGTTAAGCAACTCATGGAAGCTGTAAGTCCCATAGAAGAAGACCAAAAATACTTACATTCTTTTTTCCTGACTACCTTTCTTTTAATATTCAATGCCTTCGTATTGCTTGTCCTTAGGCTGATGTGGATGGAAATGGAACAATTGACTACACCGAGTTCATCTCTGCAACGATGCACAGATACAAGATTGAACGGGACGAGCATTTGTACAAAGCATTCCAGCACTTCGATAAGGATGGCAGTGGGTGAGTTCCCCCAACTCTTGCACGTTTCAAATGCTGTGCCATATAACTTTAGATGCACTTGTCCATAGCTCAAACAATGAAAACCTACAACCTGCTCGCCCTACTACTGATGATGCTCAGGTACATAACGAGAGATGAACTGGAAGGTGCCATGTTGGAATACGGAATAGGGGATGAAGGCAGCATCAAGGAGATCATTGCTGAAGTCGATACAGACAATGTGAGTTCACCTCCCGTTTCGTACTAACAACTCTCTTACTGCAATTTTTATCTCGCTCAGTGACTTACTGAACAGCATGTGACGTGCATTAACAGGATGGGAAGATCAACTACGAGGAGTTCTGTGTTATGATGAGAAGTGGAGGAGCCGAAGTTCAAGCGAAGCTTTTCTAAAGCTGAGGTATGTTACTCATTGGATGGAAAACAAAAAGCCGATGTCTTTGTTTCGAGTTTGCGTTCGTACGATGATGTTCTGTGTGCATATCTTTTGCTTTCGAGTTTTCCATTCTTTGATGTAATCTTTCGACGGGGGGCAAGTCGAGATGGGTGCCAAGGCTTTTGTTTGGGAGGGAATGTCATGATAGCTGCATACACTCTCTGTGGTGCTGTTTTCAGCAGATTTTGTGCATCTTTAGACGATTGAGAACGTATTTTATACGACTGTCTCTTATCTCTTTCAAAGCTTCTGCTGTAATATGGGACGAATGTAACATCTCGATTCTTGGGTGAAAGGGATGGTTTTGATACCTTAGTTGTGACACTGACACAGTGAACCATCACTTCAGAAGTGCTAGCCTAAGTTGCTTTCAGATTCAGTCACGAGATGCAGGCAGGGACCATGAAGGCAAAACTACGGTAGGTGAAATCAATGTTATGTCCTCCATTGGAAAAATGTGCTTGAATTGGGGCAGGAAGCACATTGATAGAGAGACTGTTTGCCACCAACCGGCCAGTCTACCTGTGGGCTGCTGGGCGCTGGCCCATGGCCATGCCTAAAGATTGTACAAGTTCGTCTTTGATTCATTCAATCTCACTTGTTTGAAGCAATATTTTAGGATTGCATGGATCAAATCGATATTTGGATCACCCATAAAATCCCATTCTTTCTATTATCTTCATCCTTTTTTTAACTTTTGGCGCCACCAGGCAAACAGAATTACAAGTAATCAGAGAAAAAGCATCCCAATTGGACGCCCATTGCCAAGCAAGAGGGAGATAGAGACGGCGCAATCTTCCAAAGAGTCAAAATCCTTATCCCCAAAACCTCATCCTCTCAAAACTCTCATCTCCTTTCCCTCCACTCATTTCCCTTTCTCCCCTTTCCCTCCTCACATCACTCTCTCATCGAACAAACAAAAGAACAGAGCCCTCCATTGCCGCTTCCTCCACCACTCTGTTTTTCCGCCACTCTGTTTCCATCTCCCTCATAATCCCCCCTGTTCTTCTTCTTCTTCTTCTTCAACTTTAGCCATGGCCTGCTCCAATATGACTATGTGGGTGTCTTCGAACTCAGCTCTCTCCGACGCTTCCTCACTCTCCTTCCGCTCTTCCATCTCCCCATTCCAAATCCCATCTCCCAACTCCCCTGCATCTTCTCCTTCTTCCACCTCCAGACCCACCTCTGTTTCCCCTGTTCAGTGCAACCTCCGAGAGCTCCGGACCCGAATCGACTCCGTCAAGAACACCCAGAAGATCACCGAGGCCATGAAGCTCGTCGCCGCCGCCAAAGTCCGTCGCGCCCAGGAAGCCGTCGTCAACGGCCGCCCTTTCTCCGAGACACTGGTCGAAGTCCTCTACAACATCAACGAGCAGCTCCAAACCGAAGACGTCGATGCCCCGCTGACCAAAGTCCGTCCGGTCAAGAAAGTCGCCCTCGTCGTCGTCACCGGAGACAGAGGGCTCTGCGGCGGGTTCAACAATCAGATTTTAAAAAAGGCAGAGAATCGGATGAAGGAATTGAAGGCTCTGGGGATCGAGTTCACCCTGATCAGCGTGGGGAAAAAGGGGAACACTTACTTCACCCGCCGTCCGTACATCCCCGTGGACCGGTTTCAGGAAGGGACGAATTTGCCGACGGCGAAAGAAGCTCAGGCGATCGCCGACGATGTTTTCTCCCTCTTCGTGAGCGAGGAAGTCGACAAGGTCGAGCTTCTGTACACCAAATTCGTCTCCCTGGTGAAATCGGACCCCGTGATTCACACTCTGCTCCCGCTCTCCCCCAAGGGAGAGATCTGCGACATCAACGGAATCTGCGTCGATGCCGCGGAGGATGAGTTCTTCCGGCTGACGACCAAAGAAGGGAAATTGACGGTGGAGAGGGATGTCGTGAGGACGGCGACTCCTGATTTTTCGCCGATTCTGCAATTCGAGCAGGATCCCGTTCAGATCTTGGATGCTCTGCTTCCCCTGTATCTGAACAGCCAGATTCTCAAGGCGCTGCAGGAATCGCTGGCGAGTGAGCTCGCCGCGAGGATGAGCGCGATGAGCAACGCGACGGATAATGCCTCGGAGCTGAAGAAGACGCTGTCGAATGTTTATAATCGGCGGCGGCAGGCCAAGATCACCGGCGAGATTCTAGAGATCGTCGCCGGAGCCGATGCTCTTGTGTAATCGGAACAAAGGGGGGAAAAAGAAATAAGCAGAGCTCTCTACTTGTTAATCTGTTTTTGTGTAGGTAAAAAGGAGAAAAACTCAATTAGTTATGAGATTTTAGTTTTGCATTTTTATATTACTTTTGTGGGGTAATGTGGGAGACTGTATAACTAAATGAGTATTAATGAAATTATGCAAAATGGCCAAATTGTAACTTTCTTGATGGACCAGGTTTAAGAGTTTGGATTGGGCTAAGTTCTATTTCTGTGTTCCTCAAGGCTTCAACTGTTTATGGCCAAATTGTAACTTTCTTGATGGACCAGGTTTAAGAGTTTGGATTGGGCTAAGTTCTATTTCTGTGTTCCTCAAGGCTTCAACTGTTTAATTAGTGGGCTTTTCCTCGGCCCAGTTTTTTGTGCTGTGAGTGGTTTTGGCGCGGAGTGTTCCGATTGGTTGTGCTGATTCGCGTTTGATCGGAGTAGTGGTTATTGGTTAGTTTGGTTGGTCCAACCGTAGTATTGATCAACCTAATATTCACTTAATGTAGTATTGATATGAGTGTTGAAGTACCTGTCCCAACCCACTGCCATTATGTCATCACCATTGTAGGTGATATCTTATGGTGGCCTATGAGTTAATCCACCTTGTGAACAGTCATCTTGTATTTCTGATTTTCAGTTTGAGGTCAATGGCTTTTCTTTCAACTATTGAATCGGCTTCCAAACTATGTTCACTCGTCCTTTATAGTAATTCTCCATGTGGTCTAACCCTAATCCAATATCGTAAAGAAAAATGGTTACAGACCGGCCCAGAATAGAAACTCAAATAACATTAAGCCCATACACCTTGGATCGAGAAACATCGCTCCCCTTGATCGGGCGTTGCCCCTAGACTCCACTCCCTGACCGGACAGCGAGACCCCCGTGACTTACAGTTAGGGATGGCAATGGGTAGGGTCGGGTGCGGGTTTACCCTATACCAACTCCTAACCCGCCGGGTAGAGCCTTCTAAAATACCCGACCAAATAACCACCGGGTATGAAAATTATATAACCATACCCTACCCACCGGGTAACCACGGGTATTCGGGTAACCATGGGTACGAATCCTAAACTATGAACTTATACACATATACGCACATATATACATATTGTTGTCCATTAAAATTTCTCAATACTTCTAATTGTTCTAGCTTCAACAATCCACACAAATAAAAACAACAAAAACATAATAATTGTTCTTGCTTCTACAATCCACACAAACATAATAATCGTCTACATCTTCATCATATCAATAATAGTAGCTAAACTAAATTTCTCAAGCTAAACTAAATTTCTCAAGGGAAATTGACCCTTTGGTTAGCGGGGCGGGTATAACGGGGCGGGTATTATCGATTACCATACCCGTACCCTACCCTTTATTTTGAAACCGGGTATTATCCGTACCCGCCCCTTAACCCGTCAAAGCGGGTAATTACCCTCGTTGACCGGTTACGGTCGGGTAGGTTACCCATGGTTACGGGTTGGATTGACATCCCTACTTACAGTCTAGCCAGATAGTCTGACTCAAGTCAAATCTACAAATCTCCACACTTCGAATCATCTTCCTCTAAAATCTCTTATGTACTCTCATCCTTATCTCCTTCCTGCCATCAATGCCCCTTACAGCGGACTGCCAGACTCACCCACTCAGAACATTCAGCAAGTCCAAACAGTGTCGGAACTTGCCATGTGTAAGCGACTTCGAGAACATGTCAGTAGGATTGTCCACAGTGTCAATCTTCTTCACCTTAATCCTCTTCTATGTCCTTAATCGTCACTTCGATGTGCTTAGCCCTCTCATGGTGGACTTGATCCTTGGCCAAGCATATTGCACTCAAACTGTCACAATACACCATTGCATGATCATGATGTAAACCCAGATCACCAACCAACCCCTTCAACCATATTCCCTCCTAAGCAACTTCTATCAACGCAATGTACTCTGCTTCAGTAGTAGACGATGTATTTCAACTATAAAGTTGCCTTCCAGGTCACCACAGAACTCTCAAGAGTGAATACATGACCGATCATCGATCTACTCATGTCAACATCTCCCAGCATAATAAGAATATGAATAACCAGCCGCTAAGCGCTCTGTATCACTTCTGAAGCTAATCCCCACATCAGATGTACCCTTCACGCATCGAAAGATCCTCTTCACAACCTGCCAAAGAAAAACGATCTAATCCGAAATCCAATATGGTAATGGAAAATGGTTACAGACCAGACCCATAACAGAAACTCAAATAACATTGAGCCCATATACCGTGAATCAAGGGAAGCATCACTCCCCCTCACCGGAGTGTTGCCCCTGGAGGCCTGGACCCCACTCGTTGATCGCGCTACGAGACCCCATAACTTCCAGTTGTAGTTAGATAGTACGATTCGAGTCACATCGATATTTGTCATTTTCTAGATTCACTTATTTCAACATGTGCATTTAAATATTTCTTTGATCCATGTTAGCCTTACATTTTCCCCCCTCAATAACAACCCGTTGAAAAAGAAAAAGAAAAAGAATTCTGCCTAATCCGCTACATCCCAGCCGGTTGTCAATCAAAAACTCATTTCCACCGTCAAAAGACCTCCGAAAAAGAAACACAAAATCTCTCAACGAAACTAATTTCCGACGGCTCAAATGCAAAGCCTGAGGCATCTTAATCGGAGGAGTTACAAAAATACTATCTAAAATATCTGGTCCGCACGCCTTTGTAGCCAGGGAAAACGAGAAAACCCAGTAGTTGACGCTTATGGCTGCAATTCTCTGCACAAGAAGAATAATGTTTGTTTCGAGGGTTTGTTTTGTTTAATGATTTTCCCGGAATTTCAAGGGAGCAAAAAGCTCGCTCTTTTTTTATGAAATGCAGTCCCCGAGAGAATGAGAGAAAGATCGAAGCTTGATTGAAAGTCAAAAAGATTTGAGAAATTCAGCAGCAGAAAGAGGCAGGATCACATCTTCTCTCGTTTCTTCTTCAACGGCAACGACCACCACCGTCGGCGTCCGCCATGGAAGTGGGTATGCAAGTGCAGGGCCCGTTCACTTCATGCAGAGCTTTGTTTCGCGAGAGAACCCGCTTCAAGATCAGACCTTTTTCTTCTGGGTCTTTCCCTAATGGAGCAGCCACTCGTCTCGTTAGTGTAAGAGTCTTTTTCTCCCCCCATCTTACACTGTTTAGGGTCGCTTTTTGTTGTTCCCCTTTTCCCCATTTGGGGCCCTTTGCTTTTCTGATTCTGAAATGGTAGGGATTTGCTATCCTTTTCCCTCCACATTTGAACTTTAATTCCAGACAGGGAAGCTCCATGAAGCTCATGGTTATATATGCGTTTCATATGATTGCTGTAAAATCATGCTAAATGAATCACATCTTTCTGCAGAAAAGCAAAGGGAGGGGGGGTTTGCCTTTCCCTCCTTTTAGAGCATTATTCAATTGGCTTTCACTACATTGTATTTGATTTCAGCTTGCAGCTTGGTGCAATGAGTTTCCATCATCATCATCTGGGTTCTCGTTGAAAATTACTTCCAGTGGAGGTGAGTTGCTCTTTTACAACATAATGCTGCTCAGCTAAAACTTTTGTTGTTGAATCCAGAATGTTCTTAGAAACTCTTTGAGCTCTGCTTATATGCAGACTTTCCTAAAAAAAGACCCAGAAAGTTGTCGAATGGAAGGGCAAAAACCCCTGCACCAAAGGGATTCGTGCCAAAGACACCTGCCGCTACAAGTATTCCGAAAAGGCAACCAACAAAAAAGGAAGTTGAGACAATGCAGGATGAATCTAAAGCCAGCAAAGAGTTGTCTATTGATGAAACAAGTACGGTAGTGGAAAATGGAAGTGTTGGTAGCATAGAGAACATTGAGACCACTGCCGAAGAGGAAAATAATAGAATGAGCGCCACAAGCACTCCGAAAAGGCAACCACCAATAAATGAAGTTGAGACAATGCAGGATGAATCGAAAGCCAACAAAAAGTTGACTATTGATGAAACAAGTACAGTAGCGGAAAATGGAAGTGTTGGTAGCATTGAAAGCATTGAGAGTACTGCCGAAGAGGAAAATAATAGCATGAGCGCCAAAAGCACTCCGAAAAGGCAACCACCAAAAAAGAAATTTAAGACAATGCAGGATGAATCTAAAGGCAGCAAAGAGTTGACTATTGACGAAACAAGTACAGTAGCCGAAAATGGAAGTGTTGGTAGCATCGAGAGCATTGAGGCTACTGCCGAAGAGGAAAACTATAGCATGAGCGCCACAAGCACTCCGAAAAGGCAACCACCAAAAAAGAAATTTGAGACAATGCAGGATGAATCTAAAGGCAGCAAAGAGTTGACTATTGACGAAACAAGTACAGTAGCCGAAAATGGAAGTGTTGGTAGCATCGAGAGCATTGAGGCTACTGCCGGAGAGGAAAATTATAGCATGAGCGCCACAAGCACTCCGAAAAGGCAACCACCAAAAAAGGAGTTTCAGACAATGCAGGATGAATCTAAAGCCAGCAAAGAGTTGACTATTGATGAAACAAGTCCAGTAGTGGAAAAAGGAAGTGTTGGTAGCACTGAGAGCATTGAGACTACTATCAAAGAGGAAAATAATATCATGAGCGCCCTAAGCACTCCGAAAGGGCAACCACCTAAGAAGGAAGTTGAGACAATGCAGGATGGATTTAAAGCCAACAAAGAGTTGACTATTGATGAAACAAGTTCAGTAGAAGAAAATGGAAGTGTTGGTAGCATTGAGACTGCTTACGAAAAGGAAAATAATATCACAAGTGACTCGGCGAAGGAAGAAGCTTTCCTTGCATTGAAATTGGAAAGTGAAGAGAACTTACGGAGGCAAGAAGTTGATAAGCTTGCTGATAGGAGCTTATCAGAGGGCGTCAAAATGTTTTTTTATCCACAGGTGGTTAAACCTGATCAAGAAGTGGAGGTCTTCCTAAACAAGAGATTATCAACTCTGGTTAATCAGCCTGAAGTTTTAATCATGGGAGCTTTTAATGACTGGAAATGGAAGTCTTTTACTGTCAGGTTGAGTAAAACCGATCTGAGAGAGGATTGGTGGTCTTGCCGCATTCGTGTTCCTAAAGAAGCGTATAAGATGGACTTCGTATTCTTCAATGGAAAAGATATGTACGAGAACAACAACAAGAAGGATTTTTATGTGCTAGTGGAAGGTGGGATGGATGAGTTTGAATTTGAGGATTTTTTGCTCGAGGAAAAACGGAGGGAGCTAGAGAGACTTGCTGAGGAGAAAGCGGAGAGGGATAGACAGGCTGAAGAAGAACGCCTAATAGAAGCAGAGAAGGCTGCAAGGGAAGCTGATAGAGCTCAGGCAAAGGCAGAAGTTGAAAAGAGGCGTGAATTGTTGCAAAAAATGACGGAAAAGGCTGTAAAATCAGTTGAGAATGTCTGGTTCATGGAGCCCAGAGAGTTTCAAGGAGAGGGTATGGTGAGATTGTACTATAACAAAAGCTCGGGTCCACTTGCTCATTCCAAGGACCTCTGGATACATGGTGGCCATAACAACTGGAGCGATGGATTAGCCATTGTCCAAAAGCTTGTCGACTTTGAGAGAAAGGATGGTGAATGGTGGTATGCTAATGGTAGGTCTTTTATTTCATGTACATCAGTATTCCAATTTGCATGACCCAGAGTGTCTTTGTCAATTTTAGAAGGTCCAAATTCAAACTAAGTTGCCAGTAGTATGATTTGCTCCTTCCACAATAAAGTTTGGGACATTAGTTTCACTCAGAAAACGTATCTTCTGCAGTTGTTGTTCCTGAAGGAGCCCTTGTCTTAGACTGGGTCTTTGCTGATGGTCCACCACAAAGTGCTGCTATGTATGATAATAACCGTTCCCAAGATTTCCATGCAATTCTTCCGAACAGTATTCCTGAAGACTTGTATTGGGTAGAGGAAGAGGACAATATATATAAGAAGCTACAGGAAGACAGGAGATTAAGAGAGGAAGCTCTACGTGTCAAGGTTATATGTTTGACATCATTTTAGTTTTACTTGAGTTCTATTTCTCACTCATGGCAAGTATGGTTTACTTGTGTTCGACTGTTTTCCTATAGGCTGAGAAAACACAACGCATGAAAGCTGAAATGAAGGAAAGAACTCTGAAGAAGTTTCTCCTGTCTCAGAAGCACATATTTTATACGGAACCAGTCAATGTTCAGGCTGGAAGCACCGTTACGATTTTTTACAATCCTGCAAACACGGTACTTAATGGTAAATCTGAAGTTTGGTTCAGAGGTTCGTTTAATCGCTGGACCCACCGCAAGGGCCCATTGCCACCTCAGAAAATGTTGCCTGCTGAAGATGGTTCTCATGTCAAAACCACTGGTAATGGACTTACTGGATCTAATTGCCTGTCTAGTGATTGTTGCAGAAGAGTGGAAATATTTGGTAGTCAACTTGTTTGTGTGAGATGGCTAATTGCAGTTGCTTATGTTGATATAAGTTCCCTGTGTTTTTCGGTTGCAGTGAAGGTTCCACTGGATGCATACATGATAGATTTTGTGTTCTCAGAGAAGGAAGATGGTGGAATATTTGACAACAGAGATAGCATGGATTACCATATCCCTGTAATTGGAGGAATTGCAAAGGAGCCGCCGTTGAATATTGTGCATATTGCCGTTGAAATGGCTCCTATTGCAAAGGTAACTTAAATCCATTAATGTTACTTCTGCAATTGGTGCAATGCTTCCAGTAATGTAGAAGATGGTAAGGTACATTTTTATATATTTATGCTGAATAGATTGTTGTCATTGCAGGTTGGAGGACTTGGTGATGTGCTGACTAGTCTGTCTCGTGCTGTTCAAGAGTTAAACCACAATGTGGACATCATTCTCCCAAAGTACGACTGCTTGAAACTTAATCATGTAAGCTTCATTTGCTTTTGCATCCAGATTTATGTTCGTCTAGTACTTAGTTTGGACTTGAATCTTATGGATAGAGCAAACTTAGCATCTGGCATTCGGTTATGTTGTCTCTTACATGTTCATTTATATGAAAACATTGGAATATTTGTCTGTATTAGTTTAGACAGAAAAGCATTATGCTTTTTGGATATTTCTGATGAGTTTAGCTCTATCAAACTGCATGTGTTTTTCGGGACAAAGGTGCAAGACCTTCAGTATAACCGAAGCTATTCATGGGGAGGTACTGAAATAAAAGTCTGGCTCGGGAAAGTGGAAGGCCTGTCTGTCTACTTTTTGGAGCCTCAGAACGGGTAAAATAATTATGCCTAATTCTGTGCCACAAATTGGTCTATCCAAGTGATCCGCCATATGCTGCTGCTTATTATCTTCTCTCTCACTTTTTTCCTCCCACAGTATGTTTTGGGCAGGGTGTATATATGGCTGCCGAAATGATGGAGAGAGATTTGGTTTCTTTTGCCATGCAGCTCTTGAGTTCTTGCATCAAAGTGGATCTCATCCTGTAAGATCCATTACCTGGCAGGCTTGCGGCATTTTGTGTAATTAATGTACTCATCTCTTTATCATATGCATTATGCGTGTTAAGGCATTTTTATGTGCAGGATATTATCCACTGTCATGATTGGTCTAGTGCTCCAGTTGCATGGTTGTTCAAGAACCATTACGTGCACTATGGTCTGAGCAAAGCTCGAATTGTATTTACTATTCACAACCTTGAATTTGGGGCGCAAAACATTAGCAAAGCAATGGCCTTCTCGGACAAGGCTACAACTGTGAGTTACTGCAGCCATCTTTATTAAGTACATATCTTTTTGTGTTATTCTTATTCACTATTTAGGCTTAAAAGAACAAAATTCAAGTTCTTTTCATGGTCAATGAGAATAATAATGGTAGGTTTGATTCTCGGGTTTGTTTCTGCTGACAACTTGGCATAAACCATCATCATTCTCATTAACCGCCCAAAGCTCCTGAATGTTCTCCCTCTGTAATTCATCTGGTAGCCATTTTCTATATGTATGAAGAAGTTTTACTAGACATTAGAACATCAATGCCATGCAAATTATGAGCTGAAGAACAAGAAGTAATGGCAAAGATTGAAACTTTTACTTGCCATAGCAACATTTGCTATGTCTGTCTGAGATGTATCTCTGAGATAGTTTCCGCTGGCTCATGGACATGATCAATTGAAGTTTTTAGTCATTAAAGTCTTTCAC
The DNA here is from genome assembly GCA_946122785.1 of Linum tenue. Lineage (NCBI taxonomy): Eukaryota > Viridiplantae > Streptophyta > Magnoliopsida > Malpighiales > Linaceae > Linum > Linum tenue. The sequence continues at coordinate 62,311,229 of CAMGYJ010000004.1, forward strand.
GTGGTTGAATTCCGTAAATACAGTGGTTGAAGGTTTTAGTCATTAAACCTTCTGTGTTTTGACATTATTATTGGAAATACGAGCAGGTATCCCCTACATATGCAAAGGAGGTTGCAGGGAACGGTGCAATTGCTCCTCATCTATACAAGTTCCATGGTATACTAAATGGAATCGACCCAGATATATGGGACCCTTACAATGATCAGTTCCTTCCTGTAAGTTGCTTTAGTACTATCCTTATCAAGATGTTGCTAGTTTGCTGCACAGACTTCTGTTATCAAGATGGAAACTTGCCTGACCACTCAAACCTATGCATTCCTGGAGATTTTTGTCAAACATTTTCTAATGGATGTCGTTCATTTTAATCTCCAGGTACATTACACTTCTGAGAATGTCGTCGAAGGCAAAAGAGCAGCCAAGGAAGCTCTGCAAGAGAGGCTTGGTCTGAAAAAGGCTGATTTCCCTCTAGTCGGCATCATTACCCGTTTAACACAGCAGAAAGGAATCCATCTCATCAAGCATGCCATTTGGCGCACCTTAGAACGAAATGGACAGGTTGTGTTACTTGGGTCAGCTCCAGATCCACGGATACAGAACGATTTTGTAAATCTCGCCAATCAACTGCATTCGACCCATGGAACCCGTGCCCGCCTTTGTTTGACCTACGATGAGCCACTCTCACACTTGGTAATGCATTAATGAAAACTTGATGAATCATCAAACGCTAAGACCATGCATATTAATTGCCCCCTCTTCTTCCTCTAGATCTATGCTGGAGCGGATTTCATCTTGGTTCCGTCAATATTCGAGCCATGTGGGCTGACACAGCTCACAGCCATGAGATACGGCTCAGTACCTGTTGTCCGAAAGACCGGAGGCCTCTACGACACTGTGTTCGACGTTGACCATGATAAAGAAAGAGCACAAGCACAAGGGATCGAACCGAATGGGTTCAGCTTTGAAGGAGCTGATGCTTCTGGGGTTGACTATGCACTAAACAGGTGAGTTCATAGATTTCACACCACATTTTCACCAGATTCCATGCATCTAACCAGTCCATGTGTTTTATGTTCGACAATGTCAGGGCGATATCTGCTTGGTACGATGGCCGAGACTGGTTTAACTCGTTATGTAAAACCGTGATGGAGCAAGACTGGTCGTGGAATAAGCCCGCTCTAGACTACATGGAGCTTTACCACTCTGCCCGGAAGTGAGAAAAACCAGTCAAGTAGCCTAGTTATGTACAGGGTTAGTCTATCGATACGTTCTTCGGATCACCTACTCATCTGCAATTCTTCTGCACATAAAATTTATCCCTCTAGGATCTTGAATAATGCTTTTTTGTTGAAAGCTGCCCAAATTGGGAGAGAAAAAGGTGGCAACTTGTTGCCTTGCCGCACAAGTTGCTCGACTGATCTTTTTTTGTGACAATGATAGTTTCCTGACTTTGCCAACTATGTGAGGTTGATAAGTGTTAAGTGGGGAATGATTAAAAGGGAATCAACCAATCACAGAGGTGAAGATGAGTTGTTGCTGCTGGTTATCATTGATATGATCCAAGTGGATTCACCTTTTGTTGTAGTTTTCTTTGTTTTGGACGGTAGAGGTGGGTTTTTGTGATTTGATTTGATTTGATTTGATGTTATGGGTTGGGAAATGGAATGGTCGTAAGCTCGAGTTCCTACTCAGATTCCATGACAGCCTTGAGCTTGATTTGACCATGATCATTACTTGGGAAAGCTATTTCCAATGGTTCACGACGAGTTTCAGGTGGTAATATGAATGTTTGGTGAGTCATGATTGTAACATAAAGAAAGTTTGTGTTTGATCTTATATGACGATTGACGAGTGAGATGATTCTAAATGGTGAGTAGAGATATATATGGTTCAGTATGATATGAAATTTAAAATTGGAATTAAATTTTTTACAATTTTGAACTGGGAGATTAGAGACACATTTTATTTTGTACGATTTAGAATGAGAGAAAGGTTTTAGCTAATGCGAATTAGTATCGGATTACATATAGGTAATATGATCTACCTTCTCCACCATATTTAAATTTAAGATCCTACTTTAAGATCCACCTATAAAAAAGCTGATCTAGTGAGAATGTAAGACTAGCATGGTAAGCTTAGTGTTTAAAATACCGTTGCCGACCTTAATGATTGTGATGTCACCTTGTAATAGTTCAACCACATATCGGTGAATTATCTAGTATATTTTTATTATTGTTCGATAACGACTTTCTTGTATTTTTGTCATAGCCCCTCTAATACTCACTTGAACATTTAAATAAAGCTTTTAAGGAGCAAGCACACAATTATGTGGCTGTAGTTTAGTGGTAAGAATTTCACGTTGTGGCCGTGAAGACCTGGGCTCGAATCCCAGCAGCCACAAATAATTTACTTTTTACATTTTCCCATTAATTTTACTTGCCTGTGATCTTCTTAATTAATAGTTAATACAGACTTTTAAGACTTTAATTAGTTGGTCCAGAATAAGTAAAGAATCACAATGAAACAATTTAATGGGCCTGAGTTGGGTGGGGGCCTTCAACTGCAGGCCCCATGGGCCCCACCAACAGCTTTTGTGGTGGATCATTAAAAGAGGGCAATTAAGCCCATTATTTGGTTTACAGGAAACTTTTTCAAGTCTTTTTGGCATATTGTGGGTGATAGTGTTATCAAGGCTATCTCTTCTTTCTTTGTTCGTGGTAAGTTACTACGTAACTTCAATCACACGTGGTTAACTTTAATTCCAAAAGTAGAGGTGGTAGAACGTGTTTCTCAACTGCGGCCTATTAGTCTCTGTCAGTTTCTATACAAAGTAATCACTAAGATTATTGCCAATAGGTTAGGATCTTTGCTACCTTCTTTGGTCTCAGAAGAGCAGAATGGTTTTGTTCGGGACCGTCAAATTGTTGATAACGTTCTAATTGCTCATGAAGTCACTCATTTTGTGAAGAATAAACGTCAAGGGAGGGAGAAATTTATGGCGTTAAAACTGGACATGGAGAAAGCTTATGACAGGATCGAGTGGCCTTATTTGTTTGCTCTGCTTACTAGATTGGGTTTTGCTCCTCAATGGATTGGGTGGATCCGTGAATGTGTTACTACTGCGTCCTTTTCAGTGATGATGAATGGGCAGCCTTCTGGTTATTTTAAGTCTACTCGTGGTATCCGTCAGGGTGATCCTCTCTCCCCTTTGTTATTTGCCCTTTGTACAGAAGGTTTTACTGCTTTGATTAAACAAGCGATTCATCGGCATGAGATTCATAGAATTAGGATTCACCATTCTTGTCCTCCTATTTCTCATCTTTTATTTGCTGATGATTCTTATTTGTTCTTGAGGGCTTCAAGGAGGGATTGCTCTGCTTTGATTCAATTACTTCATGAGTATGAATCTTTAAGTGGTCAGCGAGTAAATCTGCAGAAGTCAGCAGCCTTTTTTAGCCCTAATCTTCTTCAGCCGGATCAGGAGGAGTTAAGCACAGTTCTGGGGGTGGGTTCTTTTGGATTGCAGGATAAGTACCTGGGGTTGCCTTCGCTTATAGGTCAATCCAAGGTTGACACTTTTCGGTTTGTGGAGGAGAGGTTGTTAGAGGTTCTTCATGGGTGGAAACAGCGGGCCTTATCCGCAGCTGGGAAGGAAGTACTTCTGAAAACAATAGCCTCGGCCCTTCCGATTTATGTAATGTCTTGTTTTCGCCTCCCTTCTGAACTTATTCGTAGATTAAATGTACATATGGCAAGGTTTTGGTGGGGAGCTACTCAGACTCATCGTCGCATTCATTGGCGTTCTTGGAGAGGCTTATGTGCTAGTAAGTTTGAAGGGGGACTAGGTTTTCGAGAGTTTGGTTGTTTTAATCAAGCTCTTCTGGCTAAAGTGGCGTGGCGAATTCTCCAAGAACCTAATTCTCTTCTAGCTCGAATTTATCGTGCTCGGTATTCATTTGGTTCAGATTTTCTCTCTATTTCGGCGAGAGGGTCTGCCTCCTGGGGATGGCGTAGCATTCTTTTTGGCAGAGATCTTCTTCTTCAGGGTTTAAGGTGGCAAGTTGGCGCAGGGGATTCTATCAGAGCTTTCAGCGATCCTTGGATACCTTCTTCTCCACCATCTGTCCCCAAGCCGAAAGCAGGAAGTATCCCTCCTCCTATTTATGTTTCTGCTCTTATTGATCCTGGCACTAAATTGTGGAACCAAAGAGCTTTGGAACATTTTTTCTCGCCTGAGTCTATTGTAGATATTCAGTCCATTCCTTTATCTTTTCGCTCAGTTCGGGATCGAGTTATTTGGCATTACGAGACTTCTGGGGATTTCTCTGTGAAGTCTGCTTATCATCTTGCTTTTTCCTTACTCGATTCTCCTGTGCGAAAGCTTGGTGCGTCCCTTTTGGATCAATCAATTTGGAAGTGGGTTTGGAGCAGGGTTCTTCCTCCGAAGTTACATTTCTTTCTGTGGCAATGCCTTCTTCGCATTTTGCCAACTAGGGAAGCATTATTTATTCGGGGTGTGGATCTGCTCCCTATCTGCCCGGTTTGTGGACGGAAAGAAGAGACAATCGAGCATCTTTTTTTCACCTGTTCGTTTGCTAGGAAGTTTTGGCGTTTGGTTGGTTTGGAGCATCGTCTTCGCCAATGGGATACTAGATCTTTTTATGGGTTTATCAGCTTCCCAATGGCGTCATCAAGTTGATGAATCGGACAAAGCTCTGCTCCAACCTAGGCCTCAGCCTTCACTTCCCAATAGCTTTCATTTTCCTGCAGGGTCTCCAATTCATTGTTCGGCAAAGTTTGATGCTGCAATTAAGGTGGGCTCAGGTGGTATTGCGGCTGCTGTTTGGTTGGATGATTCAGGAGGTCTCCTTGCTACTTCGGTTAATCATTATCCCGGGATTTGGGATCCTTTCATAGTTGAAGCCTTGGCTCTCCGGGATTGTCTGCGTGATTGTCTTCGGCGCCAGTTTCAATCCATCAATATTGGCGGTGATGCAAAGGTCTTGATTGATAAGTGTCGGAATCGGGATGTGTCAGATGCAAGGGCAGGATCAATCCTTCAAGAAATTTGCTCTATTTTGGAAGAATCTCCTGGATTTCAAGTTCATTTTGTAGGTCGTACTAGAAACAGAGTGGCTCATTCAGTGGCTCGTCATGCTCTGTTGTTGTCACCTCGCTTTCATAGGGGGTTTGATTATGTTTTATGGTTCAATAGTCGATAGGTTCTTTGTAATCTGGGATCGTGGACTTTCCTCTTTTTAAGAGTGATCGATTGGCAAATAAAAAAAAACCATAAATAGGAAAAGAAATCCCCAGTTGTATTAGTATAATTTTAGATCAAAGCCCCCACCCAAAAAGCAAATATGTATTGTTATTGTTATTTTCTTTGTGATGTATAAGTAGGACATTTGAAAGCTCAAGTTTAGGAAAAAGAAGGAAAGCAAGGTTGGTTGCTCAATCCAAGTAAAATTGGATTTGATTTCCATCCTCAAATATATGGTTTTTATTTTGCTTCAATTCTAGTGGATCACCCACAAGTCTATTGAGTAATTATCCAACAGAGTTAAAATTGATTGTTAAACTGGAATAAAATCACCCACAAACCTGGCAAAAAGAAAACCCCTTTTTGACTCATTTGGGGTTTGTTTAACTATCTAGGTTTACTTGAAATAAGTTAATTATTATAGTTTCAATTATGGAAGTTAGGTATGTGGCTTGGGTAGGATGTAGTAGGGGGAGGGGAGTGCACTCACCTTTAGTTGTGGTTTCTACTTTAATTTCAATAAGTGAAGATGACGCCAATGGAATCGCGACCATAAGTATTTTCGATTCTTGTATATGTATATTTCATAACAGGAACGATGATTAGGTCGAGTTATCTGTTTCTACGAGGATTGATAGTTCAACCATGATGCATAATTCGATAAAATTGATTGTTATCAGAATAAAATCACTCAATCCTCACCTGAGAAAAAAATTGCCGCAACTACATTGGTGAATCGAGAAGGGAAAGGGATGGAGGGTTGCTTATGAAATCGAGTCGTTTGAGCGAGTGACTAAGCCCCACGTCAATATAGAAGCTAAGTTAGAGTTTAAACGCAAATCATTGAAAGGTCAAAGTATTAAAAAAAATGTCATATATGTGCTAGCATGTTTAGAACAACAAGGTCACAACTCACATTAGCAAGAGAGATAAAAGACTCCCGCATCTATTTCTTCCAAATTCCTACTCATAAATAGAATAAAACGAATACATAAATAATCGAGATCAACAACAAATCATACCGAAACCGTCATCCAAATCCTGCCTAACTCCAGCCTTTGAGATTCAGAAGCCTTTTGACATCCGAACTCAAGGTCACTCTGCTGCTACCTCCCAAGGTTATCACTGAGCCTGACACAACCTTTTTCTGCTCTGCCAAACTGCCCAAAGTGAGATGGAACAATTCTTTGTTTCTGTTTTCTTTGGCGTTTTGGGGAAAGGAAGAAAGCGAAAGGGATGAAATGTGTGAGAGACTGAACTGTTCTAAGTAACCAATCGCCTTCATCCACATTGCCCAATCAACACTGCTGGCTCTGCCTCCCTGTCCACAGTCATTAGCCCTTCCCCGAAGCCAAATACAAACCCTAATCCCATTATTATATGTGCATGATGATGATCTTAATTATTCTTAATGGGAAAGCATCCCAAAGTTGTCAATTCTCATCAATCACTAGTTTGAAAGTAAAGGGTTTATCTGGTTTGTAATTTCAATGGGATTAAAAACAAAGAGAGATATGGGTGTTGGACCATCGAGTTCATGCTAATTCCCATCATGGAAATTGGTAAAAATGGGAGGAGTTTGAGGGGCTGGAATCCTCAATGGTGATTAAACTTTGTTGAATGGAATAAAGTAGTCACTAAACTTTAAGATCGCATATTAGTGGTCATCAAACTTGTTGTTTTCGTAGTAAGATGTCAAGATTGTTACTATGCCTGATTTCGAGCATTTTAAGCCTCAATCGTGATTAAACTTTGCTGAATGGAATAAAGTAGTCATGATCACATATTAGTGGTCACCAAACTTCCCGTTTCGTAGCAAGATCGCTACTTTGCCTGATTTCGAGCATTTTGCTTCTAATTGGGCTTAGTCAACATGTTTAAAATACTTATCACGTTATCAAATATGTCTTGTTGACACCTAAGTCGACCATATCGATGATCCAATCATTTCCAGCTAGTATAACCTGAAAAATCAAATTCAAATCCTCGAGTAAACCCACAAATCCCTCTTGTATCCAATTTCTCTTTGATAAACTCATCCTACTCTTTCGATTAGTTCTCTCTCTTTATCCTTCCTCCTCTTGCCTCTCCGGATAATCTTCACTCTTACTCTCTCGGTAAAAGATGAATTAAAAAACAAAGTTTAACACTTACTCAATGCATCCCTTATACATCAAATAAGTGCACAATACATCTAAACGACTAAACCAAAACATATAACGACACGAAATCAATAAGAACAGTGCACACACGTAGTTCCTTCTTAACTTAATAACAACTCCGATAAACCATTTAAACGAACAATAATCACAATTAACTTGTCGTATTAACCCAATTACGAGCTACCCAAAACCACATAATTAATGAAACCGCATTACTATAACTCTCATTTCCCATACCTCTCAACAAACCCCACTTTTACCCTATCTTCTCGCCATTAATTTTGATCTTTCCACAAGCTGCTAATCTATGAGATGAAAATTAAGGCTTGGCTTCCCTCCTTCCTCGTAGCCAACCCAAAATCCCTGACCTTGCTTCCTCTCAATTAGTGACACGTAAACCCACACTATTCATTTCCAGCCAACAGAAAAAGAAGAAAAAGAAAAAAGGGTGGAAAAAAAGCCGATGCTAATAATGGTACAAACGGTAGCAACAGAGATTCTACACATCACATTCACAGCCATAACTACGGTTACCAAAAAGAAGAAGAAAGAAAAGGGAAAGCCACATTACGTTATTTTCACAAAAAACATCTACATATTATGACTTTTGACAAACAAGTCCACATACCATGTCGACCTCGACCCTATACAAATTGATTTAAAATATTAGGCACAATGAAAGTGAACAAATGAGTTTCTGCTCCATAATAGTAACGAGACCATCACACAAATCCATCACCGAAAATTCACTATGTGTGAGCAAGTATCTGGTGACAGCGGAGCAGGAGCTGAGCATTGGAGGGCATGCTACTGCTAGGTAGAGAAAACAAAGTTCGATCTATTGGATCAAACCGGATGAATTTTTTTTTCTATAAGACTTTCAAGATCAAGTTTTGATGATGGATCCATCATCAAAACTAAATTTGATAGAGATTGATGGGCTTGAGATATGAGGTTTTAGGAGAATACCTCTTCAAACAAACTCTCGAGTTGATTCAACACTGACCACCCACATCCAACTATTCTCTATACGGTAATCATCCACCAAACTGCTTGCCTTTGATTGATATACATTTTCACACACCTTTACAAATGTTAATAAAAAAACACATCTCACATTTTTTTTTATTCGACCTCGTTAATTAGTCACGATCTCGTTTCCATGTCAAGTAAACACGAAATTTAAACTTACATGACACGTGAGCCATTCGAATCGATGCATGGACGAACTTCTACTAACTTGTATCACATGAACTTGTTTGTTAAGAATCAAACCACATGAGGCAATTGTCAAAACTTTCATTATTTCATGGGTGTATAAAATAAATAACCGCAACACAAAAGAAGAAGAAAGAAAAGAGAAAAAATGATTTCTCCTTTCTCCTTTAACTCCTCTTTTTCCCCCGTCTCATCATTTCGCAGTACACACTACACAGGCACAGCCAAGCCAGCCCTCTGTTTTTTTTCCATATCAGGGTTCCTGCCATTGATTCAGCCATATTTAAAAAACCTCAGTCTCGGAAACCAACTCTTCCTCCATTGTCTTTTTCCCCCTCTCCCGCTTTGCTCTGTTTTTTTGCCAGTCACAGCAGTAGTACTATTCTCGAAAGCTGCAACCTTCTTTGGAAGCATTCCCCTTCCTTCTCCCCCTGACTGCTCTTGCTACTCAAATCCCGCTTTATCTATCATCATCACCCTCTTCACCCACAAACTTACTCAGCAGCTTCATTTCCCCATCTCCTCTCCTGTCTTTGCTCTGTTCTTAATTGGGCAATTACAATTATATTTGTGCTCTGTTCTCGCTCTGATTTTCCAAACCAAGGCTGCAAAGGCGAGGAATTGAGCAAAAGTTCGAATCTTTCTTCTTGTTTTTTGAGTTCTGCTACACCGCTTGTTTACACCTAAAAAATAATCTTGTACCACATTGATTATTTACAAGACATTTATTATCTTCATAAGGCCAGATTATTAATGACAATTAATGTTATTTAAACTGGGCCTCATGATAATAATTTTAAGCCCCAAACTACTAAGTCTCCAAGAAGGAGCTAGTCTCGTCGTGAGTTGAAGAGCCCGACGTGGTCATGAGATCTAGACCACGTTGGCTTCAAATTTAGAGCTCTACATGGTCATGAGATCTAGACCACGTTGGCTTCAAACTTAGAGCTCTACGTGGTCGCGAGATCTAGACCACATCGTGAGACCATGTCCAAGATATGAGCTAACAAGTTGGAAGTAAGAAGGCAAGTCATGTGGGAGAGGCAAGTAACAAGACGACAGTTACAGGATGAAGAGCAGGCGGTTAACGGAGAAACTGCCGAGTATCCCACGTGCAATGACACGTCAGCCACGTCCGAGAAAGAAGGAGAGCAGTTCTTTTTGGAAGTTACTCTCAGACAGTTTCTACGACGGTTATCATCTCAAGGCCTATAAATAGGAGGAGGAGTTGACAGAGGAAGGGGTCGCCAAATTCACACCAGACAACACAATGTCTAATTTTATACCTTTATCCTTTCCTCTGCAATTTTAGTCGTAGTCGTAGATCTGGAGCTCTCTTAGAACCTCCATAGGAGTAGGAGTAACTTAATGTAGATCTGTCTCGAGAGTCGTGTAAACATCGATCACCCTCGTTCGAACTGTGTTTGAAGAGGTGTGAACCGTGTCTTAGTGATCGTTGTCCAAAGAAGTCAAAGTGCAATCAATTTATTTCAACGCAAGTTTTCTCACCGGAGAACAAATTTGGCACACCTGGTGGGACACTTGTGGTCGATTCGATGGCTCCGAGGCGGAGGAATCAAGAAGGTAACGTTCCGGCTGGATTCGTGGTGGAGCAGGTGGCCAACATCGAGCATGGCCAAGCATTAGAGGCGGTGACCGGAGTAAATGGTGGAGGAGAGATCTTGGTGGCGACCAGACCTAGTGAAGATCTTGGTGAAGCCGTGGGGGCCCTTCGTCAGATGATGGAGGAGAATCGCAAGATGCTTGCAGAGAACCGTCAAGTCTTGAAGGAGAACCGCAAAATGGTGGTAGAAAACCGTCTAGCCTTGGAGGAGAACCGCCAAGTGATGGAGGAGAACCGCCGATGCTTGGAGAAGGCCTTGGCAGGTACCAATAAGATAATATCTCAACTTGATTGTTTTTATTCAAGTTTTGATAGGCGTGTGGATAAGCTTTTGGAGATAAGTAAAAACGATGTAAGAGATTTTGGGCAACTGTTAATAAAACCAGTGTCGCAATCAATGATTTTGCCGCAAAATGGTTTAGAATCAACACCAAATAATAAAATTGTGTGCAAAAATCTTTCTCCCTCCTGTGGCCGGTATACCCAGCCAGGAACAGAGAACTTATTATCTCCAGTGGCAACTCAACCGCCCCCTCTACGTGAGGGTTGTGGTGAGAGGTCCACCTCCACTTTGAACAACAGTGATGGGGTCTTGCATGTACAAGTTGATGTTCAACCACTCGTTCTCGAGACAAGATCAGATGAGAGACTTGTCAATGGACGAGATGGTGAAGATTCGTTAAACGTGGAACAAGTACCACCACATGCCTGCCCACCCCCAAAGCCACCCCTATTGAGTGGACAAATAGGCGATTCTGATGGACTCAAAACACCTAGAGCTCAGCAAGGGGGGCATGAAAGTCTAATTTCCCACAAGTTGATGCCGAGATGTCCATCTGGGGGGCTTGTGGTGTCTAAGAGCTCACATCAATCACGAGCAACACATGCTTGTGCTAAACATATTAATTTGGCTAAGTCTAGAAAGGGGAGCATGCCTCCAACCACCTGCAGTGGACATGGGGGCATATCTAACAAGTCACGACGTGAGAAAGCCATAAAAAGTTATGGTAGATTTGAAAATTTGGCTAAGTATGGACAAGACATGTCCAAGAAGCCATATGAAGTGCAAGTCACACATGTTTGCGATAAGCATGCTAATTTGACTAAGTCTGGACAAGGGAGCATGTCACCCACCATGAAGAATGGAGTAGAGGGCATCTTCAAGAAGACACAACAAGTCAAACCCCCACATGGATTTTGTAAGCGTGAGATTATGGACAAGGGTGGATTGGGGGGCAAGTCCATGTCAATGAATAGTAAGTACTCGACACCAACTACAAAGAGTGGACATGGGGGCATGTATAAGAAGTCACCATACACACCATCCAAACATTGTTGCACAAAGAATCAATGGTGGTTGAGTGCTAAGTGTAGGGGCCAACAAGGTTTATTTGTTGAAAGACGAAGACAAGGAAGCTACACGAGTGGTTGTCGACTTGTCAAGCCTAGACCTGGTCCCCAACATCATGATGAGATTAAGCATGTATCAAGTGGGAGGAAATCAAGGCAGAAGAATAATCATGAAAGCCTTGACATGTCAAGTAAGGTGGCCCAAGCAAAGAAGCATGAGACCTCATGTAAGGCCACCAAGACTAGACAGGCTGACCAAGTATCACCCATTAGCAAGCTAGAAAATTCAAAGTTAATGCATGAAGATTCATCTCCCATTGAGGAAAAGAGTCATGTGGTCTATGGATGGCATGTCTGGTTTGATCCATGGACTTGGCAATGGGTGTACACCTTTGGTACATTGATTGTTGCCAAAGGCTATGGAGAGCAGTGACATCTGTCACTTCTTGCCATATAAAATAAATAAATTTATATAATGTACTTATTATATATTAGTTATAAAAAAAATATTGTGGCCAAACGTGGCTAAAAGAAAAGATAGAAGGAAAATATCAAAGTGAAAATCTTGAGTTGGACTTGTTAGACTTCGACATGAAGATCTTGCCACCAAGTCGTTGTAATGGCTTGACATGACGAGCCATACATCAGGCCATGCCATGCCATCTTATCTTGTCCCGAGTAATCACGGCCTGGGGGGCATGATGGCTTGAAACGTGGTAGTATAGGAGTGGTGACCATAATGTCTCTACCAACATAAAAATGAACATTAGTTTGTCTAAGGCAAAAAAGTAGACGACTTGACTTGTCGCGAGGGAGCTGTCTAGCCTTGTGATGAGGTGAGATGAGCCAATCTATGCCAAAATAGGTGCGAAAAATTCTAAGTTATTCTCTCAACCATGTGGCAAAGTACGAAATGTCAATGAGGGTGTAGGTGCTAAAGTGAGGTTGGTGTCTCGTTGAATGCATTAGGTGGCTTGACCATTAAAAGCCGAAATTTGGCTAAGGCATGGGACAAGTCGTTGACGTCAAGTTCTATCCGGCCATGTTGGCATGATCATTAAAAGTCAAAATTTGGCTAAGGCATGGAACAAGTTTTGACGTCAATTTCCATCTCGCCATGTTGGCTTGACGTGAAAAACCAAAATTTGGCTAAGGCAAGGGCTAAACTTTGACGTCGAGTACCATCTCGCCATGTTCGCTTAACGTGATAGTCAAAATTTAACTAAGTCATGTGACAAGTTATGACGACGAGTTCCATCTAGACGTGTTGGCTTGATTATTGAAAGTCAAAATTTTGGCGAAGTAGAATTGGTGTGTTGATAAGCCAACACGTTACTTAGCTAGCTTGGTGGTGTTCAACTACTTAGTCCATAATTCTTATGCACTAAGTAGTTGGGGGGCATTTGTTTACACCTAAAAAATAATCTTGTACCACATTGATTATTTACAAGACATTTATTATCTTCATAAGGCCAGATTATTAATGACAATTAATGTTATTTAAACTGGGCCTCATGATAATAATTTTAAGCCCCAAACTACTAAGTCTCCAAGAAGGAGCTAGTCTCGTCGTGAGTTGAAGAGCCCGACGTGGTCATGAGATCTAGACCACGTTGGCTTCAAATTTAGAGCTCTACATGGTCATGAGATCTAGACCACGTTGGCTTCAAACTTAGAGCTCTACGTGGTCGCGAGATCTAGACCACATCGTGAGACCATGTCCAAGATATGAGCTAACAAGTTGGAAGTAAGAAGGCAAGTCATGTGGGAGAGGCAAGTAACAAGACGACAGTTACAGGATGAAGAGCAGGCGGTTAACGGAGAAACTGCCGAGTATCCCACGTGCAATGACACGTCAGCCACGTCCGAGAAAGAAGGAGAGCAGTTCTTTTTGGAAGTTACTCTCAGACAGTTTCTACGACGGTTATCATCTCAAGGCCTATAAATAGGAGGAGGAGTTGACAGAGGAAGGGGTCGCCAAATTCACACCAGACAACACAATGTCTAATTTTATACCTTTATCCTTTCCTCTGCAATTTTAGTCGTAGTCGTAGATCTGGAGCTCTCTTAGAACCTCCATAGGAGTAGGAGTAACTTAATGTAGATCTGTCTCGAGAGTCGTGTAAACATCGATCAACCTCGTTCGAACTGTGTTTGAAGAGGTGTGAACCGTGTCTTAGTGATCGTTGTCCAAAGAAGTCAAAGTGCAATCAATTTATTTCAACGCAAGTTTTCTCACCGGAGAACACCGCTTAACTTTACAGTTCGAATTAAAGCAGGGTTTCAATGGCGGATTGGTACAGCAGGAGAAATGGGGATTTCGAGGAAGCAGAGGTCTGGTCCTTCGCGAAACAGAGTGAACCCTCCCCTGCTTCTTCTTCCAATACCAACAGGAAATCCTCTGTTTCCTCCTCTGCCACTCGGCGGAGCACTACCACAGCGCCTCGAGCCATTCCGGCCGAATTCCCCGGCGAAGGTAAATCGACACCGGCGACGGCTCAGCGCTCCTCGGCTCCGATGAACATCCCCGACTGGTCGAAGATCTACGGCGCGAATAATGGCGGGTACTATGTTGATTACCAGAACAATGACGATGCCCATAACGATGACGACGGCGACGATGACGTGGTGCCGCCGCATGAATGGCTGGCGAAGAAGCTGGCGAGGTCGCAGATTTCTTCGTTTTCGGTTTGCGAAGGGATGGGGAGGACCCTGAAAGGCAGAGATCTGAGTAAAGTGAGGAATGCCATCCTGACCAAAACTGGTTTCCTGGAGTGATCTCGGTTTGATTATTACCATCACCGCCGTCATTAATTGTTAATTGTGTGGGTTAGTTTAAAATAAACGTGCGTATCCGTTTTAAGCCTCTCTGGGTATTGGAACGGCGGCGTTTCCATTCCAACCTCTGTTTCTGGGTAAAACCCAATTATGGGCTCAACTCAAAGCCCCTAAAGAAATACAGTTTACCTAGCAATGGGCCCAGAACCGGCCAGGCCTTATTCGGGAAAGACGACAGATTCTGTAATCTGTATCATCGACGCCGATGGCATTTCCGATGCCGCGACTTTGGCTTTCACTCCATTCTGTTCAGTTCGTTAATTCACCAAAATGAAAAAGGACAAAACAAAAATGCGCCAGTATCAACAACGACGATACGATAATGACAAAACGGTCCGTTTATTTTTAATTACTAACGTCAATTTACAAACACAACGATATCACCGACGAGACGATACTCTTCAAAATGGTCATAGCTCGAATCTCGCGAGAAATTCGGTCCTTGTTCTCTCTGGTTTAATTGTGTACACATTTCATTAGAAGATTCATTAAGTAAATTGCTTACGAAACTGCTAATGAATTTAATAAAAACTTCATACATAACAATCAAAGTCCATTTCATCTTTGCACATTTTACCCGTTTCTTCCCGGCAAATGCATCACAAAAATAAATAATAAATGAAAGGTCTGGTCCAGTTTCGTCTTTGTAACAGTCGCTAATAAGCTCCTAATTAGGCGTCACATACCAAGAAATAATAAATTCACCCGAATTTGATTTTTGTGTATAAATAAATAATTTTTTTGATATGGTTACAGTGCCGTATATATATTCTTGTTCGTCTTGTTTGTGCCTTGCTCATATTCTGTTTTCTTGTTCAGGTGGAACAAATAGAAACTGCCGCTGGCTGGCTACAGTTTCAGGTATGTGAAAGGTTATATTGCACAGTGTGGAACTGAAAATGAATCGACGGTTTTAGGAAGAGAGATCGAGAGAGGGCGATTAATAGTGGCGATGCTTGGAAAAAGTGGGTGAGAGGGTCTTGTTCCAACTCCATTAATCTCCCCCTCTCTCTCTTCATCTTCCTCCCCGAGAGAAAGAGAGGGTGGGATTCATTCTTTCTTCTGCTGCTGCTGCTGTAAGTGAATTACAGAGTTTTAAGGCAGACCCATTAGTTCGCTTTCTGGGTTCGGGCTTCTGGGTTTGCTCCTGCTCGGGTCGGGTGAGCAGTAGGTGGGAGAAGAAGAAGAAGAAGAAGAAGGAATGTCGGTGAAGAGTAGAGCGGGAGCTACAGAGCTGTGTGCGAAGAAGCACTTGTATTCGAGGAAATGGGCGGTCTTTCTCTGCTTTGGCAGCTTCTTTGCTGGGATGCTCTTCACGAATAGGTAGAAACTTAATTGAACTCTTTTCTTTCATTCGTTCACTCTGCATTTTTTGTTCAACTCGAGTGGAGATGGCAGAATTGCTGTTGTGCCCATTGTTTTAGTCCATTGCAAGTTTCCAATTTTGTTCTAGTTGAGGAAGAATTTATTCGTTCACTCTGCATTTTCATTCAACTCAAGTGGAGATGGCAGAATTGCTGTTGTGCCCGTTGTTTTAGTCCATTGCAAGTTTCCAACTTTGATCGAGTTGAGGAAGAATTTTTTTTTTTGTATTTCGTCCAAATAATTCCAATGGTTTGAAGAACATAGAAAAAACCACTTCGTTGTACAATAAGGGAGAATTTCACAATTATTGGGATAGATTCTTCATTGAAGGGGTCTCATATATAATTTGTCCCAGTAATGAGTTGTTGGGGTGAGTTGGTGACTGGAGAATTTGTTTACAAGAATCGTTCCTTCCCAATAATTTGAGTTGTTGTGAGAGATTCATCAACAGAAGCCTCTGTATAACATGTCGAGAATCAATTAATAAACTCGATTTGTTGGATTGGATTGATCTTCCCTCATAAAATTACTCCATCACATTCTACATGAATGGAAGGACTAACGGAAATGGTTTTCTTTCTGTATCAGGTTGTGGGTGGTGCCTGAAGCAACGAATTTTGTAGTTGAGGCTTGTAAGCCAAAGCTTGTAAGTGTGGTTTTCTTATAGTGATCTTGGAATGAACTGAGCTCTGCATATTTTACCAGTAAATGATGGCTTCTTGGAGTAATTCTTTTTTTTGGTGGAACTTCTTGAAGTAATTCTTGATCATATTTTGGAATCCAAATTGTTAGCAGAAATTTGCGACCCATAAATCAAACCACAGCTCATCACACGTTTCCAAGACCCAACATCCTGTCCAGTAAGATCCTTTTTCTTGTTATGATTTCTTCAAACTAATGAATGATTGGTTCAGCTTATATGGGTGACATTTAAAAAGGGAAAATGTCATGTTGTTGCAGAAGTTTAGATAGCAAGATTTCAATTCTAGAGACGAAATTAGCAGCAGCTAAGGCTAAGCAGAAAGCTTTGGGAAATGGAACCGTTGTAGCAAGGAGAAAGTACACTATGGTTATAGGAATCAACACAGCTTTTAGCAGCAGGAAAAGAAGAGATTCAGTGCGTTCAACTTGGATGCCACAAGGTGAAAAGAGGAAGAAGTTGGAGAAGGAAATGGGTATTGTGATTCGTTTTGTTATAGGGCACAGGTGAGAGATCTTCCTTACTTCTTAGCCAAGTATGGTAATCTTGCATAAAGGGTTTAATCAGATTCAAATGAATGACGGTGGTTGTTAATTGTCTTCCCATTTTCGGCTTAGTTCCACATCTAGTGGCATTCTTGATAAGGCAATTGATGCAGAGGAGAAGATGCATGGAGATTTCTTGAGGCTGGTAAAGATTCACTTTTTTGTCTCTGAACTTCTTAATCTTGTTGTCGTGTGATTAAGTGGTAACGCCAATCATCGTTATATGGTACTTGATCTGGTCTTGTGTGTTATCTGTAGGATCATGTGGAGGGATACTTGGAATTGTCAGCCAAGACCAAGACTTATTTTAGCACAGCAGTTGCTTTGTGGGATGCCGATTTCTATATCAAAGTGGATGATGATGTTCATGTGAATATTGGTGAGCATATGTTTTCTGTTTCTTTTTCATTCATTTCATACAGTTTTGTTGCATAAATCATATACTAGAATCAAGAAAGCTGAGAGCTTTAGATAGTGGTGAGTGGTGACAGAAATGCAGAATCAATTGCTTTTACAGGTGGGTTGGATTTTGATGGGTTATTCACGTGCAAACAGATGTGCCATTTTTCTTTGACAATTTTGAATTTTGATGTATTTGAGTGTATTTGAGATAGCACAACTAATCCGCGTCACATAGCATCTATTTACAACTACACCATATTACCAAATACACCATTTCGAAGCATTCACTTTAATTCTCTACCATTAAGAAGTCTTTATGTGTTGCAGCTACTCTTGGATCAATATTACAAGAACACGTTAAGAAGCCGAGGGTATATATTGGTTGCATGAAGTCTGGCCCTGTGCTTGCCAAAAAGTAAAGCTGTACTAAGATTCGTATTAAGATCAGGATATATAGCACCATGTTGTGCTGACCTTTTACCTTATAAACACAGAGGAGTCAAATACCATGAACCAGAGTACTGGAAATTTGGAGAGGTAGGGAACAAGTACTTCCGCCATGCCACAGGTCAACTCTATGCCATCTCAAAGGATTTGGCCACCTACATATCAGTCAACCAGTAAGTTCGTATCCAACACATTGCTTCTTGTATATAATGGTTCGAAATGTCATGCCACAAGGAAACAACACATTGGACATTTTCCCAGGCAAATGCTGCACAAATTCGCCAATGAAGATGTCTCCCTAGGCTCCTGGGTTCTCGGCCTGGACGTGGAGCACGTGGACGAGAGGAGACTCTGCTGCGGCACTCCACCAGATTGCGAGACGAGGGCTCGTCTGGGATCGACATGTGCAGTGTCGTTCGACTGGAAGTGCAGTGGGATATGCAAGTCAGTGGACAGGATGGCAGAGGTTCACAAGCGGTGTGGGGAAGACGAGAACGCCGTGTGGAGCAAGCAAGGGATGGCGCAATTGCTATGAGGTGTGTCATTGCTGCTTCTCTCCTTTTTTTGCACATTGTAGAGAGAAATCCTGTAGTTTCCTTAACAGTAATCAAGAGTAGAGAAATTTATACTTAATACACACACAGAGAGAAAAAGGAGTGAGAAGAGAAAAGAGAAACTTCAGGGGCTGGCTTCTCCATTTTGGCTGAGACCCACTTGGAACATGAGCAAAGAAAAGAGAGAGAGAATGTTACATATGATTCTTTGAATGGTTTGGAAAGCCATATTGTAGGCTTCTCTACTAACCATGACAACTGAGACAAATAATCGCACCAAGTGTAGAATCTTCATACGCCTGCTGCTATTGTGCTGCCTTCTGGCTTCATAAATAAACCTTACTATTCTCATTTAGTTATATGCAGTTATGAACCCATGTTTCATTTAGTGCATGCATAGAATCCGTACTTTAGAAAGCCTGCATTTACATTCTGTGTAAAGCCATGCAGCAGCTGCTTACATACATTGGCAGAAACCATGCTGCAAAATGTTGTTTTAATGAATGAAAGAACACATACCACATGCAAGCAATATGACATATGAGTGATTATGAACATGAGCTAGTGCTAGTTAAGAGCCAGTGTGGATCCTCGACGAGGAGGGAAGTTCGAACAAACGGGATATTGACGCGGCTCAATCGAATAGCAACCCCCCTGTTACTGAGGGGAGATTGGCTTTCTGATTGAACCGCACCAATATCTCGGTTCTTACACTGGTGAACTCTCAATGCCATTTCTTGATATGCTTGCAAAGTAAGAAAGGAAACATACATTACCACAAGGGAAAAGACCAAGGATTAGCAGGCATTGGAAGGGATGATGATGATGAAAATGAGTTGTTGTGAAGGAGAAGAAGGGGATCGGTGATGGCATTTGGTGATATTGGTGGAAGCGTATAAATAGAGATAGGTAAGGAAGGAGAAAGGGCCGGCTGGAAGCATTGAATTTGTCACCAACCCAAACGATCGAGAAACGAGGGTTAACTAAAAGCTGATTTGGTAAACAGGGGACTATTTGAGTTTTGACAAAATCTGTTGCTTTTATTGTTTGAATTAGGGTAGTTTATATTTTCCATTTAGGAAAATGAATGTGAAGTATTGAAACCTCAATGGGGTGTTAATGCTTCAAAATATCGCAACACTAACTGGTATGAGAGATCGACATCATGACTATTAAGCAAAGCAAAGCCCGATGGGGGTGTTGATGCTTCAAAATATCGTTATACAAAATCCGCTTCGTATGGAAAACATGCTATAGATAGAAGCATCTAGTGCAAAAGCAAGATGGAAATGGTCACACATAAAAACAACAAATGGAGTGCAGCACAACGAGGAATCTATCTACCCATAGACGAACCTCCACATACAACTTCCTTCCAAGTAAGTCCGAGAGCATACAAAACCTGTATTGACTCAGCTTGAGCCGTTGTGACTCATAACCCCCTAGATAGCCAAGGTTGGAAGTGATGGCGCTCACACATTTTTATCGTTGTCGATATATGATGACCAAGGTTGTTCGCAATATTTCACACCGATATGCTAAACATTTACCCGGTACTTCGGCTACCAATCAATCCATGTACGTATTCTAACATCACATGTATTCTTTCAAACCGCGTCTTCAGATACATGAACCGTCTCTAACCTACACATTTCTACCATCCAAAGTATCCCCTTAATTAGATGCCCCATTAATTAAGTATATTGAAGGGGATGTACTTGCTACCAAGGTAGCACCTTAGATGTGCATTCAATTTTTTTTGCAGGGAGGCCAGGCCAGGCCAGGCCAGCCATTGAAAGAAATGATGCGATTCAGAGAGGTTGAGGCCCCTCCTCCTCCTCCTCCTCCTCTTGCCCTTCACTTAGAATGCATGTTTCAAAGAGCTTCTTTCTTGTTTGTTTTTGGTTAGGGTTATGAATTTTGGTTAGGGTTTTGAAGAAGAGGGGCCATTGTCGTTGTTGTACATGTTTCCCATAAGTGTTAGGTAAGATGTGGGCGACCATTAAATGGGGTTTTTTTTGTGGGTGGGTACGTTGGTGTTTGTTAAAAAATCGTAGTCCTTTGGTTTTAAATGCCTCGAGGGATATATGTTCCCTTCCATGCATAGCAAGGGCATGGGGGATGGATGTGGAAATGACAGGCGGTAGGGTTTTCCCTCTG
Source organism: Linum tenue (assembly GCA_946122785.1). Classification (NCBI taxonomy): domain Eukaryota; kingdom Viridiplantae; phylum Streptophyta; class Magnoliopsida; order Malpighiales; family Linaceae; genus Linum; species Linum tenue. The sequence continues at coordinate 62,331,854 of CAMGYJ010000004.1, forward strand.
TCCACATTTAAGACACTACATTCTAGACTATATGTGGCGGTAAGTTCTCCTCCAAATATTTACTCTTTCATTGTTGAGAAAAAAGATACCAAGGAATCGACATAGAAACAACGAAAGTATTAGTGAAAAAGAAACCGTAAAAACGATAAGAGAATTCGGTTTGAAGGAACTTAAGCATAGACAACGAAAGTAATAGTGCAGGTGCAGCGGCGGAGGGGAGGTGAGGGGGACAGGGGTCCTAGGACCGAAGTTGGTAAAAAAATTGGGCAACAAAACCCTTTAGATATGTAGGGTTTAGTACGATTCTGTAAGATTTGGACCCCTCATACTCTCGACGATATTAGCTTACCAAGGACCCTGATCAACTCAAAATTCAGTAGATACACAGGGTTTAGTGTTAGTAAATTTTTAAGGACCCTAGTAAATTCACTGTGTACGTGGCATGTTGGGTGTCAATTCTATTTTTGATTAATATATTGGATGTTGAACTTTTATGTGTGGCATTCTCACAGCAAAATAAACGAGGCCGTTGTTAATTAATAGCTTCTCACGGTGTAAGATATAGTCATTGTTGTTAGCAATACCCTTTTAAATACAAGGAGCATAATATGTAAATGAATAAAGACCTAATTTTTTTTGGAGGGACGACACACTCTCTTATTAAATCAAACTATATTACGATAAGAAGAACTATTATACAAACACTCCGGAGCTCCTATTTGGTGCTAATAAAAATGTGTTGAGTACCATTTACAAGATGTCAATGCTTATGCCTGTGACTTTTATTCCTTATTCTATGTGATTATGACCTAGTAACAGGCTAATTGCTTCGCTATAAAAAAAAAAACAGGCTAATTGCTTCCATCTTATGTATGGATGTGGGCATTTGGAGTTATTTAGAAGGCCAAGGTCCAAAGTCCAAACCACGGAATTCCAAATGGGAGAGTAAACAGAAGCTTATGGGTTGTTTATTAATGGCCCATTATTATTTGTTGAGAAACCAAAGTCAACTAATAAACAGTCTGCCTTTGTTTAGGGTTTTGTGTTGACAAAGTAAAGGCTGAGAAGAGAGAAAAAAATACAATTACAAAGGCAAGAAACCAAAGCCTAATGAGTTGGGTCTCCCTCTCCCCATTTGCCATAGCCATAAAAACACGACCTCTGTTTTTTTGGGTACTTTCTACGGCCCCTATATACTAAACTACTAACTAGTAAAGCCTATATATGATGATTAGATTAGTCCTCTTCTTCCTATAAGATTTTAAATTACATAATACGACTGACCACTCTCCATTTGCAGCCCCTACCTACCTAGCCCCTCCAACTTCAATCCATTAACGTTTTGTGGTACCAAGGACAAAAGGACAAGGGGTAGTCCCCAATGGTAAGGATGCTCGGTGGACTGATCGGTTCGTTTCCTGGTTAACAATGTACGATATGTATCGTGTCGTCTTTAGAAGAATATTATGGCGAACGTTACCGGCTTGAGGAAAAATCTATTAGCTAGGTTAGTTGCTTACTTGGATCCACAATGTGCTTGTGGTGGTTGGGTCTAAGTTAGCTCCATTTCGAAAGAATGGATTCTTTATCATGAAAAATTGTTCATGTGTTCTTGATATTCAAAGTCGTTTGTCGAGCGAGAATGGAGCACTGAAAGCATCAAACGCCGAGATTTGGACCTTGTTGTCATTGCTTAGAATCCAACAATCTTGTTTTGATTCTCCTCTTTCTTGGAGCTAGAGATGGGCTACTAATGTCGATAACTCACGCTAGAGCGCGGCTTCCTTCGGTCTCTCCAAAGCTCGAGACATTAATATTGATTCGTTGATGGAATCTGATTGCAAAAGCCGGTTCATTTGTAGTCTGTAGAGGTTGAGGAAAGATGATGATTGCATAACATAAGTGGCAAATGTGTGTAGTAGGGATACAAAGCACATGAACGAGATAGTGAATTTTAGAGATTGTGTCTTCTCCTATCGAGAAAGAAACAATGTTGCTCATCTTCTTACTCGTATATCCCCTAAGATCATAACGAAGTAACCTATTCTCGTAACGAAGTAAGCTGTTCTCATAACGTTCCTTCTCGTACCATCGATTTAATCCCATTGACCCATTTTGGACCGGTCATGTGAATGAGTGTTTGACTAGTTATCTCTATATAAAAAAACATTTATCCTCAATTCCTCATTCTTATTGGATTATGTGGAAGAAAGAGATATATCATATACGAGAAGGTTGTGTGTAGGGTTAACTAATAAATGGAGTTAATTATTATGGGTATTGATGATTGCCATGTTTGTGCCAACAAAAGGACCATAACATGGAACAACTCATCCACTCCCATCTTCATTAATTATATCACTTACTTTGCATTTTCCTCCATGCTACCTCCTTTCTCTCTTCCCCATCTCCTCCTCTTAGACTAGTTAGGGTTAATCGATTAAGGGGTTTAATTGTGTTTAAATTTTATGGACTAAAAGTAATTTAATTGTTACTATTGTTTGGAGACACAAAATTTAACTTTGAAATTTTATTTCTTCCATCCCAATGGTAGTTCCAGATTTCTTCATTCAAATTCATGATTAATACTGTAAATTTTAAGAACAGTGTTTATTTACCATGCATAATTTGGCATTCTTTACAATCCTTGCCACCTCAAGAGACTACTAAAGTGGGGAAAAGAAAAGAGTTTGTTTTCTTATTAGGACTAAACCTATATTTCGCAACACCTCATTATAGTTTGATCATGTTGTCTCAAGAATCAATTGATCCAAACAACTTAAGTTATTGGAGAGGTTTAACTATGGATCATATATCATTTACTAACCTACATCTTCAAACGAAAGTCACTCATATAAGTTTGAAGTTTCAAAGGTCCAAATACCATGTGCTTAAAAGAACCATGATTTTTTAGGAATTACCTCTTTGTCACATAAGATTTTGATATCATGTCAAGTAGTTAATCCCAATAACTCGAGTTGTTAAGAGAGGTTCACTTATTGATCCTATACCATTACTAACATGTCGAAATTTGAACCAAAATTGTCAAGAAGGAGCAAATTTGGTACCATAGTTATGAAAATAGAAGACAACTTTATGACCCGTTTGAAGAAAAAAAATATAGTAGAGGGCAAAATTGTACTATCCACCTAAAATAATAATACGATTTGGGAAAAAAATACATGATTTAGTGTAGGGCTCGTAAACGGTAATTATGTTAACAGTGTAAGCGATAAACGAATCAGAATTAGTGGTTAACCATTACACTAATAATTGAATAAATAATAAACTCTCGTCTAATTTAACTAATTACTAACTGATGATAAATGTTTATCGATTAACAGATTACGATCGTCATCATACTTAGGGTGGAAGATAATAGGCCTCAATCAGTCATAAGCAAAAGCCTAAAGAATAGGATGTGTGACCCTTGCCTACCCTAGTTGTAATAGTGACTTGGGTTCAAATGAGAGTATTTTTTTTTTATTTAGAAAATTGATAATAACTTCAAGGAAGGGCTTTAGAAGAAGCACAATAGGAAGTTGGACTTGCACACAGTAGCTCTACAACAATCAGTAACATGTAACCTTCCATGTAATTTGATGTAGAGTTTACGAGTTGAGAAATTGTTGTTGGGTCTATTATTCTTGTCTACTTCTTTAATAAAATTTGACAATATAATGGTGTAATTTTATACTTGTATTGGATTGAGTTCATATGGATTGATATCCGTGTTAAATTATTTTGGATAAATAGTATTTAGTAGTCAAACCTTTCAAAGTACAAAATATTAGCCAAATGGTAATTTCCATTTCGCAGTTTTTTTAGTAAATATTAACTTGAAAACATGATACTGACTTGGAAGAGACACTTGAAGGTGACAAAAAAATAATTATATTTTGATGCGTACAAAAGATTGAGCTAATAGTTTGTATTTCGAAAAGTTTGGCTAATAATCTGGAAAGTTTGAAAGATTTGGCTGATAAATTGTTTATCCTAAAATAGCAACTTAAAAATTGAACACATAACTATGTAAGAAAAATCTAAAAAAATGCACAATTGAAAATAGAATGAGGTCTTCTGTTGATTAGGTTATCGAATGATTTTTTTGGTATAACATTATCAAATCACTTACTTAACCGTTATTTGATTAACCAACAAAATAACTTATAATCGATTATACGACTACAGTTAACTAACCAATATAAATAATAATACAACTTATGATAAACACAAAGTATTTAACCGAGAACTAGGGGTGAACAAACATACCCGCAAAACGACCCACCCGTCCAAACCGACCCAACCCACCAGTATTTATCGCTAAAACAAAGATTTTGGGTTGGGTGAGGGTTTTGTTTTGTACAAGCCGCCTCTTTTGGGTTGGGTTTGGATTTTGGATTACACAACCCGTAGAACCCAACCCAACCCGTGTTCCAACTATTAGTATAAGTTCGTATCTAAAAAATATTTATGTCGTATATAGCCATACTTATGAGAAAATTAAGATATTTCGCCATGTTTTTCTCTCATGGTCTCCATAATCTAATGCATTATTCGACTTAAAGTTTAGACATAAATTGAATATACTCATGATTCACGTAATCGTTTTTCTTGTGTACAAATAGAATAACATATTGTGGGTGCGTTTGTTTATAACCTTTTAGCCTATTTCAACAAATATCATGAAAAAAACTAGACATATTTTGAAGTAAATCACATTTTTATTAAAATTCAAACAACATTTATGAATTTTGATACCTTTCATCACGGTTTATTCGTTTGAAATTTTAATTAGTTATAAAATATTTTTATGATGTAGAATAATTATATATTTTATGTTGGGTTGGGTTTTTACTTAAAAATATCGCCAACCCGACCCAACCCAATTAGAAACAAACCGTAGGGTTTAAATTTTTTTGGGTGGGTTTGGGTTTGATATTTTCCAAACCGTAGTGCATGAGTTGAGTGATAAAATGGCTAAACCCTGACCACCCGACCCATGTACACCCCTACCGAGAACCAACTAAACGAGTCTGGTTATAACCAAAACGAGATTGTCAGCCCTAATTGAGTGGGCTTTTCTCCGGTGTCCCAGCCCAACTCAATCTCTAATCCATAACAGAATTCCTTCCTTTCTCCTGCTTTTTTATCATTAAATTTAATAAAAAATATATAAAATCCTCCGCAACAAGCCAACTCCCAATAATCCTCTCCTTGATTTCCGGCGCCCTTTTGCTTATTCTTCCCGTCTCCCCCTTTGTTCCTTCTACTTCCGTCCAATCTCTCTCTCGCAAAACTCTTCCTCTCGCCGTCTTTCGTCTCCCCGCGATCGATCACCCGCTTTCGTGTTTGGTATGTTCATCTATTTTTCTTCTTTCTTTGTTTCTTTCTATTTCTGTGCTTCTTGTTTCTTTGCGCGCCGATTGCTGGAAGGCGGGCTCAAGTTTGATGATCGTCTAATGTTTCGCTGTATGAAAATTGCAGGAACTCGCGATCCTAATCCCAGTATCGTCATGGCCAAAAGCTCTTTCAAGTTCGAGCATCCTCTGGGTTCGTTCAATTTCTATGATCGTCTTCTCTTTCGTTTTTTGTACGCGATCTTTAGGGTTTGAACTGTTTGTGCGTTTGGTATAAGGTGGCTTGTGAAAGACGATATCTTTGATGTATTCTCCCTGATGGGTTTATGTTTAAGTTGTGGAATATCTTTTCTTCGCTGAATTGTTGAGGTTGGGAATAGTTCTTTCGAGCTGAGAATGGAAGTTTGTGTGTGTTTAGCCTGTTAGTGTAGTTGGCTCTCTCTATTATTGCTTTTCGTCATCATCTTGTTGGATGGAAGTTGAAACATTGGCTAATGAATTTGGAGTCGACCTACAATGAAACATTAGTGATGCAGTATGTTTCATCTTTCCATGTCCTCTAATTTGCTTTTTGGCTTTGTTTTTAGAGAGGCGCCAAGCTGAAGCTTCTCGCATCAGGGAGAAATACCCTGATAGAGTTCCTGTGAGTGTTATCTTCTCACTTTGCCAACTTTGGTTTCCTTGCCTTTATCATTGTACAGTTGCCTGTTTGCTTATATTATGCTTTCTGGATTCAGGTCATTGTGGAGAAGGCTGAAAGGAGTGATGTCCCTGACATTGATAAGAAGAAGTAAGTTGATTGACAACGGATCATCACTTTGAATCCTCCTATGGCTGTATCCAATGTGCTCATTAGGGTTTCTTTGAAGGTTTATGACCTCTTTTTGATCTCTACATTAGGCAGTTAGTAATGTATTTTAGCTATGAGTTTCTACTAGTTATGCTCTCGTTTAAGTTTTTGTGTTGCATATTGAGAAAAGTATGATGTTCATGTTGAGTGATGAAGCGGTTTTGTTTTGAGTGTTGCTTGATGCAGTTTTGGGGGCTTGATCATAATGTTACTATATATGTGTATTTGAGCTATGGCCTATGAGTTTCCCCTAATTAAGTTCTTGTTCAAGTTATTAGGTGGCATATTGATAAAAGTATGTTGTTTGTGTTGTGTGACGATGCAAATAGTCTTGGGCTTTTGTATAGAAGTTTTGGTTGATTAAGTTCTGTCGAGTTGGGGGCTTGATCATAATGTTACTATCTGTGGATTTGCCAAATCAGGTACCTTGTCCCAGCAGATTTAACTGTTGGTCAGTTTGTCTATGTTGTGCGGAAGAGGATCAAGCTCAGTGCTGAAAAAGCCATATTTGTGTTTGTCAAGAACACATTACCACCCACAGGTTAGTGAAGTTTGCATCTTGTGTCTGATTACAATGACTAAACCCGCCTATTTCAGTAACTGGATCTCTTCAATTTGATCATGTGTACAAAACAGCTGCTCTGATGTCTGCAATCTATGAGGAGAACAAGGACGAAGACGGCTTTCTTTACATGACCTACAGTGGAGAGAACACCTTTGGATGTCTTCACTAAGATGGAGATTAAACAAAATGTCTCTTCTTGTCCTTGATATGATGAAGAAAGCCCCTTTTGGAAGAAGATGTAAATTCTCAGCTCTGGATTTGTAAAGTTTAATGCTTTCAGACTTGACCTAAAAGTTCCATCCTCCTACTGGATCCGGACTTCTGCCATAAGTCGGGCAGTAGAATTGCTTTCAGTATCTGTAATCGGATTCGATTTAGTTGATTAGTCTCTGTTTAGTGCATTTCTCTTCAGTTTGGATTTCATCTCGTTCTCGTTCTCTTCTCTTCTCTCTCAGACTCTGCTGTGAAAGCTGAATCTAATGCCACCAAGAGAGAGAATTTGCAGCAGATCCTAGTCGGTAGTTGTTGGTAAGCTACCTTGAATGTTTTGCATTGTTGGTTGTTGAAATTGCAACCGCAGTTGGCCAAATGTGGCAAAAGAAAGGGTTCAGTCAATTACATGAACCGTACAGAAAAACTCTATCAATATACATATCGAGATTAGTGATAATCACAAATCAACTTCAATGACTGCCATAATCAGCAGCGTAGAAAAGAAGACGGTCTGCAACATGAGAAGAGAAAACAGAACTTCCAAGATTACTTCTCCTCCAAGAGGATTTGTACAACAAAATGAACAGGAAACGTGGGAGGAGGAAGAAGAAATGAAGGAATATTGGGTTGTTTAAACTAATACATAAAAAAAGTTTCAATCTTTCTGCTTCCTCTCTCTCTCTCTCCAGCTTCAGGCAGAAGCGGAGGTCGTAGTTGAAGTAGTATTAGTCGATGTCTTCTTACTGGATTTGGGTTTGAACCATTTGATGCCACTTGTCTTGATCTTACTGAACAGGCCTCCGCCGTTCTTGGATCCCGACTTGCTTCCGGCGGCATCCTGGTCGGCGGCGGTGTTGCGGTGGTCGTCCATTGCGCCGATCCCGCCGGTGCCCCACTGATCTGCCCAGCTTGGCGCCTCGTCGTTCATCTGTCTTTTGCTTGCTTGAGAGAGAGAGAGAGAGAGAGAGAGAGAGAGAGGAGTTGAAGAAATATGAAGTGGGAGATGGATAGATTGGAACCAAATGGTGGAGATGAAATGGAAAAGAAGTAGACAAGCCAACTCACATGATGCCTTATTTCCAAAGCAAGCATTAGGTTCTCTCTCTCTCCCTTTGTTCTTTGTTTATTAATTTGATGCCATTGATCTCTATCTTCAAGAGGGATAATAAAATTGTTTTAAGAGGGCGGGAGAAGAACACACAATTAAATATTTATTGTAAATTTTTAATTAGTCTAATTATGTGTTATATATACTTAATTTTGAGAAAAGAGTATGGTTGAAATCAATATCTAACTTGCTAGGGCATTATACTACATTATAAATGATTAAGGTGTTCGACGCATTTGAAAGAGATTTGAGAAAAGAGTATGGTGACAAGACCCGTGAGCAGGTCGGGTTGCCTTAACACGAAAGGATTTGACTGGGTTTGTCGCCGGTATGCAACTCTAGCAAACAGCAACCCAATGTTTTACTCCCTGATGTAGCAAGTACTAACCCCTCCTTTGTTTTTTTTGTAGCATATTGTGAAGCTCTAACGGCCCTTCATCTTGGAATTGAAGGATTAGTGTACTTTTGGAAGGGAAGGTTGGTTCCGGAATATAATGAGTGTTATATAGGCCTCTTCTGTCTTCTCCCTCGTGTATGTATATAATTTTGTTGATGCAATCTGCTGCTTAAGTATGTTTGTTTTGTCATGGAAAAGGAAATGAAGACACCAGAGTAATGAAATCATAATAGTAATGCACTAATTATTGGCATCAATCCACTCACAAAGAAAAACAAATATCACTATCAGCTTTTCATTGCATCAATGTGTGACAATATGTGTTATGCTTGTTCCAAACATAAATATAGACGTTTGATTTGTACAAATAAACTCCTCGCCCAAGTGTGTAGAGTTACATTTCAACTCGTGATATCACACGTCTAATGAATTTACTATATAAGTTATAATAAAAGGTACTGTTGGGATATGGATTAATATGCCTACACGACTATAAACGGGCCCAAGCCCACCGCAAGGCGTCCCGGGCCCAAGCTCTATATAAGGAGGGCAAAGCGTCCAAGCCAGAGATCCCTCTTCTTCCCTTCCCACACTCTTACCCTAAGGTCTCTCTCTAAACCCTCTCTCTCTACATACCATAAACCGCATACTATATCATACTAACTTGGGCGTCGGAGCGTAGATCCCGGGGGCCGCCCCCCGCCTCACAGGTTCTTCCCCTCTCGAGGAGATCAGACGAAGGAGTCCAGATCGGAGCCCCATAACCGCCTAGTACATTCTAGGCTCAAACAGGTACTAACTCCAATTTGTACCATGCTAACTCAAATTTGTACCATAAATTTACCTTCTAACAGATCGAACTTAATATGTTCGAAACAATTACGTTGGAAGCTTAGAGCCATCGCTTACAATATTGTTAAAAAAAAATAGCGTATCAAACCGGACGGTACAGTTTGGTTCAGACTGTAGATCGTTAAAAATGATTTGATCTAGTTCATAGTCTGTATTATGAGATGTTTTGATTTTTTGGTATAGTTTGGTCTAGATCGCGATTTATTATACTATAATGTGGACCCAACCCATTTCTAATTCACGTTAGCAGGCCACTCGACCACTCTCCCCAATGATACTCAAGTCTCAACCTTAATTTTTCAAATCTTCATGCATGATCTAGTCGGGACCATATAGTATTTAAGCTGATCTGATTCCCTATCTGTGCTCCAACCGTCCAATTTAAACTGTAAACCGTATATATGATCTAGTATAGTATGAACCAGACCGCATCGTTTTCCAGTCCTATTCCTTTCATAGCATTAGTGAGCCTGGGTTTTCCTTTATGAATGTTGATGGGCTCAATGGTTCATCTCTTTCTAAAACCCAACGAAGGCCCGACTGGATCCGGCCCGTTTGGGAGTACGTCTCCCCCTGCCATAAAAGATAAAACCCTAATCATCCTCACCCTGCCGCCATAAACAACAGCAGCCTCTGCGGGAGTAGTGTTCTCTAGCTCAGATCGTATTCCGTCGGCGTTAGTGTGAGGTATCAGGGAACTCGGCGGCCGGGAAAAATGACGGATAAGACGGCGCCTGCGGTGACGATCCGGACCAGGAAGTTTATGACCAACAGGCTCCTTTCGAGGAAGCAGTTCGTCATCGATGTGCTGCATCCCGGGAAGGCTAACGTTTCCAAGGTATATTGGCTTGTTCGTACTTCCATTCGCCATTGTTGTTCTCGCGTGTCCCTTTTCTTGAATTCGCTGATTCGTTTTTTTGTTGAATCGAAGGCTGAGCTGAAGGAGAAGCTCGCGGGCTTGTACGAAGTGAAGGACCCGAACACGATATTCGTGTTCAAATTCCGTACCCATTTCGGCGGCGGGAAATCGACTGGGTTTGGGCTGATTTACGACTCTGTCGACAACGCAAAGAAGTACGAGCCTAAGTACAGGCTGATTAGGGTTAGTGCTTTCTCCTTTCCCTTCTAATTGCAAAACAGAATTAAGGTTTTCCGTCTTTGGATGAGTTGCTTTGCTGGGTTCGTTTCAGTCTATGTGATCTCCCTTTGCTGCTATTCATAATGTAAATGGGTGCATGTTGGATTTCATTATTCTTTGTGAAAGTAAGTGAAAGTCGCTATTGATGCAAATCTGAGTGTACATCCGCCAGTGAATGATGGCATTGGCAGCACATACCGTTGTCCAGGGTTCATGATTTGTTGAAGCTCTCGTTCTTAGGAAATATGCCTTGTTTATTTGTGAGGCTGCTTTGACACCCCCCATCCTTTGTAATACTACGAACACCGTTATTTGATACAGCATTACCTCTTGAAGATAGCGGCGGTTGTTCCCCATTGCTATCTAAGCTGATACCAGCAATGGGCTCCCTTGCATTTTGGCTATAGCAATTTGCCAATTTCAATTATTTTATTTTATTTGTAAATGTCAACTTGGCAGAATTTTTATCGAGCTGCTTCTTTGCTTGAAAATGGGGTTATCTGTTGAGTGAGCTGCCTGCCATGTTACTCTTGAATTGGACGATGCAATATGCTTTGGCCCGTTGAGTTTGTGCGTGAAAGTCTAGGTTTTTAGTTTGATCTCGGCACTGTAATTGAATTTGGTCATTTTGGTATGATGACAGAATGGACTGGCCACCAAGGTGGAGAAATCTAGGAAACAGATGAAGGAGAGGAAGAACAGAGCTAAGAAGATTAGAGGTGTGAAGAAGGTAAGCGCCAAATCCAATGCTCTCTTTTTCCAGTTACACTGTCGTCGGATTTCATTTATCAATTCACATCTGTAAACTAAACCTGTTGTTACACCTATTTGCAGACCAAGGCAGGAGATGCTGCCAAGGGCGGCAAGAAGAAGTGAGATCCACATGCCGATGGGCGATCTTTTGTGCTAGTAGTTGTAGCATTGAGTACCTGTTCGTTCTGTCAATGGCGTTTTAGCCATCGAACTTTTGTAGTGGCTTCTGAAAATTGTTCTGATATATTTCTGAGTGGTTTGGTGTCGTTATGAATCTGCTTGGCCCATGTTGCATGATGTATTTGTGGTCGGATTAGAGCCTGGTTGCATTGAAATTTATCAAGGCCACCCTTGCTAGCTTTTGTACGAACAGTGGAACCTCAATCGTCAAAGCAAGGTCTGTCCGAATTAGGTACTTATTCTTCTATATTCACTTGACGGGACGGGTAAATGTCACATTTGGTCACTGAGATTACTAAATTGTGTCATGTTTAGTCACTAGAAAAATTTAATATCAATTTTGGTCACTTGAATTACTGAAACATGTCACATTTAGTTACTCCCCCGTCAGTTTTTGTCCAACTCTATTAATGAAGTCGGATGGTAACTAACGGGAGAGTGACTAAATGTGACATGTTCCTGTAATTCGATTCTATCTATTCTTGACGTTGTGGTTGTTATACCTTCACGTCATGCATAAGACATACAAATCAACTGAATTTGACTCGCACTACATCAGTGTATCAAAGATAAATCATTTTTCATAACTTTTTTATTTATTCGGAATCACAATTATCGTGTGTTGTTTTTGTTTTTTTATTTATTTAATATATATACAAAAGGCATATGGAAATTTCCAATACTCCAATATTTCTTGCAACCATGTCTACTATTATTCTACGTTTTCTTTAATCCAATTAGTTTGATCGGTTCAAAAGTCGGAAGTCTAATCCCAAGCCAAGCATCATGCTAGAGAGGACAGAATGTGTGTAAAGAAGTTTGCCCTCATAGTCTTATAAAATCAATAGCCCTTATGCTTGATGGATTTGGGCCCAAGAGTTTTTCGAGTCTCTAGTCTCAACCGTCAGCCTTATTATTATAATATTATCCCCATATGAAGCTGTTCATCCTCATATGTATGCATCAATCATGATTCATGATTCACGGTTCATCAGCAATAATCCCACCGAAAAGAAAGCATCAAAATTTTCCCAGGCAATGTAATAGCCTAACCCCTTAGAACCTTCGGACAAAGAAAAAAACGAGTCTCAGCCAACAAAAACGTGCTCCATTTCGCCTCGCTGTAAACCAGGGCGTGGGATTATTTCCTAAAAGGAATATTGTCTAGAGAGAGATAGAAAGAGCCAAACGCAATGTGTAAAGGCTAACGAGTTTGGTCAGAGGTGCAAAATTTTGTTCTTCAGCTGGCTTGGTGAAGTGACTCAAATGGAGCTGGAGTCCCTTCCAAAGATGAACCGCTTCACCCAGTCGGTGACCACCAGAGATCTGGTGCGCCAGCTCACCAGCTTGCTGTAAAACATAGAGAGACGAGAGAAATAAGGAACGGCGGCGAAGTGAGAATTGCTTAACGCTGAGTCTCGCCGGAGATGGGAAGAGCTAATGGAGAAAACATTCATCTATTACCTTGCGTAGACGGAGTACCAGAGCCACTGAGTGCTGTGGCCAATGGACACCCAATCGCCTGGAAGTTGAGCAGCCGTTTGTTCCCCTCCCAGTGGAGCAAATTGGCCGAAATGCTTGTACCTGAAGCAGGGGGACGCAACGATCATGTTAGACCACAGCAAAACGTTGTTGTTTCGGATCAGTTAGGATCATGGTATAGAGTGAAAGGGAAGGGACCTGAAGGGATGGAAACGATGGCGGCCTTCTCCTCTGAACCTGAGGGGTCCTTCTGGGTTCTTCTCAGCTTCTTCCATCCGGTTGAAGCATTTCGCAAGGTAGGCGCCCTGCTGAGCCGCAACCTGAAAAGCAAAGACAAAATGGAAGTTCAGCTAAACCTACCGAGAAAGTAAAACCAAAACCCAAATCAGAGTCCATTATGCGGGGCCAGAGCAATGTTTGGATTCGGTCAAGTGGCCGATTCGGTTTGGGCAAAAGACATGTGCAATGGGTGGGGAAGTAACTGTTGTACGCACCTGAGCTGTTGCTGGGAGGTTCTTGACCTGAGCGTCGACTTCTTTCAGCGCTGTTTTGAGCTCTTCGATGCTGATTGCGACGGAGCTTTTCGAATCGTCCTTGAGAAGATCCGCAATGTTGCGAAGTTTCTTTGTCTTCAGGTAGAGATCCACTTGAGGGTACCTTTCACAGATGTCGTCGACCACTGCTTGAAGTTGCTTCACCGTGAGGGTACCAGAGTTCTCCTTGTCTGCCTTCTTGAATATTGAGGATATGTCCTCCTGCAAGCAACGGTGGTGCAAAAGGCAATTAAAAGCACAAGCCAATTCGATCAACTCTGGCCTAAATTGCATTGGTGAAAATTAGCACAAGTTGCTCAACAATGATTCGACAAAATTAGATTTGTAAACTAATAGGACAACCTTGGGTATTTGCTTCAATCAACCTATTCCAGATAAGAATCTTGACAAGAGCTCACAGGAAGAAATCAGAAGAGCAGGACTGCTATTATTTAAGATATTAACAGTGACTGGAAAAAGGAAGAGGGAGAGGGAGAGAGCATCCATTTATCAAATAACTTAGTGTCAGAGAGCTTCCACGACCAAGCAATTGCTTATTTGCTTGTGAAAATTATATGCTCATCAATATTAAGGGAAGGCCAACATTGATCAATAGTTCATAACAGGGGACATTGATCAGTAATTGATAATAAGGGTCTTGGATAACAATGGAAAAAGAAAGTGAAAACAATACCATGACTCTGCGCTGGTTAATTGTAGCACAGTCACCAAGGGCATAAATGCTATCAGTTCCCTCAACTCGCAGCCATTCATCAGTTGCTAAAACACGCCTGGTTTCCTGTTGACAAAGAAGCGTTTATGGTGCTATTGGTAAATTGTAAAGTACAATAAGGCAAAGAAAGACCAAGGGACTAGTCAGTGAGAGTGAGAAAATGGCTAACCTGACCGACTTGCTTCATAAAATCCTTTACAACAGGATCAGTTCCAATTCCAGTAGACCAGACCACCATTCCGTAAGGCATGGTAGAAAGTTGCCCATTAACCCTGCCTTTAGTGGAGATCTCCTTGTCAGATACTTTGATAACCATTGACCCTAGTTTCACATCTATGCCATCTCTTTTGAACTTGTCTTCAGCGAATTCTGTAATTCGCTTGTCAAACCTGCAATGAAGATTTGGCAAGCATGAGAAGATGGCACATTAAACATTTCAACAGTAAGTTCTCGAAGTGTCAGCCAGCAGTAATATCCACTTCTCTTTCCGTTCAGAAATCGCTAAGAAAGCAGGAAAAAGTCTCACCCTTCCCTACCTTTCTCGTTAAAAGGCTAATTAAGCGTGCAGGGTATTTTCTGAACAAAGTGAAAACCTCTAAATAAGATAGCTACAGGACTCCATCAGTAACATCATAACAAAAACACAGACAGGATTCACTTACATGGTTAGAATATGATCTGCTGCTTCAAGCAGTGTTATCTTGACATACTTCCCAGCTGCAGGATACAACTTGACCAGATCTTCCTTCACAAAATCATGAAGTTCTGCAGCAAACTCCACCCCCGTGGGCCCACCACCAACCACCACAAAATGCAGCATCTTCTGCCTCTCTTCATCGCTCAAACTCGGCAAGCTTGCCTTCTCAAACGCATCGATAACGGATCTACGGATCTTTTGAGCATCTTCTACTTCCTGACACGCAACAAAAAATCCATCTACCATGAAAAGCAGAACTACAAACACAAATAGAAATAGAAATCCGTCGATACTAGTATACAAACAGAGCAAATCACCTTGAGAAAATTGCAATGTTCGACGACACCAGGAGTATTGAAAGTGTTGGGACGGGCCCCCATTGCTATGACAAGGTAGTCATAATCCACAACAAATTCTTCCTTCCCTTTTCCATCGATGTTCTTATTGGAACGGCAGTGAACCTTCTTGCTCTGGGAATCTATCTTGAAACACTCGGCTTCCCAATAATGGACGTCAACATTCTTCTGCAGAAGGAGAAAATCAAACACGAGCTATGACGTGAGCCACTGGTTCACTTCCCACAGACACCATAACTACAAGCGCAATAGACATTTTAGAGAGTTCAACCTTCTTGACGATGTTACGGATCGGCTCCACGATGCTACGAGGCTCCACTGTTCCAACAGTGACGCTCGGCAACAGAGGAGTGAACGCGAAGTAATTCCGAGGCGAAATCACTTGAACATCGTAGGAAGGATTGTCCAATTGTTTCAGGAAGCTCGTCCCTGCCCATCCGGTTCCGAGAACGACGACGCGCTTCTTCTTGATCTCAGGTGGAGCAATCGGACTCGTCGAGTTCGCGTCCGCATAAGCCAAAAGGCCTCCACCACTACAAACAAATTCCGCCGCGAACGAACAATCCAAACAAACGCGTAAGCTTGGAACAACGAGCTAAACACTAATAGTACAGGATACAGACTCTAAGAACTAGAATCGATTGTAAGAAACTGATTGGGATCTGAGAAAATTTTCGATTCACAGACTAATCCTCATTTCTCCACAATACGTTCAACGTATTTTCAGAGAAACGCCGCAGAGAGAAGGAACAGATGCACTAAGAGCCCGATTTTCCAAAAAAAAATTCACAATCAGATCCACATAAACGCATCGCGAAGCATGTAACAAGGAAATCCGCCATGAGAACACGCTCAGGTTGCCAAAACAACCTACAGAAGCTCAGTAGTGCATGTGCATTCACTCCAAAACCGTTCAAATCACAATCGAAATCCATACGTGTACTCAGTTCAGTTCGGAAAATTCAGAGCAAATCGAATAACGAAGCACGATATCAAGTAACCGTCCAAAACACAATAAGCAACGGGCGGACGGAAACGAGGAGACACAGAAGCGCATCGGAGAAACACGGCACCATACCTGACGGTGAAGACCACAAGCAGCTTCGAGAAGGACGAGCTGTCATTGTACGTTCGAGAAGCTCTCTCGAACAGCTTGATCGCTTTCATCTTCCAAATTCTCCGCAGGATATCCCGACGTCTCTGGTTCTTGCCGCCGATTCAACAGTTGCCCGGAGCGATTAGAGCGAGAGAGAATTTCTGGAAAATGGAAATCTGTGAGGGACGAAGGAATAGAAGAAAAGAAAATTCAGAACAGAGAGAAATTTCCCCCAAAAGAATTGGAGAGAGGGAAAAGGGAGTGATGCACGAAATGCGGAACGTGAGAGTACGTATGGGGTGAGAGCAAATGAGCGTTGTTGATCTGGAGGTTTCCAAATTCCAGCCCTTCATTCGTTCTTCTTTTTGTTGCCTTGAAAGGCAAGGATACGAGGCCACGTGGGATACGGGGAAGATTCTTTCCCGCCTTGCTTTCTTCCAGATACTGGGCCCGCACCTAGCGTTTCTTTGCCGCTTGACGGGCTGGGCTGGGCTGGGCTGCGTGAAAGAAGGATTGAAATGAACCGTCAGATTCTGTAGGGTCAAACTGAAGATTTGATTGTCAACTTCTATTTTCTTCCACTTGGGGAAAGGAATTTTCGTATTAGTTGTCGGTCAACAAATACAAGGAATTTGGAATATACATTCAATTTAATCACGCTAGCAAATAACAAACTGTCGTCACCGGTATAGAGAACGGTCCACCAGCGCCAGCGGCACATGCTGACGTCTAGAAGGCTGCTTGCTTGGGTGCATTCCTCACTGGCTGGAATCCGCCCGTCATTGGCATAAGCACAAGTCAAATTTCTTCCATTGAGCAGTGAACATTACCGTTTTGGCGAGGGCTGATGTGGAAATCGGCTGCCACATCATATCACCTGGAGAGACTGCAGAATTTGCAGAGTCACACAAGTCCTCAGCAAGACTTCCCTAGCCAAGCTTCCTTTTCTTCCAGCTCTTGCTAGAAGGCAATGATTTCGAACTATACCGGGAATTAGCAAGCTCGCGAGGTACTGCAGCTCCGGAAGACTTGAGCACCTCGACGAACTCTGGGAACAATGCCTTGCTCTCCTCGTTGATGAACGCCATCGCTTTGCCTTCCACCCCCATCCGGGAAGCCCTGCCGATCATATGAACATATTCCTTGATGGAATTCGGCATGTCAAACACTATAACCTGCCTAACACCCAACAGATCAATTCCTCGACCCAGAACACCAGTGGACACGATCACCGGAGCTTCTCCCATCAAGAATTGCCTCATCGCTTCCCTCCTCTCCTTCATCGACTTCTCACCGTGGATCGACAGTGCCTTCAACCCGGTACTCACTGAAATCGCATTGGAAAGTAGATCTGCTCCTATTCTGGACCCCACATAGACCACGGCTGGTGGGTCGAAATGCTGCTTGCTTGATAGAATATCGAAAAGCTTCTGCTTCTTCTGCTTGGTATCGACCCAGATGGCCACCTGTTTCACTGCCATACTAGGCTTGTTGGGCTGGCCAATGGAGATCAAAACAATGTCTTTAGCCATTGAGCTAGCCAACTTCTCGACGGAATCAGAGATGGTAGCTGAGTACATCAAAACCTGGGGTTGAGCCAGACTGAGGAAAATCTGCATGACTTGGTCTCGAAACCCCCTTTGGAGCATGCAGTCGACTTCATCAACCACAAACATCGTGACATCATCTAACTCCATATCATGCTTTGCGAGGAGATCAATCAGTCTCCCTGGAGTCGCCACGATCAACTCGACACCTTGATGAAGGCGGTGGATCTGTCCGGCCATGGGATCACCACCAACAACAAGAGCAGTCTTGAATGGCAAACCTTTGCCAAGCAACTTGGCTTGATCCTCCACTTGTATGCAGAGCTCCCTGGTTGGTGTTAGAACGATCGCCAATGGCCTCTTCGTACGGTTATTATCATTTTGTGCAAGGCGAAACGCTGCACAACGAGAGATGACGGGAATCAGAAAGGAAGCAGTTTTCCCTGAACCAGTGTCGGCAGAAGCAAGCACGCTCCTCCCATTCAAAGCAACCGGAATCGCCTGCATCTGGACCGGTGTAGGCAAATCGAACCCTGCATATTCTACATTGTTCAAGAGCTTCGAATGAAGATTGCAGCAAGAGAACGACAACACGGGAGGTGGAACTGAATTGCCCTTAACATGGATGCCGAGTTTCTTCCTCAGCAGTTCAGTCTGATCAGCAGTTAAGGACATGGATTGCGATCTTCCATCAGACACATAAAAGCACTCATCCTTCCCAGGTACCTTCTTGATTGCAGCCGAGCTTTGGGCCTTGGCGATTCTATCAAGGAGAGTTTGCTTGCACTCCAAGCTACATATGTCGTCGTCCGTTTGATTGCAGATGTACTCTCCGTAGCGGCCACATATCACGCATTTGGGATCCCCCGGAAAAGCTAATCTCTGCTGTCTAGAAGTCGGTACAATCTCATCAGCTGCATCATCAACTGAGAAAGAAAAGCAATATAAAAAAAACACTCATTCAGAAGCTGAAGCTGCCGGCTGTCATGAAATCATAAGAACACAAGGTGAACCAGGCATCGGAGTGAAACTCTAAGCTCCGGCGATGGCGTCCGATAGAACAAAATGTTCCGTTCCAGGAATTAGCTAGAGAAATTCATTTCAGACTAAATTCATATGGGAATATAGTAACAGAAGATAAGATACAGTACCTGAAATTTGAATAGCATCTGCTCCGGCAGTTGGATCTCCAGTCCAAAATTCCATGATTGAGAGCTAACTTCAAACTTTCTGCAGAAGTTAAACCCTAGAAATGCAGGGAGACGAAGTTCCGTCGTTTGAAGAAGACGGTAGAGGCCGGGAAGGGAAATCAAGAGGAATCCCTAGACTCCCAGCCCATGCTGGCCAGTTTCTCGTTACGAAGAATCGAAGATCGCCGGGTAAACGTCTGGATTACCCGATCTCTCAGAGAATCGGCGGGGCGATGTGGGGAGAAGTATGGGAATGGGGATTCTGTCTGATTTGCCGTCCGACTCCGGTGATTACACTGGATCCCTGCTTTGGGCCTCGTAAAGTTTAGATTCCAGATGGATCATGGGCCTTTCTATTACTGAAGCTTTTCACTCTGGGCTAAAGGGTGGGCTCGTGTTGCATATCAAAGTTTTTTTTATACACAACTGAAAAATCATTCGTAACTTTCAAAAAAAAAAAATCATTCATAACTTGGTTATTCAACCGGTTCCAAAGATTGTTCTCGATTGACTTCATAGGTGAAAAGGCCTTTGGAAGCTTCCAGTTGCAATAGGTAAAGTCAGCACTAACTTCAAAACCAAGTAAACTAAAAAACAATATGTATTTATATATATTATTAAGATAAAACTATATAAGAACAAATTTCTTGTAGCATAATAAAAATGTGTTGCTTACAATTATCGGAGGTGAGTCACAAGTGCCGAGTTTCAGTATTTTGTACTGTCGAAAGGAACTACCCTCACAAAATTTTCGAGCGAAAGTGTGTCGGGCGACACATCCTGCTCTAACTTGGGTCCACCCCTGCCGGTCGATATTGCTTATGGGTGGATATTCCTTGAACTCGAGAAAGAGAGTAATGTGTTTGCCGCGGATTCGGTACTTAAGCATTAGCATCGAATCCACTTAATATATGCTACAACTATGAGTTTGACTCACTAGTTTCAACACTTAGACCATCCATATCTCTCTAGTATAATGGGTCAAATTGTGTGATTTAAGTGAATCGGTTCCATAGAACCCGTTGCCACACCTATCCGTAGGGCTGGCATTTCGGTTAGTTCGGTTATAACCGATAACCGAAATGCCGGTTACCGGTTAACCGCGCCAGGGAGGAAGGCTACCGACAACCGCCCGAAAGAATGCTTCGGTTAGCCGGCAACCGACCGGTCGGTTACCGGTTAGTTGCTCGGTTAACCGAAGTAACCGCAACGCGTGACAAAGACGTTTATAACTGACTAACCGAACCGCTAACCGAACCGACCAGGCCACCTGTGACTTCAAGATCGATACAAATTGCCTAAAATTAAACGTTCAGTCTTACATTTCTACATCTAAATCACTCCACAAGTCAAGTTTCAATCATTTTTGCATACAAAATAGATTTAAAATCACCAAATTAATGTCTCAAATACTAGATCATAAAGTCATAAACTACATAAAGTCACAAATTACAAGTAAGCACCAATTCATCACTTATCATACGAAAGGGAGAACAATCATGTGTTGTGTGCTTGCTTTTGTGTGGTTGTTACGATTGAAGTAATAAACATTCTAATTGTTCTCTTTAACTTGTCGTTGAAACTACTATGCATTTAATATCTTGTATTTCATATTCATAATTAGGTGGCGAGCAACTATCTGATCCACGATAAAATTAAGCTGGCTACCAGTTATATAAATCCGGTTCTTTTATAGTAAGATATAAATCAGTTAAAAATTATATTTTAGCTGTTTGTCAAAGATCATGTAGCTGAAACCAATTTTGAGGGGGGGTTCAATCACAGTAATCAAATACTTCATTTATCTTTTCTTGACATCTTCAATGCAGAGTTGGTGAATTAAGCACAGATTTGATATTCATTTGAAATTCCGAAACGTAATGGAAGAGGGGGGGAAAATCTACCCGCGATCCCGTCGTGTAAGGGAGAACAACTGTCCTTAATTACTAAATTAAACTGTTACGGCATGATCCGCGCAAAATGAGTCCGCCGAAACAGTTATCCTTTTTACACACGCAAAAAACAAGAACAAAAAAGCGATAGGAGATGTAGCAACTGCAGCTAAATGGAGCTTTTCATAAACAAACCATGTCATCTCCCGGCAGAAAGGGCAGAGGCTGCCCCTTCCCCAATCAAATGCAGAAACCCTAAAAAGGCTATGAAAGGTAATAAATTACAAAGTGTTTTTTCCAGGCCAAGAACATACACACAGACACCATTCGGATCTTCAATTGGAAACGTTGAAGAAGGAGAAGGAATATCTGCACACACAATCCGGCCTCTCTCTTGCTATGGTGGTGGTTCTATCTCGTGTTTCTACCTTTTTGCCTCTGTATCTACAACAAACAAACAGACAAGAGACTCCGTGTGATTATGTACACATCGCTACTTCTTCTCTTCTCACATCTCCATGTCCATGAACAATCCCTTCTTCTTCCTCTTCGGCGGCGAAGAAGCGTCCGAGAAGAGCGCCACTGACAAATCCGAAACCTCCTTGTCGCTCAGCCGCGGCGGCTTGGGAAGCCGGCGAGCTGCTCTGTTAGGAGCTCCAGGCGCTTCGATCTCGTCGATTTCGCTGTCGTAATCGATCGTCGGGGAACGGAACGCACGCACCTTCGTCGGCGTGCTGTAGGCGAAGTGTGATTCCTTCGCAATCGAAGTCTGTTGAGGAGAGGGAAAAGAACAGATGAGATTCAGTTCAAAAAGTAATTGAAACCAGAATTAGGGATTTTGGGAGGAGGATTGAAAATGCAGCGACTGCGAGTTGCAGAATTAGAACTTACAGCTTCGGAGATCGGTTTGGAGACGAGGAGAAGCTGCTTCAGATCTTCGTGGTTCACTCCACAGAGCACCTTAATCTGCAAAAAACAATTACAAAATTAGATAAATTAAACGGCTCTATTCAGTAAAAAACCGTCGGATTCAAAACTAATCAGTCTCCAGAAGTTGCTAAAAATTGAACTGATTAGCAAGCAGAAAAAACTCACCAGAATGTCCTGCGGCAAGCTCGCGAGAACAGACTTCTCCTCCGTCCGCTGCTCGTCGATTTCGGCCATTACCGCGCCCAGCGCCAACGGCTCGCTGCAGAGCCTCTTCAATGGAGTCCGAGGACTCATCTCCGAATCCCAGCAGCACGCCAGATTCTGCGAGATGACAATCCTCTTCCTCCCAAACGACCGGACCCTCCCGAACTCGAACGGCGGACACTCCTCGCCGCAGCTTGAAGACGACCACCTCATTGAACTGCTGCATCTTCGTCCCAGCGCCATTACTGTCTTCTCAAATTAGATTCCGAACGAGAATCTGAGGCAGAATCGAAGAAAGGGAGATCTGAATCGGATTTGGGAAACCCTAAATATTCTTGAGCGGAAGCTAGTGGAAATGGTAAGTGATTAAATCTCTTTACCGAGTTGCTTTTAAAAATGACGGGGAGGTTTTGGGGGGTTTTATATACCAGAGGGGAAGTTGGAAAAAGGAAAGAGGGAAAGGAGATGGAAAAAGGCAGTAAAAAAAAATTAAAATAATAGAAATATCTGGGCGGGCTGGTGGTGGGCTTTGGATTGGGCAGGCCGAGAAAATACTGGAGGTTTCCTAGGAGAAAAGATTTTGTGCTTCGTGGGGAAGTTTATCCTTTGGCGGTTAATTTTTAAAAATATTAATATTGGCGGAGAGGGGGCAAGAAAAACTAGCCGTTTGAGAGTTGAGGGACACGTGGCGGACGATGATTCGAGTAGGAGGTGAAAGTGGCCAAGTTGGGGTCATGGGGTGTGCTTGCCCGTGTGATGACGTGGTTGATATGGTCGGTCCAAGTCGGCTACTCGGCTTCTTCTCGAACACGCTTTAGAATTCTCCGCCTTTTTTAGTGGGCGGAAAACGTTTTGATAAACTGACAGTCGGGTTACCTAATGTGCAAAACATAATTAATTAGTTTTTTTTTTTTTTGCCAGTTAAAACATAATTAATTATATTTCTTTATTTGTGGGCGGATCCGGAGTGTCCAGAGAATCCGAGGCAAGCCCACGGTGAAATTAATAAATAAATATTTATTAAGTGGTTGGGACTGTTCAACTACAATGGGCCCAGCCCAGATTCCTGTTATTTTAATTGTGTGAGTGGGAAATATTCTAAAACGGCGGCGGAATTAGGTGAGTTGGATCTCGGGATGAATTCAGCCACAGGTTTTCCGTGTGGAAGAAGACGAAGAAGAGCCCCCCACGTGTCAATCCAAACGCCGTGAGTCAACTCCACGTCGTCAACAGAAACGGGAAATCTCCGGTCCACACCACGCCGTTTGAATGCCTCAACTTCCAACTTGTATACCACTTTGTTGACCAGAATAATTGTCCCAAAGCAGGCTCGAAAACTAATTGCATCTCTTGAACATCTACAATTTCAGTTATGCCTTGGAAGTACACATGTCAACAACAAAATACGATATAGGTGATATGACCCTAATTTTAAAGGGTTTAGTATAAATTTGTATGATCCGTATATATATATCGCAACTCGTAGTATGATATATATAAAATTTCATTCAATTTCACTTTTAGTGTAAGAAGTAAATCATGCGAAAATTCATTTAATTGTCATAAAATTGTTGTTGGGTTTTCAGAACATCTGGAAGGTTAAAGGGAAATGAAATATTAAGATGTCCGAAGAATTTTTAAATGGGTAGGTAGAAACCGAAGCGATAACTAGTTCAAATGAAGCGAGGAAGCAGGGACGCTTACCTCGTAATAACTTCACATCCATGAATTCCGTGAATCCAGAGAATCCCGCCGGAGCAGAGGACGACGGTGCCAAGGCCGGATTTGAGAGTTCTTGAGATACTTACGGCGACGGCGGAGGAGAGACTGAATTCTGGGTTTGCCGTGAAGCGACGGCATCTTGAGGGAAAAGATGTGAAAGAAGAAGAGAGAAGGGAGTTCGTGCTAGGAAATGGGCTTCTGAAGGAAAGGGCGAAGGTTTATTTATATAGTTGGTCTCAGGGGATTTGAGATTGGCGCTAGAAATTTCGCGCGAAATATCTGGGTTCTGTATGAGGTGGGCCTTAACTACGTGGGCTTTTGTTGAGGCTCAACGGTTTAGAGTTTGATTAGGCCCAAATTCTGTATTTCCATTAACACCAACTACTTCAAAGTAGGCCCAACCCCTATCTGTGCCCCGAGATTCCAAATTCAAATTTTTTGTATACCGAAAAAATCGTAATCCTCTCACAAATTTTTCAGGCGACGACACACCTTGCCTTAACTATGTTCCGCCACTGACGGTAATCAACTCAAACAAACCAAAGGTGAACAAAAAGAGTCTCATAACATCAAATTCATCATAAAGAAAACACCAAATCCCAACATAACATCACCACAATCCTCAACAAAACATAACCAAATCCTTAACCAAACTGGCAAAAAAAAAAACGAAAGATTGTACTGTTTGCCCAGCCCAGGCAACTCTTGATTAAATCTCACCAAACCAGCTAAAACCCGAACCGACCCGACCCGAACCAAACCGAACCAACCCAATCCCATTTGTCCTTCTCAACTACCGATCGTACCAATTCTTGGGATGCTTGGAAGGGTAGAACATCTGGTCCTCAAAATGCTGGAACACACGAATCCTCCCAATGGGAGACGCCATCTTGGGCCGGAACCGGCGGTTTAGGGTTTCCTCGTCCATGAAAGGGACCGTTTCCTTGCTGCGAGGGGAAGGAAGGAAGATGGCCACAGTTTCCAGGTTGAGCCCGGTCTCGACGAAGTAGGACAAGAGCTTCATCTCGTGCGGTTCGAACTTGAAACCGGTCAGCTTGAGCACCTTCAGGTTCGGGTAGCTCGGGCCCACGACCCAGTCCAGGAGGGAATGCTGCTGAACCGCTAATGCGTAGCCGTTGCTGAGCACCATGTCCGCCTGCCACAAAATTATATGGATGAATGTTGGGAGGTGATATAACTTGTGATGTCTTGAAAAAGGAAAATATACTATGTTTCATTGATATGATACATTTAGTGATAGATCCGTGATTATGAACTTGTGATTCGTGGTTGTCGAAACAGTTCAACACCTGACTCTCGTAAGTCCTGGTCTCATGATGAACTTGACTCGTGAACACCCAAAATACTGTAACCCTAATTTTGTCTAGACTACATTACTACAATGTTAGGGCAAGGATTATGGGTTTCATAATCTATGGAATGAAACCCAAAGAATGGCTCAACATAAAGTAGATGGCAATAAAAAAAAACAAAAGATCCAACCTATTGACAATCGTGTCCTTTTTATGAATATGGAATGAGCATTGGTCGATTTAATGAATAAAACTCTTCTTGTTAATACCATGGAAAAAAAGAGGAGTACTGAAAGAAAAAATGTATACGCATTACTATATCAATTTAAGGAATAGAATGTTCAACATACCCTGAACCAGCCACGACAATCTATGTGAATCTTCTCGATGGAAGGGCACTTTCTGAGGAATGATACAATTGTAAAGACATTGCAATATCTCGATCCTTCCATGAACAACTGGATTTCCTTGAGCCTCGACAAACAGAAGAAATCGTTGATAGTACTGTTGCCATCAGAGTGTTTTGGACACAACCCCTGTTTATAATAAAAATATGAGATGAATTTGATAGTATACACATAAAATGATAACTAACCAAATTCAAATAAAGATCAGGTGTTACACAAAATTTTAGAAAAATTGGTCACCTCCAACAGTCTGCTGGTGGTGGTCAGAACCTCAATGTTTGACATGTCATACATAACTTGGTCGAGCTTGTAATGATCCATAGCTAAGTATGCCCTGATCAATAACAAACAACTACAATAAAACGAAGGAGAAACAACACTATCTCATAACGGAGATGGACAATGATCCATAAAGAAACAATAGTGAACCTGTGGGGCTTGAAGTCGAGAATGCAATCAGTCAGCTTATCAAAATCCTTGTATATGAAGACGACCAACGGCCCAGAATAGTGCAATGTCGTTAGGTTGGGCGCGTCGATGGCGACCCCTACGATCTCAAGAACGTTTGCAGGCTTGCACGCTTTGAACTTCTTCAAATGCTCGGCGACAATCTTGAAGTACATGGGGAAGAAACAATGGAGAAGCTCGACGGTCTCTAACTTCGAACAAGCTTTAAAAAGAGCCTGGAGAACGGTCATGTCTCGCAGGTCCATTTTACTAAAGGATAGAATGCGAAGGCATGGAAGCCCGGTGACCACAAAATTATTTTTCGGCTCCGGCAGCACAAAGGCACAGAAAGACAAGCGGAGGATTCGCAAGGTCTCTATCTTGAAAATTCCATCAGGTAACAAGAACATCTGATGTGTAAATGAGAGTTGTCGGAAATGGTTAGTTCGATTATAATTGAGAATTTGGAAATTGAAATTTAATAATCTTGGGTTGGGGAAATGGGTTAATTCGTCCAAGATTCGAATATGTAGAGATGGTATATACAAAAATTTCTTTTATTGAAAACAATATCAAAATTAAATTAAAAGTACGTTTAACTTATTTGTTTTGATTCGTTATGGTTCAATTGCAATTTCCGTCCAATCTATGGAACCAAACACAAACAAATAATTTCGTTGGATCCAAATATTGATTCTTTAATTCAAGCGATGTGAATTGTATTGTTGCCACCATTACGTAAAAAAAAAAATCGAAGAAATTGACATGAATGGGTGGTTTGCTTATGGAATTTGGATCCAAATCCAAAGCTTGTGGGATTTGCATCAATATAAAGTTTGCTAGCACAAAAAAGTGGACAGAAAAAATTTTATACATGAAAGTTGGAAACAAATTTGTGTGCCCATGAATTTTTATCCTTTTTTGTTTAAATCTAGATTTAAGAAATTCACATAAATAGGTGAAATCTGAAAAAGATAATAAAATGTTTGTGATAGTGACTACTATATCCTCATTTCTTTTCGTTATGCCAACTATTGAGGGCAATGAATTAGTTCTAACTTCTAAGTTAACAAATCCGAAAAATTCTATCATAAAATCCGGGTTTTTTTTTCCAGATTTTCTAATGAGCCAAATCCGCTACCTATAATTTATATAAATTCCATAATATTCGGAAAAAAGTATTTTTTTTTTCGACCCCTGATTTTGAAGTCTAGTATGTTTGCTAATTGATTTCTTCACCAAACTCTTTTTTCTTTACATATTATATTTTAAAATTCATAAATAAACAAAGCTTGCTTTTGGTGCACACCTGAAACATAAATGAATTTGGATCAAACATTAAAATTGATGAGATCAATATGTTATTTTTTTATTAATCAAGTTAATCAATTTTTAGTGATTTAAAATGATTATTTATTTGTTTGACACATATACCTCATTGCTCTTATGGAAGAAGTCGAAGTCGAATTCCTCAACTCCTTTTCGGCCAACCTTGTTGATCCAGCCTGCAACCATGGTCCGATGCTCTTCGTTATTGAATGGGTCTAAAAAGAGCTTTAGGGACTGGATTTTGGGCCCCTTATGTTGGTCAATGATCCGGCTCACGGTAGAAATATAGAGCCTCTTGCGGGCCAGTTTCTTGAAGATGGGCTGCTCGAAGTCGAGTCGTCGGCCAAACTTGTGGGAGTCGCCAAACGATTTGGCAACGAGAGCACACTGGGCCAACTGCTTGATATTCAGAAAGCTGAGTATCATCACCACGACGTCACCAGGAAGATGGGGGAGGTTATATGGGGCATCATGGACAAGAGGGGGAACGGGAGGCTCTCTAGCTCGCTTACGAAGATTCATTTGTGGTGTCGTTGATATCGACGACGTTGGGGCGAACCTCTCAGGAACTCCCAAGTTATTGTGGGCAGTTTCCATTGTGAAATTTTGAGAATGAAAATTTTATAACTTTTGTTCAAATTTTGCCGATTGATAATTTTTTTTTAGTTGTTGTTGGTTTGTGTGGTGGTTGGAGAAATAGTGTTGTTTATATAGAAGGGATGGAAATGGGTAAATAGGCAACTAATTTAACTTGAGTTACTTTATTGCTCAAAGTAACGTTCAGTTTTGACCAACTTTTTTATTGTCTACATGGCTTTTTTAGTTGGCTATTTAATTAAATACCATGTTATTTGGAATAAAATGCATACTAATAAATACAGTTCCAAATTATAATTTAAAGGAATATCTTAAACAAAATGATAAATTTATAACATATTCCAACAATTGAATTGGGCTTCATAGGGCCGAAAATTTGGTTACCTTATCATTATTTTTGGAAGTTACATTATCAAGTTCTAAAATTATGTATGTGGACAGCCTTATTGAATAAGTACAAAGGCACAATGAAAATTAAAAGGTTACCTTGTTAGAAAAATGTAAGAATATGTTCTTTTTATAATAAAAAACAATAAATGTGTGGATTTATTTACCAAAATTAAAAATAGAAAACACATGCATTTTATTTATCAAGGTAACCTTTTAATTTTTTCACATCCCATTCAAATAATAAGGAAATCCACTCAATTGGGTTGTCATCACTCAAGAAAAGGAAATTCATTAATAAAAAAAAAACGTATATAAAGAAACTAACGCCACCATTTTAATAATATATTTACCATTCTAAAATAAATTTTATTATCGAACTTCCATATGTACTAATTTCTAAAACATTCAAATTCTATTTACCTTTAAAATTGTTTGCGCCAGATTCGGACTCTAGTCAAATATCCTTAGTAGCAAAATCCTTTTTGGGTACCTGGCCCATGTATGACAGCAGGGGGGAAATTTTGTGTCAGAGCAATAGTGTAATATCCTATTATCGTTTTTATTAAATTCTAATTTTTATTATGCAAATGAATGAAGGGAATACGAAAATTGTAGATAGAAAAATCACCGTAGGATGTAGTTGCAGGACCGCAGGGGCGGATTAGTGCATGCTGATACTGTGAGAATGTCGCTTCTTATTGAATAGAACACTAGGCGCTTTTGTTACCAGATGACAGTCTTCAAGATAGAGACCTTGCAAATTATTCGATTGTCTTACTGCAATATCGTTCTGCCAGAACCGGAAACTAATTTCGCGGTCACAAAGCTCCCTTACATCCACGTTCTTTCCTTCAGGAAAATGTACCTGCAAGTCATGACCTTTCTCAAGGCTCTCCTGAAAGTTTGTTTGAAATTGTAAATTCGAGACTCTGGAGCTTCTCCGCTGTTGCATCCCCAACCCAAAAACTTCATTGCCACCAGGCATTTGAAGTTCAAAGAGTACAAGCTCGCAACCTGTCCAGAGATCGTTGAGGTCGCCATCGAAGCGCCCAACCTTACGACACTGCACTATTTTGGGCCGATGGTGATCTTCAAATACAAGAATTTAGAGAAGCCGAGTCATTGCTTCAAAATCGTCAGGCATTAGAATCTCATTCTGAAACCCTCCAAGAATCAACTACAATCCATAGGACAATTAAACATATGAACCATACAATGTCATGGTCGAAATTATAAACAAAAATACCATAATAATAATAAAAAATATTAATACCAACACTGAAGTTCAGCCACTTTCAACCAAATTGAACCATCAAAATTAGGGCAAGAAAGTTAAAACAGCTAAATGTACAAAATGACTCTCAAGCATCTTGAGATTCATTGATGTGCCTCGTTTCAACTGCTGAAGAATCACACGATAATGTCCGCACAGTTTACATTATCTGCACAGTAAGAACGGAAAATGATAAGAAACTCAAATCTCCACGGACAAAAGGCAAGCGAAACACAAGAACGGAAAATGATAAGAAACTCGAAACTCCATTGACAAAAGGCAAGTGAAACACCGGATTATCAAATAAAGAATACCGCTCAGTTGACAATTGCCATCTTCTTCATCGGGGCCTTGAAACCGTCGGTGACCAGATGAAGAGACAGCCCTAGGCAGGAATGGATGGAAAGAGATGCAATTTACCATGTCTGCAATACATAGAACCAGGCAGAAATCAAGTTAGAGATGAGAAAAGGGGGACAGTCTATCCACAAAAGTGAAAACAATGGATCTATATACCTGGTTTGTAGATCATAGATGTGAACCAAGCCATCCTAAACAAAAACACAATTCTAGGGTAAGAGAGAGCAGAGACAGGGTAATTAAAAGGTGATTGCGCAGCCAATAAAATTGAACAGATACCTCATCACCTGTTGCAAGATGCCTGCCAACTGGTTCAATGTCGAAATATATCCGCTGATTGGTTTGTGCCGAGGACCTGTACAGCCTGTCAACAGGGAAAGTATGAGAGTATGAACGTCAGAACATCTGAAACAGCCTGAAAACCAGATATGCCCATTTTGTAGATCATAGATCTGAACCAAATCATCATAGACAAGAACGCAATTCTAGCGTAAGAGAGAGCAGAAACAGGGTTATTAAAAGGTGATTGCCTATCCAATAAAATCAAACAGATACCTCATCACCGGTTGCAAGATGCCTGCCAACTGGTTCAATGTCGAAATATATCCGCTGATTGGTTTGTGCCGAGGACCTGTACAGCCTGTCAACAGGGAAAGTATGAGAGTATGAACGTCAGAACATCTGAAACAGCCTGAAAACAGGATATGCCCGGTTTGTAGATCATAGATCTGAACCAAATCATCATAGACAAGAACGCAATTCTAGCGTAAGAGAGAGCAGAAACAGGGTTATTAAAAGGTGATTGCCTAGCCAATAAAATCAAACAGATACCTCATCACCGGTTGCAAGATGCCTGCCAACTGGATCAATGTCGAAATATATCCGCTGATTGGTTTGTGCCGCGGACCTGTACAGCCTGTCAACAGGGAAAGTATGAGAGTATGAACGTCAGAACATCTGAAGCAGCCTGAAAACCGAATATGCCCGGTTTGTAGATCATAGATCTGAACCAAATCATCATAGACAAGAACGCAATTCTAGCGTAAGAGAGAGCAGAAACAGGGTTATTAAAAGGTGATTGCCTAGCCAATAAAATCAAACAGATACCTCATCACCGGTTGCAAGATGCCTGCCAACTGGATCAATGTCGAAATATATCCGCTGATTGGTTTGTGCCAAGGATTTGTACAGCCTGTCGAGAAAGAAAGTATGAGAGTATGAAAGCAGATACCCGGAAGAGAAATATGCTCTGTATATATAATGGAAAAAATCAATTAACGGGGTTGGTAGGTTGCCGTTACATTTCATCCGTTATGTAACGACGCGCAGTGACTTAACAATGGGGTTTACCAAAATGGCATTACAGCTAATGGGATGTTTCTAGAAGATAATTATCTTAAAGCTAGTATAGTATCGTCCTGACCGGTAAGGCGATAACTAAGTACCAACTATCCGAGTGGACAAGACAGATAATTCTCACAACTACTTACTTATAAAAAACGTCAACAGCCTTCCTTACATCCCAGCAAATGATATACGGGTCCTGCAGGAAATAAATAGAATGCTGTCAAGAAATTGAGAAAAGCTGCATATGCACATGAGCAAGAATGATAACTATGTTCACTCCAAAAAAAGTATGATAACTATGTACATTAAGGTTTTACTAGAACAACATACAAGGAGTGAATACTTCCACAAATATATGAAGAGGACATATCGGAATTAGAGGATCACATATTAACAGTCGAAATGTGTCACTACAATTAGGAACCAAGATATGCTAAAACGAGGAGGCAGCTTAGTATAACTTCCGGCCTCCAGTGTATAGACAGTTTCCATCTTTTGAAAATTGCACCTAGCAAGAAAGGAAATCACCTGATTATTGATCCCATAGTTCAAATTGAGGCATCAACAATGGAGTTCCGACCTACATGTGTAATCCCACCTTCTTGTCCATGAAGTATATACAAGAATTCCATATTGTCTTCTCTTGAAATAGCAGTTGTCTGGCTGAATGAACCACTGGCTGACATCCCATTATGAGACGGAGAAAATGCAATGGCAGATATTATCCCTGTACATGCAGCAAACAAAGTTCAGAGTCTTACACCTGACCAGTCGGAAATCATTTACTACTCTGATTTGGGAGGTACCTGTTTGTCCTTCCTTGTTTCCTTTAAGGGTTGAGTGTTGTATAAAATATCTAACGGGTCAACACACATTAAGAACTCTGATACACTTGTTATATCCAGCGAATACCCTATCAGAAAAAAATCATCAAACATTAACATAAAGATCATTGATTCTGAGATTTTAACCATTCTAAAGAGAGCAATAAATAAGATTTCACAAGTTGGAACTATAATAAACCATCAGATTGCCTCAGAAAGAATAAACTTTCATGTGAAGTACGATCACAAAGACAAACCGAAGAACTGCCTTTGAGAAGGAATCATTTGTTTACTTAGTTCCATCAGGATTAAAAGCAACTGAAATGGCCGTAGCAATTTCATCCTCAGCATCATAAGCACGGTATGTGCAACGCAACCGCAATATTCTCAATCTAGCATATTAACACCAACCCAGCTAGAGGGGAACAAAATTAAGCTGATAATAGAAGGCCACTTTCAATTCAATTACTGTAATCATCGTAGAATTACCGTGCCAGAAGTAGCATCCCATAGATGAATTGGATGATCATTAGTAGTAGTAAACACACAGCTAACATGCTCTTAAACAAGAAGAGCCGATTCTCAGTTCCATCAAACAGCAGGCATGCCACATTACTGCTCATTCAGATTCAATAAAAAAAGGAGGAAACAAGGAAACACCTGAAGAACTCACATAGGGATACCAACTGAAATCGAAATGGGCTCCCCCTCATCCCCAATAACGCTTGCACCATAGGAATCTGAAGTTCAAAGCACGAATTCCCCACGCTGTTACAAGAAGAAGCTCATTCATGAAGGTGTAAAGAAACAAGACAGAACATCTGGGAATTCCCAGTTAAACCGACGAACCTGTACCAGAAGCTACAGAATAGGCAGATAGATCACAGCCATCGTAACAATCTGGTCTGGCCATGGAAATGTACCCACGTTATTGATTACTTAAACAAAGCACGCAGTCAATAAGCTAACCTGAAACCCTAAATTCTCAATTTCCACCAGACTTACAGCGAAAACAGGCGCCCGCTTATTGTCCTCTGAAGTTGAAAGAGACCTATAAAACACCGCGAGAACAGACAAAGCTTGAATGGTTGTTGTAGTGAGGAGAACCTCTGAACTGTGCAGAGAAATGGCAGTTTCTATGTGGAGGAACGTCGAACCTAACTGTAAGGCCAGTACGAGTAATCGCGTTCGCTGGAGCTCGACTGCGACGACGTCTCTGCATCCTCTCTGAGTACTATGCGATTGCCCCGGTATATTCTTCGCCGCCAGGAGAACAGCTTTGGCCAGATCATTCTTCTTCCTCGGTTCCGGCGGTCTCGTCGTCCTCATCGTCGGCCGTGCCCGCGAGAAAACCAGAAGATTTTCGAGAGTTTCTCATTGGGCCTCGGATTTCAGAATATAGAATAGGTTTGACTAGTGGGCCCAAACATCTCCATTGGGCCTCGGATTGTTGGTAAATTATCTTTTTGTATAAAAAGCATACTCGTTATTATGTGAAGACCACGTTTTGATTTTCACAGCTTGTAATTTGTAAGGACACCCACTCAATTGTTTCTGTCAATGTCATAACTAAAAAAAGGAATAAAATTTTTAAAAAATCAATACAATATATTATAACCCGCTCAGATTGACAAATGTTATTGTAAGAACTCCGAAGTTAAACGTGCTCGCTGTGAAGCACTACAATGATGGATGATCTTATAGAGGAAAGTCACTATATATGCACCACAAAAAAAAAAACTATGAGAACCTAGACTTAAAGAGTTAAAGTGGACAACATCTTGCCGGGAAAAGTTTCGAGACGGTAAACTAACAATTTAGAAAGAAAAAAAAAACAAACACATCAGATATACTCATAACAAATGAGCACAAGACCCATAACATTAATTCATCACAAAAACATAAAAAATCCCAACATAACATCACCATAATCCTCCAAACAAAACATGACCAAATCCTTAAAACAAACCAAAAGATTGTACTCTATGCCTAACCCAGGCAACTCTTTATCATTCTCACCAAAAAAAAAAAAAAAACCAGCTAAAACCCCAAACTGACCAAAACTATATGACCCGATTCCCCTTTCTCTCCTTCCCAAACTAAGACCGACCGTGCCACTTCCTTGGATGCTTGGAAGGGCAGAACAGCTCGTCCTGAAAATGCTCAAAGACCCGAATCCTCACTTTGGGAGAGGCCATCGTGGGCCGGAAGCGCTGGTTCAGCCTGGTCTCGTCCATGAATTTGAACGGCCCATTGCCGCTGCGAGGGGAAGGAAGGAAGATGGCCACAGTTTCCAGGCCCAGCCCGTTCGCGAGGAAGTAGATCAAGAGCTGCATCTCGTGCGGGGCGAACCTGAAACCGGTCAGCTTGACCACTTTCAGGTTCGGGTAGCACGGGCCGATGCCTCGTTTCACGAGGAACTGCTGTTGCAGCACCCATGTGAAGCCGCCTGGCCTGCTGCTCCGGCTGATCACGCTGTCCGTCTGGGCAGCAATTCCACAAAACCAGAAAGGAGAAAAATGGCACGGTCAGATTGGATGCAATGGGAAAGTAATCTGGATTACTATACAAAACAAAAGAACAAAAAAATGTTCGAACATACCCTGAACCAACCACGACAATGTATGTGAATCTTCTCGACGGAAGGACACTTCTGGAGGAATGATGCGATTGCGAAGAGACCGCAGTATCTCGATCCTTCCATCAGTAGCTGGATTTCCTTGAGCTTCGAGAAACAGAAGAAATTGACGATAGTATTTTCGCCACGAGAGCCTCTTGGACAGAATCCCTACATATGATAAAAAATATGAAATGAACTTTTTGCGAGTATATACTTCAGAATACGAACTAAACCAAGATCGGGTGTATAAAAAAAATATCAGAAATTTTTTGGGCACCTCCAACAGTCTGCATGAGGTGGTCAGAACCTCAATGTTTGACATGTCATACATTAGCTGGCCGAGCTTGTAAACCTCAATCGAATAATATACCCTGATCAAGAACGAAAAACCCACAAAGAAATGAAGGAGAAAGAACATTATTGAAATGGGCAATGATTCGTAAAGGAAAGAACACTGAACCTGTTGGGCTTGAAATCGATAATGCAATCAGTCAGCTTATCAAAATTCGTGTATTTAAATATCACCATCGGCCCAGAATAGTGCAGTGTCGTCAAGTTGGGCGCATCGACGGCGACCTCAACGATCTTAGGACAGGTTACGAGCTTGCACTCTTTAAAGTTCTTCAAATGCCAGGCATCAATCTTGAGGAACCTAGGGAAGAAACAATGGAGAAGCTCGAGAGTCTCCAGCTTCAAACAGGCTCTCAGAATAGCCTCGACGACAGTCATGTTTTGGATGTCCATGTTCCTAAATGTGAGGACGCGGAGGCACGGGAGCCCCGTGACCGCGAAATTGGTTTCCGGCTCCGGCAACACAATGTCGCAGTACGACAATCGAAGGATCTGCAAAGTCTTTATCCTGAAGATCTCATCCGGTAACAAGAACACCTGATGGGTCAAGAGTAGTAAGAAATGGTTAGTTCAGTTGTAAATGAAAGAACCAGGAATTGAAATCGATTAATTATGGGTTGGGCATATGGGTTGATTCGTCCAAGATTAAAACAAATAGAGAGAGAATCCACCAAAAATAAAGGAGAAAATATTGTCAAAATCACGTTTAACCTATTTGTTTGATTCGATTTGGTTCAATTGTGATTTTATTACTTTTCCTCTGCATATAAGACAATATGTTTAACACCTATACCTTAAAGTCATAGTAGAAGTCGAAGTCGAACTCCTCAACCCCTTTTTGAGCCGCCTTATTGATCCAGCTCGCAACCATGGCCCAGTGCTCTTCGGTATTGATCGGGTCAAACCAGAGCTTCAGCGTCTGGATCTTGGGCCCTTTGTGCTGGTTAATGATATGGCTCACAAAAGGAACGTAGACCCTCTTTCGAACCAGTTTCTTAAAGATGGGCTGCTTGAAGTCGAGTAATTGACCTAGCTTGAGGCAGTCGCGAAACGACTTAGCTAGGAGGGCGGACTGGGCCAACTGCTTGATGTCCAGAAAGCTGAGTATCATCGCCACGACGTCATATGGAAGATGGGGAAGGTTGTAGGGGGTATCATCGACGGGAGAGGGGACATGAGGTTCTCTAGTTCGCTTACGAAGATTCACCTGCGATGTAGTCGGGATCGAAACCGACGACGTCGAGGTGAACTTCTCGAGAATTCCCATGTTGTTGTTGGTAGTTCTCATGGTGGAATTTCTTAGAAATGAAAATTGTTTTATATTATTTGTTGGAATTGTAAGAAGTGCTTCTTCTTTTTTTAGTGGTAGTTGGAGAGATAGTGTGGTTTAAATAGAGGGTAGGGAAATGTGTAAATAGGTAACTAATTTAACTTGAGTTACTTTGTTGCTCAAAATAATTTTCTTTTTTGACCAACTTGTTTGGTTCGGTATTAATTACTTTCTATGTTATGTGGAATAAAATGCATATTAATAAGTATTTTACCAAATATATTTTTTTTAATAAAATAAATGTGGTGATTTATTTACCAAAAATAAAAAAATGTAGGATGGAAACATAATAAACATAATTTTATTTTATCACATTTAAATATTGAATAAATGAATATATGTCGTCAAACCACTTTGACCGAAACTTAATTACCTGAATTTAGTGATAGAAAGCTAAATGTGATAAACATAAGAGTTTTGGTCACTTTGGTATGATAGACTAATTTTTATCCAAAACATGGTCTCATTTTTATTTCATTTATTCCATTTTTCTATGTGATAAACATAAGTTCTCTTTTATATTATTGCCATATAATTTAATATCCTTCATTTATTATTTTCTATTTTAATTTTTGAAAATAAAGTTTTTGTGTAAAATGAGCATATCCATGTATTTTCCATCATGCAACCTTTTAATTCTCACAGCCCATTCAATTGTATGGAAATCCACTCAGTTGGGTTGTCATCACTCAAGAAAAAGAAAATCAATAATAAAAAGAGTTTGAAAAAAAAAATCATAGAGAAAGAAACTAACACCACCATTTTAATAATGTATTTACCATTCGAAAAAATAAGATGATTAAACTTCCATATATACTAATTTCTAAAAGTTCAAATTCTATTTACCTTAAAAGTATGTTTGCCCAAAATTTTGAAATATCCTCTGTACCATAATCCTTTTGGGTACCTAGCACATGAATAATAGCAGCCAAAACAAAATATTGTTAGAGCAATAGGTTAATATCCATAGTATTGAATTTATTCATTTCTAATAGGAAGAAGAAAAAAGGGAATATGAAATTACGCATGGTAGTATTAATTGAATTTTCTTCCATAATTGTTTGTAAATAATCACCTATACAAACCGTCTTCGAATTTTGATGCAAGGATTATTAGTGCATGTTGATCCTGTGGGAATGCATCTCATACATTCTTAATCGTTGGATTACGACACTTGGTGTTCTTGTTGTCGGATGAGATCTTCAAAATAGAGACCTTACAAATCCTCTAATTTTCTTACTAGTTACTGCGAATTTGTGTTGCCGGAAGCGAAAACCAATTTCACGGTCACCGAACTTTCGTGCCTCCACATCCTTTCATTCAAGAACATGAACCTACAAGACATGATCCTCCTCTAGGCTCTACTAAAAGCTTGTTTAAAAATGGAGATTTGTTAGCTTCTCCGTTATTGATTCTCCAAGTAGTTGAATTTTTGTCGTCAGGCAATTGAAGTTCAAAGAGTGCAAGCACGCAAGTCGCAAACAATCCTAAGATCGTTGAGATCACCATCGAAAGCACCTAACCTCAAGACACTGCAGCACTCACTTATTTAGGGCTGGTGATGGTTTTCAAATACCAGGATTTTGAGAAGCTGACCGATTGCTTCAAAATCACCAGGCATTAAAATCTCATTCCGAAACCCTCCAAGAATCAACTACAAGACACATGACAGTTGGAAGATATAAACAGTTCAATGTCATGGTCGAAATAGCGAACAAAAATACAACAACAATAATAATAACAATAATTATTATTCATACCAACAGAGAAGTTCAGCCACTTTCAGCCAAATTGCACCATCAAAATTAGGGCATATAAGTTAAAACAGTTAAATGTATAAAATGATTCATGCATGTTCAGGTTCATTGTTGTGCTCTGTTTCCACTGTTGAAGAATCACACGATAATCTCCACACTGATACACAATTTTCATTTTCTGCACAACAAGAACGGAAAAATGATAAGAAACTCAAATCTCCAATGGCCAAAAGCCTAGTGAAACACTGCACTTATCGAATGAAAAATACCGCTAAGGTGAAAATTGTCATCTTCTTCATCAGGGGCTTGAAACCTTCGGTGGCCAGATGAAGAGACAGCCATAGGCAGGAATGGATGGAAAGAGAAGCCGTTTACTGTGTCTGTAATGCATAGAACCAGGCAGAAATCAGGTTAGAAAAGAGAAAAAAAAGGGGGATCTATCTACAAAAGTGAATACAATGGATTTGAACGTATGAACACCTGAAGCAGCCTGAAAACCAGATACCCACTGCCCCGTTTGTAGATCATAGATGTGAACCAAGCCATCCTAGACGAAAACACAATTTTAGGGTAAACGAGAGAAAAAACAGGCTAATTAGAAGGTGATTACTTAGCCAATGAAATCGAACAGATACCTCACCACCGGTGGCAAGATGCCTTCCAAGTGGTTCAACGTCGAAATATATCCGCTGATTGGTTTGTGCTGAGGACCTGTAGAGCCTGTCGACAGAGAAAGCATGAGAGTATCAAAGCAGATATTCAAGAGGAAACCCTAATCCGGAAGAGAAATATGCTCCGTATATATAATGGGAAAAATCAATTAACGGGGTAGGTAAGTTGCCGTTACATTTCACACGTTATGCCACGACGCCACAGTGACTTAACAATAGAGTTTACCAAAATGGCATTACAGCTAATGAGCTGTTTTCAGAAGATAATTATCCTAAAGACAGTACATCATCGTCCTGACCAATAACAAAGAACCAAGTAGCGGACAAGACAGATAATTCTCACAGCTACTTACTTATAAACAACTTCAACAGCCTTCCTTACATCCCAGCACATGATATACGGGTCCTACAGGAATTAAATGGTATGCTGTCAAGTAATTGATAATAACTGCACAAAAGCAAGTATGATAACCATGTACATTAAGCATTTA
Organism: Linum tenue; assembly: GCA_946122785.1. Taxonomy (NCBI): domain Eukaryota; kingdom Viridiplantae; phylum Streptophyta; class Magnoliopsida; order Malpighiales; family Linaceae; genus Linum; species Linum tenue. The sequence continues at coordinate 62,371,159 of CAMGYJ010000004.1, forward strand.
CTAGAACAACAGTCAGTATTCTCGTGAAACAAGCAAATTTCAACAAGTAGATATGAAGAGGACCCAATATATGCTAAAACAAGGAAGCAGCTTAGTTTACCTTCCGGCCTCCAGTGTATAGATAGTTTCCATCTTTTGAAAATTGCACCTAACAGGACAGGAAATCACCTCATTGTCGATCTTGTAGTTCAAATTGAGGTATCAACAATGGAATTCCAACTTACATGTGTAATCCCACCTTCTTGTCCATGAAGTAGATACAAGAGTTCCATATTGTCTTCTCTGTAAATAGCAGTTGTCTGGCTGAATGAACCAGTGGCTAGCATCCCAGTATGAGATGGAGAAAATGCAATGGCAGATATTATCCCTGTATATGCAGCAAACAAAGTTCAGAGTGTTACGCCTGAACAGTTCGAAATCATTTCTAACTCTGATTTGGAAGGTACCTGTTTGTCCTTCCTTGTTTCCTTTAAGGGTTGAGTGCTGTTTAAAATCTCTACCGGGGCGATGAACATTAAACACTCTGATACACTTGTTATATCCAGCGAATATCCTATCAGGAAAAAAAATCATCAAACATGAATGTAATATCATTGATTCCGAGATTTGAACCACTTTAAAGAGAGCAACAAAAATGATTTCACAAGTTGGAACTATATTTAACCACCAGATTTCCTCAGAAAGAACAAATTTTCATGTGAAGTACAATTACGAAGACAAACTAAGGAAATGCCTTTGAGAAGGAATCATTTGCTTACTTGGTTCCATCAGGATTAAAAGCAACTGAAATGGCAGCAGTAATTTCATCCACGGAATCATAAGCACGGTACGTGCAACGCAACTGCAATGTTGTTAATTGAGCATATTAACAACAACCGAGCTAGAGAGAAACAAAATTAAGCTAGTTGCTGATAATAGAAGGCCACTTTCAATTCAATTATTGTAATCATCATAATTAAGCGACAGAAGTACCGTGCCAGAAGTAGCATCCCACAGATGAATTGGATGATCACGAGTAGTAGTAGCAAACACACAGCTAACAGGCTCTGAAAAAAGAAGAGCCGATTCTCAGTTCCATCAAACAGCAGGCATCCCACATTACTACTGCTCATTCAGATTCAATAATAAGTAGGAAACAAGGAAACACCTGAGGAACTCATATAGGGATACCAACTGAAATCGTAGATGGGCTCCCCCTCGTCCACAACAACGCTTGCACCATAAGAATCTGAAGTTCAAAGCATGAATTCCCCACGTTGTTACAAGAAGAAGCTCATTCACGAAGGTAAAGAAACAAAACAGAACATCTGGAAATTCCCACTTAAACCGACGAACCTGTACCAGAACCTACAGAGTAGGCAGATGGATCACAGCCATCGTAATAATCTGGTCTGACCATGGAAATGTACCTCGTTATTGATAACTAAACCAAAAGCATGCAGTCAAATAAGTTAACCTGAAACCCTAAATACTCAATTTTCACCAGCACTAACAGGGAAAACAGCCGCAGCTTATTGTCCTCTGAGCTTGAAAGAAAGCACGAGCCATCAGGAGACCTACAGAACACCGTGAAAACAGAGAAAGCTTGAATTGCAACCTTTCCTCTTCACAGAGCAGAGAAGAAATACTCTGCGGCGAGAAAGAGGGTCGGGAAAGTGACTAACCATTTGACGCCTTTGAGGAAGTTGTTCGAGTAAGGAGAATCTCTGAACTGTGCAGAGAAATGGTAGCTTCTTTGTGGAGGAACGTCAAACCTAACTGAAGACCAGTAAGAATAATGATGTTCGCCGGAGCTCGACTGCGCCTCCGTCTCAGTAGCTTCTTCGATTACTGTATCGGTGCCGTTTAGTCGTAAGGTAGCTTCTTCGCCATCGGGAGAATAGCTTTCGCCGTCTCGTTCTTCTTCCATCGGTTTCCGCGGTATCGGAGTCCTCGTCGTCGTCGGCCGTGCCCGCGTGGGAACCAGAAGATTTTCGAGAGTTTCTCTCTATCACCAGTCTGGCAATTTCAACCCGCCCCGCGGGTATTACCCGACCTGACCCGCGATGGAGCGGGTATTACCCGACCCGCAGTAGCGTGGGGCGGGCATGGGTATCTACTTCCGCCCTGCCCCGCCCCGCCCCGCCTCGTTCTAGACTCATTTTATCTCAATTTCTTACAATTTCTATACATATTTCTCCTATTTTGACTTTTCTTCAACTAGTTAGAGTCGCTCTTTCAACTTGTTAGATTCAATTACCCATTCTATTATCACTAGTTTTCATTCTTAAAGTATTTTTTCCTTCGTTTTATCATAAAAATTAAATTTTACTTGTTATTTTTTCAAATAACATGTAAGAGTGGGTCGACCCGCCCCACCCCCCCGTACCCGCGCGGATTTTACCCGCCCCGCCCGGTAGTAGCGTGGGGCGGGGCATGGGAATTGAGGTACCCGCCCCGCTCCATTGCCATCACTAATCCCCACCTGCATTTCACAATATTGACTTGGTTTGACCAGTGGGCCCAAATATGCTCGATTGGGCCTCAGAGGTTGGGCATCGAAAGAGATAACGGGAGTTGTAAGGCCCAAGTTCGTTTAAAGACGTAGCCAGTGATTGACGTTTATGCCCTCTTAACTCCTATTAAATTACTCAAAAACTCCAGGGAACTGGGAAATCAAGAATTTACAGGTTGATTAAAGCTCACCGTGCCAAAATGCTGTAGGATTATAACTAACCCTTTTCACATATATATAATATAAAGTCAGCAGAGTTTAGCTATTATGCTGACAGCGCTTTACGTTACGTACTTATCTTCTCACTCGGTCACAGCTATTGGGTTGATCAAACAATGTCAGCACGTACTTCTTAGATGTCAGATACCGAGATCTAATGCAGCTAAAAAGTGTGATATAAGTATGAGTTGGTCAACTTCTAATGGTACTGCCATACTTGGCCTGCATTAGCTTTGGAGCCAGGTTCACAATTTACTGGTATAATGCAATTCTGCAGATCATCATGAATTGCATCAGTAGAAACTAATAAATAAGTTCTTTACAAGTTTATTATACAAGTAATCATCTTGATGAATAACTACAATGAAGAGCTTCTCAAGAATGGGTCATCCTTGTACTTTGAGTACAGTGGAAGATCGAGCGCTTTCTCTGCAACCCTCCCGTCCTCGTGAATCTTGGCAATCAAACTCTCAAGAGTCGAGAAATTAGCCTGATTGTAAATCGACCCCCTTTTAGAGAATGTAAAAGACAAGGATATGGCAGAGAGCCAACATCCAGAAATGGAACAAAACCCAATCTACGACGTACCTCTGGTCGAATATAACCAACTATAACCAGGCGCAAGTCTTCACCATAGAAATCGTCTTTGAATTCATGAAGCAGCCATGGCTCCTGCAAAAAAAGAAAGTGGATTAGATTTGGAGAACAGAGGAGAATGTGGATGAAGAGACCAATTAGTAAATTGAGTAGATATGCATTCATTACAATTGTCTTCTCAGTGTTATTGAAATATGGGTTCCAACCAATGCTCATAGCCATTTTGTAGACACCTCTGGTTGACAATCCAGCCCACCCAAAATACACCCCAGAGGGATGTTGTGAGAGTAAATCTGAGTATCCCTCTGTCGATAGATTAGCTGAAACAGACGATGGCATTTTATCAGGCTGTGTTTGGGGACTGCATATGCATTATAAATAGAAATGAGTGGGTCTCGGTACCTGTGGGGATCCCAAGAACCTTTGAGCCACGGCCATATCCCTTAATTACAGGGCCACCAATGTGCCATGGTTCTATTGGCAAAGTGCCCTCAATCCCTGCAAGCATATGATTCAAATACTTCCCGTAACAGCTGAGGAGCATAAAGGCTTCATGCGTTCGTCCAAACAGAAAAGCAATATGGATGACTAGAGCTTACAATCTTCGAAAGGAGGAAGGCCCCATTTTTCTAGATGCAAATCTAATAGAGAATTTATCAAATCGTCTGCAGCTGTGAAGAGATCAGATTGCTTGGGGATCGAGGGTACAGCAACTACTTGCATTCCAGCAGCCTTGCCACCAGTTAGACCAGGCCTGTTGCAGTTCAATCCCTCCCAAATGTTATTGACTAGAAAGGAGACTCAAGGAAAAAAGAGAAACTGGGATTTAGCAGAGGTCCAAGCATAAATTCACTTACACAGAATCCTCAATCACTAAGCAACGTGAAGGTTCTATGTTTAGCCTGTTAGCTGCTTCCAAAAATCTGGATTTTCAATTCAAATGGTTAGATCTATGCCGATGACAGATTCCACAGAAGTAGTAAGCTGTTTTGACAACTGATATCATACATCTCAGGAGATGGCTTCCCAGCTCTTACTTCATCGCCACCAATAATCACTGAGAACGATTCCTTCCAGCCTATTGTAAAACAGGACAATGGTAATCAACTCAAACGCCCTGGAGGCTGCCATTACTGAAGGTGAACCAAAAATTAAACTTTTTCCAGCATGACAGAAAACCTACCTTGGTGGCAATTGATTTTAGCATCAATATTTGCCCTTGGAGAGTTTGAAGCCAGAGCCATGGGTACTTTATGATCAGCCAGGTGTTTAATCAATCGACAAGCACCTGGAAGTGCCTTGATATTGCACCATCTGCAGAATTGTTGTAAGATACTCCATGACTTAAGACACCCAAGGTATATGACATATAACTGTATAAGATATAATAGAGCACCAAAACAGTAGCAATAGTAGTTCAAAAGCGACAAGACTAAAGATTCTAAACTCATGTAGGTACTGATTTATACACACAAGCAAGTTCATAGGTTAATTACTGGTCTGAGAACATTGGAGTGATTTCACTCATAAATTCTTCTGTTGAGCAAGGAAGTCCATATTCTTGTACTATAACAGCAGAAGCTTCAATAGGCGTTTTCCCGACAATTTTATGAACTTCTCTACCATCCCATTGTTTGCTATACTTCACCAAGAAAACTTTCATAACCCCAACAACCAAGGCATCTGCGAAGAAATTACAAACATATTCATTCCACCACCTGGGGATGAACAGATACCAAATTGACAGTTAATAAAAAAGAACATCCAAGGTAGGAAAAAAAAAAGCAAAACCTGTATTAAGAAGGGTGCCATCGAGATCGAGAATCACCCCTGAAACTAACATCTTCAGGCTGCTTTCAACTGACATCTCAAATACCAGAACGAGACCTTAAACAAAGCTGTTGGATGTCTGAAAAGAAAAGCCAATGAAAGTCATGACAAGCTTGCACGGGCAACAACAAAGTCCCAAATACTCTGAATCTAAATGCATCTTATTAGCTTCAGGACATGGATTTGAAAAGGGTATTGCCAAGTTTTCATTTTTGCTAGGTTCCAGTTAGAGTTAGACCTTAAACAAAGGATATTTGTTCTTTCAGGGCAAGAATAGGCATCAACTTTCTACTACTAGCTTAACTTCTTATTCCTAGGTAAGAGTCTAGGCAAACCACTGAGAGTCCTTGAGGTTGAGGGTGCAGAACATAGAACTCTTAAGTCCTAATTCACCACTTATACGAAAGTACGAAACTAATACGCGGAAACATTTATATATTAACGGAAATCCAAAACAAAACAATCTAAATACACTGGAGACCAACTTGTATTCAATCTCTGTACAGGTTCGAAATCGATCCTATCCTAGTGCCGTAATTGCTTACTTCTAGCTGGGGGAGAACAAACAACGTTCAAGAATAAACTATCTACCCACACTGCTGAACCACAACTAACAAGAACTTGCAGGCCTTTCATCAAACATGTTATATGCTAACAAGAGTAGCCAACCACGAACCAAAAATCATGATAAGCAAAAGAACTCGAATTGATGTCTTACAGAAGCGGAATTAATGAAGCAACGAGCTCGAAGAATATGATTCCGCTTTCTCCATCAAGCTTCCCTGCTTATGCTAGATACTTGAATTTGCCCGCTACGAGATTCTCCGTACGCAAACTGCCGAGAAGAAAGATGCTGCTAGTGCCGATTTTAAACTGATTCATTTCCCAGCTTGAAAGCGTTTCTCGACGAGCTGGCACCGCCTTGGCCGTCGATCACAACCAAATTCCGGCCGGCGAGAGAGAGAGAGAGACAGAGAAAGTAGAAGAGAGCTTTTGAGAAAGGGACGATTGAAGCTTGTCAGCGAGAGGATCGAAGGGAGAATAAACTGTTCCCGTGGCGAGCAGTTCATACAGTTCTCCATCAACCGAATCACATTCTATCATGTTATCGGAGAAATTGGTAATGGGCCGATGTGGACGGGCTGTGTTGTTTTTTTTGTTTTTTTTTAATCTGGGTCTGGCCTGCTATCCATAGTCCATACTACCCGATTAAATTAGGGTTATAGGTAGAATATGCCACTCTACTATGACGTTTTATCAAATATGTCCTTCTACTATTTTTTACATCAAATATGCCCCTGTACTTTGAAAAAATTATCAAACATGCCCTTATGTTAAAATTTTCATTGAAAAAATCGTCAATCGTGGTTGAACCGAGATTTAGATGACCAGGCATCGGCAAATGGGAGGAAAAATGTCAGTTTTGTCCCCTGTTTTATTTCACTGGGTCTTTTCAAAATGAAATTATTTGAATGATTTGATTATACAAAAGAACGAAAAAATTCTAAAGTGAATTTATTATGGATATTTTAGTCATTTGTGTTAGGGGTGTTCAAATGGTTACCATGGTTATAACCAAATCAAATAAGGCTAAATTCCATTAACCATGGAATACAATATCATAACCAAACCGTCCAAACTAATACAACAACCAAATTAACCAAACTAAAATTTAATCGGTTTGGTTAATTGGTTAACCAGATTAACCAATATAAAATCACATTATCATTGACGATGAAAAGTTTCCGGTTAATGCAACAATTCGCAATTTATATAATGAATAAAACATAACAATCAACACGTAGTTATAGTTGATCCTTAACAAAAATACATGCAACTAATACAATTATCTTACGATTAGTATAGAAGTATTCACCTAACAAAAATTTATGACAATGGTATGAGTTAATGAATTGTTTTGTTTGTGTAAATTGACTTAGTCTCTTAGCAATTATCATAGGCTGGAAATGACATTCCTTTCGAGTTTTCATCCATCATAATGTATGAAATTTATCTAAATTAGGTGTCCATATGTTGTGGTCTACATTTTACATATACAAATATACACTATATGAGCAATATTGAGCTTTATATTTTATGAGTCTAAAAGGGATGAACGTTAACTCTTGAGTGGTTATGCAAAGTATTAAGAATGTGTATATAATATATGTTAGATATATGACTAATTACTTAATTGGTTAATTTGGTTTGACTGGTTAGGAGTGTATGAAACCAAACCAAACCACCTAAACCAAACAAGCTAAAAACTTTAACCAAACCAAACCAATTATCCAAATTAACCAAACCAAATTATCCAAATAGTATCGGTTAAAACGGTTACCATGGTAACCAAACCGTTTGAACACCCCTAATTTGTGTCGCCCAAACTAAAGTTCGGCCTTGGTTAACGGTTTTTGGATGAAAATTTTAACAAAAGGGCATGTTTGATCATTTTTACAAAGTACAGGGGCATGTTTGATGTAAAAAATAGTAGAGGGGCATGTTTGATAAAGCGTCATAGTAGAGGGGCATATTATACCTATAACCCATTAAATTACTAGCATTCAAGGGTCGTTTGCTTCAAGGATTTGGATGTAGGATTTGGTTCTCAAATCCCACACATGAAGGATTTGTCCAAAAGCCATTGTTTGTTGAGCCAAAATGGAGGGTACCAAATCCGTGGGGTCCATTGATTTGGGTCATGATTGATGGTTTTTCAGTTTGTCCCCAAATCCCAAGGTATGAGGTGAGATTTACAAATCCGTGGGGCCTACGGATTTGGAGCTCCATTATAAAATAGCTCAACAAACAAAAGATTTCCTCAAATCCATAATGCCCAAAATCCCTAATAAATCCCAAGATTTTTAATTAGCAAATCCATGACAAAACCCTCGTTATAAAATCCTTGAAGCAAACGACCCCTCATTTTAGAGTGGAAGTTTGGTTTGCTATTTGGATGCACCAACCCGCATATATTGTGGTTGATCATACCCATAAGTTATAGGTAGTGAATTGGGTTGGGTGTGGTTAGTAAAATAATGATCTTTCATTACTAACCACAAACAGTTGACCCACAAAATCCATTATAATCATAATAGACTACTAGTTTTGTTTGATCTACTACCAACCACACCATTAACTCACAAAGCTCACTGTACCTACATTAGGCAAACAACATGTAGTTTTACCTTTTATTTCATCATATTTATTATTGTATTATATTATATTCATTGGCATAGTGAAAATTTATAGCGGGTGCGGTGGCGGACCGAGAAATTACATAAAAGGTATTTAACGATGAAATAAAATCATCAAGGATTGTCAAATGGTATTGAGTAATTGAATTTAAATACTAACATCGCTAAAATAAAAATTTGCAAATGAATTTTTTCTCAAAATTGGAACAAGGTTTGTCAGTTGACAATGGTAGGCCTAACCTATGTCCGCCCCTAAGCGAGTGCCATGTGGGATTAATTTGCATTATATCTAAAACAACGACTTTCGTCTCTTTCTTCTCTTTCAAAGCAAAATTTGAATACCAAATACTTTGTTCTCCATTGAATCAGTTTCCTTTTATTGCAAATGAAAGGAACCAATACAACGAGATAGAGTCCCAAATACTCTATATATGTGGTACATTGATTTCCTACCAATCACTACTTCCTCTTCTATATTTATCTACTTACCATGTAAGCCAATGTAGTCAAACCGAAGTTGAATTAAAGGTACTCTAATCTTTCCAAATCTGCTCGCATCAGGCCATTCCCAGCAACCACGAACTGCAATTCTGCCTGCAATAAATTAGCGATTTTTTCTGGCTCCCGACAAGGCGCTTCATGAACAACATTACATCTTTCCCTCCATACAAACATCATCAACATACACCACATTGTTAATTTGTATCCATGATGTGGATAAGGAAGACTCAAAGTACTCAAAACTTTTATATGGTCATAGAATTATCTTAGACGAATGTTGATCTCAATATTCAAATATAGTATATATGGTGGATGTTATCATTTATTTTATTATTTTTATCATCATATATGAGTAATCAATTTGCTAACATACAATTATGTTACTTGATCTCAAAATCTGCACAACTCGTCTCTATAATAGTATATCTCCATCGCTTGAACAACTCGGTCGTTGTAGTATAGTGGTAAGTATTCCCGCCTGTCACGCGGGTGACCCGGGTTCGATCCCCGGCAACGGCGTCGTTTTTACTTTTCCCATTTTTCACTGTCGCTTTTCTTACTGCCCTTCTCTTTGCAGTCAGATCTTAAACCTTGCTGAAAAGCGCGCCATTATCATCTTTCCCAGGAGTTTCTGCTGCTTCTAGGGTTTTAGTTTAAAGCGGGAATCGATGGAAGCAAAGGAGTAGCAAGCACAGTTCAATAGAAGGCTTCTTGATTCTTCTTCGTATTTTGTTTCTTCTACTTATATTTGAATTACGGGAGGATAGACCTTCTTCCACTGCTCAGCCATGGAAACGGATGCTTCTGACTCTGAGCACGTAGTTCCGTTCCAGCTTCAGTTCGACAAGCCCATCGCTTCTCAGGTTCTTCCAATCCCCATTCTTTGTTTGTTCTGATGTCCTTCACTGCCGAAATGATTTGGTTTCCGGCGCCTGTGTTTGGTCTTCAATTTGTTTTTGACTCCTTTCTCGGTAGGTGAAAATAGCGGAATGGAACCCGGAGAAGGATCTACTTGCAATGGTGACTGAGGACTCGAAAATCATGCTCCATCGATTCAATTGGCAGCGGCTATGGACGATTTCACCAGGTGATAGTTCTTCTATCGCCATTTTGCAGCTTTTCCTTGCTCCCGGTCCCTCAGTTTATGTACTGTGCTGCCAGCTGATGCTTTTCGCTCGTGTTTCTGGGACTTTGGTCAGGCAAATCCATTACGTCTTTATGTTGGCGTCCAGATGGTAAAGCGATAGCTGTTGGGCTCGAAGATGGAACCATTTCATTGCATGATGTAGAGGCGAGTATTTCCTTCACTTCTTTGCCTTGTATCAACAATGCTGTAATTGGTGTTTCCTGATCCATGTATGTCATGTTTACTTAATAGAGCGGGAAACTGTTGAGAAGCTTGAAGTCTCATACGGCCCCGGTCGTCTGTCTTAACTGGGAGGAGGAGAGTGAACTGGTTAGATCCATTTTCGTGTCAGTTCTATTTGCAAGCTTGGGATTGTGAAATTTCTGATTGACTTTACTCTCCTACTCACTGGTCATGGTAAATTACTCATACCATTTATATTTGTCAAGCTGAGTTTCAGAACAACACTGGGAATTCGTTGGTGTTTGAAGATCGTACTCCCCGTTTCTTCCCTCCTGCTCCAAGAGTCCCACGGACGCCTGGTGTCGTGACAAGTGATGCCAGTTTCATGGATGATAATGAAGATTCATACCGGCAACTTTCCAATTCGTCGTACCAACGCTTTAACATTCTGTGCAGTGGAGACAAAGACGGGAGCATTTGTTTTAGTATATTTGGAATATTTCCGATAGGAAAAGTTGTAAGTACATTGTTCACTGTATCTTGGTTTCTGACATCTTATTTCAGATATGTTAGATCTAGTCCTGCAGAAACGGAATTTTGAAATGGTTCTAGCTAAGAGAATAGACTGAGTAGGGTTTTGACTTATATACAATTGATAATCCTTTCACTTTGTTTATGTTTTTTATGTGTACACATGTTGCAGAATGTACACAAATTTTCTGTACCTGTATCAAACAGTGATAAAACTCAGCACCTTCTTAATGCTTCCATATACAAGGTATGCTGATACTCTAAGTCGTTAGCTTCAGATTGTTGTCTGTTTGATGAATTAGATTCATTATCTAAGTATACTATCTTGCTATTTTTAGGTTGCATTGTCAAAGGACCTCTGTCAGTTGATTGTCCTTTTCTCTGGAGACCTCATTGAAAGTACAGCTGCTGCTTCAGAAGCGGATAAAGTAGCTGGTTGTGGCATGCATGGCTTAGTGCTAGATACTTCTGTATTTGGGAAAAGGTATTTATATTAGTTACCACGGCTATGTGTTGCTCCACCTCTTTTCCCCACTTTTCGAGGTGATCATGTTATGAATTTGTTTTTGCTTATTTTGTGAATGTAGGAAGAATGAGCTCCATCAATTAGCCCAACAAGCTTCTAACATTGAGGACTTGACAGAGGTTATCCGGGCGTCCTTGTCAGTGATGAGTAAACAATGGACAGATGCCGTTCAGTCATTCAGCCAGAAGTTTGTTTCTCTAGACACTTTGATTACTGATCATGGTAACTCCTGACTTTAACTACTTGTCATTCCTTATACTGTATTTAATCCTGTTAACTGGTTTCTCAATGCAGCACTGGACTCCTCTCCCCAGGAAGAGTTTCTGAGCCTTTTAGGTGGTGCTCGTACTAGTCCAGCAGTTCATCAATTTCTAGTCAACACTCTTGGAGAAGCGGTAGGCTTCACTCCTTGCACAAGTTCCATTTTCCTGAATGTACAAATGGTTGACAGCTATTTCCTCTGATTTCTGTTTGATTAGCAGGGTGTAAAACGTGTGTCAAAGTTAGTCTGTGGTGCTGGAAAAGAACTTCAACGTGTAGTCCATGACCATCTTCAGGTGCACAATTGTTTACTGTGACCGCTCAGTATCAAGTTGTTTGTCAAGTTTTCATTGGAGTTCAGTCTGCTTCTTTTATAAACCCGTCAAGAAGTTGCATGAATAATGCTATAGTTTTCTGATTGGGTCATTTAGGAAGTCTTGAGATGAAACTAAGGGATACACACTTTTCCTAGCCTGCTGCAGAAATAATTGCATTTAGGATGGGAGAACTGAGAGGCCTTTCAAGATGGCGTTCACGCTTCCAGGTTATTGGCTTGGATGAGACGCTTGTTGCTCACGCAACAGAAAAGTCAGGCATGATGTTGGTACAAGTTGAACGATTCATGAGGGTGCTCACTTCTGTGGAGCAGCAGGTATCATATTTTTCTATCTAAATGTTGAATCTTAGCACTTCAAACTTCTTTCAGATAGATGAACTTCTCATGTGTGTATATTTGGGTCTATTCCATCATACATTGGTGTCAGCTTCTAGCTATACATTGTTTTACCCAACACTCAAAAGCATTGCTCCTTCTGTAATTATTGTTGTTACAGTGTGTCAGTGATGAATCGGATAAAAACGGGTTGTTTTCTTGGTGTATTCATTTTTGTATCTCAAGTCCTAACTCGGTATATTCCTCTGCTTTGTTTTCCAGTTTTCCAATTTCTTTAACTGGCTTCTCAAATGTATAAAGCTGTTGATGCAAGAACCCAGTGATCAACTTCTTCCATATAATAGGTTTTACCATCAAGCTTTCTCATGTTCAATACTGCAATAGCGTTTAATTTGTACTGAAAGAAAATACCATTTACCTTGGCAGTGAACTTGTTGTCATATTCCTGAAGTTCCTATATAATCAAGACCCAGTTAGAGAGTTGCTGGATCCCTCTGAAGTTGATCACCCAGTTCAAGCTGACTTGTAAGTTACCCTGTGGATCAGTGCTCTTTTTACAGCTTCTGTAATCTAAAGATGGTTGTAATACCTGGTCATTAATAGGCCATCATGGAAGGTTGAAGGGCTATTTATCAAGCTGGTTTTAATCCGAGATAGGGTGATATGTTTTTTGAGATCTGTATCAATAATTTTTAGTTGATTTCTTATACCAAGGGAAATTTCCATTCCCCACTTGTTTTACTAATACACTTGGGTTAATGCAGAAAATGTTGAAACTCATGTTAAGTAGCACCTAGTCAAATCTGTTAAAATTTCTGTCAATCTATGCAGGGAAACAATGCAAAGAGTCTGCGACTTGGTTCAGTTTGGGGGATTTTCGGACACCGAATATCTTCGCAGGACATTAGCAAAAGAATTCCAACAAATGGAGTCTAGGTATGTAATTTTACATTCATGTTATAGATATCTAGCTGAAACATGCAAGTGTAGAAATCACCAACTTCTTGTTGATTACTTATCTATTTGAACAAATTTTAGTTTCAAGGAGGCTTTTCTGATGCCATTTACCACAATCTCGAGGAAGATACATGTTGTGGATTTGCTGCCTCTCTTTCCTCTTCCATCTTTACCACTATCCAGATCTAACGTGATTCCCATGTCAATATCATATTATGAGGTACTCTTGCGCTTAAGCATCCTTCTGGTGTTCTAAGTGATTAGTTGACTTTCTAGATCCAATGTTTATCCAAGTCTCTTCTTTTCTGTTGCAGGATGATTCTGAAGCAAATGAGAACAACTTCAATGATTACATATGCTTTCGAGTCCCCGCTGAGTCCCTTTCCGATGACGGAAATTATATAGGCATAGTACGAGGGTTTATGCATGACCAGAGGAATCTTAAAAGAGGTTATTCGACATTGGAAGCTGTTCTGCTGTCTATGCCAGCAGGTTACAACTGTGCTGATCTGTCATTATACAAGGTTCAGCACTGAACCATCCACGAACCAGTGAGGCAGTTAGTTTCATTATATTTTCATGTTCCTAATCCAGTTTTTCTTAAAACAGGACACTCAAGTTGTTTTGCTACTGAACGGGATGACAAACGCCCCTGAAACACCGGGAGATGCCTGTATGATGATCATTCAAGCTAATGAGCTCCCATTTGCACCTGTTTCGCGATCCATAGACCTAAGCCTATGGAAAATGCATCACTTACAGGTTAATCCCATTCTGCTCTTCTCCGGATTAGTTCTGCACAAATATGTTCTTGTAGATTGAATTTTACCACAGGTAGCCCTCCACTGAAATTTCTGACTGAATCAGTTACCAATTTTATCGAGTCATACTTAGTAATCACATCCTTGTGACTCATCACACTTGGTTCGGAAACCCGAATGACAGGTGTGTCATAGAAACTGAGAGAAGTTGTATGATTTAGGAGTTAAATTGAAGGACAAGACATTAGTTTTTAGCACATCTGATATCCGAGTCATCTAGGACGTGCATATCAAGCATGGATCGACCAAATTATTAATAGATTTTATCGGGGGCTAAAAAAGGATGAACTATATTTGTATCAAGAACGATATGAATGTGTTCAAATGACATAGTACCTTGACTAGAACTACCGTTTATCCTTTCTCTGTCCCACTTGTCTGCTAAAGCCAAATGTGTCAATGCAGGATTCTTCTGCGTGCCTGCAGACGGAGAACGAGAAGATTCGCTCCATCCCTTATTCTGTAGTCGCTCCTTTGGCAGTCAGTGGTAATGCTTTTAGGCTTTTCTTCTGTTCTGCTGTTCATTAGTTTCTTCTGTGGGTCTTTCTTTCTACTGGAAGAGAGCTCCTATCAACTCTTTTATGTTCCTCCCTCTTTTTTGACCGAATACAGCGACAAGGGGAGTTGCTTGTGTTTTTGCTGCAAGAAGGCGTGCATTGGTTTACATCCTCGAAGAAGATGAAGACGAAGTTCTTGAGACCGAAGCTTGATTCGATTCTCTTTGTTGCTTTTTTTTTTTTTGCTTCCATCGCCAATGTTGCCATTAGATATCTCCCTTTGCCAGGACTTCCATGTTTCCCCAAATATTACACCGTTCCTTGGTGTTTGGGTTTGCTAGGTGTTTCGCCGTTCCTGTTAGTCGTAATGCAACAGGCTGACATAGATTTCAAGAATTTTACCTTCTTATTGTCAGAAAGAGAGTCAGCAGCATGGAACTGTCCATCAGACATTTTGGAAAGGGAGTCCAGCAGACGGAGAAGGAGAAGAAGAAATGAAAGTAGAAGTAGTCAAAGTCAGTGGCTGATGCGATCTGTCATCTGAGCCGTCCGATGGAGTCAAAGTCAGTGAAATCAATGGGCTTGACTGACTGATAAATTTTCCGTTTCTCCTTTACAGTCTTCAATATTTTTGTGTAGGGTTTATTTCTTTTCGAAGGAATCAGTGACAAAATTGATAATGAAAACCTCTTTTTTTTTTGTTTTTTGTACAAGTTAAAATGCAAACTCCATATTTTTAACACACATTTTGTTGTTTTTTTTTAGGCTAAATTGCAAGTTTGGTCACTGGAATTACTAAAAAATTTCACGTTTGCCACTCAAATTAGTTTATTCCATTCATGGTCACCAAAATTAGTTCAACAATTCAAGTTTGGTCACTCTCCGTTAGTCTCCGTTAACTTTCGCTGATGTGGCAGTCAACTCTAATAGTTGATCGTTAAATGTGTGACGTGGCAATTAAAAAATATTAAAAAATAAAATTTAAATTTTTTATAATTTGCACCTCATTATAAAAATAAATTAAATATAAATAAAATTAAAATTATATTTTCCTGTCCCTTTGAGCTCGGCGTCACGGAGCGCCACCGCTTCTCCGATTCCATATTTAGGACTTGTGAAGCTCGAGTCTAACCATGTATAGAGCTTCGGATTAACCAAAGGACATACCTGGCCCATGTCGGGCAACATAAGATCTCCTTTAACCTCTCACTCAACTGCAATGTCTATAGTTGAGACAAAATGATTCAAACTTTTCTGCATATAAAGTCATAACAACTCTATAACCATGCGAACCAATAAGACAAGCAACACAATCAAGCGTGGATGGCGAAATGTTGAGACCAATCTATTAATGGCCGTTCTCAGTTAATGTCTCCCCATACAATTGTCGTGAGAACGGCACCGGCAACGGGTTCAGGCGGCCGAGGCGGAAGGGGTGCAGCTTGGTCGCCGGCGCCGACAAGAGGAAATTAAAGAATTTTTAGAGTGAAGGATATCGTGGTTTTACCCGCGGATTGAGGTTTTGGCCGCCACCTCCTTCTGCGCGCAGAAGGAATTAAAACCCCCTCAGTTTTGACTCTGTACGAATCGAATGAATACCACATCAAATCGCCTCCTTCTCCGTCGCATCTCCTACGGCGTGTTCCCCCTTGACTGATCGATACACTTGGGGTTTGTATCGATGGGTAACAGCTTTGCAACCAGCTTTCGGTTAGATCCAGCGTCGTCATGAGCGTCGGTCTTGCTTAGGAAACCTAATACACGAGGCGAGCTCTTCTCCTGACTGGAATTTCTAAGGATTTCGCAAGGAGGATCGTCGTAGACGCCGTCCACACCCTCCGGCGGCAGCTCTCGGCTTCTGAGCAAGCGCTAGATGACGACTGGCGAGTCGGGTTTAAATTTCTTCTCCGAACTTTGTTCATACAACTTCGACTCTGTGTTCTCTCTCACTCTAGGTAAGCTTATCGATGGAGGACTCCTGTGGAATTTTAATTTCAATTTTTTAATAGTTTTGAAAATGAGGTGGAAATTATAAAAAGTTTAAATTTTATTTTTTAATATTTTTTTAATTGCCACGTCACACATTTGACGGTCAACTATTAGAGTTGACTGCCACATCAGCAAAAGATAACAGAGACTAACGGAGAGTGACCAAAGTTGAACTGTTGAACTAATTTTAGTGACCATGAATGGAATAAACTAATTCGAGTGGCAAACGTGAAACTTTTTAGTAATTCCAGTGACCAAACTTGCAATTTAGCCTTTTTTTTTAACACATATTTTGCTTGCTCTTTACTTCACTTGAGATATAAAGCAAACGGATAAAAAAGGCACATAACCACACAGACATCAATATTCCCACATCACAAGTGGAGCTCATGGCGTTTGCATAACCAACTATTCAGTTATCAAATCAGTTTCTTAGTAAACAAGTCAAAACAATACCGGAAGAAGTCATCTCAGACCTTTGAAGCTGCCTCTCCGAAGGGAAGACTTATCACTTCCGGCTCGGTAGTTTCGCTTTCCTTTTATCCCTTTTGGTCTGTGGCTTTGCTCGGGTCTTGCGCTTGGAGGATTTCTTGAATGATGGTTTTTTACTCACGGGTAGCTTCTGGTTCTTCTTCTTAATAATGATTGGTTTTGCAATGGCTGATGGCGTTGTCTCGTTTGGTCCAGAGTCGTCATCTTCTCTGGAGATCTCACTAGTCGTTACTGTTACCTTCAAGTCCCCGTGATCATACATTGTCGTCCCTTGAGCCAGAAAAGGAGAGAAACACAGATTCAGACAGTGGATTATTAGACTGACTGTGAATGTCAGAATTGGACCATAACTAGTAGACTAGACATAATGCAGCTCATTTCGTCATTTGCCAAGAGAGGTATAATCATAAGACCAATAAACATCCCATCGATGGGATGTAAGAAACCTATGAACCCAATCAAAATCGTTACACGACTGAAGACTAATCCGAGCATGAAAATCCTAACAACCAAATCGAAATGGTTATCCAACAGAATACTCATCTAAGCATAAAAACCCTAAGAACCCAGACAAAATGGGTGCTCTTTTATTTTCATTTGCATCTAAGCATAACAAACAGCTTTTTTGTTGAGGTTTCTGTTTGATAATAGCAACTTCATCATTGATCAAAACTAAAAGTAACCCTATAACCAAACAGTTACTATCAAGCCACTGGCACCGTTACCACTCTCAAAAAGCATCCTCAAAGGCACAACGTGAAGATCCAAATAGATATAAAACTCGGCTAAATTCGATAAAAGTTATGCGTCTAAGAGACATACCGCTGACTGAAGCAACAGGCTCACTTTCCTCCGCGCCCTCATCATCCTCCTCGATCTCTTCATCCACCGGGGGAGCTCCTTCGTCCATATGAAATTCATCTTCCAACCTCCTCTGGATACAAGTACATGAACAGTTATAGAATAACATTTGACGGACACCACCGAGCATGAGAAATTCATTTCAGATAAAAGCTTCACAAGTGCAATTACAAAGATTCAACAACAATACCCTCCAAAGTCATACTTAAGCATATTAGTATCTGATTTCTGAAGCTCCTCAAGAGTCAAAAACGTTATAGGTGCAGAGTGATAAGAAGCCTAAATATTAGGAACCAATTACACGGAAATGGCGCAAGCCTAGTCAGAATGCAATTAGAAACTCGATTCTTTACTGTCCATTTTCCGAATGCCAACTACACTGTCCCGCAGCTAACACGACGTAACAGCAACCAAATGACGAGCAACTCTATAAACCCTAGGAACAGAGAAACAACGAATTTTCGAGCAAAAACAAAGTTTAGACGGCGTTTCGTTAACTAAACATATACCTTCTGCCGCAGTTCGATGCGCTTCCGTCGAGCAGCCTCCTCCTGTTGCTTATGAGCTTCCTTTCGTCTCTTCTTCTTCCTCTTATGGAAGCCAGTGACGTAGTCCCTTTTCGAAGAGAACCGAAACCAAGGAAATTTTCAACCATGTTAAAAAACAATGGTCTCCAGTAGTTCAATGCAAAAGAGAGCAAAAGGATTGAACACGGCCACCTGAGATCCTTCTCGTTGAAAGATATGGCCAGAGCTTTGTTCTTCAACGCTCGTTTCTTTATGTGCGAGACTCGGCTCGCCGATGCCTCCAGCCCTCCGTCTTCAATTCCGTCCGCCATTGCCGCCTGGGAAAAGCAAATTGCCGATGACCTCGTTCTCGTGTTGTTTTGGGGGTTTATGAGCGCGCCGTTTATATTTGGGCTTTCGGGGAAGAACATTGGTATGGACTTTTCGTGGGCTTTACAGTTCGGCCCAATAAAACGGTTATTATTATTATTTTCTTGAAGGATATAAAAATGGTTAATGACAACAAAAAAGAGGCAAAATGGTCTTTACACAGACATTTTGTTTATGTGATTATAAATTTGAAGTTTATAACGATTTTACAAAAGATCCAATTTACTAATCAAAATGTTAGATTCAACCAAATGACCATTTTGATTGGATTCTTAAGACGGTTCGCTTTTCGGGATGATAAGTTTCCATCATTATATGATAGAAAGAAATATCTTTGATTGTAAGATCCACTTCTTTTGTTTAGAACAAAACTAGCCCCCTCGGGTTGTTCCTTGCTTCAACTCCACCATTCTTGTATCCCAATTGCGCCAATAGATCTTTCCATTATGCTTCGTTCATCTTGATTTCATAAGGAAGAGGATCTAAAGAGATTCTTCTCTAATCATCTAAAGTGCGAGGGTTGACCTTGTAAGTTTTCGATGATTCACTACCTACGATCGAAAATCACGTGTCACTAGTGAGTTGTACGCTTATGAAATCAAGTTTACTTGAGGACAAACAAAATTCAAGTGTATGGTTAAACTATTTTGGAGAAGAGGTTTGTGACTCTCTACTTCTGAATGTTCGTCGAAGAGAGTGTTGTGATGAAAATCAGTAAGTTGCTTCTACTTAGAGTTAGAACTACAAGCATGGCGTCTTCGTCTGTAGGACTTTCTTTGACGGTTCATGTAAAGTTGTTGGGTCTTTCATTTGGGCGTTGTTGGGACACCCTGTGGGCTTCTTCGTTGAAGGTGGTGTTTTATGTCGTCATATAGAACAAGTAGGGACCATGGTTTGTGATAGTAATTTGGAAGACACGTTATTTTAGTTCCTAATAGCCTATTGGTTGTATCATGACGTTATTAGGGTTCAGGCAATTCACCTTGTTATTGACTGAAGATTAGGAGTCCTTTAAGTAGGCATGGCAACGGGTTGGGTTGGGGACGTATAGTGCATATCCGTTACCCTACTCAATGTAGTTTGGGTTTTACCCATATTCATACCCACATAAGAATCGGGTAGAAAATCAAAACCATGCCCATACCCATTCGGGTTTTGGGTATCCACGGTTATCCGTGGTTAATAATTTATTTTTACAATTTCTATCAAAATTTGAATATTCACACGTATACTCATATTAATTCGCTAGAATGAAGAAAGTTCAATTCAAACAACACAATTTCATGAAAATATTATATTTGTATGCTAAATATAAAATATGTTGAGAAAATAATGATCATTTCAAGACAAAATACATATAAATATATATAATCGTGCGGGTTCGGGTTGGATAGTGAGAAAACCATGCCCCACCCATTACCCGCAATATTCAGGTTCGGATTTTACCCGTACGCACTGAAAATTGTTCGAGTTCGGGCCCCACCTATTACCCGCAATATTCAGGTTCGGATTTTACCCGTACGCACTGAAAATTGTTCGAGTTCGGGTTTTACCCTACCTGATTATGTCAGATTCGGGCGGATATCCACGGTTTCGGATATTATTGTCATCCCTACCTTTAAGCGCTACGTTTCCATAAAAAAAAATTAAAGCAATAAATTGAGAGCAAAAATTTGAAAAAAAGAGTAGAAGATTTGGTACTCCGGCGTAGGGGTGAGCGTATGGTTCGATAAAAAAGTTCCAATCCATACCGAACCAAAATATAAACTGAATCTAAATCGAGTTAACATCATTCGGTTCCGTATTCAGAAAGGAAAATGACATATTTCAAAAATCAGGGTCCTTTCAATCAAACCGAATAGCCAAACAATTATAATTGCAAGTTAAAAATGGTTGATTTTTATGTCTGTACTTAGTCTGTCTTGAAACTTAAATATTTGAATTATGTTAGTGTTTGATGACTTATATATTGAAATGTTTGATTTTATCACTGATAATACATATAATTGCACATTTATTTTTTGCAATAGAAGTGGAAAATAATTTAAAAGAGAGAAGTCACAAGCTAACCTTATAAGTTTGATTTAGTATAAAAAACCGAACCAAATTATAATTCAATTCCCATTCTTGCTGATATTAAGGACCGAATACCGAACCGAACCGAACCGATGTCCACCCCTCGGGGATACCTAAACGCTCCGCTCAAGGCATCCCGCCCGTGGGGAAAGTACGAACTAGCTGCTTATAGCAAAGCGACAAGAACTCAGCAGTCCACAAAAGTCCACCAACCCAGCTCCCATCGTTGCCTGCAATTCGAAGGAATCCTCGCCATTCCGGAACTCAGAATTCAATTTCTTCTCCCCCACACGCCACACCAATTCAGTTCTGACTATAAGAAAAAATCTCCCTCCACCGGCCCCCGGCATTCCCACCTCCCTCTGCGCAATGGACGAACCGGGATCTTCGCCGCAATCCGTATTCTCCGACCGGGTCAAAATCAACGGCGCGGTCACCACCCAGCTAACGCTCACATCCGAAGGGAAGCTCCGGTGGAATGACGGCGAAGACCAGCGGTGCTTGGTGCTGGAAAAGCAGGTGCTCGGATTCGTCGTCGAAGGAACCAAGGTGGTGGTCAAGACGGTCGTCCACAGCGAAGGAGGATGTTGCGGTTGTATCGGTAGCAGGGAAGCAGGTCTGGTTAGGAAGGATTTCGTGTTCGAGCCCGTCCATGGAGATTCACTTAATTTTTGGTGCCAGCATCTCCGCGATCACCTCGATTCCTTTGGTAAGCAAGTTCCTGCATCGAATGTGACAGTAGTTGGTCTTTGAATACAAGGAGCTGGAAGTTCAGCGTACGGAGTCAATTAAAACTCTAGTTTCAAGTAATTTGAAGTCAGGAGATAGAAGGAAGAAGTTTGTGTTAAGTGGCTGCTGAGTATGGAGTTAATACGAACTCTAATTCTGATTATGGAGTTAATACGAACTCTAATCAGTAATTAGGTTAATTGCCCTGGTAGTTCAATTTGTTCACTGCAGAAGGTGCAGTTTTAATTTGAAGTAAGGAAAAGGAGAAAAGAAGTGGCTACCTATAGCTCTTTTGTTGTGGTTGTTGCTGGGAATTGGGATCAATATTTACATCCCTAATGTAGTTTGATGAGTTACTCCTTGATTACCCACCTCAGTTCACTAGGTAACTGATTTGTTCAATGTGCCAGTAGGCTTGTTGGTTTGTTTGAATCTACTCATGACTACTCAGTGTACTATCTCTTCTATAATTTGGTTTGGTGAATGAATTTTCATGGCAGGCCGGCCGAAGAGGCTGCTTGTGTTTGTGAACCCGTATGGCGGGAAGAGAATTGCTCCCAAGGTGTATTTGGATTATGTGAAGCCATTACTTGAGGATGCCGGTGTCCAGATTACATTGCAAGGTTGAAAACCTTCTGGTCATTTCTGCATTAGTTCTTTGTTCTAATGGATGTCGTTTTTTGGTTTCGTGGTTCTTATAACTTTGGTTTTTGGGTTATCAGAAACTATGCATC
Source organism: Linum tenue (assembly GCA_946122785.1). NCBI lineage: Eukaryota > Viridiplantae > Streptophyta > Magnoliopsida > Malpighiales > Linaceae > Linum > Linum tenue. Next base: position 62,393,349 of record CAMGYJ010000004.1, read on the forward strand.
GACATCATGCTAAGGAAGTTGTAAGCAGCATGGAACTTTCCATATATGATGGCATTGTTTGTGTCAGTGGAGACGGTATCCTTGTTGAGGTTAGTTGGCTTATGATTTTGGTAGCTGATGGGATTTGTTTAGGATAAAAAAGTTGAGAACTTTTGTTGTAGACTTGTAGTCTCTCTAACTGTTCGTATTGAAGTGTTTATCAAATAATTTGTGATCCTTGACGGTTGCATTGTCAGCTATTTTTCTAATAATCTGGAAAGCACCCTGAAGCTATTGCCGTCCTTGGTCTTGTTTGATCCGTAATTAGTTTCAAAATGTAGTTCTGAGATCAATGAGCTGGTTTTTATGTCTGTTTAATATAGGAGCTTGTTTTTGTCTCCGTAAACATCAAGGGTTATTAGTGTCTGTATTAGTTTTTCCATTTTTGCAATACCTACTTAATGTCTTTTTCTCCTTACCCATGCTGAAATGTTTAGTAGGTGGTGAATGGTCTTCTGGAGAGGCAGGACTGGAGCGATGCAATAAAGATGCCTCTCGGAATGATTCCTGCAGGTTTGTTTTCCCCAACTTATTTTTGTTGAATCTTTTCATCTGTTAAGGAGCCATTGGTGGGCTCACAGAGTCAGTACTTCTACATTATTATGCGGGTTTGTGAAATTAACCAAAGTGATTCACCCACACAGTTGTAATGGTTGTTGACTGTAGACTAGTTGTTCTCTACGGTTGTTATCAATAACTGCCTCATTATGAGAGCTGGAAGATGCTTTTTCTCCTTTGTGGATAAAGGTTCTTTGATAAATAGATGGATAACTCATCAATTATAGACTGACTCTATCATTTCAAAAAAATTTATATTTGATAAACCTTTTATCCTGATTCAGGTACAAGCAATGGCATGGTAAAATCACTTCTGGATGCAGCTGGTGAACCGTGCAGCCCAGCAAATGCTGCTCTTGCTGTAATAAGAGGTTAAGCAGTGGAGCTTTTGCATTTCCTACCTAAATTTATAAACTCACCTGTATAGTTCATCGCGAGACCATCAATTTGAAAATTCTGCCCCATTTGACTGGTTTCTTTCTTGTAGGACATAGGTGCTCACTGGATGTAGCCACTATCTTGCAAGGAGAGACCAAGTACTACAGTGTTTTGATGCTCGCATGGGGTATTCTGAGTGATCCTGCATCACAACAAATTCAAATAGTCAAGATTCAATCTTCTCATAATTGTTGAGAGCAAGCTGTAATAATTGTTTCATCCAAACTTTATCCTCTCATGTTTCAGGTCTGGTCGCAGATGTCGACATTGAGTCTGAGAAATATAGATGGATGGGGAGTTCTCGCATGGACTTCTATGTATGTATCTCTTATTTGTTCAATGTATTCTTTTTCATCAAGATTATCAGGGTTTCTCTTCAAGAGTTACAACTTACAATCTAATGTTAATAATGCTCTTATGAAAAGTTTCTAATTCATTGGTTTTATTTTTCTTCTTCTCTGAAGGCTCTTCAACGATTGGTCAGTCTAAGAAAATATAACGGGCAAATCTCTTTCGTGCCTGCACCTGGGTTTGAAGCATATGGGGAGCCAATCAATCACAACAGTGGACTTACAAGTGCTCGAGAGTCTTGCGATGTCAGCCAGCAACAGCTCGTGAAAACCCATCCCTGTGGTTACTATGGTCCTGATGACGAATTGATGAACCAGGAATGGCGGACAATTAGTGGACCATTTGTTTCGGTCTGGCTTCATAATGTTCCTTGGGGTGCTGAAAATACCATGGCAGCTCCTCACGCAAAGGTTGGTCTTACTATTCTCTGTTCCTCAGCTCTCTAGTCTTTCGCTGTCAATCATAGGCCAATGTTGGAAAATTTTGACTACAAATTCAACCATAATGTGGCTGAAAATAGCACATGATAAGGGACCGGTTAAATTCTTATATGGTGAACTATGAAGGTTTGTCTCATAATGGTCACTGAACTAAAAATCTTAACAAATACACTAACGTGATTTTGGACAAAGTACTCCATTTCATCTTAATGACAATTAGGCTTACTAGTTACCAGGTCACTAAAATCGCCCCCAATCCAGCACTTGACTCATCCACCGAATTCCGAACTCTGTCTTTTCCGGTCCGGGAAGGGTTGGAACTCGCATTTGCTCACTGACACCTTGGGAGTCAGGTTGGGCTGAGTTGGAAAGTGTTGGGTGTCAGAGTGGGTGTGTGGAGTGCTTGTTGGACGATTTTGATGACATGGCCAGCACATTTGGCATGTACACTGTCCTGAAACAGCATATTAGGTAGAGCGACTGTTCTGTGCTGAATCACTTGGTCCAGCTGGCGCTTTGTTGAGACTTCATCCAATTATCTCTTTGTTCCAAACTCTATTTAGTCCTACTTGAATGTTTCTGAATTCTCTGCTGCTGAACTATAGTTCCAGAGATGCATGACAAAAAAATATCTGTTAACTCCTCTCCTTGTTTTGCAGTTCTCAGATGGCTGTCTGGACTTGGTGCTCACCAAGGAATGCCCAAGGCTAGCCTTGCTCTCATTCATGACAGAGCTAAGCAACGGCGGTCATGTGAAATCACCACACGTCATGTACCTCAAGGTCAGTCCATATTCTTCCATTACCCTTTTCTATAGAACACAAACTCGCTTCATAGGAATTACAATACCGAATGTCCTGTAGCAAATCACGCTTCTCTTCTCTGCAAAACCCAACAGGTGAAAGCGTTCATATTGGAACCTGGTGACCGTGTGAAGGAACCAAATGTCGGAGGGATCATAGACGTCGATGGCGAGGTGGTGGCTAGAGGAAATGGAACGTACAAATGCGAGGAGAAGACTCTTATGGCTTACGACAAGCTTCTGATAACCGTGAACCAAGGTCTAGCCACCGTCTTTTCTCCAATGTAGCTAGCTAGCTAGCTTCATTTTTCTTACATTACACTTGGTCTTTGTATGAACATCCCATGGAGTTGTTCATCATCAAACCAAGACATTCGTTTACCCCATTTAGAAGGTTTCTCTGCAGAATGTTTCTGACATTCACTCGGGTTTGATTTTTTTTCCTGGGGGATTCATGTATCATGTATGCATATACTAGATTTAGTTACAAAGCAATTCTTGTTGGAAGGATTCATCGATACTACAGGATCTCTGTTTATTCATTGTATGCAGAAAGTTGATGTTGATTTTTGCTTTCCTCCTTAGTTTGAATCTCGATTGACATTGTAATTCCAATGAACCAAATATTGATCACAAATACTCTTGTATGCCTCCTTCACACATTTTTAAGCGTTCCTTTTCTATTGACAGTTACGAACTGTAGCCGTCCGTTTGAACGGTTCTCCCCGCCGGCGGGGCCCGCTTCTCGACGGCGACTGGGAGCAGTTGGGCCGTTTAATGCGTGTGAACGCGAAACGCCTGCGGATTGTGATGTGATGATAAGAAAAGGAAATATGCGTTACGTGACATTGCATGAATTTGAACAGCGGGGCCATAGCGGCAAACCCGAAACTACCCCTCCCTTTCCAAAAGCGGCCGCCAAAAGGTACAAGTACGTTGATTAGTTCCATCATCTGTGACATTTCGTCAAACGACGTGAGGAAATGCCCATCACTGTTTTGGTTAGCGGTGGATCTAGTACAGGGTAGAGCACTAGACCACCTTTGAAAAAAGGCAAAGAGGGCTAGGCCGTAAGCTGAAAAACACTTAAACGAATACCAATAATCCGAAATTACAAGTGTTATACTAGCTCGAGATCTAGAGGAGGGTTGGGCCGTGGCCCGGGGCGGCCCCTAAATCCGCCGCTGGTTTTGGTGCGTGGGAAATGTGACATTGTAGTTCAGTTCTACAAGAAATTTCTGAGTTAGTAGAAGACATGCATTGTTTTTTTTTTTAAGTGAAAGACATGCATTGGTAAAAGAGTAAAAAACCTCATCGAATTCTTTCAAAAGTTTCTTAAAGGAAGTTCGAAGTTAGTCAAATTGTTAGATACGTAGGCTTGTTGTGGCAGAAGAGGTGAACTACATCGTATTTGAAATGAATGTACATGTTCTGTCAGATGATGGAAATGGTTCAACTAATTTGGACCAATTGCGTAGAAATGAGGTAGTTAAATTGTCTCGTTTGACAACACAAAATGAGAATGCACCAATTAGATCGATAACATCTGCAATTCATTGTTTTCCATCAATTTGAAGTGACAGGAGAAAGATAAGTATGTTGAATCGATGCATCAACGTGAAATTTGGAAAGAAAGAAAAAAACTATCAAGTTGCTTGATTTTCATAAACCGATCATCCAAACGACCTCTGCAGTCATCCTTTCATTCAATAATTCTCCTATGCTGGACTTTTTCCTTACAAAGTAAACTCTAGTGAATTGGTATAGCTGCCTAAGATTTCTAGTCCGGCCAACTTGAAGAATTTTATGTCAATATCTTATTACAATACTCTTTGCAAGCGGATATCCATAATCCGTTCGCTTAAACCTTGTAAGCTTCTCCATTCAATGATTAGTACGAACCAATTTTTTTTTTTGTTAATAGAAGATCTAAGGAAAAAATACTCAACGCTGGTGAGCTCGCCCGAAAATTAAAGAATCATTAAAAAACAATCTCATCTCATTGTACAATCAAAATTAGCTAGCCTCATGAATGCTTTTGAGACGGATCTCTGCTTGATGGATTTGAATAGTTTTTTGGTGGCATAAAATTTGAATTGTAAGTGTCACTTTGAATAAATGAACGGTATGTCATACTATAAAACGAGTTTATCTATAATTATTTCACAAAAACACAAATAGTGGTCTTTTATATTATAAATCAAAACTCATTTCAATCAAAACTCTCTTCAATAACCCTTCTACATTTTTATAAAATAAATAAAAAGATAAAAAGCAATAGTAATTAATAAAGATTCAATCTATTAAGATATTTTTTGGGAAGCCAATCTATTGATAACTATCTCCACTAATCCAAATACGAGCACCATATCCGCAAATCTATTATTTAATTTTTTTTTCTTTTCATTTTCACGATAACAGTCCAGTCACACTTCAATATCAAGAAAATAATTTAATGAAAAATAATACAGTTCAATTAATTTGGGGATTGCTAAACGTCGTCCTAAAAATTACTACATGTCGTCCTAAAAAGTATTGAAGTTACTCTCTTGCCCTTTCCTTCTTTTTTCTAATTTGCACCCAACAAACACACCATTCCAAAAAATCAAAATAAAAATTTGTAACCTAAAATTATAAATATCCTAACTTTCAATCCCAATTTAAATAAAAATTACATAAATTAATTATAATTTTATAAATGAGAAAAAATGAAAATTGCGGTTGTGCCGTGGCCCTACCGAAGGTGTGGCTTCGGTTGACCGTGGGTCAAACAAAGATGAATTTGCGTTTTGGCCCACGGTCAACCAAAGTTAAACATTCGGTTGGGCCAAGGCACAAACGCAATATTACTTGCGTTGCTTCTTCTTTGCAGGTGAGCATAGCGGCGGGAGGCAGAGGAGAGGGACTGCGGTTGCTGGCGTTCATTCTTTCCGGCCGAGCAGAGAGGCGGAGTAGTTGGACGTGCGTATTGGACGGTAGTTGCTGCCGTTCCTTCTTTCCGGCGGAGCAAGAGAGACGACGTGGTTGGGCGAGAGGCGGCAGTCATTGACGGTGGAGGAAGACAACGATGCAGGACAGAGGGTACGTCGGCCGCGCTGGGAGGTCGGCGCCGGTGGAGAAGTTTGACGGTGAGGTATGAGAGAGAACAGGGTTGTGTTTGTTTGGGTTTAGAATTGAATTCAAATTAGGGCAATTAAGTAAATTACTTATTAAAATTAGGACGACGATTAGTAAATTTAGGACGACATTTAGCATTCCAGATTAATTTTAAGGGTTAATATTTTCGTGTGACCTGAACTTTGACCAAAATAAACATTCTGGCTAATCTTTTCAATCTATAACATCCTGGCCCGAACTATACACCAAAATAAACAATTTGGCCAAACCCGATTTTTGACCGTTAACTTGGACGGTCAAATGCGTTGACTAACAGTCAACGCGCCACGTCATTGCCACGTCACTGGCAAGTCAGGAGATCTGATAAATATTTGTTTTGTTTTGTTTTTTATTTTGGTTTAACTAAGGTATTAGATGATTTTTTTAATTTATAATAATTTAAAACTAGGGAATGTGTGGAAATTGTGAATTATTTTAAATATTTTATGCTGACTTGGCAGTGACATGTACCGTCCAAGTTAACAGTCAAAAGTCGGATCTGGCCAAATTTTTTATTTTGGTATATAGTTCGGGCCAGGATATTATAGATCGAAAAGATTGGACAGGATGTTTATTTTGGTCAAAGTTCAGGCCATACGAAAATATTAACCCTAATTTTAACTCCCTTTGACAGTTTGACTGTATCCTTTCGCCACGTAGATTAAAAAAAAAAATTCGGCTACTCCGAACCTTTTATGATTGAAGTACAACACAGATCAGGCCGCGTGACGAGACGTCTTTCTGTTGCTCCAATATTTGCTGTTTCCTCCTCTATTTTTTCCACTACTTATTTATTCATCTCTCCTTCCTTCTTTACTCTCTCGGTTTTCTCCACAGCGGAAAGATTTGAAACCTCGGGGACTCTTCCTCTACTATGCGATAGTTTGGTTCCTTGCTCCGTAACTCTCCGCCGCGCCTCGGCATACAGAGCGAGTGAGGGTGGGCGAGAGAGCTCCGACGCCAAAATCACCACCATGACTACTCCCTCTCCGTCTCCGGCTCTCCCGCCGCCGCCACCGCCGGCTTTTCCCGCTGCTGCTGCTCCTCCTCCTCCCGCACTCAACAAATGCTTCAATTCCGATTGTACGGAGAGCAAGTCCAAGAAAGGCTGGCGGCTGCGTTCCGGGGAGCTAGCCGAGCTGTGCGATCGATGCGGGTGAGTATAACTGTAAAACTTCTCTTCAACGTCCTCTATTTTTTTTTTCCAGTTCGAACTTTGCGGCTGGCTGTTTGGCTATGGACTCTCTGGTTTCATAAGCCAATTTCATGTAGCCGGAGTTTGGTGAATTCGCGGCTCACGTTCGTTTTTGTGATGTGGCAATGGTTGGATTTTGTTGTTTCCTCTGCGTAGTCTGGCCGTTCTGTTTGGCTCTTGTTGCCGGAGCTCGGAGAATTGAGCTTGGGGAATTAATTTCTAGCTCTGTGTTGTGATAGTGAAATGCATGCTAGTTTGATTTCTCGACTGGTCTAATATGAGCTGGAAGAGGATAACGGTTGTGCTAGCATTGTTTCTCTGAAATCCTTTCCATGAATTCCACGGTTCTAATTGTGATTTGGTTTATGTCTATACAGTAGTATGTATGCTGTCGCTTTGTGTATGGGGAAGCAGCCTCTAGATGAGCTCTTGCAACTCCATTCCAGATTTTGACTTGGAGGTTGACGTTTGTTGAGTACTGAGACTGATTAGATATTACTAGAGTGTTACTATGTTAGTATTGCAAACTGCAACCCCGCTTGTTTAGTAGAGGACGGTTATCAGACATGTGCGGAGTAGAGGATGGAAATTCTGCTTATTGTACCTGTACCGGCTCGTTTCGATCTTTGATAATGTAATCCAGAACTTGGACATGGTAAATTGGAGATTTTAGAATTTAACGGTGGGGATTTCCTTGGAAATATGCCCATCATTGAGTTGGAAGGACTTACTATTTGCCATATAGTTGAGTGTAAATTGTGAACTTTGTCAGATCAAGTTTTTTCATGCTGTTAAGCGGAACTTTTTGAGGCCTTAACTTTTCATGACTTGACTTCTATATTAAATTTGTCGGCGTTGACATAGGACTGCTTATGAGGAAGGAAGATTTTGTGAGATTTTTCACCCGCGTGCTAGGGGCTGGAGGTGTTGTGAGTCCTGTGGGAAGGTAAGTTGAGCATGTCTCTTGATTGATCGCATTGATCTTTTCTGCTATAGCGATTCTTCTCTTAGTTTCTTTTGTCTCAGCTGTTCATTTTTCTCTATTGCAGCGTGTGCACTGTGGTTGTATTGTCTCTGTTAGTGCATTTACGTTGTTGGATGCCGGTGGGGTTGAGTGTGTGGCTTGTGCAAAGAAGAACGTAGTTTTGGTAAGTATACGTGGGTGCCCTGAACTTCCCGTTTATCAATGAAAGAATCTGAACTTATTTCCCTTGTCGGGATTGATGAAGCTAATAGTAATTTTTCAGCTTTATGACGTTGAAATTTTAGTCTTGGTTAATGTGGTGAAAGCTGCTGGAGAAGTACGGTTCTGATGTCTTTGTGCATCTTGTGTATCATTCAGCAGAGCAAGAACAACTCGTCCTGAGAAAAACACTAATATTTCATTGTCTCAATTCTGTATTTCAGACATCAAATCCCGCATGGACACCTTTCGTTTACCATGGATATTTATCTGACAGCCTGAAGAACCTTTCAGTTAAAAACTGGAACCATTTAGCTGGACCAGGTCCGGTGCCATGGAAACAAACACCCAGTGTGTTCAATACTTCTATTCGTCCGACTGATGCGCATCCTAGGATGCCTTGTGATGTTGGTAGTGCCTCCGAGACACTATCTTGCACTTCGCAAGAAAAAGGAAAAATTGATTATTTTGCTCAGAGGTCAACGAATGGGACTTTGAAGCTTAGTTCAAGGGACAAACCTGAGAATGGTTATTCAGGTACTCAAGGGACAACTGAATACATTGACTTGCCATTTTTTTTGGGCACAAGCAACCAACATTATGGTTGCTAAGGTTTTTATCTTTCTCTTTATTTTTCACGTCTGTCTGCAGGTGCATCTGGCGAGGAACAACATTCTTCTTCTGTAAGAAAAGATTTATCCACCCTGCAATTTGGCATGGTTGGAACAAATGCATCCGCAAATGAAGCTATTGGAAAATTTGGGTGCTCTGGAGCAACTGTACGAGCGACTTCATCCCCAATTGTAAAGCAGCTTTCTGTTACTTTTCAGAATGGAGGTGATTCTCCTGTTGAACCTCGTAGTCGCGGGAGGCCCCGGGCAGATGCCCGTGGAAGAAGCCAGTTACTTCCAAGGTACTCGCCAAGGTTTACTGACGAGGAGCTGGCTCAGATATCTGTAAAGTATCCTTTAATTGCTTGAGCGTTCTTCAGGTTTTATATCTATTGATGTAAATATGTGAATAAGTTCTGTTTTTTTTTGAATGTTTGAAGAAGGTTGCATCCGCAGTTCCAGTCTCTTATTTTCGTAAATATTGTTTTCTATATTATGCTGACGGGTCTGGCTGATCCAGGGACTTGATAATCATCATCTTATAGTTCTACATCGAAAACCTTAACCATTTCAAAGTTCAAATTCTATAATAACTCCTTTGTTTGAGAAACAATTGAGTCCTAGTGATGCTGGACGAATTGGACGGCTGGTGCTGCCAAAAAAATGTGCTGAGGTTAGAAACACTCATTTATCGTCGTAGTGAAACTCATAATAATTCTTCCCTCAAATGATACACTGATATGCATTATTCTCGTTGATTCAGGCTCATTTTCCACCAATCTCCCAGGCAGATGGTTTACCTCTCAAGATTCAAGATGCTAAAGGCAAAGAATGGATATTTCAGTTCCGTTTTTGGCCCAACAACAATAGTAGAATGTATGTTCTGGAGGGGGTTACTCCTTGCATACAGAATATGGGACTCCAAGCAGGTGATACGGGTAAGCAGCAAATCTAGTACATGTGACCAGTAGTACTCTGGCATGTATTCCTCGGATACATTTGTGTAAGAACTACTGAGGAAAAGAGGCAGCCACACCTCCTCAAACTCACAAATTGAGTGATTTGAATCTAAGTTCCATAATATTTTCTGTTGCCATAATGACATTTTGCATCTTGTGCATTGAATTTTGTCTGTTTCCTCAGTGACATTCAGTCGGTTAGAGCCTGAAGGGAAATTGATCATGGGTTTCAGAAAAGCTTCAACAACTCCATCATCTGATCAGGTATTGGTAGCTGGAATAAATTTTTTCCCCCTCTCCCAACTTCAACCACAATGATGATCAGCTGGTTTTGGTTTGGGAATTAATGCTTTTATTGATTATGTATGCAGGATAATGAATCAAGCAAGCCCATAACTGGGCCTTCTGGAAATGGAGAAGTTCGTATAAACTTTCTTCCCACGACATTTATTTTTAACTAGCATTTGGTTTTTTATAAACTTAAACACGATCTTCTATTTGCCTTGATACAATCAGGTTGACCTGTCAGACCCTAGTCCATGGTCTAAAGTTGACAAGTCGGGTTACATAGCCAAAGAAGTTCTTGATTTCAAACCTTTGGGGAAAAAGAGGAAGAACAGAATAGTAGGTTCAAAGTTTAAGCGTCTAAGATGGGAAAGTGAGGATATGATAGAACTGCAGATAACATGGGAAGAAGCACAGGGGCTGCTCCGCCCTCCTCCTGAAAACATTCCCACTGTTGTAGTGATCGAAGGATTCGAATTCGAGGAATTTGAGGTAAAATGTGTTTTTTTTTTGTCTTGCTCCACTGGAGTCTGTAAAGTTGCATTCTGTGTTCGTAAAAGTCAATGGTTTATCATCCATTTTCGCCTTTCTATTCTGCTTCTGATTATATTCACAGATACTTGTGTGGTTGAAGTTATTTGTACCACATCCATGCACTCTCAGATCTTATATATATAAATTTTGCTACGACAGGATGCACCAGTACTTGGGAAGCCAACACTTTTAGTAAGCGATGATGCTGGGTAAATGGCTCATTTTATTTACTTGAATCCTTTTGCGACGAACTTACTTTTTGTCGCACTGTTGGTTTCCGTCCTCAAATGCGTCTTCTTTCTTTAATGTGCCAGACCCTTCCATGTGTGTCTCTGCAGATAGGGATTTCGTTTTTTACTCTATATTTGAAACTGACTGTTACCTACCCTAAATTTTTTCATTGGATATCAAAAGAACTTATTATGTGTTTGTGCCTTCTTTTTCAGCCACAAGGTACAATGGGCTCAATGTGAAGATTGCTCAAAGTGGCGAAAGTTACCTGCTAACGCGCTTCTTCCCTCCAGATGGACATGTTTGAGTAACTTCTGGGATCCAGAAAGGTAAACAGTTGCTCTCCATTTTGCTTAAATCTACAGAACTTGTTTACTTTAGGATACATTTAGGTTTTCTTTGGCCAGTTAATCCAGCTCTTACCACCCATTTATCAATCGATTGATAACAAATGGAAATGAAAATTCATTTCCATGTCTCATTTTTCAAATTATAGTGTCCATAATAGAAAAAGGAAGTAAATGGTTCTTTTTAAAACAGAAAGAGTAAAATAGATAGAAAGGGAGAAAGAAAGAAAGCGATGGCAGTCCACCTATTCATCTTCACAACTTCCAAATCCCCACCATTTTGCAAATTCCCCTATTTTGGCATCCTAGAATATGATCTCTCACAATTTTCTTTATTTCAAACAGGAAAAATGATGAAAAGAGTTGGGAAAATGGACCTTTTCTTCAATTTTTTAAGCTATCTAAACAAGCTGTTAAGAACTTAACGCTTAAATCACATTGAGGCGGGTTAACGGTAGTTCAGCTTGTGATACTTGTATGTGGTTTTGCTTCTCTAATATACCTGAAGGGCCGAGATCACTTATGTGGTTTGACAAAATGCAATTTATGGATCGTTTGGATTTCTGACACTGCTTGAAAAAAAAAACCCCTCTTTTCAGATCATCGTGCTTAGCAGACCAAGAAGTGAGCAGAGAACAGCTCAAAAATCTGCTTCCACACCCTGATCTAGGTATAAATTGCTTGGAACAAATAGCGTATTTTTCTCCATATGCAGGGTGCACCGCTCTATAGACACAGGAAGTTAAATGTGATGAATCCTTTTTTCCTCGATTATTTGTTAGAACTATAAGAGTCTGAGTTTGTGTGTTTTTTTCCCTGGGACAAATTTACTAATCCTTTTGGTATATAATACCAACATAGTCAAGTTTCAATACACTCTTTCAAACCGTTTGATTTGGAATTTCCTTCTCTCAATTGCCCCAATTTGGAATACCGGGCAGCTGATTTCAAAAAAATGAAGACTGGTAAATCAGAAACAACGGGTAACAACAAGGAAGAAGCTTCAGAAGAAGGGCTGGACACACTTGCAAACTTGGCCATTTTAGGAGGAGAAGGTGGTGGCGAGGAGGCTTCTTCTTCTCAGGCTGCAACGACAAAGCACCCTCGACACAGACCTGGGTACACGTGCATCGTGTGCATTCAGCCTCCGAGTGGCAAGGGCCCCAAACACGAGCAGTCGTGCATGTGTACGGTCTGCCAGACAGTGAAGCGCCGGTTCAGAACCCTCATGATGAACCGCTGGGAGAAGAGGCAGCAAAAGGAGGAGAAAAGAGTGGCAGCTGAAGCCATTGCATGTAAGAAGCAGCGGCCGCCACTACCAACAACGCACGATGACCTTGCTGATAATGAGGGTGGTTCTCCAGCTTCAGGTCAAACCGCAGAACCCGACCCCACCACCACCGCTGCCACCGGGTCACCTTTCAAAGGTCAAATAATCGACCTAAACATCCAGCCGGACCGGGAGGAAGAGTTTTCAATACCCTACACACCAAGAGAGCAGCAGCAGAAGGCGGTGTCATCTTCGACCTCTGCGAGTAATGATGGTCATCGGCAGCAGCAGCAGCAGCACGAGAGAGAGGTAACATTGCCACCTCCTGGTGATGATCCTCTATCCAGAAGCGACCACGTGGCAACTGATGACACACCATCAGTTATTGAATTAAGAAGTGCAGCAGCAGACAGATCTTGCGATGACAGCATCTCATTCGGCAACAGCATATGGCTAGCAAATCGAACAGAAGCCCCTCCTGCTTCTTCTCCTGCCCCAGCTACTACCTGATACTTTCGACCGGTGGTGGCAACAGCATCCCTGGAATGGAAGTCTTGTTGTAGTTTGATGATTGTTCGTCCGGCTAGCGTATCCTGTATAGCAGCATTCTCCTCCCAAGGTCTGTACATAAAGGGGTCAGCATGGGCTGCTTGCGATTGAGACAACGGTGAAGAAGGAAAGATAGAAGGAAAGCCGCGGTAGAATTATCATGATTGTTTTCCAATAGTGGAGGGTTTGATTTACTTGAATCATTTTCGGCCTGGTAGTGAGGTTGAAGCTAAGTAGGAGTTTTGACTATTGTTAGGAACTAGGAAGGGGCTCTCCTCCACCTTCCATTCAAGAGAATGTACATTGTACTTGTCAGTGGGTGTTGTATTCTTCAGCTTGTTTGCTTGCCAGCATCCGGTTCCTACCATCACCATTGACAAAGCAAGAAAGCAGCATCAGAAGTAGACTCTCCGGTTAGTAAAATCGCCATTGGCTGAGCTCGAGAGCTGCATTTTCGGATCTAGACAGGATCATCGCGGATTGAAGGAGGGTAGTGGCGAAATGTCTCGCTAACTGATCTCTGTTCAGCTTTGAAGGGGCAACAGAACAGATAAAGCTCAAGTAGCAGAAGGACTAAGGGGATCAAGTTGAAGTCTCCTGCTGGCTTTTCCTAAAAGCATATTGTTCCTTAAGGTATGCAACAATTTGCCCATACTAGCAGTCACAGCTGATCATATTAGCAAACAAGCATAGGAACATCAAAACCAGAGAGCCACAGATCACTCCACAATAGCAACAAAGGTTTTCCATAATCGTGATATATATATCTCTTACAATGAATCAAAGAATGAATGAATCTCTCAAAACTTACTAATACTAGTACATTTTTTTTCTTCTTCAATATAGTGCCATGGAGCTCTAGGTAAGTAATCGTATTTCGCCTGTTGTTTCAGACGAGAGTAGAACAAGCCGCGGAAGCGGGGTCGAAGAGGGCAGGGAGCAGGTACTTCCTTGCGTTCACTCCATTGGCATTGTAGCTCGCCCCGGTGGTGGAATCCAGCAAAAGCTCCCCGGCGTATCCCGGATAGGCTCCCTTTCCATAGACACCGGTGCAGGCGGATGCAGCCTCCAATGGCGCCTCTTTGGGACCCTGGAAGTACCCGTTCCCAAACGGGTTGGTCGCGGTTCCGGCCAGGAGACCGGCCAGATTGATGATGATCCCGTCCATTCCGACGTCGTTGTTCGGGGAAACGAGTGGAAGGGACTGCGGGCCGTAGATTGGCTGGTGGAACGGCCACGCGCATTGCCCTGGACACTGCTTCTCCGAGTTCCCTACCCATATGTAAGCAAACTTGGACACCTTCTTCTCCCCGCCACTGATTTTCCGGGTAGCAGCAGTGCTGAAAGAAGATCCGTGGGTTCCGCACTTGCTGGAGCAGAACCCTTCCACGGCGACGTCAGAGGAAGTCAGAACCACGTTGATGGCGTTGGATTGGGCGCCTTTTGATGCCAATTGCACGATTTGCTTGGAGGAGAGGGATTTCCCCATGGAGTAACTCTCGTCGAGGATCTGGGTGGTCAGAGACAGCGAGAGCGAAGAAGAAGAAGAGTGTTTGGTGGTAGATTTGATGAGGTGGTAGTATTTCTCTGTGGATTTCCACCAGCTCCCGACGGAAGGCTGCTGCTGCTTGGAGGAAGAGGAAGATGCAGGGGAGGTGAGGGAAGCGACGAAATCGGAGACGATGGCGCGCTGGGATGGCTTGAATTTCCCGTACCAGATGAGATTGACGGCGATCTTGCCGGTGAGAAGAGCGCCATTGTGATACTGAAACGCCGTATCGTCGTCGCTACTCCCGGCAGTTTGGTCGGCGGCATTGAGCGATCTGGAGGCAGAGGAGCCCAAATGAAGCAGAGTGCAGAGGATGAGAATGTGGGGAAGGAAGCGTGTTGTTGAGGGAATCGCCATGGTAAGTTTCTATTTCAATCTCGAAAGGTGAGGAAATGAGAAGAGAGCTGAGAAGGGCAAGAAGGTGTTGTGGTGGAGAAAACTGGAACGGTGGAGTGCGGTATATATAGCTGCACCTGCTGGCTGTAGATGTTGTCGGGAAAGAGTGAGTGGATAGCCACTAATTGCCAGGCTGGCCGTAGCTCACACCATTTTGGGAACGCGTAGCAGCGTAATGTAAAAAGTGAGAAGTGGTGAGCTGTGGGAGTTGGCTTTGAGGTTTGAACAGTGGCAGGCAGGGGACCAAACCAACCAGCTAGGTGCTTACTGGAAAGCCATCAACAGAATCCAATGGATACATACAGTGAGTCGCCAGCTGGGTGACCGAATTAAAATAGATATAATAGTAATATTTTAATAATAATAATAAATAGGTCTCCAACCAGAAGACAAAATGCCAATTAATGAAGTGGCCGCCGAAAAGTACTTCACTGGATAATTTATTTGGGAATATTAGCTTAAGGGTTTGTTTACTGGTGAGGAAATTGTGTTGGGGATTGATTGGTTTTGGATTTTAGTTAAAGTGGGTCCAGGATTTTTTTGGGTGGTAAGACAGACACCAACTGGCGTCTAGATCATATTAATAATAACGCGATCCACGGAAACCCCAACGGAATCGAAGTTCAGGTAATTAATGACCTAGGTTTGGGTCGCAACACATCGAAAGAATGTGTGCCAAAAGGCTGATGGTCCTTGTCAGCCAAAAAAATCTGCTGCAAAGTTACATTCTCTAAAACAATGGGAAATTCTAACTTCCCATTCACGATCAAGCAATCTAACAATATGTTCCACAACTGCTCCATGACTATGGTTGGTGTCAATTCCTTCGATTAATGAGAGCCACGGCAGTAGATGAATCCATGTTGAGTTCCACTTTCCTAAACCCTTTCTCACACGCACGTTCGAGTCCTTCAGCCGCCTCTTGTGATTGTGCATTTGCCCAGATTGCAGGTAAAGGCATCAACACATCTGCCAAGGTGGTCCCTCAAAAGTCCTCCCGCTACTGCTCTCCCAGACAACCCATTCACAGAGACATCAATCTGGAGTTGAACCCAGCTTTCCGGAGGAGGGTGCCACGCCAATGACTACGTAACTTGGCTTCTTCTGGTAGGAAGGATGCATCTTAAGGCATTCTCACTTGCTTGTCTGTTGACCTTTATCCACGCAAGGATTCTAAAGATCGTCCCTGTTGTTGTAAATTTCTTTCCTTCCATCGCCTCTTCATTCCGCTGCTTTCAAAGAATCCAGCAGATAAGGCCGATCTCCACCCCATTGTCCTCTGCTTTGAGATTTTCTCACAACCAAGTTTGAAAATCCACAGTTGGTGAGGTGACTTGAAGCTTGTCTTTGAAGTGTCTCCAGACCCCTTCCGTTCTTTTACTTCTTCTTAAGATATGTTCAGGATTGTTTCAGATCTCGCGGATGACTTTCTCAAGCGTGATAATGTCGACCTTGAAAGAAGTCGTCACCTATCCATCGATTTTGGTAAGAGATCGTACGATGAAGTATGGCAAGTTCCATCTCTCTTGACTAAAGCAACAAGGCTTTGAACATTCCTATCATAAATGTAGGATACTAGCCGGGATTATAAACTTCTCCTCCCTTAGAGGATTGCCTAAATTCATTGATGATTCAGGACTCACGAAGTAGAGAATGAAAAATTATCGGGGTGAGCTTGGAGAATGAGTGATCTAATAGTCATCATTACAAAGGGTAAGATGGAAAGTAGGGTTTGGGGGGAGAGATTTGGGTGTCTACGCACATTTCTATACGATAGTTAATACACTTTTTAAATCGACTATAAATCTTCAGTGGATTATATCTCATTGGTGTTACATTGAATTTCAAAAAAAATTGCGTAAAATATAATTTTTTGTGCTTTGAATGATAATATCCCTAACAATCGATTAATTGACCACGAACAAACAAGAGGTCAAATAGTGGTATTATGTGGTCGACAGTTGAGTCTAAAAAAGTACACAAAAATAATACAAACCACGAACAGAGAAGTTGTTTATCGTTGATTAAGTATAGTCGACCTGTTGACCCTAAAAATGTCAAATAAAACTAACAAATATCCATAACAGAGAGGTCTACCGATAAAATTAGGTGGGGAATCTTTTCAGCCTTATCTTCCTTACCTCAAGCCAACGAAGTCGAGAGGGTACCATAATTCCAAAGAGTCATGTGATTGTTCAATATTAGGTGGGGGATCTGTGTGCAAATTATGATATGAACATAGAGACTAGTGAGCCGCTCAAAGAAGAGGTCAACTAATTGAGGATACATAACTTAAACTAACATTGCCGACAATGTGCCCTTGAATTAGTCGACGGTCTAACAATTTGGTCGATTTGTCAATATAAAGGTACCTCACAATCAAATCTTTTCTTCTTCACCAAACTCTAAACCTAGAAGAATATGATTATCCAAGTGTATGAATGATAAATCTAGAACTTCTATGCTTATATTACACACTCATGCTGAGATTAAGTCGGATTAAATGGTAAGAAATTCCATCTTTACTACTAACACCAATCTATAGTTGGAATCCCTTTACCGTGTAATCACTGAAAAATCTTTCGTGCTATCGATCGATCGTATTTTTCCTTAGTCGACAGGGGTCCAAGTTCAATACTTGCAAAATAATATTATAGCGGTCGAATGATGTATTTATAAGGTGGATCGTTTCTTTAACACAGCAAAACGAAAAATAATACACCAATCGACTAGTTGCTTTTTTCCTGGTTGACCGTTTTTTCCAAATCACTTAAAAACATATCCCTAAAAAAGTTGCAAACAAAGACTATATATGAACAATCAAACATCAAAACTAGATAACCACAAATCTTTTCTATAATCGTGATATTGTCTCTTACAATGAATCAAAGAATCAATAGAACTCTCAAAACTTCTAATACTAATACAATTTTTTCACCATATGTATCATGGAGCACTAGATAAGTAGTATTTTCCTCCTTTCATTCGATCATACAAGAGTAGAACAAGCTGCAGAAGCAGGGTCAAACAGGGCAGGGAGCAGGTACTTCCTGGCGTTCACTCCATTGGCATTGTAGCTCGCCCCTGTTGTAGAATCCAGCAAGAGCTCCCCAGCATATCCCGGGTACGCTCCCTTTCCATAAACACCAGTGCAGGCAGATGCAGCCTCCAATGGCGCCTCTTTCGAACCTTGAAAGTACCCGTTCCCAAACGGATTCGTCGCGGTTCCAGCCAACAAACCAGCCAGATTGATGATGATCCCGTCCATTCCAACATCATTGTTCGGGGAAACCAGAGGAAGGGACTGCGGCCACGCGCATTGCCCTGGGCACTGCTTCTCCGAGTTCCCTACCCATATGTAAGCGAACTTGGACACCTTCTTGCCGCCATTGATTTTCCGGTAAGCAGCAGTGCTCAGAGAAGACCCGTGTGTCCCGCACTTGCTGGAGCAGAACCCTTCCACAGCGACGTCTGAGGAAGTCAGAACGACGTTGATGGCGTTGGATTGGGCGCCTTTTGATGCCAACTGAACGATTTGCTTGGAGGAAAGGGACTTCCCCATTGAGTAGCTCTCATCGAGGATCTGGCTGCTCAAAGACAGCGAGAGCGAAGAAGAAGAGTGTTTTGTGGTAGATTTGATGAGGTGGTAGTATTTCTCAGTGGATTTCCACCAGCTCTGGACTGAGGGATGCTGCTGCTGCTTGGAAGAGGATGCCGGGGAAGAGAGGGAAGCGACGAAATCGGAGACGATGGCGCGCTGGGACGGCTTGAAATTGCCGTACCAGATGAGATTGACGGAGATTTTGCCGGTGAGAAGAGCGCCGTTGTGATACTGAAACGCTGTATCCTCGTCGCCGCCGGTGACGGCGGCATTGAGCGATCTGGCGGCAGAGGAGCCCAATAGAAGCAGAATGCAGAGGATGAGAATGTGGGGAAGGAAATTTGTTGAGAGAATCGCCATGGCAAGCTTAATATTTAGAATCTCGAAGGTGTGGAAATGGGTAAGAGCTAAGAAGGGCGAAAGTGGATGTTGGAGATGGTGGTGGAGAAAACTGGAACAGTGGGCTGCGGTATAAATAGCTGCAGAGGTGGAATGGAAGAAAGGAGTAGGGAAAGAGTGGAGGGCAACTAAGTGGCGGACAGCTGGGTCGTCGTAGCCATTACTGGGCAGCAGGGTATTTACTTTGGGAACGCGGTAGCGTAAAAGAAGTGGTAAGAAGGGGGATGGGTTTTGGTGCTGCCATGGAAATTTTGGACCAGGCCAGCTAGTAGCTTGCTGGAGCCTTCAACGGAATCCTATGGATGGGCGAGGCATGGGAAAGAAAGGGTTTACAGTGAGACGCCAGCTGGGGAAATCGAATTCGAATTAAATTAGGTGATAGGAGGAAGAAGACAAAATATGCCAACTGATGGCGCGGCAGCCGAAAAGTACTGGACCTGGTGCACTGGATAATTTTATTGGGATTTTTTTTTATATGAGAATATGAATTAAATACTTTAAAAAATATTGAATTATCCGTTCATTGAAATATGGGTAAATGTCACATTTGGTCACTGAGATTACTAAATCGTGTCATGTTTAGTCATTAGAAAAACTTAATATCAATTTTGGTCACTCGAATTATTGAAACATGTCACATTTAGTCGCTCTCGCGTTAACCTCTGTCCAACTCCGGTCATTCGAATTACTAAAACATGTCACATTTAGTCACTCGAATTACCGAAACGGTTCACATTTAGTTCAC
Organism: Linum tenue; assembly: GCA_946122785.1. Classification (NCBI taxonomy): domain Eukaryota; kingdom Viridiplantae; phylum Streptophyta; class Magnoliopsida; order Malpighiales; family Linaceae; genus Linum; species Linum tenue. Next base: position 62,412,987 of record CAMGYJ010000004.1, read on the forward strand.
ATTAATAGAGTTGGACGGAAACTAACGGGAGAGTGACTAAATGTGACCTGATTCAGTAATTCGAGTGACCAAAATTGATATTAAATTTTTCTAGTGACTAAACATGACACAATTCAGTAGTCTTAGTGACCAAATGTGGCATTACCCTTGAAATATGTAAGAGATGTTACATTATTTTGTTTAAAATTTGATAATGTATTTGAAAAAAATTTCACTAAAATAATATCATTTATTGCTTTATCAACATTTTGAATATACAATTATTAAGAAATCGTTGTTCTTCCAGTCTCGCTCCTACTTTCACTCACAACCATCTAAAGTAACCCGGCCAACGGAACGGTTCAAAACTAGTTAGTTGTTAATTGTTATGCACACTTTTTTTTTTGTCTTTTCTTTCCCTCAATACCTCAACTAGCAACAAGGAAAAGCAAAAGGAACAACGGTAAGGTTGGCGAAGCAATTTTTGGGCTAGCGTCCTGGATTTGTGTGGGCAAATATATGTTGGCCCAAATAACCCCTTCATCTATTTTGGAGGGGCCTATGTTTTTGTTCGGTCGAAAACTGTATAAACTATCCGAGCTTTGGATTATGTTAGCATACAAAAGCTATACTCATATGTAACACAAGCATATGAGAGAATAGAAATCACATGGTCGTTGAAAAATGTGTAACACAAGCATAATCGATATGGAAGATCGATTGGCCAACAAGCTAGGTACAAACTAGTTAGTATTGTCAATATTTGCTTTATTTTATGATGTTCGATTCAAAACCATCACATGAGAGATCCCACGAAGACAATTATGTTACTGTTGTTGAATGTGACATTCCAATGAGTTTTGAGAAATGCCTTAAGTCCTTAATAACATCTAAAGCCGAAAGATTAATTATAACTTTTAATACCAAGTCAATCTAAGTACAATCTGGTCTGTCTCCGTAAAAGTTGAAATCAGTTCGTCGATACGTTTAAGTCCGTATTCATCTTCTCCCTCATCGTCACCCTGTTCTTTAACGGGCTTTTTAACAATCTAAAGCCGAAAGATTAATTATAACTTCTAATACCAAGTCAATCTAAGCACAATCTGGTCTGTCTCCGTAAAAATTGAAATCAGTTCGTCAATACGTTTAAGTCCGTATTCATCTTCTCCCTCATCGTCACCCTCTTCTCTAACGGACTTTTTAACAATCTTCACGTTTTTCAACTGATGACGCCAACATCTGTGGCCACCTGTCCGGCACTCACAAGATCTTCTTTCCTTAACAAACTTACATAGGTGATAGAAGCACTTGTAAGCAGCTTTATTACACTTACGAACGGTTCTTCTCACCAGAAACTCATATAGATACTGCATATATCAACAATCAGGAGAGGATTAATTCACTTCCCACAGTGTATTCTAGCAACAAATTAGCTTTACTTAGCCAACAAAAAACAACAAAAAACATGAGAAAATAAAGCTCTACACACCAACCTTAAACGTTGTACTCCATATCTCTTGAGTACAACATTGCGTTAAACGCAGATATTTTGGATGACAACTCCACAGCAGACAGACCAAAAAAGCTTCATTCTCGCCGTCCGGTTCGCCGTCTATTCCACCCTCGAATTCAACACAGTGAACAGCTACCGCCGGCGAATCGTCGTTGATTCGGTTCCAATCAAAGGACGCCTGCAATGCAAAAAACATACGGTAAGAAACAAGATTCTATAATAGCACACCTAGCCACTCAAAAAATTTGAGTGTTTCATTACCTTGCCTAGGCGACAATCGAAGCAGAGCTCAACCAATCGGAACCGGCTGCTTGTTTTCGCGAGGAAGCACTTCAAGTCTGCAAACTCTCTGTTCCTCAGGATCTGGGGAGTAAACCTGATGTGGGCACGGCACAAGCTAGCTGCTGGTTCGAGATTATTCGTAGCAGCAGCAGCAGCATAGCCAATCGATAGCAATGCATCTTCCACATAGCCACTGTATTGGGCGTCGACCAATTTGGGGGCGTCGATATGAACAGGCATCCCTTTGGGGTAGGGACAAGCAAGCTCCAAGTGCTCGAGATTCGGGCTCAGAATCCTGAGCTCGTCGACGCGAGGCAGGTCGTACAAATAGAGCCACTGAAGAGATGGGCAGCCGCCGGAGATCAATTCGTAGAGAACTGCATCCGTCAAGCTGGGAGCACGGCCGATGAGGAGCGATCTCAGGTTCGGAGGCGGAGGAGATGCGTCGAGGTCGCCGTGGATCGAGTCTTCCAATGTTAGGGTTTGCAGAGAGTTAACCCCTTTGATCTGAATCAATTTGGTAAAGGGGCAGCTCCGTACGGTGATTGACTTCAGGTTCGTGCGATCGCAAATTTGAAGCCTCCCTGATTCTTCCGATCCCTTGTTCCTGCTATACATCGAACCCAGATTCAAATCTTCCAGCAGAGGGGCGCCGGCGATGACGTCGTTGAGAAGTCGGTCGTCCTCGACGGCGAAGCGGGTCAGAGAGAGCACCCTGAGATTGACCATTGGATGGAGACAGCAACAAGATCTCTCGAAACTACAGCCGCTGAGTTTGAGAATCTCGAGATTGGTTAATTGGGAGGGGAGGAGTACCGATTGATGTCCGAATTCGAACTTGATTTCGAGCTCTGTCGGCGGCGGGCGCGCGCCGATCATGTTCAACAAGGCTGTTACGAAATTTGAGAGGGGTACCCCGTAATAGCTTCCGACATCGATCCGCAGCGCTTCCACATGGTGGCCAGGGAGCTGTTTCTCGGCGGCGGCGATGAATCGTTGCAGGAGTGGCCTTACCGATCTGGAACTAGGAATGTGGAATTCTAGGGTTGGGTACGGGCGCCAGAGGCGGGTCCATCTTCTGGACAGGACGGTGGCTCTGGCGGCTTCGTTTGTCGAGGGTAGGCGCGCCATGATCTCTTGGATGATCTCGTCCGGTAACGCGGATAGTCGGTCGTCTTCTCCCCTCCGGCCGGCGCCGGCGTCGCAGAGGAGGGGCTTCATTTTGACTGGTCGGTTACACACTTACACTAAACAACCAGAATCTATGTTTATGTTGAGCACTTCCAATATCTTAGCGTTTTAAAGTACAATTTAAAGTTTTACTATACAATACAAATACGCAGCGAATCTTTCGGATCTTTTATTTGGCGATCCTCGTGCAAGCTAAAAATAGATGTACTCTCGAGTCGCTAGGTTCCTATAGGCCGTGGTCAACGAGAACTTATAATCACTTGTTCACTTTGTTGGATCATATCACGGCGTGCGTTGGGATCGATGGTTGATTTGACATTAAAAGTACAAATCAAATTATATAATAAGAGGATTTGTATTTTATGTTATAATATAACTTGTACAAAATCAAATTGTATCATAACAGAATTTGTACCGTAATATAAAAATACAAATTCAAGTTGTATACAACTTTAAGTTTCCAAAAAAACTAAAATATCAACATTGTATACAAATTCAAGTTGTATACAACTTTTAACACATTGTAAATTCCTCCTACAATCACCCGACCCCTCACTTCCCTAACCCTCCATCGTCGGCGCCATTTCCAATCCACCTCTGCCGGCCGCCGCAACCCTAGACATATATGGAAATTGGAAAGAAACCCATCTGCCCATATCACCATAAACACCAAATCAAACATGGCTCTGCCTAGTTCCCGATTCCGAAAGACCCATCAACACTCCAATACTTCACAGTTCACCCACATCAACCAACGAACCCCACAAATCCAAGTGAAGCTAACCCTCGATCTCGGCGACCGATTCCTTAGATCGACTGCGAACAAAACTACGATGCATCGTCCTACAACAAGGGAAGAGAAGGTGGAGAGGAGGCAGCCAATCGCTCATGTATCCGATGCTCTGCTCACAAGGGAATGGGTTGGCAACTTGGCCGTCAGTGGGATGTCAATGAGGGAATTAAGAGAAAGAAGAAGCAGGTCCAGAAGAAAGGGTAGGGATGAGTTGAGTTGGGTTGGGTTGGCTTGTATGACGTGGAGGGTTTATGGCAATGTTGTCAGAACCGAACCGGAGTATGACCCGGTAACATGAACGGCTCGGTCTTTAGTGGTCCAGCCGGCATTAGACCGTTTAAAACCCGTTTGAGAACCGGTACCTAATAAATAGTCATTTGTATAAATAGTAAACACTTCTTAATCATGGTATCAGTTCCCACCCAACTCTTCTCCATAGACAATTAACTTCAATATATTTATCACTCTTACTCTGCCGTTAGTCCCACAGAGAGACAATAATCCTACTCCTACACAAAAAGGGACATGGCCCCTGGAACAAATGTAATTTACACAAGCAAAGCAGAAATGATGTAGAGAGCTACCCATCACTTGAAATTTGTTCTTGTCCATTGCACGTACCTGAGAGACTCTCGAAACTTTAGTTTCCCAAATACCCAATCTGAAAGTTACTCTTTCTTTTTCGTGGTTCTTATCAGTTTACAATTTGTTCATGAAATTTGACAACCAACAACAGAACCAGTTTCTAGTTTTCTTAACTCATTCTTTGTTAGCTAGATGTATACTACAGATGGAAAAGACATGATGACTATGTGATGCAGACAGGTAATAAGGAAAGCTCACGAAAGAGAAAGCAAGTATACACAATAATAACACCGGCCAAATTAACAAAAAAGTCGCACCTTTCAGACCAAATTAGAATCAAGAGGAGGAAATCTACAGCGCTATTCTATGGATATCATATACACAGAGACATGAGGAAGACAAATAGAAAGTAGAAAGAAAAAGGAGAACAGGGGTTATTAGAAACCTGGAAGCAGAGTGTCTATGGACAGAAGGGGTCGATGCAGGGGAGAGGCAGCCGTGACCGGAGAAGGGAGAAGGGAGACCTCACCGGCCGGCCGTTGCGCTCGCCGGCAGGAGCGGGGAACGAGCCGCCGAAGACGACGACTATGGAGACGGGCGACGGGGGAGTGGCGTCGAGCGATGGCGAACGGCGACGACGTCGAGCGATGGCGAACGGCGACGACGTCGAGCGATGGCGAACGGCGACGGCGTCGAGTGATGGTGAACGACGACGGCGTCGGGCTACGGGGAACGGCGGCTGCGGAGGAGGAAGCTGCTTCTCCTTCGTGTCTGGCTGTCTACGCGAAGAGGAAGAATGAAATTAGGGTTTCAGCACAGTAGCCTCCCCTTTCATTTTCGATATTTTAGTTTTTTTTTTAATTAAAGCAACCGGCCCAAAGGTAAAAAACCGGGCGAGCGGCTCGAGCGGTTCAAACGGTTAACCGCTTCGGCCGCTCTCCGGCCGCCCCAAATAACCACTCCGGCTAAATAGTTGAGTCGAGCCGGTTTTATGGGCGGGTGGCGGTTTTGGCGGCTCGGCCGGCCGGCTCGGCTCGGCTTTGACAGCACTGGTTTATGGCGTGGCAGCCTGGCAGGTGATGTGTCGAGTTAAAATTGGGTGAATCGGTGTTTATGTTAGCCACGTCTGCAAAATATTGACGGTGTCAACGGAGACTGATGGAGAGTGACCAAACTTGAAATGTGTAACTAATTCTAGTGACCATGAACGGAATTAAATATTTTTAGTGACCAAACATGAACGTTTTTAGTCATTCAAGTGACCAACCTTGCAATTTACCCATGAGTGTTCCTTTTTATGATTTTTTTTGGCATTGAATTCAAACAATAATTGAACATGCAATGGATTTCACTCTTTTATTAGCACTTTGCTTAGTTAAGTCGTTACAAAAGCTAGTCATATTACACCGGAGTTTAAAAATTGAATCATACCGACTATCCTAACTGAAAAATCACCTTTCGGAGTATAAGTTGTAAGGCGGTTTTTAGAAAAATATAAAATGGTTGGATTACAATTTTAGTATAAAATACTTTACCACTGACTTTTTAGTAGACCTCCGATACGATTTTACAATTCTTGCATTACTCTTGGTGTTGTAAGTGCATGGAGATAATAAGTTAATGTTTCATGAAAATTAAGAATGAAGAACAAGAAGAGTATGGAATTTCTTTGGAGAACTATGGTAAAAAAAAAAGTGGGGTTTTTTATTTTTGACAATGGGTAAATTTCATTCATGAACCGATTGTAGTACAAGCAAAGCCATTTACAACAAAGGTGAAATAAGATCTAGGATTTGAATCCATTATGTGAAGTGATCCTTTTGCTATTTTTTTTGCAACCCAGTCCACACTTTTGTTCATTCTTCTTGGTGTAAAATCAACAGTCATTAGACTCTAAGATCTGTATGATGCAATGGATCCATGACCTCACTTGACATTGCCCTGTTGTGTTTTGGCCCTTGCCGCATTAATGAGAACTTGGCAATCCGAAAATACACTTGCAGTGAGTCCTGATGACTGTGCGAATCTAAGAGCCGTTAAAAGTGCCTTTGCTTCCGCTACAATCGTTGATGAACAAAACAAAGTCCCAACCCTTCCGTCAATTACGTGTTCATGATTGTTTCGAAAGGCAACACCATATGCCGCCAATTGGGATTCCGAGCAAAAAGTTTCATCACAGTGGATCTCCAACTGGGATTTCCTGCGAGTGGATCAATAATTGTACGATTGGGGGGGGGTGCTTGGGTAGAGATGGAGACAAGCCTCCATTGACTGATCGTTGGTGAATGTCGCTCCAGTCATTGAAAGCAATCTTTGTAAAATTGTACCAAAAGTTATACCGAAAAAGTTAATGATAGCGTATTTTGTACTAAAAGTGTGGTTGAGCAGTGGTTCAATCGCCTATCATTTACGATTCGGTATTCGGTATTTTCGGTTTTACCGACCGGTACGGTATGGTTTCTTAAACCGTGATTGAAAGAGGCATGACCCTGACAGGATTTTGTGGTTTTTTTTTGACAAAGAGAGAGCTTTATTCAAAAGAGATTGTGTTACAAGCACAGCCTTTTACAGCAGAGGAGAAACAATGTCCAGAATGTGGATCCAATCAGCTGGAAGAGATCCTTTACAGGCCTCTCTAGCCACCCAATCAGCCATCTTGTTACAAGCACGGGGAACAAAATCAACTCTGATTCTATCGTTCTGAGAAATGATAGTGCGCATACAATGGATCCAGGACATGATTTGCCAGGGACCTCTCAAAGAGGGAGAGTGCAGCACATCAGTGATAGTTTTACAGTCAGAGCATATTCTTGCCGAGAGCCCAGAATCATCAGCCACTATGAGTGCAGTAAGTAAGGCCTTAGCTTCTGCCACAATCGCTTCTGAACAAAACAACGTATCAGCCCTTCCGTCGATCACTTGCCCAACAGAGTTGCAGACAACAACGCCGTAAGCCGCCACCTGCGATTCCGAGACAAATGCTCCATCACAGTGTAATTCCAGTTGGAACATACCAGGCGGTGGGTTAAGGTTCAGACGGGGATGGATAGGCTGATTTCCAGGGGAAGGGACAGAGGTTTGAGGGTTAACACTCCAATCTGAGGCATAGCGGATAGCATTTGAGATGGTAGTGAAGCCCCTCGGACGAGTCCCTCTGAAAACAAACTCGTTTCGGGCATTCCAAATTGCCCAAAGGGAGGCGATTAAAGCCTTCACAGGGAATGAGGAGGTGCCTAACGAGAATTGGTAGAGCCACATAAGTATTGGCATAGACTCGGAGGGGAGCTGGAGCCCTGCAAAGTACAAATGCCAGACGTGGGAGGCATGGGGGCATTCAAAAGCAATGTGCCTCACATCTTCAACATCATTCTGACACATTGTACAAGACGGAGAGCTAATGACTTTTCTGAACCAGAGATTCCGCATTGACGCAACAGCGTTCCGCGTTAGCCTCCAAATGAAGTTCTTGATCTTAGGAGGGAGAGACAGGCTCCACAGCCATTTCCAAGCTTGTTCTGTGCAGCCCGGATGATTAGGGTCAGGGGTTCCTAGTCTCTCTTTCTCAGCTTTCCGGAAGATATGGTAAGCTGATCTAACTGTGAATCGTCCGGATTTCTCGTGATGCCAAACCCAGGAATCCTCAGTTTCGGTTGAGCCACAGGGGATGCGCCTGATCGCCTCGACTTCCTGTACAGAGCAGCTTTGACGAATCATGTCAAGGTTCCATTCGTTCACGTCATTCATAACCCATTCGAAGGCTTTAAGCTGCTGTCTTTGATTATGATGGAGACGAAAATTCGGGATGCCTGGGATCCAAGGGTCTTTGTCAAGGTTGATGCTTCTCCCATTGCCCATATTCTTCCTAGCGCCAAGTTTTAGCACTTCTTTGGCTTCACAGATGCTCGCCCAGATCCAAGAAGGTTTCCTGCCTTTTCCTGCATCCAGAAAATCAGTGTTAGGAAAATAAATACCTTTGAGGAGCTTAATCCATGTCTCCTCCTTTCCGTTGAGGATTCTCCATCCTTGTTTAGCCAGCAAAGCCATGTTGAACTGATGAAAGTCTTTGAATCCCATTCCTCCCTCTTGCTTTGCTGCCGTTAGGACACTTCCTTTTCGCCAATGTATGGTTCCTTTGTCCATGCTCCCTCCCCAGAAGAAGACCTTAAGCTTAGAGTCCATGATACGAGTGGTGCCTTTTGGGAGGAGGAAACATGACATCATGTAAGTCGGGTAGCTTTGGTAGATGGATTTCAGGAGGGTTTCTTTCCCCGCTTGGGAGAGAGCAAGGCTTTTCCAAGATTGACCAAGACCTTCCATTCTTGAAATCAGAGAAGAGAACACTTCTTTTTTTGAGCGGCCCCATTCAGATGGGACTCCCAAGTATTTCCCCATCCCTTCTGAAGATGGGATGTTCATGAAGCTGGCAATTTGGTTTTGTAGGGCAATCGGAGTGTTATTGATGAAAGTGATTGCTGATTTCTCGTTGTTGATGATCTGGCCTGTAAGGATCCCATACTTCTCAATAGTATCCTTGATGAGGGCAGCTTCGTTGATAGAAGCCTTTCCGAAAATGATGGTGTCATCTGCAAAAAGAACATGCGTAAGCCTAGGACAACGGGGGTTAAGAGTAATCCCCTTGAATAGACTGTCATTCACGTTCTTATCGATCAGACAAGCAAGAGCATTAGAGAGGATGATAAAGAGAAGAGGGGATAGAGGGTCTCCCTGGCGAATTCCTCTAGAAGGCTGAAAGAAAGGGGAGGGATGCCCGTTGAAGATGATAGAGAAACGCACAGTTCGCACACATTCCTTTATCCAGACACACCATTGGGTAGCAAACCCCATTGCCCTCAGGATATCCTCCAAACTGTCCCATTCGACCATGTCGAATGCTTTTTTCATATCAAGCTTGATCATCATATCCCAGTTGCCTCCTTTGGGTCTGGTCTTGAAATGATGAAGCACTTCATGAACAATGATGATATTGTCCTGGATAGCCCTGCCTCCCACGAAGGCTGCTTGCATCTCCGAGATAATGGTAGGCATCCATTGCTGCAATCTTGAAGCTAGAACCTTCGAGATGACCTTGTAACGAAAATTACAGCAACTAATCGGTCTGAACTGGGAAATTCTTTCTGGGCTTGCCACTTTTGGTGTGAGGATCAGATGCGTATCATTCCAATATTGCGGCATTGAGTTATTCTCAAAGAAGTTCTTCACTTCCGTGCAAAGCTGGCTGCCAACAGTTTCCCAATAATTCTTGTAGAAGATTCCTGGGAAACCATCAGGTCCAGGAGACTTAGTTGAACCCAACTCAAACACAGCAGATTTAATCTCAGAATCATCCACCGGTCTGCAGAGTGTCGAGCTCATGAGGTCATTAACCACCGAGGGGATGATGTGAATTAACTCATCATTGCTCACTGCATCTCTTTTTGTGAATAATCCAGAATAGAAGTCCATCACATGCCGTTGAAGTAATGTATGAGATTCAATCCAATCATTGTTCTCATCCATAAGCTTTGCAATATTGTTACGTAAGCTTCTCTGGATAGTAGTAGCATGAAAGAATCTGGAGTTGCAGTCCCCAGTATGCAGCCATTGAATTCGGGACCTTTGTTTCCAGAAAATTTCCTCTTCAATCCAGAGTTTGATGATCTCAGCTTCCAGAGTTCTTACCTCCTCCTCAAATAGAGGGTCATGAGTTAAGTCTGATATCTCTTCAAGCCTTCTTTTAATGCTTCTGATTCTAATTGCAGCATTATATATGTTTACTTTGGCCCAATTTTGAAGCTCCATTCTGCATTCCGAAAGGCTGTTTTGATGATTACCTCCCTTAGCCCAAATCTCTTTAATAATGGTGCCACAGTTTTCGTATTGTAGCCATCTTTGATCAAAACGGAAGATAGCATTTCGGGACTTCTTGATACCATGAATTTCCAACCGAAGCGGGCAATGGTCAGAACCAACCATTGGTTCATTGAAGATGAAAGCATCAGGGAAATCTTCTCTCCACTTCAGGTTACAAGAAAGATATAGGACAGGTAAAGAGGGGGAAAGACCAGGTCAACTAAACCCCAATCCAATTAACCCCTTCCTTTTTTACCTTTACAAAATGGGTGGAAAAGAAAAGAAATGTAAGAAGGGTGTCATTTTTTACCAAGCCTTTTTTTACCGCCTCCTAACAATCACTGGTCTCATATTAAACCTCCCTCTCTTGCCTTCTTCCTTCCCTCCCCTGGCCTTCCTCTCAAACCCAAAAGAGAAAATCTCCCATCTTCTGTTTTGCAAGAACACAATTTCTTGCTTCTCACGTCACCTCTCTCTCTTCCTCCTCATCAACCCTGAAGAGGAAGATAGTTTGATGACAATTATTGTTAATTAATTAACAATTAACATTATTCATTGGAGGGGATTTCTAAAAAAAAATTACAGCAAGATGAATGACCTTTTCTCAAATTCATTCAAGAAGTACACCGATCTGAGGCAGCAGACTCAGATGGACGACTTGGAGGCCGGGAAGGAGAACTCGAACCTCGACAAGTTCTTCCAGGACGTCGAGAACATCAAGGACGACATGAAAACAGTGGAGAAGCTGCAGAAGGCTCTGCAAGAAACCAACGAGGAATGCAAGACCGTGCACAATGCCAAGACCGTGAAGGCCCTGAGGGCCAAGATGGATGCCGACGTCGGTCAGGTCCTGAAGCGGGTCAAGCTGATCAAGGGCAAGCTGGAAGCGCTGGACAGGTCCAACGTCGCAGCACGCAACGAACCGGGCTGTGGACCCGGCTCGTCGGCAGATCGAACCAGGACGTCTGTTGTTGGCGGGTTGGGGAAGAAGCTCAAGGACCTGATGGACGATTTCCAGAACCTGAGGGCCAAGATGGCGGCCGAGTACAAGGAGACCGTGGAGCGGAGGTACTTCACCATCACGGGGGAGAAGGCGAGCGAGGAGCTGATCGACGACCTGATCTCCAGCGGGGAGAGTGAGAGCTTCCTCCAGAAGGCCATCCAGGAGCAGGGCAGGGGTCAGATTCTCGACACGATAGCGGAGATCCAGGAGAGAAACGACGCGGTGAAGGAGATCGAGAAGAACCTGATAGAGCTGCATCAGGTGTTCCTGGACATGGCCGCGCTCGTCGAGGCTCAGGGCCACCAGCTCAACGACATAGAGAGCCACGTCGCGCACGCGAGCTCGTTCGTACGACGTGGGACAGAGCAGCTCCAGGAGGCCAGGGAGTACCAGAAGAGCTCCAGGAAGTGGACCTGCTATGCAATTATACTGGGGATTGTGTTCATAATTCTCCTTCTACTCCCCCTCGTGCCATCCATCATAGCTCTCATACGTAGCAGCAGATGAAGGGAGGGAAAACAGAGAAAGGAACACTTCCGCCCATTTGGTGTTTGCCCTTTGAAGCCTTGTTATTTTTTTACTTCTTGGCTTCGAGAACAGAGGCAATGCTACCACTTTCTTCTTGTGCACGAAAGAGGAAGAGAAATCAAGAGCATCAAGGTTGGCTTGGCTTGTGTTAACTGTTAAGACGGTGGTGTAGGGGAAATAGACCTAAGCATGATGTAAAGTGTTTGTAACAGCAAATTAGAACTCTTCCCCTGTTTAATTGACCAAAATTTTCATGTCATTTCTAAGTAGCAATATATGATTACATTGAAACATGGAAGCAAAGAAACAGCTAGGGAAGGCTCGTTTACTCTGCAAACGCACGAGAGCATCATCCAACAGTTGCTGTACATTCTTGCATTTGCATAAGAAATGGGGACTCTTCCACTCTTAGCCCTAAGCCAAATTGTGCAAGAGGAAAAACAGACAGTTATCTGCATTCTGTGAAAACGACCACAGACAGTTATCTGCAGTTCATAAGTTACCTAGATTCTGAGATCGAAAAGGACCCTCTTTTTGGCGCATTTAAATTGGACTAACATTAGTACTACATAAAGAAGTAGGAAAAACTCGCCAAAAACCAATATATGAAAGAATGTTGGAGCAATAGGACATTACATTTACCAACAAACCCATATGAAGCATTAACAATATGAGAACAATGAAGAATCACTCCAGAATTGGTACAACATACTTTGTTTCCCTCAACCCAAGCTCGCCTGCAGCATTTGCAAAACATATTAAGCTGTTGGGAAGTCTGGCTGGCGACTTCCCAACGCATCAACATCAAAGAAGGGAACAAATATTTAGCACGAAAAACAGACGAGATCATGGTGAATAATGTACATATAGGTTTTCTATGCTCAGCCGGGAAGCCAGTTTTTTCAAGTACCAGAGCTGGGTAAAGCTGCCATGAACGAATTGTACGAGGACTCGAGATCGAAGTGAAGTTGCCTAGACTGCTGCTCTGTCAACTCATCCGAAGCCCCCATCTTGGACAGCCTAGAAATCCACTCTCTCATCTTGGTCTTCCCTTCAAAGTCAGGGGGCAAAATGCTGAGCTTGTTGAGTGAAGCCGAGAGATCTGACAACAGAGGATGCACCTGGTCCACGGCCACCATATTCAACTTCAACGAATCCATAGCCGTGATGAAATTCTGGACACATTCCGCAACTGTTGCAGCCGAAGTAGTGGCGGTGGCAGCAGCAGAAGCCCTGTGTTCGACCGTGGCAGGCACCCCAGAAGTCACCAAGCGGTTTATAGCAGCCGGGCAGTCCATCTTGTAAGTGTCAGCAAACCGCTCAATGCTGGGGACAGTGTCCTTCAGAGCAGAAGCCAAGGTCTTGAAATGAGCAATGAGCTTCTGGCACTCGGTCTCATAATCAGATGAGTTGATGATGTCTCGAACATAAGCCTTCTCCAACTTCTCCGTAGCCTTGATTATGGCATAGAGCTCGGCAAAGTTCTCGTACATCTCTCGCTCACGCTTATCATTCCATAGCTTGACCTCCATTTCTTTTTTCTGGTTTCGATAGAGTTGAGCACTCCCAAAACTTGGGTAGGTTAGCAGGATTAGGAAGGTGGAAGAGATTTGGAGAAGAGAATGGGACACGCGCAAAAGAGCACTAGCCCTCTTCACTGAAACAAATCAACAAACAGGTAGAGTTCACAAAATTAGAACCCGGCAAACCCCTTCCAGATACTGCACCAATCAAAACCATAATTACAAGCAACAAGAGCAATAGCAGCACATATTCCGCTCCTAAAATCACATTCCATTCAGAAGGGAAGCCAAAAGGGTAAGAAATTTGAATCACACAAACGGATTGTTGCCATCGAACAGAGTATACAAGATTTCAAACCTATCGAAACAAAAGAACAAAGGAGTGAAAGCAAAGCACAGAACTTTCCCCCAGTTCTGCAATCCAATCTCCCGGATTCGACGAACCCAATCCAGCAAATACAATGCACAGGCAAAATTCACCGTTTTCCAAGCTCAACAGATACAGATCAACAAAGGGTTCACGGAATTGTAAACGAACAAACACCTAGAAGAAGAAAACCTAGGGGGAAAAAGCGAAAGATATTTTGTTTTTTCCTTTTCTTTTACCTCAGATCATCATAAGGGGAAAGCTGCGGAACCAAGACAAACAGAGGAAGGCGGAGAGGGAAAACAAATTATAAAGAGATGCGTGCTGGGAGGAAGAGAGAGAGATAGGGCCACTTACAGGTAAGGAGGAGGTGAAGAACGCGGCTTTGAATGACGTGAAAGAGGGCCTCTCTCTTCTGTAACTCTTTCTTTCTCTCTTTTTCTTTCTTTCCCCGACGCTGTTAGTTCCCGAACATAATTTTTTGAGCCCCTCGAAAAAGAAAATATGTGTTGTATCAGTCCATGTACTAAGTTTAATTGTCATTTTAGACCTCGGAGTACTATTGTGTTGATAAGTTGGTCGGAAATATTTAGCCACTTGGATCATATGATCATTGGGATGGGTTAGCATGCTAACCTACACTAAATATATTCTCTCTCCCTATATCTGATTTTTCCTTTTTCAGCAGCCTCTGACCACCAGACTTCCTCCGACCGCTACACTTCTCCGGTGAAAATCTCATCGGCAGACTCCCTCCGACCACCTGCAAAAAATATACCACTGCACTGATACGTTGTACCACTACACTGGTAGCTATACCACTGCACTGGTAGTGATATCAGTGCACTGGTACCAATGTCATATATGAGTATCAGTGCAGTGGTACAAATACCAGTACAGTGGTACAACATATCAGTGCAGTGGTATATTTTCGCAGGTGACCGGAGAGAGTATGTCGGCGGATTTTACCGGCGAAATGTGGTGGTCGGAGAAAACTTGGTGGTCGGAGGCTGCCCGGAAAGGAAGAATAGAGATAGGAGAGAGAAAGATCAAAGATGAGAGAGAATTGTATTTTTGTATATGTTTAGATTTTATTTAAAAAAATGTGTAATTAATATGGTGTATTTAATGCTTACTTTGTATTTAATAACAGAACATTTATTATGGTTACTTTCATTAATACTAGTCAATAATTAATGAAAATTGACCAATTAACAAGGGGGTGTCATTTTTCTAACCCCTTAAGGGGTTAGCATGCTAACCCATCCCTATGATATTTTTTGCAAAGGCAAGACAAGTTATTGAAGCGTCCACTTTCATTTATACAAATCACGTTTCACCAAGAGATGATAGTCCGCTAATCACGATAATCCCAAGTTATAATTGTGGATCGAATGGCTCATTTGGTGACTGGCTTTCAGATTATCCCAATGGCACGAAAGACGAATCATGAGATCATTTGAATTATAGATTTATGAAATGAAGCAATTTGACCCAATAGCATCATCTCACAATTGATCATCATTTCAAAATACTTGTTTCCATCTCTTGTCAATTCAAATTGTCTCAATCCAATTGTGAATCTTCATTTTGTGTTACCAAAATGACTATAGTCCATCATCACTTATCCAAGGTATGGAAATCAGTACGGTATCGGTATCACAATATTAAATATCGAATACCAAATATTACTCCAAACTCAATCTCAATCTCAATCCCAAAATAAATTTGGTATATCAATCACAATCTCTAAAAATTTGTTGGGTATCGGTATATACCAACTACCAAATTAATTATCTTCAAAATCACAAATCAAATATACAAGCACAAATACTTCTCCTATGCGAGTAGCTCCACAAACCATTATCAAAATATATAAAAAACAATAAATTTAATATTCTAGCAAAACAAATGGAAAAAATCTCAAGTATATTAACAACAAACTAGAAAAATGTGGTCATAGGAAGCACATAACCAACAAACTGAAATAGTGGACGATTAAACAACCCATTAACATACTACAAGTAACAAAAATGAGCTTAGTATGTGTTGTCAAATAGTGAGGGAATGAGCTATGTATAATTAAGTGCAGGGCCGACCAAGAGGGTGTGTCAGCCGACCCTACAGTATAGGGTCTCCGAATATTAGGGACCTCCATATAGATTCGTCAGTTAATCATTTAATTCGATCGTATATTTTAGGTTGTATTTCTAATATATTATTAATTGATTATGGATATGGTGACGAGTTAATAATATTAATTAATATTAATATCAGTTATTGGTTAATATTCTCATGTATATATACATTAGACATGTATATTGATAGTCAAAGTATTGTTTGTGTTTCAAAAACCCTATTTGTATTAAAAAATACTAAAAATCTTAATAAATAGCTATGATAACAATTGAAAATAATCTCATGAAAAATACAAAAATTAAAGAGATAACAGATAATTTTATTTTAAACAATATAAAAAGATATTATATTTCAAATAACGATATTATTATTATTATTTTAATTTTATACTTAAAAGTCAATCTGTCTTGATTTTGGAACAGGGCCTCCACAATCCATGGGACGGCCCTGATTAAGTGACCATCTTGGAGGTTGAAGGTCTTAATAGTAGTGGGTGAGGAAGCCTAGTTGGGAGGGATTAAATACGCACTAGGCTAAATTTCGATATTGTTCGATATTACGGAATATATCAATCACAATCCCGTAATCCCTGATACCAAATAACAGTTGAAACTCAATCCCAATCACAATCTCATAAAATGATGCGTATTCGATAATACTAAATAAAGATAAATTCAATACGTTATTCGATATATCTCCAATACAGGCACTAAACCAGCTCTAATCATGAATGTCATGACCTATAGACTATAGTCTCGATGTCCAAATTAAAGGACTGAAATGCACAAATCAAGATTCAAGAGACTCAAACGTGGAGAAGAATAGAATACTAGTTACTTCTACTAGCCGGTAGGAAAACAGAACAGAGAGAGAGAGAGAGAGAGAGAGAGAGAGAGAGAGAGAGAGAGAGAGAGAGAGAGAGAGAGAGAGAGAGAGAGAGAGAGGTAGCGTGTGGGTTGGAATTCGCATTATACTGCTTACGGCATCTACGTGTAGCAGTTGAGAGAGCTCTCTGCACCAAGCTGATTGCCCTTTCTCTTCGCACATTCACTTCTTTTCTTCTCTCTCTCTCTACATATCTCTCTCTCTCTTGCTCTCTTTCTCTCTGTTCTCCATTCTCCCCGTTACGTTCTGTTATGCAATGGTGATGAAGTGACCCTACAATACAACTCACCATTAGAGACACCATCCCCGAATTCTTCTAATCATTCTTTTCTGTTCCATGTTGGAAACAACAAATAATTAGGTGGAGAAATTTTGGTAATTGGAGCTTTCTCCCCCTCCATCATTCACTTCTCTTCTCCTCACAATCACATATTCACATGTAAAACAAACAAGTACAAACTACAAAGCCTTCTTATCTTACAATGGAGTGTTTGATCATTTGATTTTCATGTGTAACGAAAACGTATAGACAATAGAGTCGTACTTGGAAGGAACTGAATATGATGGGTAGTTTTACAATACGGGAAAAAAAGGCGGTTTGATTTTCCAAATTTCTGAGTTGGTTTTTCAAAGAACGTCGTAAACTCATTAGAGATTGAAGCATCGTGAAAATGGTATCAGAGAAGATCATATGCAATAGCTCTTGTGACGTAATGTTCGTGTCTCTTATCCATAATTTTTGTATGATCATCATGAAGTTAGTTTCGTCTTAAAAAAAAAGTAGACAGGGAATTGTGTTCCACGATGATCCTGTAATTTTGCGATAATCATATTTATACCTCGTAATTTTCGATCGTCTCTTCTTCCTTTTAAAGCATAAGTTCTAAATAACTAACAGTACATTACGTTTCCAAACACGCTATGTTAGCACTCAATAATTGTAGAAACATCAATTCCATGAGATTGTGGAATCCAAACTTAGGATGGATGGAGTAATGTAGGGTCTCTACATATATATTTTTTTGGACTAAAGGCTCTCTTTTGAAGTTTTTTTCATGCATGATTGTTAACAACTAAAGTAGTGTATAACGTGCATGCTTTTTTCCATTAGTTAACTCAAAAGGCGAGTGGCTTTATGTCAAAAGTGGGGGCAGTAGTTGCGAGTTTTAAAACAAAAATATGTGGTTGGTTTCTGACCAAATCGTTGATGGTGCCTAAAGCTAAAAGGCAAATCCCAGCTGCCCATAGCCGTTGGAACTTGGAAGGCGGCTCCTAGACCGACTCAGGAATCGGTGACAAGTTTGACGTTTTCAGGTCCTGAGATATGGGCCAAGAATATGCTTCTTTCAGTTTGGTCCGTAACGACATTAATTGAGCCGGCGGATCAAGCATTTGGGCCGGCCCAAACGTTTCTGAATGAAGAACTGTCGGGCGGATCCAAGCCCGTTTCCGCAGTTGTCGATCAATTTCCCGCTATAGACGTCGTTTCCGTCCAACTTCTCGTGTCACCAGATGTAGCCTCGCAACGACAGAGAAGTGTGATGGCTTTTAGGATGTCAATTTTGATATGATCGGTTTTCTTCGATTTGTTTGATCGCATATGAAATTGGTAATGTCAAATGTTGTGGATAAAGTAGGGCAGACATGAGCACTCTCTTCGACTTGATATATTCCGACTCAACTTGTTATTAACTCGTTTTTGTCGAGATTACATGTAATTTTACTCAAGTTAGTTAGCATTTTACTTTTCTTAGCTCATATAGTTATAATAAAGTTTCTCAGGTTTCTGTTTGAATTGCATACTCGTATAAATCAATGTATCTCCAACTACGTTCCTTAATAAATTACTAAACCTACCAAAGACGAATATTAGTATCGATATATCCACTCTAACCTGCTCATTGCCACATGGCCTCCCCTTCGACTTGGGAGCGACAAGTATGATCGAATAGTTTTCCACTACACACTTACATCCTCCACCATAGTCGGATCTGAAGATGCTAGTTTCCATCTACCCCAATCTCAGATTGATTACTGATTAGCATCCTTTGGGATTAATCAACCACGATAACGTGTTTCGTTCATAGAAAAAGAACCAATTCATGTGCTATTTGCCTATTTACAAAATACCAAGCAAACAAATTTTAGTTTTAATATTTTCGGGTTGTACTTTACTATAATTAGGCGTGAGTGTTAAGTTAGTTTGATAGTAAATTAATCAATGCAGCCAAAGAGCGAGTCTACATAAAAGTGTTTTGATGACCTATAAATGTAAAATCGTAGAGTATTAAATTTTAAAGCGTGATATTGACTACATTAAAATCAATATTGACGTTTGTTTGGTTTAACGGAAGATGGGATGGATCACACATTTTTCAGTCACTGTTATTTACGGTTATTACCAATAATGGAATTGTTTCTCTTATATTCGTTTTACAACGTTGCTTCCGAAAATTCCGACGATGCTTCATAGGTATGTTTTTACTTCTTATGGTAGACTTGTAGTTTCCTTCGGGACCATTTTCATTTATTTTTGGAGGCTCTTATTCCTCCGTTTTCAAATTTAGACACTTGCACGATGACTTCTCATACGCGAGATCTGGGCTATGGTCTAGGAGTGCTACACAGTAGATTTTGGCTACACTGTTCGGTTATCGATTTATCAGAAGTTCTTCTAGATGAGGTCTATACTCTTCTTTCCATTTTCTCGTTTAGTTCATGTCATTTTACTTTTGGAAACTTTCATAAAGCTAGCTACCCTTTTGTAAAAAAAAACACACTCCATTTTATCATTAGTCTGGTTGCATACAGACTATTACATTTGGTTATTGTGAATCTTGTAAATGTGTTATTGAACCATGCCCTCTAGACTTATTTTGATAAAAAAACAAGGGTAAATACAATATATTAGCCACAACTATTATGAAGCGGGGAATTATAGCCACAACTATTGAAATTCAAATTATTAGTCAAACGTTAACTATCTGTTAACAATTTCGTTAGTAATACTGACTAAACTTTTATGGTTTGAAATTATAAACTAAAAGCATTCCTACGTGGCCGCTGTCGTGGTCGATGACGTGACCTTCTCCGTCAAAAATTCAATAACAGTAACAGACAGTTAGCCATATCTTAACCTGCAACAATAGTTATGGCTAATAATTTAAATTTTCATAGTTGTGACTATAATTCCCCATTTCATAATAGTTGTGGCTAATATATTATATTAAAAAAACAACTAATTGGGACAATTTATATATCTTGACCCCATTCTTGTAAAATCAACCACTAAAATGTCAGTAATTTACATGCCACACAAAGCCAAAATATTGAACCATCCTCCACCCATCCCCCCTTTTTCCTTCTTTTACTCCTCCCTAAACCTAATTAGAATAGAAATTCAAACATGAACATCCCAAAATTCAAAACAAAAAAAACCAAAATTTCACTATTGGTATAATTCCCATATATAATAATAAAAAAACCAACACCCCATTGATCTCTTATCTTTTTCCACCGTTTAATAGGGGGGGAAAAATTCAAATGCAATTTCACATATTAATTGCTTCCACGGCTAACCATCTCCTTGTAACGGTTTATTGACTCCTGCCTCTGCATCCTCATCTCCTCGTTGAACTTGTTGATGAACGCCTCAACTCGGCGATTCAACTCGTCCTGACCCAGCGACGGCTCCTTCTTCAGCCTCCTCTCCCCTCCCGCCGTCGCCGCCGGCGACGGCGTCCCCCCGCTCAGCGGGGGGAGCTGGTTGGTCCTGTCTTTAAACGTCTCCGATTTCTTCACCAACGCTGCCGGCGGTGGACTCGGGTCGTCGAGGGAAGAAGATTCCGGTGCGTTGACGTGATGACGGCCGTGATTCTCCCACGTGTCCGATTTCTTGAGGTGCCTGTTCAACGGAATTGGACGACCTTCCGTTATCATCTTCCACGTGTTCTCCAGCGTGTCGTGGCGCTTCGGCTTCGACTGCGACACCCTCCTCAACGCTCTCCCACCTGCCCAGTCAGCATTGCCAGCTCATTAATTAAGATTCAAAATAAACAAATAAAACATTTATTCTTAATTATATTCCCTTTCTCAACGGGAAGAATTTTTTGAAAAACAAAATTGGAAAGGGGCTGTTACGACTTTTCAACACGCGCCCGCGTCAACTAGACGCCACCAGCTTTGCTTTGAACGATTTTTCTCCCTAAACGACAACACTTCAGACCTACGCTTTACTTCGAATTTCGGTACGGCCACAAAAAAACGGGAAATGGATGGCCAGCAACAGCAGGGAAATCGGCGCCGGGAACGGGTCGGGTCCCGCCCCGCACCGACCGAAAGAAAAACCAAAATTAGTTCGACAGTGGGAGTTTCTGGAAAGTTACCTTCTGGAGTGTTGACTTTGACCGGCTTCCGGTGAACGAATCGAGCGGAAACGAGGGGTTTCTCAGCCGCCGGCACTAGGGACAGAGCCTCCTGTGGAAATTTCTCCGACGAGTCGATTCTCGTCGGATTCTTCTTCGGTGGAATCCATTCGGATCTCGAGATCACGAATTCATCCTCGTCACTCGGCAGCACCGTTACAGTCTGCTTATCCTCGAACATTAATCCAGAATCGGCATCCAACGCCACCGTCTTCATCCGCGGCCTCTCCTCCTCCGCCGCTCCGCCGTAATTGATAGAACGAGCAGCGAGAACAACATTGGAAACCTTTACCTCGTGGAAATCTGGCCGCACCAACGCCACAGCCTCCACCTTCCGCGGCTGCTCTTCCTCGCCGTGACCGTGGTGGAACCGCGAGGTGGCGGCGATGGTGATGATGATGCAGTTGATGACGAAGTAGAGGTAAGGAGGCCTGAGCCACGACGAGATCGAGCTCCAGAGCACCGGAGCTCTGTAGGCGGAGAAATCTCTCACCAATGGAACAGAGGATTTGACCACCACGCCGGCGGACAGAACGGCGGTGGAGACCAGCAGAATCCGGAGGGAAAAAGTGAGAGATGTCATTTTTTTGTTCTGTTTTTTGGAAGAAGAGAAAAAAAAAAAACTTTCCCGGCGAGGGAAGTGAGAGGAGGAGACGGCAGAGAAATGGAATTCAGTTTTCAGGAGGCTGGCTCTGAGTTAGGGAGCAAGGAGCGGGGAGGGAAGGGGATTATATAGAGGAGGGAGGATGGAAGCGGGCCGTAGGATTGAGGTTAAGTTCGATCTGGACGGTTGAGATCGAGGGAGAGTGTTACTGTCTGTAGTCGGGTGTAGGATGTTAGATGTGTTCCGTCGTTTGGAAGCTTTCCATCCATGCAAAAAGGGGTGGGTCCTACTGCCTGAACATATGGGGATTAAGATTAGCTAAAGTATGATTATGGAAGTATTCTTCAAGAGACTAATTATCTGTCATCCAAAAGACAAAGACCATATACTTATCTGTTAGTTCCATACTCTTAGTTCAGAATTTTTGTTTGTGATACCATATATTAGTTATATATTGGTTCAATCATGTATGTCAATGCGATTTGAACAAAATCGTTAATTGTTCTTGAAAAACGGTCAATTGAATGATGCAATTGCACCGTTACAAAGAACAATTTTGGTCGACCGCTCACAAAAAGCGATATGCATGATGACAAAACTATTCCATTACAAAGAAGATTAGTGTTCGACTGGAAAACCAAAGTAGTCGACCGGTTACCAATAACTTATTAGTATTGGAACAAGATTCCACCACTAGAAAGATTTCATAACCGAACAAAGATTGTTATCACTTACCCATGATTTAATAGCAGCTCTATAAATAACAATTTGCACTATTGGTTTATTACTCTATAAACCGTGTGAATAAATTATTATGGATTTTGAGTTTGGTGAAGTAGAAAAGACGTCGGAACATCTAAAGTAGTTATTTGTTCATTACGTTTAAATCAACATGTTGACTGCTCCGGATGTCTGGCTGATCTTTCAGGTGCAATTATGGGTTCATTATATTTAGAGCACTATCCACGACGTCAACTTGAGGTATGAAGACCTCTGTAGCACTAATTGGTTTGCCTTTTCATAGTGAGGTTGACCGGTTTATTTATGAACATTGATATTTTCACTATCAGGTCGCCCGCAACACATAAGTACTGCTCATTCATTCTTTTCATTTGTACAATAGTAGTCCGTTGTAAGTGTATTATTCGATCGACCATTTTGTGAATGCGGTCAACTATTTTGTCCAAATCTAATGATTATTATGAAAATCAATACAATATAGGAAATGAATTGAAGCTCATCAATTGAAAAACTTATAGTTCATGATTTGCTTTCCAACCTGATTGATCTGAATGAAAGTAACATTTCATTGTGGTGAAGATATTAGATCGAATGAAGTAATTAAGAGCATCTAATCATGATTGACTAGCTGTAAATTATGTCAATCTAAGGGTGACATATATATATATAATTTTATTAATGGGGATTAAGGGTGTGAAGTGATGGAGATTGGGAAGTAGTGGGAGGAGCTGCCGACTAGCGGACTAGGAGAGGAATCGGGGCACTTGCTTAGCTTTGCTTTGCTTCCGGAACTCACTACAATGATGATGTCTACATTATCAAGTCTCAAATGGATAAAAGCCAAAATAACCGGTTTGCTTAATTAATTATTGAGAATATTTTCTCCATAGTGACTATAGTTTTCTGAAGACTGTTCAGATAAAATGTGAAAGAAGACAGAACAAAGACACATTATTGGCTTACAATTATTATATACGAAACTATTCAGTACAATAGTAACATGAAATGCGATCATAGTATAACAAAACTGAAGAAGGTGAAATCATGAGTAATTTGAACTCCGACTACTGTCCGATCATATCAAAATGACATATTTTTGTAAAAGAACTGAGCGCACATAGTTATCTGAGTCGTGACATGTTAACAATTATAAATTCCTCTTCATGCATTCCATAGAAATGTCATACATTATTTTGGCTATGTTTCTAAAATAAAATAAAATAAAAACTTGATAGGTAGTCAAATTATCTAACTTTGGAAATCTAGCTAGTAACTAGCCCTTTGGATTAATAGTAACTATTCTTATCCCAAAGTATTTTCAAAACCTGATGATTAAACTCAATTACGGGCTACCCTTGTCTATTAGGATATATGTTGAGAGAGATTTGTTGAGCATTGTAGATAAAAAAGGCATTTTACCATTTTTCATAATACGAAACACGTTTAAACTTTTATTATAACTTTTACTAGCCAGATAATTTCATATTTAATAATGATTTAACTTAATTATTAATTTAATTTAATTTTTTAGAGAGGACACATATAAGTAAAATTCCTGAATCCGTCACTGATGACGGATATGTGCAAATTTCAAGTTTATAAGTTGACTTTCGTGTGAGAAGGCATCTAAGGACATGGTTAAAATTCATACATGAATCTCTCCTAATTACTACTTGAATTATTTGGATTAGTTGGTTTATAACATATATTCTTACATAAATAATAATCATTTAGTGTATGTTATTATTGTTACAGACCAAGTACTTATTTTGCCTCTTATATAGGTTTTTTTTTTGGTTTAATTATCATAATACTATTAATACGTACAATCTAGAATAAAACACTTTCACATGTGATAGATAGATAGTAACAGCCTTGCGTCTTTGACCAGTTGACCTTGTGACCTGTCCTTGGGTACATAAATGGTTATGTCATGGCCTAATTACCACTTGTTTCAATCCCTCAACACCTGTACTTAATGCCAGTTCGTTGGAATGTGATGGACTTCTATTTTGTTGAAATAATTAATAAAAAAATAAGGTGAAAAAAATATAATATGGCAGAGAAAATCTATCAATTGCTTGCATGATTACGCGTTAGACTTGTAATTTTGACTAATACTGATTTTTGCGTTAGGCTGATGATCGGTGTACCCTTATGACGCCGGTCGTATGCACACTTGTGTTGGTTGGTTAGAGGACAAATATGCAGTCACAGGATTGGGATTATAATAACGTTTAGTAGTGTGATGATTTGATGACCAATTTTTTTTTCCCCCTATAATCTTTTATCTAATCCCCTTTGTTGTGAACTGATTAATGAGATTTTTATCTTGATACTAGTAATTCATTAAAGTCAACAAACTCTGATCCTCATGAACATCCGACAATGTTCATCAAAGTGGTTTTTAGTATCGGCGCAATATCTGTGTCGGTGGTCATCTTAAAAGTAATGCAGGAGTGACAATACCAAGACCCGAATCCGGAAATATTATCAGCTCAAATATGCGTATTTAACAGAATCCAGTAAGTAAGTAGTGAAGAGTTAAAGTCGCGGCTTTTTATTGGAGACGGTAGCAGTTTGCTTGTTGGATTTGAAAAACAGAGTTTTGGTTAAATATGAGTTTTGAGAAACCGTGAATTCGGTGGTGGATTTGGTTCATTACGGATTTGAGAAAGTTTGTTGGATTTATTCATGAATTTTATTTGTTATGGATTTATAGCTTTTAAATTGAAATTATCTTTCTACCCTCAATTTAAAACATTTTTATTTTTACATGGCGATATAAAAGTAAATGATCATCATCAATTTATAACAACGTCTCAAATCCCACACCTCAAAATTACAAGCAAATAGTGGATTTTATTCATGATGGATTGAATTCGATCCAAACTTAATGAATCAAACAACCATAATAAGATATATATTCCTATAATGCTACTGCTCTAAATTATATACATAGTACTGTTTATTTCTTTCTGTACAGGTAATCATGCACATATTCAGCTTGATTGATAAGATCCCCTGCGACGATTGTGAATCTAACAACAAAGTGCCTACGGCAGAAACTGTACGTTTGTGCCGTTCTTATTGGTGAAGACTCGTGAAGTCAACTCCTGAGGAACATTGACTTCCCATTTTCTTGTTATTATTGTCAGCAAATTAATTAACATATATAGGCACAGTATGATCATGTGCGTACACGCGTACAAATTAGGATGTCGCAATTGTACACATTGTGGTGCAAAAAGTAGGCAGAAATTAAACACCCTATCTTAATTAGAAGTTAGATATGTCAAGAATTCCTTTATACTAATAATTCATGGGAGAAGTTTAATTATATATTTTACATCAGTGACTAACATGCCCGCTCAAACACAAAATAGAGCATAAACATATATATGACTTCTATATTATTAATCAAAAAAAGGAGCAAATACTTATATATGAATTTTATACCGTATATATGTGCTCATGATATTGTTTTCCGGCGAGGAAAATTCTAATGTTTGAAATCAATAAATGCACATTTGATTTCTTGAATAATGACAATAATACGGTTCACACCTCTCCAAACAATGTTTGAACGAGGGTGTTTAATGTTTTTTTTATGAGTTTGTGAACAGACTAAGTTATGTTATTCTACTTCTATGGAGGTCCAGTGAGAGCGCCATTAACTACCTGCAGCGAATTTGCAGAGAAAAATGTATATTTTGTCATTGCGAGTCAAGTGCTTGTTGTGGAACCTTTTCATCTTCGTTTCTACTATTAATAGTCATCGGGCGTAACTGCCTCTTTGTAACCGCTCTTCCACTACTTGTTGCTTGATGTAGCTAGCTTGAAGCCCTTGATTATATGCATACCAATCGATACCTCAACACCTTGATGACTTCACCTGATAGGTACGTAGCCATTTGTGCCATAGAGGTGTCATGCTTGACACCCTAGTACTTGGTAGGCAGGCGATCAACATAGTTAGCAGTTGTGTACATGTAATTATATAATTTTATTTTCATATTCACCTTTTTAACTTTCCATTATTGTTCCCCGTCGAGGTGGTTGGAAGTTGATCGATCTTCACCTTTAATTCGGAGTCATGTAGAGAAATGTCCAAAATCCTGCACCACATCATGTAATCATACAAAATCTAATCACCCATGAAAGGTGGAGTACATGTAATTATATAATACAACTAACAATATCCACCATTATTGTTTATTACCCAAATCAATAGTTGATGACTTACTCCAACTCCAAGTGTGTACGCGAGGACTTGAACCAGAAGAGGTTGCATATCTGAAAATAAAAAGAAGGGGTCAGTTTGGTTTTTGGTGATAGTTAAATTGATGGATTGTCATTAATGCATGTATACTAATATGCATGTATATAACAAAATTGGTGTATAGTAGTTTACACCGTTTGGTTTTTGTGATAGTTATTGGAGTATTTAAACAAATTATATTACTTTTTGGATGAAATATCACTTTCACCCTTTGCTTTTAATATAAAAAAGTAACATACATGAAAAGGTAGGGACATAGTTGGAAGAAAAAAATAACCCAACAGTCTCCACCAAACAATCTCATAAAAAATTTGTGATTTAACTATCAAGCAAACAATGCATGTATTGTTTGTGCAGAAAATTCAAAAAAAATATAAATAATAAATAATGCATTGTGAACAACAGTGGCGGAGGGAGAGGGTAACAGGGTGGGTCCTGGGACCCACCCTGGTTCGGGAGGAAAATGGTTAAATTAGATATGATAATTAATTGATATAGAAAATTATGTCACATTTAATTGATAATAGTAGTTTTGTGTTTGAATCTAATACGGTATGCATATTTGTGCAAACTTCAATTTCATATAAGTTGATTTTCTTATGAGGGAGCATGCTAGTAAATGGTATCATATGTATTATTGAATATCTTCCAACAACTCGATTTGCTTGATACTAAATGTTTTTTTACAAAGAACATTATTCGAAAGCTAAATCATAAATTATTGATTGGTATAAGATTTATTATTAAACCTCTATCAACAACTTGATTTATTGATACTAACGGTTCTTGACAAAGAACCCCATTTGAAACAGTACGTGTGTACGACTAACTAAATCAATAATTATTTGGTACGAAGAATGATATTCTTGATAATTTTTACTACTAATGCATTTTAATTTACTAAAAATTTTCAATTTAAGATTATATTAACGAAAGATATTTTATCATATGTATTTTTTTCTAGGTGGACCCACTTTAAACGAAATCCTGGCTACGCCACTGATGAACAATACATGCATTGTAACTATCTCCACCAAACAATCCGCAAAACCAAACGACCCCTAATTAACCTCCATCCAAATCCAATATCTTCAATAGCTAATCAAAGAGTCAACCAAATAAAGAAAAAGGGTTCGACAGAAAGTCTCAACAGTTACCATTCTCACTCCACTTGGCTGGCTGGCTAACGTACGTAGTAAAAGTAATAGAAATAATCAAATAAATAAAACAAAAATGGCGGTGCCCTGGTGCGGGTGGCAAGATCTAACTGCAGAGACATGCAGCATTTATTTGTGGTTAATGTCTGGCGCGTACAGTTGGAGTCAGAAAAAAAAAAAACATTTTAGATTTTCACTCGAGAATCTAGATCTACCCTCCTCTCCACTTTTTCCTCTCTTCCCGTTCAACAAACTAAACTGAAAACTAACGTCCAATTTGGGATGGCGACTTCTTGGACTTGTACGTGTAGAGACTAAGCCTGCATGGTTGAAGGTAATTATTATCATAAATATTTGAGGTCGGTCAGTTTGTCATCGTGAAAATGTATGCCATGTCAAGAACCGGTTGGTCCCAATAACTCGAGTTGTTGGGAGAGGTTCAATCGTGGATCATATACCACAACACTAACACGCCCCCTCAAACGAAAGCCCCTCACAAGGGCTTGAAGTTTGCACAGGTCTGAAGACAAGAATACCATGTGTTTAACAAATGGGGGTCACCGGGAATCGAACACAAGACCTCTCGGTCACAGAAGACTCTGATACCATGTCAAGAACCAGTTGATCCCAATAACTCGAATTGTTGGGAGAGGTTCAATCGTGGATCATATACCACAACACTAACATGCCACTGTCAATTTTTCTATGATCACTAGCTAGCTAGCTACTAGGTATTTTTTACCCCGCTCGAGTTAATGTGAACTCATGATGGTCGACTCAATCATGGCTAAGGATAGATTCGAGTTTTAGAGTTGAATGATACCTGTTTCATTGATATTTGTGGATTAATGAGTACATGTGCATGTAATACCTGCATTTTTTCAGTTTACCGTTTCGATCTGCCTAGTAAACTGTTATCATCGACACTTTGAAAGTTAGCATTTCAAAATTCGTGATCGAGATCGAAGCAAGATAGTCATTTATGGGTCGTCGACCCTAGTTATTATTATAATATATGTTATGACTTCTCCCCCAATAGTTTAAATTAATGCTATTACTCATTGATTCTCGTCGTGGTGGATGCACGATATAGAATGCTTGATCGCAAGGACGATTTTACTTTGGAATAATATAGACTCCGATTGCTTGTTGTTGTAAAGCACGAGATATGATAGATACGTGTACCATCTTCAGAAATCAAAATTTTACTTTTTTTCTTCTCTCTATTATGGGGTAAATATTTGTTCCAATCATTATGTAAGGAAATAGTTAAGTACCATGCACGAACCTCTCCTATCAACTCTTGGTATTAAGACTGGTTAGTTTATAACATGACATCAGAGTTTGGTTTGTCCTTGAAGTCATGTGTTTAAGTCCCCCCATCCCCAATATATTAATTGTTGTTTTTGAAGCACATGGTATACGGTGGGTTTGTGCAAACTTCAATCTCATGATGAATCGATCTTTCATTTGAGCGAGCGCGTGTAAGTAAATAGTTAAATACCATACATCAACCTCTCCTTCAACTCAAAATCGAGACCAGTTCGTTTATTACGCATACAGACTCTCTTATCGATATTGCTTCGAGCTAGTTCTACCACTAGATTCTTGACACAAGTAATGTGATCTCCAACTTATTCTAAGTGCGAATTTTCCACGAACACAAACTGCACGCAACCATCGTCAGAAGTTACAAAACATCCCTTCATTAATTATCTTTGTCATTGCTTATGGATCTGATTCTACATATCTGGAGCAGGTTTTAGCCACGAATTGAGGACCGGGCGACAATATCGTTAGTTAGTTTATGGTTATGGTTTTCAACTACTCTTATAACTGTCATCGATTGCCCTTTACGCAAGTAATTGCTGAAAGCCGCGGGAAATACAGGAAAATTGGACGGTGCATATGTAGGGTAATATATTCAATCTTGGATCGCTTGTTTCGGCACTTCTTACTCCTTTACTCGACGTGTGGAAGCTGCTCCATGATGCAAAACAACTCCTCTTTTTTTTCTTTTCTTTTGGGTGGAAATTAGGGAATTTATCTCACTCTTTCTCCTTCGACTTCACATCTATAAGCTGTTGTACTTAGTTAAGAGATTTAGGTTAAGAATTACAAAGCCGGTTAGGAAAGGTATATAGTTACGAGTTATTATTGTTATAGACTAGGTTGGATCAACTGTGAGTTGGTTTTTTCATATAGTTGGTTCCAAACTTCCAATAATTTGAATAGATGAGTAAACAATAGATAAAAGGTTAGTCCGTTTGAAAAGGTCGTATATATACTCCAAAATTTTCTTATAAATATGTGAGCACTTTGCTTTTTAAGGGCTTTAAAGTATAATTTGAAATTATACCATAACGTTAAATGTATAAATTGAAATTGTACTATAAGAGAATTTGATCTTTATGTTGTGGTACAATTTTAAGTTGTAAAGTTGTACCAAAACATAAATTTACAATTTTAGCTTGAACATAAGGTATAGGTACTACCTAAAATTGTACCGTAACGTTAAAGGTACAGCTTCAAGTTGTATCATAAAGACAAAAACTAAAACACCAATGCTTTAAAGCATTGTAAAATTCCTCATAATCTGTATCTTCTCAAGTATAGTGAAATTGACTAACTACCACAAATTATATTATTAAACCACCTAAATTTATATATTCTTTTCTTTCTTACATTGTCATTTTCCCATTCATTTTTTTTTTCTCATTATAAAGACCTCTAATTTATTGCTAGCCCTAAAACCATTTCATTAAATTTTCCTTCTCGTAACTTAATTTTTTTTTTAATAAATTATCTTCACTTAAATTTTAATGGCCGTGATTAATTTTTTCATATATCACCACGTCCACGTGTCTCGTGTGACATCCTACTCAAACCCAGCCTAATTGTAGGTATATCCATTCCGGGCCCCGCCAAACATATGGACAAGTCGGGCAAACCAGATTAAAACGAGAATGATGGGCTTTAGGCCCACCCACCGTTTACAGTAACGGTTTGCATGTCGCTATTGGATAAACATAAGCCCATATAAAAAGAAGTCTGTTTTCTCTCCGTCATCCAAACGGCGGCCCAGAAGTCAAAGGTCAATTAGTCAAACCGTGTGAAAGCACAGTGCAGTTTTCCTTTTTTTTTTTTTTTAATACCTTCTGATCGGATCTAGTCGACCGCCCATTTACCTTGGGGGTGCCAAATGGTAACCTCGTACACGTTATGGCTGCCTAGAATCTAGATCTTACATTCTTTATCCTTAATTAATGTTTTTTTCTTCTTCTTTTTCCTTAATGCATGGAATGGGGAATCTTCTAGCTTCTCGTTTCCAACTCATTTTCTCTCAAGGAAGAGATATGCCATTTACCAACCTAGACCAAACTTTGGTTTACTTAGAGGTTAAACAAAAGCAAGATAATGGGTAGATAATATATTCCTAGATTTTGACCATATGTTGCCAAGTGTCGAGTAATATGGGGGTGATATTGAGGTTGTACTTATGGGTTAAAGAGAAATGAGCATAGACGCAAAATCTTAAGCACAATTTGTTCGAAACTTGTACGATTTTCTGTTAAGAAGGTTTGGGAAACAATCAGACTAAGGTATGAGAAAGTTCAGTGGTACAAATTTGCCGGGAAGTCCTATTGCACTCCTAGGAATAAGACCCTTGATTGACTAATAATTTTTTTATAAAGATTGATTGATAATTTTCAATAGGATCACAACCCTAAATAAAGTCCAAATTTGGAATCCCTCTGCTTCAAACACTTGTTCTCACTGTTCCTCAGCTACATAGTCTTAAGAGCCATCTATTCTTTGAATGTGCATTCTCCCAGAACATTATACAAGTTGTGTTTCAGTCACAACTTTTAATTGGAGGTAGTTGGGAGGCTTTTCTTTGGAGTTAGCTATTGCAGAATTCTGAGTCAGCAACCCAGCGTCTGATCGTGTCAGGCTCCTTTGAATTACAGTGGTAATCGAGTTATGGAGGGAGAGATGTAGAAGGTTATATGCTGGTGAATACCTGGTCGAAACTCAGTTCCTGAAGAAGCTGCAGAATCTGTTGTCATTACTGCGAAATGGATACCCTCAAATTGGTGTAGTCATTTTAGAGGAAGAGATAAATAGTATAGTTTAAAGAAGTTTTTGTTGTGATTAGTTGTAAAGTTTGTTTCTCTTATAGATAGTGCCTGAAAGAGGTATGTACTTGTGATAAATGGCGGTGATGTTTGCTTACCAGTTAGAATGGTTACTTATAACCATTCTTTCTCGATGAATAAACGAGCTTATTTATCGAAGAAAAAACTTGCACGATTGTTACATTTTTATTTTTTAGAATAATAAAAGTTTACATTTTTTAATGTCGTTATTGCACGCATATTAAGGTATAAACTATAAAGGGTTGACTTTTAGTGCCCACATACCACATTGTAGCCCTTCCCAGAGTACTATAGTAGTGTTTCACTGATGATTTGGCCTAAAGTCAACCAACTCTATATTCCAGTGAAAAGGGCTCAAATGTTTAAGATTGGGCGCAAGTGCGCAACCCAATCTGTCCATTCTTAATTTAGGCCGGAAGTTTGGTACCGGTATTTGAGATATACCGAATACCGTACCGAATTTGTCTATATTTGGTATTACCGAATATACGTATTATTTTGTGGGATTGGGATTGAGATTGAATTTCAATTGTTATTCGGTATTAGGGATTACGGGATTGGGATCGGTATATACCGAAATACCGATCAATACCGAAATATAAGTTAGTGTGTATTTTATCCTCTCAACTAGACTCTCACATTCACTACTAAGCGACCATCAACCACCAAAAGTGTCATTTAATTATACATAGATCATTATATCACTATTTCACACTATTATTAGTCGTCTCTCAACCTCAAATTCGTCAAATTAAAGATTACCAATTACAAGAACTTAAGATGTTAGCTCTAGGCAACTCAAGACTATTTGCTTAGTTTCTTCGCCCTAAATTAAACAATAAAATTTAATTTATATATTTAATTATTAATTGCAAAGGTAAGTAATTATATATTCGATAATACCGATTGGGATACCGAGGTACCGATTGGGATACCGAAATTATTTAGGGATTGGGATTGGGATACCGAAATTATTTAGGGATTGGGATTGGGATTGATTTTAGGGTGTAATTCGGTATTCGGGATTTCGGTATTTGGTATTGGGATACCGATACCGTACCGATTTTAGGATGAAAGAGGCTGGCGTTGCACTCAATAGAACTGGATGAATTTGGATTTAGCCATCCCGCTTCAGGGTTTCGCCCCGGCCCAAACAGTCAAGGTCTATTGATCAACGAATCCCAACAAGAAGGAAGGCCCACTCAATAAGGCGAAATCAGGATCAGAATGCAAAAGCCAAAGGGTTAATACCTTATTTTGGCCCGAACTATGACCATATAATCAACTTTGGCCCATGGTTTCATAAATTAACATCCTGACCTCAACTATTCAGCATATAGACTCAATTGGCCCGCCACATAGTTTGACCGTCAATTTGGACGGTCAACTCTGTTGACAGTTAGTCAACATGCCATGTCATTCCCTAGTCAGCATAAAAATCATTAAAAAATTCTAATTCAAATTATTTTCCTAATTTTTATTATTTATCATTTTCCAATTAACCAAAAAATAAAATTCTAAAAATATAAAATAATTTTTTTGGGATATTTGAAAATGGTAAATTTTATAAATTAACCAAAATTATCAAATTAAATTTTATTAATTTAAAAATTATGATATAAATTATATATTTTTGGGATGTTTTAAAAATATAAAATAATTTGATAATTTTTGGTTAATTTATAAAATTTATCATTTTCAAATTATCTAAAAAATAAAAAAAATTA
The DNA here is from genome assembly GCA_946122785.1 of Linum tenue. Classification (NCBI taxonomy): domain Eukaryota; kingdom Viridiplantae; phylum Streptophyta; class Magnoliopsida; order Malpighiales; family Linaceae; genus Linum; species Linum tenue. The sequence continues at coordinate 62,446,720 of CAMGYJ010000004.1, forward strand.
ACGAACAAGGGATTGGTCTAGTGGTAATACTACTAGCCTTGAACCTGGAGGTCTCAGGTTCGAATCCCTTCAGTAGTACCTAATTACAAAAAATAACCTATATCACCCTTATCTAAAAAAAAAATTAATTTATTTTATGTTTTTTATAATTTATTTTTGGTTAATTTGATAATAAATAATTTTTTTAATGATTTTTAGGCTGACTAGGCAATGACATGGCGTGTTGACTAACGGTCAACGGAGTTGACCGTCCAAATTGAAGGTCAAACTATGTGTCGGGCCAATTGAGTCTATATGCTGCATAGTTGAGGCCAGGATGTTAATTTCTGAAACCACGGGCCAAAGTTGATTATATGGTCATAGTTCGGGCCAAAATAAGGTATTAACCCAAAGCCAAATGCATAAAGAGCCAATTCCTAAACAACATGCCAACCAGCACACAGCAATAAGAATGCGCCCATGCCCACCCAAACCTGCAACTGCAAGTCACCATCTTGAAGAATCGGATATGAAAGTTTCGAAGTAGGGTTCCATGACGAACTAGATTCGCAGGTCACTTAGAACACTCGAACACCAGATAAACCACATTTGTAAGACGAAGAGAGGTGGATATAGAGACACAACAACAGCTTACGAAATGAGTCCACATACATTCATTCCCAGTATGCTCCAGACTGATCCAGGAGGGGAATATATGGTGCATGGTAGATATCGTGGATCTTCGAAGCATACATTGCGTTTATTATCGTGTAGTCTAATAATGGTCTGATGTGCATCGTTCATTCATTCAGTCTTCTTATTCATCTTCAGCTTGGCTTGTACGTCTCCACTATAAGGGGTCACAGGGTAGGCATACTGCTGGAGAACTGCGAATACAACCATTTCCAAACAGACAAGGATGTTCTGGAAAGCTTCTTCCAAATACTCTACGTCCAACCAGTAGTGATGGGATTTGATGATCCCCATGGAAACTAGCGCGTCAAGCACTATACTCTGCAGATTCTCAAAAAGTGGGGCTTGTGAATAAACGAGAGAAAACCGAGCAGGGGATAAAGTGGGTGGGAAGGGGAGCTTAATTGAGTTCTATGAAGTTGAAGATAGAAAGCAGTAACCAGTTAGTTATAGGGTTGTTTTGGAATTGGAAGGGAGTGAGATATATTACCTGCCAGAAGCAAAAGAAGACGATCCCCTTGATGCACAAGAACTTTGCAAGTGGACTATGAGGTGCCAACTCCTTTGCGAAGACGTGGTAGAAGAGTACCAAGGAATACAGTGCCAGAGAAACAGAGACATTAAGGATTATGGTGAACGTCCAACTCAACCATGAAGGGTATATCTGGAGAGCTCGCAGCGTTATCATCAGGATGGAACATATTGGGCGGAGGATGACAAACTGCCAGGTCCAGTGCTTGATGAGCTTCAAATTTCGGTGGTCAAGCCGCACAGTCTTAGGCTGCATCACATACACAATCAAAATGTTGTGAGAATGAAGGAACAAAATGGCAAATGGTAAAGCACACATGGTTGATACAATCAGCAGTCCGATATAATATATTCCACATCTGGTTTATGATTCATTGAAGTACTGGGCAAGAAGAGATGGCTTAGCACACCTGGAAAAGTGTCATTGGGAAAGAATGGTGAATCTCTCTCCCTTTGATTCCATCCGGGACAATATTCTTGCTGATGGATATGTTGAGGTAACTATACATCAAAGCCAAGAACTTGGCGATCACCTGAAATGCAAAAAGTTGGAGCGAAAAAGCTGGTCAACAACACAAAGAGAGAACAAGAGGTGAGAAACACCATATCTAAACCAGCAGCATCAGTAACTCACCAAAGCTTCATAACATTCCTTGATTGATTCTAGAAACATGAAGAAAGCTTCACTTCCACGGATATCCAACAACCCCACGAACGACACAATAGCGTATATAGGAGCCATGAGAAGGATAATGATTATGGCTTTCTGCTCTTTAGGGTTCTTCCAGTAGAAGAGATGCTGCGATACAAGCTGCACCGTGAAATGCATCGTGAGCATCACACTCAGCCCTGAACCCATCACGGTCAACTGACCGCGACTAAACTTCGAAATATCCATTGTGTAGTAGAAGCAGCTAATCAACAACCAGACCTGCCAAAATGAACAATAACTCAGTTCCCAGTTCATGGGATTGAAAACCCCAACTCACCAAACACTTCCAAAATCATCAATTCCACCGAAAGAAAACTCCAGTTCCATGGTAAAACCACCAGTATCCAATACACAGTTCCCGTGATTTCTCCGCCGATGAATTAGCACTGCAAAAACCCTAGCAAATCCAATTCGTATGCTGAAATCGACGGCAAACGCCAGAAAAGGGGATAAGCGCATTTTATTCAGCTGACTTGGCATTTGAAAGCTCGAGAACTTGTTCTACTTGCTCTAATGCTCTATAGTCTATCCTTAGGTGTCAACTTAACAAACTGAATCCCTAACTTCATCGCAGGTTGAACTACGGATTCCAGCTAGCACAAATTATGGTGGGACGAACCCCAGGGATGACACGATCAACAATCAACGACGATGTGATAGAGACGGAAAACATTACCGGTTAGCGAACGGCGACGGATCCAGCGCGCAGAGAAACCGGGATGAAAAATCTTCCTTCTCCGAGATTGGTAATGGAGCTCTTCGTCTTCCTTCTTCTTCGTTCAGTAGAGTGCTATGACTCTATGAGAAGGATTTCCGCTCTTTCTGCTATTTACGTCTGCTGTCGGGATCTGAAGAGCTGTGGGAAAACGGAAAACACGGGGTGGACGTATGGAGTCCTGACAGGTAAATATGGCCCACCTTGAAAGGATATGTTCTTTTGGGAAATTTTGTTGAAAAAAAAGCTATTTTGATAAAAACTTCAATTCATCGAATAATTTAATCAAGTCTATCATGTTATGACTTGTTTAATGATTTTTACATGTCCATATGGATGGACCTATTCCGGTTCATGTTCTATAATAAATTATCCGAACTGTGGACCCAACTTGTTAAAGTATGGCCAGATACATAGTCAGAATTTCGTTCAATGTGGTACATTAAAAAAGATAACGTAAAATAAATTTTGAACAATAACCTATTATGAAGTTTCACGTTTCATATTTATCTAATTATTTTAAAATTACATAATTATTCAAAGTATTAAGATTGGCTCTTAATGTTATCTCACCGTATAATCATTCACAATTTCGTTTCACTCTATTAGACTGGTCAACTATCCCATTCCAAAAAATATTCTGCTAACATGTGTATTGACAACAGGTAGTAGCAAACTAAACCTAATTTCAGAAGCACATCCATTGACGGGAACCAATTTTCTCTTCCGATTATCGTTTTCATAGAATGTTATTTATTTTCTCTAGTAATATGCACATCAAACCCATCTTGATAAACTGTTAATGTGGATAATAGTATATATGTTTAATTAATTTATATAAACGATCGTGGTTGGATACTAAAATTTGTCAATTAACAATGAGATTTATGATTTTTTTGTTTATTATTGATACATTTATACTAATAACTTTTGGTGGTTTCTCCAAATCAAAGGGGTGTCACGGAAGCCCTTTGTAAGGGGCTAGCTCCGCTCCTAAGTAGGGCTATTGAGACACCCGTCTCGACCTGTCCCATTGTTATTCCAAGTCCTCACTGCACTTTGTGACTTGTCGTAAACAAGTTCTCACAAGACATTTGTCAGCACTATAGTCAGATTGAATAATAGCGACACGATGTTTGTAAGAATTTCTCTCAGTAATTTAAATCAAATTATTTTGAATTTTAAATATGAAGTTTAAGCAATTATCCTTAGAGAAACATGACACAAAAAGTCCCTAGCTTTGTATTATTCATGGCAGTTGGCACGTGTACCGATAGATGTTCTTTTTCTCGTGCATAAATGGTTATGGAGTAAGGTCCTACTAGTGATAACTCACAATAATAATTCACATTAATGGTCAAGCTGCCTCTTCTATTTATTTGTAGTAGGTAAGATTTTGGATACGTGTGTCACTTATTGCAAATTAGTACTAACCATGTCGACAATGGATGATGGATGTGGTGATGGGTCTCTTTACGTTTTGTCAAAACTGCAATAGTGTTAAAACATGTCGACATGGGACATTCTTGGTGGGGTACTGAATGCAAAATAATCGGTGTTGGTGAAATTATACCGTATGGTTCAAAAAGACGTGTTTAATCTTATGTTTACGTGTGTTTAGGTATTAGACAACGAAAAAATGCCTCGCCTTTGAATTTCAAAGTAAATTATATAACGGCAACACGTAGACGAAGTAATGCGACACTAGGTGTGTCCTAGACATAATTAGATGGAATTAGGTAGTCAATATTATGGGGGTAATATCATCTACAAATTAAATATTCTTATATCAATATTTTTTATAGTTCAAGAACTTTGTGAGCTGTTAAGCTATGATTCCATTCACTTATGAGTTATTGAGCTATGATTCTATCTACTTTTGAACTAATTTTCTTATTGTTAAGTGGCAAATAAGTTACTAATTATTTTTTTCCCAACGCCTAGGCAAGCTAGGTGTTAGGCGAGACCCCAACGCCCGCGAAAGGCCCAATGCCTTCTTGAACCTTACTACCAGCTATCCGATTGGAAAAACTTTCTAATGGTGTGAAAAGTTAAATAACGATTAAACCAAAATTTAATCACAAAATATCTTTATCATTAACTTTTTTTGTACAACTTTTGATACGTTATAACAAACGTGGCAAGACTGGGTTGCTATTTACCCTAGCGGGTCCATTAATGAAATGATATTCGCAATTTGGCCCAATTCTCTGGCCATTTCTTATGATTCTTAGGGATAGGCCCATCAGACTGAGCCCAATGTTTATAGAAATAAAGTTCTTCAATTGGGCCCTCAGTCCAGTTTCTCTAATCCCCACGTTTTTCATAAGACAGTTTATTAAAAATAATCGTCATTTTAATATCTCATTACGCTATCTTGAACAGTTCGCCCGTGAACGAAGAAAGACATCTTCCCGCTTCACCGTCTTATGCTGCGTACTGTTCTAATTCCTATCCATTGATTGGGGAAAAGATTAGAAAACCAATCGTTTTCCATGGCACAAGATGGCCCCAACCCTAAACCCTCCATTACAGAACAAGCACAAAGCTCTGGCGGATGCGCCATTCTGGTTTTTGTCGCCATCGATCACCACAAGCGAAATTCCAATTGTTTCTTCGCCCACATTCTGTAGGAGCGCTACTACATATCCTCCACTGCCAACGAGTGAGAATTCCCATTTTCATTCCATTGGTTCATTGTTTCTACTTTGTCACTGTCATATGGCCAGGGGATTTAATCGTTTGGCAATTGTGTTGCTCTGTGTTCTAATTTGTGAATGCAGTTGGTTTGAGGAAGGAAGGTGTTCTACTGTGAGTTATGATCATCGAGCTCTGGTTATTGATGGGAAGAGAAGGGTTTTGCTCTCTGGCTCCGTTCATTATCCTAGAACTACACCTGAGGTATATATGCTCTTTAAGACTTCCAGAATCCTTCATTTAGTTTGTTGTAGCTGAGGTAACTTGTTTGTTCCAGTAACTTGAGTCGTTGGTAGATGTTTGTGACTTGATGTTATGCTAGCCAAATTTTCACTTGCTTACTTCAACGGAAGTCTAGCTTAAAGTTGGGTCTTAGTACATTAGTTGATATTGTGAGTTAGCCATGGTCAAGCACAATACATTTGGATCATGGTTCTTGTAAAGTTAAAATGCTAGGAGTGGAACGAGAATTCATGGCAATGCCGAATTATTCATAGATTGTTTGAATTCGAGAATTTGAACTTAGATGGGTTAGTTTTGGTGATCCAAACTTGAGCACTATGGCCAACACCTGAGTTTTATGTTTGGTAAAAAATTGTTTTGGTTTATTTTGTTTTCTTGATACTAAAAGATGATTCTATATTGGATTTGAATTGTTTGTGTGTTTCAGATGTGGCCAGAGATTATTAGACTGTCGAAGGAAGGAGGGTTGGACGTGATTGAAACTTACGTGTTTTGGAACAATCATGAGCCTGAGAGAGGGCAGGTAATTAAAATTCACTGTCCAATCTGCAATAGGGGATTTCTTTTTTTACTACCTAGTTAGGACTTCCGAGCTTTCAGTTTCAGTCTCTTTGGTCATGCTGCGATCAATGCCATTTGCTTACACAACTTTTTTTTCTTGTTCTTTGTGGTAGTACTACTTTGAAGGCAGATTTGACTTGGTGAAGTTTGTCAAAACAGTTCAGGAAGCTGGTCTTCTGGTTCATTTGCGGATCGGTCCTTATGCTTGTGCTGAATGGAACTATGGGTGTGTGTTCAAGTCATACTTATTGCCTTTCTGCATTTCATCTTCTTTCTTGATTTCATATGATCTTGGTTTGTAATCCAGTTTCCAACTCGGGTTTGGACGCGGTTCATATTTATTCATGACAGAGATTACAAGATAATATGTAATTCTAGCTTCCTGTGCCGTCCATCTTCTCTAGTCCATCCTGTGCCTTTATAATCTCTGTTGAAAAACCCTGAAACCACCATAAAGAAAACAACCGCTTACTTAAAATTATATGAGATATCTTGTGTACTTCGTATAAGTTTACCTCACTTTTTATTTATTCTAACAGAGGATTTCCAATGTGGTTGCATTTCCTTCCTGGGATTCAGTTCCGTACCAATAATGCAATATTCAAGGTACTTACTGCTCATGAACATTGTCTGGACTGTGTATATGAAGTTCTCTGCTTTTTGGTTTCTTCTACCATATAGCAATGCCCACTTACTTTGTCGGCATTGCAGAATGAGATGAAGCGGTTTCTTGCAAAAGTTGTGAACCTGATGAAGGAGGAGCGTCTCTTTGCCTCACAAGGCGGTCCGATCATTCTTGCCCAGGTGAATTGATGCATTTAGAATGAGATGCTGTGCATTTCTGATCATAAATTCATAATACTCAATATATTGGCTTTATTCCTATGATTAATATGGCGAAACAGGTTGAGAATGAATATGGGAACGTGGAGTCATCATATGGGCAACCTGGGGAGTTGTATGTTCAATGGGCTGCAAAAACTGCTGTCAGTTTGAACACCACTGTTCCTTGGGTGATGTGCGCACAAGGCGATGCTCCAGATCCAATAGTATGGCTATCTTTTTATTACTTTATGTCTTTATCCATTATGTTCTACACCAGTTCACCAAACTAAATGGTTTGTGATGCCTTTCTCTCAATCTCAGATGCGTGGTTAGTTTTGTATAATGAGAATTTCCATGCAGATAAACACATGCAATGGGTTTTACTGTGATCAGTTCACTCCAAATTCTCCTTCCAAGCCTAAAATGTGGACAGAGAACTATAGTGGATGGTAACTATTATCACCTGTTTACCCTGAAATTGCATATTGTGGTTTAGAAATCTGATCTCCTAGTGGTGAAATTTGGCCTGGTAGGTTTCTTTCATTTGGTTACCCCATCCCATACCGACCTGTCGAGGACTTGGCTTTCTCTGTTGCTCGGTTTTTCGAATATGGTGGCACATTTCAAAACTATTATATGGTAAGAGATGCCTTCTGATCACTCGATATGTTGGTTAATGGAACAACTTGCATCATCTGGTTCCTTTCAATGTTCTCAATTGTGTTATATGTAGTACAGTATTTTGGTGGAACAAACTTTGGGCGAACAGCTGGAGGCCCTCTGGTCGCAACAAGCTATGACTACGATGCACCAATTGATGAATATGGTAAGACTAAGAACTCACACTTTTCATTACAAGTCACTTACCTTAAATTGGGTTTTGGATGAGAGATTGTAAAAATAGGCGGATTCTTGATATGATGCATTTGAAATAAGTATATTGTTAGAATAGATTGCTGGATGAAATATTTGTAGTCTTTAAATATTTCAATCTGTCCATTCATAACCACTTTTTGCTCCTCCAAAGTGATAGTCGTTAACAACCCTCAATGACAGTGATTGCAGTGCACTATCTCTTATCCAGACAACCTCTAAAAATACTTTTTTGTTTAATTTTACTGATGGATAACGTTTTGAGCCTTTTTCTGGGTGGTGAAAAATTCTGATGCAGGTTTTATTAGACAACCAAAGTGGGGCCATCTCCGAGACCTGCACAAAGCGATAAAGCTATGTGAGGAATATCTCATAAGCTCAGACCCAACACTTGAGAAACTAGGCCGAAACTTAGAGGTTTCTTCTCTTCCTTTACTGCGATCCATATTACAATATCAGCCCCTTCCATTCATAGCATCATATTTTAGTTGCTTACAACCTTTTTTTGGCTCATTTCAGGCGCACGTTTACTACAAATCTTCCAACAGTTGTGCAGCCTTTCTTGCCAATTTCGACAGCATTTCTGATGCCAGAGTCACATTCAAAGGGAATGAGTATTTCCTTCCTGCTTGGTCTGTGAGCATACTTCCAGACTGTAAGAATGTCGTATTCAACACAGCAAAGGTACCGGAGTGATAGAAAGATCGAGTATTGTGCCACAGGAACTCTTCAAGTTATTGTGACATTTGAACTGAATTGGTGGTTTCATAGAGACAAAATGATCAATATGATGATGTTTTCTTGATTTGTAAGGTTGTTTCACAAAGGCATCCTGCTGAAAATGCATTCACTAGATCAACTAGTACGCACGAGGTTTCACTCGCTACATCAGATTGGAGCTGGTACCAAGAATATGTTGGAATCTGGGGGACCAACTCATTTACCAAGTCGGGACTATTGGAGCAGATCAATACCACCAAAGACACCAGTGATTTTCTTTGGTACTCAACCAGGTACGTGAATCAGGCAGTCATATTGGAGAAGCTTTCAAACAGAAACAAATGGTAGAAACGAAAGTGTGTTTGAAGAGATATTCCTCACAATTTGGTCACATTTAGGATAGATGAAATTATTGCAATATCGAGCTGTAAGAAAAGTCTAAAATGACCCTACAAGGTTTTGGAGTCTTATAGAAGGCAAAGAAGGATCGGAATGTTGAAAAAATGAAGTGAGGTCCTAGATTTTAAAGGTTTAAGTTAGGAGTTGGAATTTGATTGAGAAGTTGGTGTTTTGCTCAACTAGAGGCACCAACAGTTGGCAACTAGTTGAATCAAATGGGGTGATAGTGTTCCAAGAAAAAAACGTGCCATTGTTCATATTTCCATTTTTCCCCGTGTTTGGCAGTATATATGTCAATTCGACGGAAGATAGGGATGGCTTCTTGAATGTCCAGAGCATGGGACATGTAGCACTGGTCTTTGTTAACAAGAAGCTCCTAGGTGATTCTATTATCATCCCTAAATAGTATATTGTTTCTGTTTTGTCTATCAAAATTTGCTTGACAGTGTTAACGTTTGGGGTAATCTCGCTGCAGGTCTTGGATATGGTAACCATGACGATGAAAAATTCTCAATCGCTCAGAGGATCAGCCTTGAAGAGGGTATAAATACCCTGGATATTTTGAGTATGATGGTTGGTTTGCAGGTAAAGAACAAGTTCTTAAATCTTTAGTGAATACTTCTTCGATTTTCCTGTAACAACCTTCATTCCTTGCCGTTGCTTCAGAACTATGGACCCTGGTTCGACGTTCAAGGAGCTGGGATTGACGAAGTTGTTCTTGCTGGCTTCATGAATGGCAACCGTGACATTTCTTCTCAAAATTGGACCTATCAGGTTTAAGGATAATATTTTAAACCAACTTGCTCTTAAGTATACCTCTTCTTTCAGATCAAGTCATGACAATGTATTTCTGGCTTTTTTTATCTTCTGAATTTTATACATGCTCATAACTTCTAGGTGGGGCTCAAAGGAGAACACCTTGGACTGGATAAAATCAGTTTGGCAAACAGTTCATACTGGAGTCATGGAAGTTCTCTCCCTGTTGCTAATAGTTTGATATGGTACAAGGTTAGTGTCTTGATTGATGTCAACTTAAACCAGTAACAGCAGGATGAGAAAATCTCTGTGAGAACACTCTGATTTGATTGCTTTCCGGTTTTTTACTGGTTCCTTTTTTCTTGTCTTAGACCACATTCCTTTCTCCACAAGGGAAGGGACCTTTAGCTCTAAACCTATCCAGCATGGGAAAAGGTCAGGCATGGGTGAACGGGCATGGCATTGGTCGATATTGGCCAGCCTATCTTTCCCCTCCCACTGGTTGCACTGAGAACTGCGATTACAGAGGAAATCATGACTCATCTACTTGTCAAAGGAAATGTGGCCAACCCACTCAAACATTGTAAGTCTTACTGCAGTTGCTCACTCTTCGATTCAGTACACATCCTCACCGAATTGAAATTTTGGATCTAATCTCCGCGCATCAAAGTTTAGATTCAAAAGTTCAGAACTTCTTTTCTGTGTTAAAGCTTGTTGATTCTGTTTCCCAGCTCCTGTTAGACTGGTTGAATTTTTAACTGACAACCTGACATTTGTAATCAATCCCCCTGCACAGGTACCATGTGCCGAGAGCCTGGGTTCACAGCGGCGAAAACCTGCTCGTCTTGCACGAAGAGCTGGGAGGCGATCCGTCGAAAATCACGGTCCTGACACAAACCGATGCAGAAGTTATATGTTCAGTGGTCTCAGAGGACGATCCTCCCCCAGTCGATTCGTGGAAGCCGAACACTAATGAGCTCGTATCTCGTCAGAGCCAGCCCGAAGTTCGCCTTGCCTGCAGCGACGAACGACGGCTCATTTCGTCGATAAACTTTGCCGGCTTCGGGAACCCTGGTGGGAACTGTGGCTCATTTGTTCCCGGGGATTGCCATGCTGACATGTCGAGCTTCGTACGTAAGGTAGTAAAAGGAGAGAACTTAGAAGAGTAACCCTTCACGTCATGCAGGTTTCCTGATGTATGGTGAATTGCGCTTTTGTTTTTTTTGCATGCAGGCTTGTGTTGGGAAGAAAGGATGCTCGATCCCGGTGATGACAGAATCAGAGGAGCTTGATGATGGTCTTTGTTCTGGCCTTGTGAAACGGTTTGCAGTTGAAGCAGTTTGTAGTTAAGTGAGAACTTAGAAGTGTTCTCCAGTTATTTATAGGCACCATTGTATTGATCGTCGTGTAATTCAGTCCTCTCCGTCGCCGTCGCCGTCGGTCAGCTCAGGCAACCGGAAAACAGTATCCGATTCAATATATCGCGTAAATGTCACGATATGTCATCAATATATCTTTCTCGGCCGTTATCGAGTTCCGGTTGCTGAAACGTTTCGCGTACCAGTGTTTTTATTTCCGTTTTTTAGTTTTTGTTTTCGCGCGTGTTTGGCCGCTTAGTTTTGTCAATAGGCCATTGGCCAGCGTGGGCTTTTAGTGGCTAGGTTATGGGTGCTGTGCATACTAAAAAGGCCTGAGGCCCAAGTTGTGGGGCCTGGATAAACTAATACAGGCCCGTTTCCCATATTCCAACGAGGGGGAAACAGAGGAGTTAGAATTCGTATATTTTTCCTTTTCCTTCTCTAAACTGTTCCCCTCTCTCTCTCTTCGGTCTTCAGTGTTCTTTGCGCTTCGTTCTCTGTTCCACCGTCTCCGTGCGTGCATGAGTCTCTCCCAGCCCCGGCTCCTAAGCTATGCTCGACGCCGGAAGTTGACAATTCCGGAAGTTGAAGATGCCAAGGTCCTACAACCAAGCCAACCACTAGCTGCAGTGACGGCCGCCATTGTTCCTGATTCAGGTAAGCTCAGTCCCAATTCTTTTTCTCTGACTACTATCTCATGTTCTCCAGTTGGAAATTTTCCAAGTGGCCGAGAGGTTTGAAGTTTGTGCTAGAAGAGAGAGAGAGAGCTTCCAGGGTAGTTCAATTCTCCTACAATGTGCAACAATGCCGATTTTGCTTCGACTTTTTAGTTTTTTTTAGTTTTGTCAGAAATCAGAATTACATACGATAGATAATTGCTTGGAGAACAGTTTTTATTATGAATTCTAATTGAACCAGTGGTTTCGCTTTTTATTTTTTTGTACAAATTGGAATTTGAATCGTGGTGGGTTTGGTCTGTTTTGCGAAGTTTCAGGCCGTGTGTACTCTGAACCCATGGAAGAGAACCTTGAAGAGAGTAGTGATACAATTCCCACTGATCATAATGCTGGAAATCCTGGGGCGGTTGTTAGAGAATCGGAATCAGAACTCCTGGTTGATTCGGCTATGGCGAGAGAGACGATTTTGGTGAGTGATAAGCTAGTTGATTCAGAGGGATTGCCTGCGACTGAGGAAGTGGTGGGAGCTTCCGAGTTTGTGACCTCTGGTTCGAACTCAGGGTCCAATGCTGCGGAGACTGAAACCCCACAAGATAAACAACCACAAATGGGTTTGGATTTGAGAGGATTGGCTTGCTGCGGAGGGAAGGCTTTCTTTGATCTGAACAAGGGCTTGCAGAAGGATACCAAATGTAGAGATGAATATCATGAGAATCCAGGGCTGCAAGGTGAGGTTTTGGGACCTCATTGCCGTGTTGTTTCAAACATGGTGGTGGGTGAGAGTGAAAAACTGAGTGATGGTGGAGCTTCTGGCGATTCACAGAGATCAGACATGGAGTCTCCATGCCATGAATCTCATGTTACTCAGGATGAGTTGAAAACTGGTAATACAAGCAGCCACCCAAATGATGAACGGCTCATCGATGAAGATTCTAAAGGAGCAGAGAGTGGCCCTCATTGTGAAAGGAATACTCCTTTTGATCGTAATGTTTCCTTGCAGAAGGATGATGAATGTGGATTTGAGAATTTGGTGCCGCAAGTTGAGTTTTTGGATCCTGAATCTGAATGCAAGGATGTTTCAACCACGGTGGTAGAAGAGGGTGTTCTGCAGAGTAGAAAGCTAAGTTATGGAGCTAGCTGTGATCCACAAAGATCATCTATGGGATCTCCTTGCCATGAGTCTCATGTTGCTCAGCCGGAGGTGGGAGCTTCACCATCTGAGGGCCTTCATTCTGACAACATCGGTGTTGGTAGTATCGTCCAGGCACATGATGAAAGGCCTATTATGGAAGTAGATCTGAGAGGAGAGGAAAGTAGTCCTCTCTGTGAAAGGAATTTTCCATTGAATGATACCTTGAAGAAGGGTGATGAATGTGTAGATGGTCATGACAAGAATTTAGGGGTTGGAGCTGTGGTTTTGAAACCTGAATCCCATGTTATTTCAACTATGGTGGTGGCAGAGGGGATTCCAGAGAGTAGAAATCTAAGCGATGACGCTTCCGGTGATTCACAGAGATTGTCTATGGAATCTTCTTTCCCTGAGTCCCTGGTTACTCAGCCTGAAGTGAGAGCTTCACAGTCTGACTGCCTTCATTCTGACAACATTAGCATTGCTAGCACCAGCCAGCCACATGATGAACGACCTATGGATCTAGATTCACGAGGACCTGATAGGAGCCCTCACTTTGAAAGGAATCCTTTGGTTGATCTGAATGATGCCTTTCAGAAGGATGATGAATGTGGAGATGGTTACAGTAAGAATGTAGGGACAGAAATTGAGGTTCCGAAACCTGAATGCCATGTTGTTTCAACCATGGTGGTGGTTGAGCGGGTCCCACAGAGTAGGCAGCTAACTGATGGTGGAGTTTCTGATGATTCACAGAGATCCTCTAAGGAATCTCCTTGCCACGGGACTCTTGTCCCTCGGCCTGATGTGAGAGCTTCACATTCTGAGAGTGTTTATTCTGCCACCATCGGCACTGCTAGCACTGGCCAGTCACACGATGAACAGCCTGTGGATGTAGACTCTAGAGGAGCTGAGAATAACACTCATTGTGGAAGGAATGTTCCTTTGGATCTGAATGATGCCATGGAGAAGGGTGATGAATGTGGAAATGGTCACAATGAGAATAGGGTGGCACAAGTTGAGGTTTTAGAACCTGAATGCCATAATGTTTCAATCATGGTGGTGGAACAGAGGGTTCCAGAGAGTAGAAAGCTAAGTGGTGGAGCTTCTAGTGATTCCCAGAGATCATATGTTGGGTCTCTTTGCCATGAGTCTCATGGAACTCACCCTGAGGCGAGAGCTTCTAAGTCCGAGGGGCTTCATTCCATTGCCACTGCTATCACCAGCCAACCAATTATACAACAACCTATGGTTCTAGATACAGGAGGAGCAGAGAATAGCCCTCAGTGCAAAAGGAATGTTCCTGTGGATATGAGTGATGCCTTGCAGAAGGGCGATGAATGTGGTGATGGGTACAAGGAGAGTTTAAGGGCGCGCGTTGGAGTTTTGCTACCAGAATGCCATGATGTTTCAACCATGGTCGTGGCAGAAGGGGTTCAAGAGAGTAGAAAGCTAAGCTATGGATCTTTAGGTGATCCACAGAGATCATCCGTGGATTCTCCTTGCCATGAGTCTCATGTCACTCAGCTTGAGGTGAGAGCTTCACATTCTGAGAGTCAGCCACAAGATTGGCCTATAGGTACTTGTTCTGAAGCAGGAATGAGTAGCCTTCGCTGCAACAAAATGTTTTCCTTGGATGCAACTGATTCTTTGAACAAAGAGGACCAATCTGGAGATGATTACTATGACAGTTTAGGGGCTCCAATCCATGATTCGGGTACGGGAGAAGAAATACCTTTACCGAGGGTCCCTCAGCACTTCATGGGGATGAAAGATGGCCATCCATGTTGTCTCCCAATTGGTAACCATTTGGAGGAGGCTATTGATGATTTACCACCAGGGGTGCAGAGGGTAACAAAAACATTTTCTCTCTTACTGCTGTGTAGCTTTTGTCCACGCTTTTTTACTTTTAGTCCTTGATTTTAGGGTCCCCGAGGCTATCTGAGGGGAGTTTGGGATTACGCGATGAAGGCAGCTCACCAGGCCAGGGCTAACTCACTGGAGGCTTCCTTGGCTCAAAAGCGGGTTCGTGAACTGGAGTCTCAAGTGCAATCTCTGAACCAACTTATGGAGGATTGGAAGCGTAAGGCCCTTGATGTTATGGAGCGTAGCCATTGCAAAGGGAGTGACATTGCTCCTATCATCATCTTGGTAAAATAATTGGTCCATTTGTTCTTGCAAGTCTATGTTCTTGGTGCTGTATCTAATCTTCGTTGTCAAAAAAATTCTCCTATCCTTCAGCCAGTCACACAGACAGGACTTCCTGGAGGGCCATGTCACCGTCTTGCTTTGGCTTCTACTTCCACTGTGAGAATGTGCTTTATTATTTCTAGCGCGAAGAAAATGGTTTTATGCTGTACTCATTTTCGGCCAACTTTTGCTGAAAACCATTTTTATGCTGTTTCAGGGAGCCCCATCTACCTCCCCGGCAACTGTATTCACTCCCACGAAAAATCCACTCTTCGAGAATACACGAGGGACTCCTCCATCTCGGCCTGACATATCGATGTGGTTATCACCCTCCAGTGCTTCACCAATGGTGATGAACAGTCGTGCACAGCCTTCTTCTGTTCAACATCTTCGCACTAGTACTGATGCCATAAGGAATTGCAATTTACCTCCTAGTACTGGTGTCTCTGGTTCTAACACCAGCAATGTTCAGAAACCACGCCACGTTCGAAGGGTGAGGTTCGAAGGACTAGACGGCAATGACGCCAATGCAATGGTGGGGATTTTCCATGTGCCTAAGAAGAAGAGGACGCATGACTACTCGTCTCCGAGTGGAAAATCACCACCCTTGCGTTAGACCTCCGACGGTTAGTACAGTATATATATACTATATATTAGTAGTATAGCGTGTAGAGGGCTTTGTCAAAGATTATTTCGTTACCGTTTATTAGGGCGCATTGCTTCGAAGAAGAGTATATGAGAGAATTAGCTGTTTCCCCCACTTGGCTCTTGTTTTCCTTTTTCGGTTTGCTTGGTAGTGACTACTGCCTTCCCGTTGCTGTGATTTTCCTTCCATTGACTAGTTATGAGTTACAACTGTCATTGGCTTCTGATTTCTGATAGTTTATACTTTATAGCCATTCCTTCTTCACTCCAATTTTCTTGTCGTTTGGGAGAGTAACACTACGTTGGTATTGTGTACATTGGAATGGTTTGTGTGGATCTTGTGAAAGAGAAGGATTATTGAAATGATGTTGGATCTCTCTAAGGTTGAATTGGTACTTGGAACTTGGAAGAACATAAATTCTTCAACCCATGGCTATGAAGAGTTAAGCTAGTATTTTAATGTATTATATTATAGGATGAGACAATTAAACACCAAACTATATTGTGGTTCGAACCTGGAAGCTGGTGGTTTTTGATAGGCGCAGTAGTAGTAGTACCATCCACGGATACAAGCAAGAAGGCCCAATTGGACCATCGATTGTAAATAAATAAAGAAGGTAGAATGGAATTCTGCTGTTTAGGGTTTAGGGCTACGGCTTCTCATCGCAGCTTTTCTGCGTAGATTCTTCGCCATCGAATTGTTGCTTCTCAACCGGACTCAGGTGTCGGGAGAGAATGAACTCCAGGTATCCAATTGACCTTTCTCATCCTCTCCATGAATGGTTTATTTGTACTATGTTTTTGTTGATTCAAGTTCCATGCCCTGCATTGATAGCTCCATCATTATAAAGCTGATGAGGTGGTTAATGTGAGCTGCTATGCGGTGTCTTAGTGGCCAATGCCAAAAATTCATGACTGTTCGTAAGATTTCTTTAAGCAGCCACCAACGATCATCAGTTTTAATGAGAAAATATGTACAGGGTGGCAGGGAGAACGGTGTGCGTTTGACAAAACCTGCAACGGTGAACAAAGCCTATGACTTGAGTGGAGATGTTCTGCTCGAAGTTCTGTCCAGGCTACCAGTGAAAACTCTGCTCCGGCTCAAGTCCGTTTGCAGGCGTTGGAACGCCATGATTTCAAGCCCCTATCTGGTATCTATGCACCTCAGAAACTACACAAATGGCCCAGCTGGTGAGGCCTCCTAGACCCTCATGGTCCAAGATCATGGAGGTTACGCAACTTTCTCTCGATGGCTCCAAATTGCCACGAATTCGGGATTTCGAACTGCCAGGGGCTGTTGTCTCCAGACCCTGCAATGGCCTGTTCTTGATCAAGGACATCACTACCAGCAGGTTCCCCAAGTACATACTGTGGAATCCAGCAACAGGCGCATCCAGGGAATTGCCGGGGCCCATAACCTGGAAATGCACCACCAGCACTCGGTTCTCCAAGCAGAGCTATGGGTTTGGACTAGATACAGTAGCTAATGATGTGAAGGTAGTCATTATTCAACACGTCTATAGCCAGACTGACTATTTAATCGATGGACGCTCCTCCCCAGAGTATCCTGCCCAAGTGATGGTGTACACACTGGGCACTGATACTTGGAAGGTGGTAGGAGATTTGCAGCATGAAGTTGCAATAAGTCAGCGCACTGGCCATTGCTGGTACTTGAATGGGTTCGCTTTCTGGTTATGTGCGCCTCCTGTTGCCGCGCTGGGATTCAACCTGAGAAATGAGGATTTCCTTGTGATAAACGACCCTGTAGGCATCAGCGTTAAATTTCCCAGGCGTCTTGCTTTGTACAAGGAGTCGCTGGCTTTGTTTATCCCAGGGAGTTGTGGACTTGATATGTGGTTACTGGATGAAGAATGGCGTTGGGTTAAGCATTTAGTTACTACTGATCCATTCGTTCCAAAAGGCATGCGGGTAGATGGATATTGGAGAGACGATCAGCTGATCGTGCGTACTGCTGATGAATTTGACGGCCAATATCGATTGATGTTGTTCGACACTGCTACTCGAGCCAGTAAAGTTCTATTGTCGTATTATTCGAGTTTGGTTGACGTCTTTGTTTATAAAGAAAGCTTAGTCCACGTGGGTTGAAATGAAAATGAGCCTACGGAGTGTGTCCCTTGTGGTTAGTCGCTTCCCACGAACTTTGTTCCCTGTGAATGATGGTCGACTCTAATCTTGTTTCTCTGTCGTATTTGCTGATGTCAATTTGTTTAAATATATTTACAGGTCGTGGGATCATCGTGATGTACTATCTGTTGTAACCCAGCATAATGCAAGTAGCCACTGTCTCCCACTGATCAACGAGGGCGATATTGAGCTCCATTGCCCCCCTTTAGTGGTCGGAAGGAGACGGCAGTTTATGCTACTGATATACAAACTGGGGATATAATTCACTGCAATTTTATTTACAAAATCTCCAGGATTCAGGTCTTTCTTAATTCCATTAAACTGGATTTAGATGGGCTTGCCACTCTCCGAGTTCACGCGTTTGGTAGTGAAGGTACCGTCATTCTACCCGATTCACATATATCTAGATTCTAGAGCTTTGAAGTCTCATTTGGGTAAGGGATAGAGTCAGGGTTTATGGTTTTCGCTTTTCTGAGGTAAACTGATTTATATCAGTGTTCAGTACTTCTAGTCGATCTTTGTCTGCAACAGATAAAACGTTCCAGAACCTCTATTTTAAGTGCAGTGTCTTAGCTCTTTTCTGGAACAGTATATCCTGTTTTGTGCATTACTTGGGAGCTCTTGTGTGTTGATTCTTTGCTTTTCCTAGTCTTCATCAGTTCCATCATTAGTTAGCTTACAATTCATGTGGCAACTACTACTACTACTACTAGTGCCTTAAACTTCAGCACAAAGCTTGAAGATGATGTGTGGATGCTAGAATTTGATGCTCTTAATTCAGTATGTCCAGGCTAGAAAATTTTGTTTCATCTCAAGCCCATTTGCAGGCGTTGGAAAGCCATAATTTCAAGCCCCTATCTGGTTTCTATGCATCTCAGGAACTACACAAACAGCTCAGCTGGAAATGCCTCGCAGACCTTCATGGTCAAAGATTATTGATACTCCGGAAGGGTTACACAACTTTCTGATGATGGCGGCGATCCATCAAGAATTCGGGACTTCGAATTGCCAGGGTTTTTTTTCCCTCAATGAAACCTGCAACGACATCTTTTTGTGTTGGTTTCCCCAAGTTTGTGTTGTGGAATCCAGCAATCTATAAGCCGTTCTATCCGCAAT
The DNA here is from genome assembly GCA_946122785.1 of Linum tenue. Lineage (NCBI taxonomy): Eukaryota > Viridiplantae > Streptophyta > Magnoliopsida > Malpighiales > Linaceae > Linum > Linum tenue. The sequence continues at coordinate 62,465,681 of CAMGYJ010000004.1, forward strand.
ATATCTTCTTCATGATCTTCCCAACACACACATTGTAATGCTATGAAAATTTGATTGAAGTTGATGCCTGCCTCGAACAGCTCAATCAATAACTGCAGATTGAGTTGTTATTATAGTTACCTTACCAAGGTTGTCAACCCCCATCCGGCCGGCAGTTTCAACTGTCCAACCGGAACCGGTCATTTCAACGGTTGTAATATATTCCGCGTAGACAGTTTTGGAAAAAAGTCAAAATCGAGTTAGATCAGTCAAAATCGGGTGGTCTGATCAGACATAACAGGCGGGTTTGAAGATCAGGATTGACAATTTTGTTGTACATATTTCTTTCGAAGAATGATTCGGTAATATATGAATGTAAATTAGTGAGATTGTTTTAAAATATATAAAAATATATATGTATGAATTCATTTGGTATTAGACATATTCAGACATAATTTGTCTGACTAGTCATACCCTTAAATTAAAATTAATAAAGAATTGTACATCGTATCTGCATATTCAGTACTGCAGTTCAAAATGCAATATTCTAACTAACGATATTTGAGTTGCAATTTTATGATTATCTTTCATTTATAAGTTAGAAAAACTTCCGAATTATTTTTTAAACTCCAATTATAATAATCAAAATTAAAAAAATTAAAATATCAAGCACCATAGAAATATTTAGAGGGGATTTGGTGGGATAGCTAATCCTCTGCTTGTCAGATGTTAGTTTAATATATGTTTTTAATTTAAAGATATTTGTTTCATGGTTATAATTCATGTTTTTCTCTAAAGAAACCTTGGTTCAAACTTTGATATTAATATCTTTTTTATATGAAATGAATACATAATATTTTAGATAATAATATTCTCTCTAATTTAATCTTGTTGCATGAAATTTAAAATGGAACAATAGTAATAAGTGATGATATTGCAAATTCATGTGTTTTATTGTCCGACATTTAACAAGTGAAGAGTGGACATTATTTTGTTATGAATAAAATGACAATTATGATATGGGGCTCTATTTAAAGAGATCATTCTGATGTTTACTTGTCATAGTGCGTTTACTGTTCGTTTTGTAGGTCGGAGTAACAATAGGGTAGCCCATTTGGTGGCTAGAAAGACCCTCGCTTTGTACCCGACTGTGTCGATTTTTTGATTTCCAGGATGTAATTTCTTTTTCTTCAATCAATATATCTGATTACCTTTTGTAAAAAAAAAAAAGAAAAAAAAAATATATCAGGCAACGATGACATAAAAAAAAGTGAGTGTATGGAAAACAAAACTATATCTATAAAATTATTAAAGGCCTTTTGGATTTAACCCATTGCCACGTACTCCTTCCTGTAAAATTAAGCTATCCACGTCAGCTTTTAAGAATCCCGTCTCGCATATAAAATCGTCGCTTCTAATTGCCCGAAATTATTCGCCGCTTCCTCTCCTCCATCCGCCAAAATCTGCAACTGCAATCTTCTCCAGTCTGTCCCCTATCTCCCGTGGTTTCTATCAATTGCATTGCAGAGCAGAGTGAATTTCGTTTCTTGCCACAACAGGCGCCTGCCCCATCGCCCACTCTCATCTCTGCTGTCCGTCTAGCGCTCTTCCGCCACAACCCATCGCCGCTGTTGCCGACCCGCTTGCCTGCTCCGTTGATTCTACACTCTCCCCCTTCTTCGACAGCCGTCTCCCTCGCCTACAACCCGCGAACTTGATTAATGGACGTGGAAAGACCAATCCGCAAAGCACGCCAAATTCTGCGTTGGCCTTGCTATGATGCTATTTTGTTCACTTTATTGTATGCGTTGTGTATAATTATTTGGTATTAGAGAAGCCGCATATATATTAAGAGATTCATTGTAACTCCCGTTTATATATTTTTCTTTTCTGACGACAAACCAATGTCTTATATCATTGTGCAGTTCCTGTGAATAACTATGGCGCTTCAAGTTGGACTCCAACTCAAGCATTTTCTTCTTGGCCATCCACCAACAACTCTGCATCTCATTTACATCAGGTGCCCTCAATTAGATCATGCATTCCATGCAGATACCCTTTGACTATCAGTTGGGACTCTAAAGTTGTTCAATATTATAATGGCTTTAGCATATAAACCAGATGTCAGCACTTATCTGGGTTGGTGATAGGTTTGTCAATTGACAAATCTTTGATATAATTTTAGAATAAAAGTGTTTTTTTTTTTAAATTTACCTATTTTATTTTAGTGAAGATAGTATGTGAACTCAAGACTATTTGATAATTCTTGATAATTTTGTTTTTACTTGGCACTCCAATGGATCTAATTTATCGATTGGTGACTGACTCCACCGTAAATAAATTGTCACTCTAATGTTGCTAGCCATGACACTAATTGATTTATAAAGCATAAGATATATTGTCAGAATTAACTAATAAGAAAATATCACCAAATGCTTTCATTTATAGGCCGAAATTGTAATAATGTTGATTATAGAAAGTAATATTCATCCTAATTGACTTATCTTTAATACATTGCTTTATGATTTTAGCAAATATCGAATGATTTTAGAGGTTAAAGCTCTTATCAAAGTGATGATTCAAGATCAACTGAGCTCAGATACCATCTATCATTTTTGTTCCTATCAATGTTCTATATAACTATGTTGGATCATAAATTGGAGGCTAAAACTATACTACTATGTACCATTCATAAAATGAACTCTATAATCCTATATAATTATAGTCATAAATTATAATGATAGATAAATGAACGAAAAAAATAATATTAGAGCCAACTGCCCAACGGGCAGGGTTTAAGCTAGTATATAGTAATCAAATAGATTTTAATGTTTTTTCAGGCTGTCGCCCTTAGCCAATTTACAGAGGGAAAAAATAAAGAAACAAAACGAAACGAAATCCCTTCCTTCTTCCGTTTCCTTTTTCCTTCCACTACTTTTTTCAGAAGCTGTCTTCTCCAGGTTTCTCTTCTCTCCAAGCTTCGTACCGATCCCTAAAACCCGTCACCTCTTCTTCCCACAACCTTCACGGCCAGTGGAGCGATTGCGGCAATCGCACAGGTTCTGATTCTCCTGCTGAAAATTTCTGCTTCGGGTGGATGATGAATTCTACCCTTCCCGCGTTGCTGGACGCGCCGACGCTGACTCTCGAGGTCTGATTCTCTCCATATTTGGAGGGCCCAATCATGTGGTTTTCCTTCTGGAGACCCAGAGATCGATTCTCCTTGGACGAGCTCAGGTCTCCTTCCCTCTCAATTTCTCCACTCGCTCTTTCTACATACCTTTGTTGGCGATTTTGGTCTGTCGCGAACCGTTCTTTGCTGTACTGCTAGTCGGGTTTAAAAATCTGATGGACTGGGGGGTTTTGGCTTAGTGTCGGTGGGCGAGGGTTTTCTGAGTTCTAGCCATTGATTGCCTTGGTAGTAGGAGTCCTCACTCGAGTTGAACAGTGCCTAATCGCCTCCGATGTGTGCTTTCTAGTTTAGGAGTTCGGGCGCAAGTTGTTATTCGGTTTCCCCCCGGATAGATGGTTGCTGGCTTGTACTGGTTCCAATTAAGAATTACCTGTACTGAGAATGGAATTCAAAGTGCTACCATGGAGATGCATTGGCTGTGTGTTCACCGCTTTCTGCTGGAAATCGACAGTAGAATTTGCTGGTCATTCTCATTAAGGGAAGTCCTAATGTGAAGGATGCCGTCTCTGTTTAGTTGGATTAAGTTTAGATAAAGTTCTGTGGTCTTGTGGCCTAGTTAATAGCTTTTACTTGTTGCGGAGACCTGTCGGTCTCTTTTGCAGTTGTTTCGATATGTTGATCACGGATTTTATACTCTTTGGTAGCAAGCACACACTTTTCGTTGTCAACTATGATATAATGATAGACTGATTAAAGCATATTAGCAGTGGGTTGGATTCTTAGAATGTGTAGGTCATTGGATTTCTGGAATGCCCGTCATTGGCACAAATGCTTTGATCTTTAGTAAGGCTGACGAGTAGAAATGAGCAGTTTCCTTTACCAAAAATGAAGGCATGTTTCTAAGATCGTGGTAGGACTATTGAATTTTCGTTGTTAGTACTATAACAGTGCTGCTGTTTTTTGAACTTATAAAGTTGTCTTCAGTCGTTGAATTTTCCTTTAATGGGTGGCCTACCAGTGGTTCGGTGATGGAATGGAATCTGACATGTTACAGAATTAAGTTTGATCTCTAAGCCCACTAAAGCACCACTTTAATCTCTGTATGTGGGGAGAGAGAGAAGAGAAGGGGGGGGGGGGGGGGGTAATGCTCATGTCTGTACGTATAGTGTATGAGAATTAGGAAGTCGGTCTTCTGTGAATTTGGAAGCCTTTCCATTAGTTGCTTGTTGACGAAATTCTTTATGCTGCTTACATACCACCTATCTGCAGGTATTTAACAGATCAGCTTCAGAAAGTGAGAATTATAAACGAGGTCAATAAGGTGAGAGATGCTTTTTCCTTTTCCTAATAATATTTTCGTTATTTTGTGAACTAGCTATTGACCTCTCTATTTCCATTCTTTTCTTTGTTTTTGTAACTCGTCCTTGTGTTTGTATTTAACTTAGGATTTTGTTGTTGAGGCATTGAGATCAATAGCCGAGTTGATAACTTACGGCGACCAACATGACTCGAGCTTTTTTGAGTGAGAATTCTCCCTCAGCATACCTTAAATCTTAAACTTTGCAAGCCACACTTGCTTATGCTTGCTTGATTTGCCTCAGTTTTTTTATGGAGAAGCAAGTCATGGGAGAGTTCGTAAGAATGTTGCAGATGAGCAAATCTATGATCATTTCACTTCAGATACTGCAGACACTGAGCATTATGATCCAGAACCTAAGAACAGAGCATGCCATCTGTATGTTTTTCTTTTGATTAAAATCTGAAGCTGTTCAGTTTATTAATGATACAGTACCAAACAATCTGGAATTATTAATTAACTTACCTCTGGAAGTTGTTGCAGACTATATGTTCAGTAATGAATATATTAACTTCTTGATTACTTACAAGTTTGATTTCCGGAATGAAGAGCTACTGTCTTATTACATGTCCTTTTTAAGGTAAAATTGTCATTATATTTATTTGAGCTTTATTCTCAGTATGGCTAAAGATCTGTTTTTTCCCCAACTCAGTGCTTGTGATTCACAGTTTCATTGATGTTAGAATTTGGTTTGGCTTGTTTCTCATATATGCAGAGCAATAAGTGGAAAGCTCAATAAGAACACAATTTCTCTCCTAGTCAAGACTCAGAATGTAGGTTATGTGGTCTTTACTACATTGTTATAATTATACTGTTTGCCTTTTTCGATCGACAGTTTCAGGAAACTGTATTGTGTGGCCATTTTGATTTTTGACAAAGTTTTTGATGGAGAGTAAGACCTTTTATTGTGCTACTATTGGGAATAAGTGATTGCTTCTGTGATAATAAGATCCTTGAGCTCAATAATGTGCCACTAGCGTTATTGTACAAGTTGCTCCTTGATAAGTCTTTGGCAGCATCTCCTGTGGTGCACCGCCAACCGAGGGAGAGGGGATGCATAAGTTTGTATAGCTGTTGTAATGCCATGTTATTGACATTTGCCTTTAACTTTTATTTTTCTAGGAGGACATTGTTTCTTTTCCTCTATATGTTGAGGCCATCCGGTATGCTTTCCATGAAGAGAGTATGATCCGCACTGCAGTACGTGCCTTGACACTTAATGTCTACCATGGTGAGTAAATTGTGTCTCCTTTCCATTAACATGTCTTAATGTTTGGCTCTTGCTCAAGCAACCTTAATTTCTATAAGCTTTGTTTCAGTTGGAGATGGTCCTGTTAATAGATTCGTGAGCAAAGCCCCATATGATGGCTACTTTTCCGATTTAATATCATTTTTCCGTAAGCAGTGCATTGATTTAAATGGACTGGTCTCTGAAATTCCACAGTAAGAAGTTTTTCTTGTTTCCCTCTTTTTGTGTTCTTTTAAAGCAAATTGTGTGAAGCTCCTAAATGTAATTTTATGGTTGAGACAGAAAAACAGAGCCAGACAGAACAACGGCAATTCTTGCTGCTGTTGATGAAATTGAGGACAACCTCTACTACTTTAGTGATGTTATATCTGCTGGCATTCCTGATGTTGGGAGGTTGATAACTGACAACATTTTGCAACTTTTGATACTTCCTTTGCTTCTTCCGTCTTTGCGGTTAGATGCTCTTAAGGTAAAGATCTCTGTCCTTTGCATGCTTTCGTTTGTCTGGTGATTTTTATTAGATTTAAAGTATGTTAGTATTTGTTTGATCCACGTTCAGGTTAATGGTATCACTTGTTCTTACTTAACTTTTGATAGCTTCAAAATCCAGGAATCCCCTATTGGTCCTGTCACTTCTCTGTATTTGCTCTGTTGCATCTTGCGCATTGTCAAAATCAAAGATTTGTCAAATGCCATTGCGGCTGCTCTGTTTTGTCCGCTGGAGGCTTTTCTACCATATGCAGAACCTAAAGTCAATGGTCATGTGACTAATGGAAATTGTCACGAGAGCCACCACCAGTTGGAAAACAATAATGCTGCAGTTGATGAACAACTAGGAGTAACCACGGAGTTGTCAACTTCACATGTTTATCCTGAAGACGTCACAAAGCAAGTCAGTAGCACTAGGTCACTGCATGGTCTCAGGTAAAGATTGATGATGGTTCTTCTATCAGCTTGAATTTTTCCAATAGGATTTGTCTAATGACATTCCTTATAATCAACTCCGGTTAACTAGTTAGGTGTATTATTCAATGTGGGATGTGTTCGTCTCACTGATTTTACTATTCTCATTGCTTGCTTTGCTGTATCTTCTTATTCAATCAAGCTAATGCCTCATTAAAGGGAAAGAACATAGCCAGATTATTTATTTGAAGCACACATCTATTACTTGTTTTGGGTCTAAGGAGGTCACTGATTTGTATTTTGGTTATTAAGATTCACATAATGAATTTAGTCATTTTTCTTTGTCCCATCTTTAAGACTTTCATGGCATTTGTAGGGACATTCTGCTGTCTTATGTTGTAAGCGGAAACAGCCAACTGGTTATGGGTTCATTGAATGTGCTCGCTACATTGTTGCAAACGAAAGGTTTGTTCTTAGCTATTGAACTTCTATTGATGTCATTCCTGGCTACTGTTATCTTATTGATTAACTACACCTGTTGCAGAACTGGATGAAGCAATGCTTGATGCTCTTGGCATTCTACCCCAGCGAAAGCAACATAAGAAACTCTTGTTGGTAAGTGGTGTCTGGTTACATACACGTATTGAACTTTGTTAACTGTGATTTCCGAATAATTTTTTGATTAATATTAATTAGCTTCTCTGTTGAAAATTAAGGCTAATTTAACTAAGGGATGGTTATTTTTGAAAAAAATAAATCGTTTTTTATTTTTTAATAGGTTTTCACTGTGTGTTGGTCTTATTTTGTGTGTGTGTTTGGGGGGGGGGGGGGGGGGGGGGTAATGTCGCTACTGAAGATACATGGAACAACCTAGATGTTTGGATCCATTTTGGTTCTTGCAGTCATTTTTTATGTACTATTTTTATCCTTATGCTGAGTACTGTGTTTGTTCTGAATGAATTCGGGGTTTCACAACACTTTTTCTCCTCCATCTTTGAGTTAAAGTCGGAGAATTTTCATAACTCCTCGGGTTACAAGGAGCTCAACTACCATTTTTCTATTTTATCTTTCTTTCTAGAGTTATACCTTGATTATCAAAACATGACAAATTGTCTTTCTTCTTTCAGCAAGCATTGGTGGGTGAAGGTTTAGGTGAAGAACAACTTTTCTCACCGGAGAGCTGCTCTACCAAAGATGGGATTAGCAATGAGATTGGTGGCTACCTGCAAAGGCTTAAGGTGATTTATGTGATTCTCGATTCCTCTGTTATGAGCAACAGAAAATAGAAAGTATAAGCACAATATACCCTTCTGATATACTATCCTCTGTTGGTGGTTATATTTTTACCCCCCTTCTTCCGAAGCAGATGCCTATATTCTTATGACACGATAGTCCATTTGTTATAAGCATCAATCCTTGGTTTTGGACTATTGGAATTTTGTTATACATTTGAAAATTATGCTTGTCAGGAAGACTACGGAGTAGCATGCTCTTCCTCAGAATTTGGGAAAAGCTCTCGCACACATAGATTTCAGGTGAATCTTTTGGTGTTTTTTACGGAGACTTAATTAGCTAATATATTGAATGCTACCTGTTTGTCTCTTGAGATATTTCCAGTTGTCTTTTCATTTATCATTGCAGGAATTTTATTATTCTCATGATCTTGTAGGTTCTGGATGCATTGGTGAGTCTTTTCTGCCGGCCAGGTGTTCCTGCTGAAATACTATGGGATGGTGGTTGGCTTTTGCGTCAACTACTTCCTTACAGTGAGGCGGAATTCAACAGTCAGCATCTTAAATTGCTGAAAGTACGTTATTATCACTGAAGACCAAATGCATATGGAACTTTGTGATCAGTCCATTGCAATAAGTATTGCATTTTCTTCAAGGTTGTTGGACTTTGTCATGTTTCCTCCTGGTTAACTTGACTGTTCTTACCTGTACATTCTTTTCTTGTTCTCAGGATTCATACAGGGATTGTTGTAATGCTCTCGTGAAAGAGACGAGGGGTACCTGGCCAGATCTACTTGTAACAGTATTGAGTGACGAATGGAAAAAATGCAAGAGAGGTACCCCTTAGAATTTTAATGTGATATATTATATCTCTTGTTCATATATGTCTGAGCCCTGAGGATCCGCATAGCCCTCGATTTATGTGTTATTTATCCTAGTGATATTATGTGTGTTGCTCAAACTCTCTGTTCTGCTTACAGCAATTGAAGCTTCATCCCCCAGGAAGGAGCCAAAGTGCATTCTGTTGCCTCTTCAGAAATCATCTTCAGATGGTAAGTAGTCAAAATATCAATGTTCCTTGAGGTGCATGTTCAGCAATTTCCCATAAACACCAAACATTGTTTCTTCTGTAGATGTTCATAATGACTCGTCAGTCTCCTACGGAGAAAAAATGTGTGAGCAAGTGAAGGTTAGTGCTTTCTCTTCCCAGTTTGCAATCTTTTCTTCTTCATTTCTTCGTTTTGGATAAAAACTAGAATTTAATATACTGATTATAGAGCTTAGTTTTTAATATTGCTGTTCCTTGATCTCTACTCATACTGGTTTCTCATGCTGTTCATGTTGCTGTCGTAGGTGTTTGTGCTTCTTCATCAACTTCAAATTTTCTGCCTTGGTAGGGCTTTGCCTGAGCAGCCTCCCTTTTATCCTCCAGCCGATACACCTGGAGCTTCTCGTGCGAGGACCGCTGGCATTGATGGTTCCATCCCCAAACCGGGAACCGAGTTACGACTTGGTAATTTCTCCTTTGTTCGTTTTTTAGGTTGTTTCGGTGCCTGAACATAAATTCACACTTTTTCCTTTTTCTTCACTGCCGTCTGCAGTTGATACAGTGCCTTGTAGGATCGCATTTGAAAGGGGTAAAGAACGCCATTTCTCCTTTCTGGCGATATCTATTGGCACATCTGGGTGGATTCTCCTCTTGGAAGAGTTCCCTCAAAAGCAGCAGTATGGAGTTGTGCGCGTTACAGCTCCTTTGGCGGGTTCGAGTGTACGTATATTCTCTGCAACTCCTTTCATGCTAGATTAATGTTGTCAAAATCCCGGTTTAGAATCTTCCAATCTTAGGATTGGACGATTCTGGAGAGGTTATCCTTGTTTGATATGTTGCCATAGAATTGTGGTCTATAAGACTCGTGATTTGTTAAAATAAAATCTTCGGAAGTCACAATTTTACTCTGTGATATCTCACTACCTGTTAGAAATCTGGGGTAATGACTAGCTATTTCCCTGTTTTCAACTCTCCAGCCAAGAATCGACGAGAAGCACCCCAAATGGTTACACCTGCGAATACGTCCATCCACTTTACCCTTTGTTGATTCCGGCAGACCTGCTGCCCTTGGTACTCCCAGAAAGGCAAAGCCAAAAACTTTGGTCGATGGCAGATGGACCTTAGCATTCCGGGATGAAGAATCCTGCAAGTATGCTCTGTCGATGCTTCTCGAGGAGATTGACTTGCAAAGCAACGAGGTCGAGAGAAGACTAAGACCAATGCTCAACCTCGATGAACCACCAGCAACAGAGACTCATTTCGGCCCCCCTTCAGCCTCTTCATCTACTGTCACATCCACGAGCTCAACAACATGAAGTTCCAGAATTTGGTAGCGCCTGTTCTTACTGTACATCTTCGTTCGTATTAAAGAAGCTGCGGAAATACGAGTTGAGCACTGTAGATTGTAGAAACCCCTCATCCACCAACTTAGAGAGCCAGCAAAATTCTTTGTATATTAGCTTCCTCCTGTTTCGTGGCCATTTCTACTCGCTTACATGCCTTTTCTTTGCTAACTTATCCTTTTGCTTTTATGCCCTCCTTTTTTTTTGTAACTCTATGTAACATTAGTGTATATTTTTAGGCAGTGTAATAGTTGAAAGGTATTGTATGTTGAGATTCGTACTAAGTGTAACATTGACTTCTCTTTTTTATTATTGGTTGTTCACATAATTGTATTTCTTCGCCTTGTGTTATCAGCAAAACTATAATGGTTTAAACGGGTAAATTATACTCTTGAATCACTACTCACTACCAAAGCAAGACCTTCCATTCTGAATCCCACCAACTAGGGTTCGAAGCTAGGACTATTCAGTTAAGAGTCGATCGTCATACCATTGGGCTATTGAGGAAGACTTTGGAGATCAGATCTATAGAGGTTTTGTGTACTGTACGAGTTGCGACATGTCCAAGTCCACGTTAAGAAGAAAAACCATCGCATATCAACCAACGAAGTCAGTAGAAAACATTCAACAAGCAAGCCCTAATTATGACACATAAAAGAGCCATTTCTCTCGCGCATTCCTTGTGATAATGATTTCGTCTTTGAACCATAATTGCTGGTTTATGAGATCGTCATTGCTACATCGGTCAGTGAGGTGTGTGACAAGGTTGAGAGCCTCCTGTATTCATACCCAATTTAAGCTGAACCATATGCATTTCTTGAAGTGCCCTGACTTGCTGCTCAAGACGAAATTCTGACCGTCGTTAAATTGGAAGGCCCCATTTTCTTTATCCCTGGGCTCCTCTGCAGATGAAGCTTTAACTACTGCTAGCAGAAGAGATTTAAAGAAACACACATTGTATCGCTCCGCGACATATCATCTATAACACATTGTTTTCCCATTGGTTCAATACTTTTACAAGTGGATCCGTCCAGGAACCAATGGCCTCCTCTACAAGAGGATGACTGCAATCCATGTAGTGAAAAGTGCCTTCGATGTGTCACATAACTCACGGAGGAAATATATGATCTAGCTTATAATCCATACCAAATCAGCATTCTGATAGATCAATGTACCCTTCTAGCGACCAACTTTCTTTACAGCATTCCATGACACCATGATGACATAAAACGAAGAGAGTCCAAACTCTTGTAGGGAAAGTACTCATAAACCAACATCTGCTCTTGTTCCTCAATGCAGCAACCATGAAGCTTCACAAGGTTCCTGTGCTGCAATTTGTCACTCAAAAAGACTTCACTTTTAAATTGTTCTAGCCCCTCAGCAAGAGATTCTGATTGTCATTAAGTTGGATAGCCTTCTTTGATCCTTACTCCAGAGGAGAGAGATTAAATTGTCTTGGTAATGCCATTTTGATGCTAATGTGGTCTCAATCCTTCGGACAACGTACTTGATTAAAGTTCGAGTTTGAGTTGTGCAGGAACAACAAACTAGTTGATTGGTTGGCTCAGCTTGCTACGACGAGATTCTCCTTCCCTCAAGATGAAGCTTCAATTGCTGTAAGCAGGAGAGAGAGGGAGAGTTTTCAGTAACACCACCACACTATAACGCTCCATGAGATATCATCTGTGTAACATTTAAGGCTATAGCGCATTACCGCTCTTGCATTTTGTCCATTCGTCACTCAGAAACCGTTACAAGTAGATCAGGCCAGGTACATCTAGCCTCCTTTACAAGAGCATTGCTGGAGTCCCTGTAATAAAAGTGCCTTCGATGTGTCAGATAACTCACGACGCGTCAAATATCTGATTTACCTTATAATGCATAAAAGATCGACATTCTAATAGATCAATGTACCTTTTCAGCGACCAAGGGTGTCTGAAAATGTAATCTCGTTTCTCGACCATTCTGCTGCAGTTTCTTCGACTCTAGATTTTGCATAAACAAATGCAGGACGTTTTGGTGCAGGAAGGGGGATGGTTTCGCTGTTCAACATAACAACCACTGCCTGCATATCAGGTTGGTCCGAGGGATCTTCCTCAACGCACAGCAGCCCGATATGGATGCATCTCAGGACCCCATTCGACCCTTCCAATGAAGGATCAACTATCTTCACAACTCTCTCTGCGTTCCATAGCTCCCATACCTGAAACATGTTCCTCTCCTGATGAACATTCAATGTAATGTTATACTAGAAAAACTGTATTCGGGTCTCTCAACCAACCAAACCCCACTTACACAACCAATCAAGCTCAAGGTAGAATCATCCTGATAAAGCCCATTGATCTTCTTCCCAGTCACGATCTCCAGCAACATCACTCCAAAACTGAAGACATCAGATTTCACAGAAAACTTCCCGAGGTACAAATACTCTGGTGACATGTAACCACTGCAGAAATGCAAACGTGGAAAAGCAACTTCGTCAGTCTACATTTCATATATCTACTTGAATAACAAGATAGCTTGTTATAAAAAATAAAAAACAGAAGACATACTAAGTTCCACCAATTCTACGTGTCTTCCCCTCAACTAGGTCACCTTCCAATACTCTAGCCATTCCAAAATCGGAAATTTTGGGGTTCAGCTCTGCATCCAGAAGAACATTGCTGGTTTTCAGGTCTCTGTGGATAATTCTGCACCTTGAATCCTGATGAAGATACAAGATCCCACGTGCAATCCCGAGTATGATATTAAAACGTTTACTCCAGTCTAAGAACGGGCTTGTGGTCTGATCAACTACACCATGTGGAAAACAAAATTCAGGATTCATTCAAATATATTTAGCATTCCATGACACTATGATGACATACCGAAAAGAATAGAGTCCAAACTCTTGTAGGGCAAGTACTCATAAACCAACATTTGCTCTTGTTCCTCAATGCAGCAACCATGGAGCTTCACAAGGTTCCTGTGCTGCAATTTCGCAATCAGAAAGAATTCACTTTTAAATTGTTCCAGCCCCTTGGCATTTTTTGGCGACCTTTTTACAGCAACCTCTTCTCCAGAATTTAATTTCCCCTGATATTGCAAAGAGGGGAGTTAGGTTCAAGTAGACTGCACAATCCAGTCTTTCAAATATTACAACACTGATATATGGAGACTTAACCTTGTACACTGAACCAAATCCCCCTTGTCCAAGTTTGTTATCAGGGGAAAAATTGTTGGTAGCAGCAAGAATAGTGCTAAGGCTGAAAAATGGTAGTTCTGGATAAATTTTACTTCGCGTGATCTCCTTGATCACAGGAGAATCTTGGAAGTAATTTGAACCATCTTCACCCGGATGAAATAAGTTTCGAATTCGCCTATCAGTCGCTGTTTTTGCAGAATAAGAAGCAAGGATGTTTGTTAACAGTCCGAGTAAAAGAATATAGAAACACAAAAGATGGGATACCTTTTCTCTTCTTCCACTTCTTCAGCCTCTTTAGCCACCAATAGGCAAACAAGACACCAACAAGCCAAACTGAGGCAACAGATGGTATAAGAAAGACTAACTTCAACTTAAGCTCACGAAAGCCACTAGATTGCAGTGCATAGTCAGCTGATCAGAAAGAGAAAACAATCAATCAATGAGTAAAAGAAAGTAAAGGAAGACATAAGGAAACATGCTTGTCTCTGTAAACTGAATACTCCTTGATTAGTTGATCACCTAGTTCAATTTGATCGACACGAACATATATTTCACCATCAGGGGCCGGGAAGTTAACTGTATCCATCAGTTCTCCATTCCATGTCAAACAACCAGTCCCTTTCGCAACAATACTCTTCGTGGTATATGCACTGCAGGAACAATTCTTTCTACATTCATGCTCACAGTTCACTTCATCCAATCCCATGTCCACCCACACGGCTGCGGAAGTATCAGGAACCTTCACATTTGCAACTCTCACAAACCCCTCCCCAGGCTCACAGAAAGAAGAGGATTTTGATCGCTTCCTGACACATCCACCATATGAACCTCCAAGGAGCAGCTTGCTTGGAGACCTTGGTTCATAACCAGGTAAACAAACACATTCAGAAAGAAAAGGGCTGCTAGGTTCACACTTTCCATAAGCACCACAATAACCATAGACATCACATTTTCGATGCGTTACTGAATAGAACTCCTTCCACTGACCATCAACTTCGTCCCAGGCAACCGCCAAAATTGTTCCAGAACTGACAATTTTCCACATCATGACCATAGAAGGATCACTCGGGAGAAATGAGTAATGTATCCCGTGTTCGTTATTAACAAAAGAGGCGTTATAGAATTGATGGTATATGTCCCAGGGCCATGGCATGCTCCGCCAATTGGGAACTGTACCCTGGTAGAACATAAAGAACTGTGGAGAGCCATTTGGGTTGAGCTTAAATGAGAAATCACCTGTTCCAGGGTCATCTGCTGATCTCCATGAAGTCACGAAGCGGTTGAAACCTGTTCCCCTATCCAGACCCAGTTTCATGCCAGGTAACAAGGTGTCTGTTGGATGATCAAAGCTTTGCCACACAATTGTTCTATTACTTGCATCTTGGACCAACACTAAATTTCCTGAATCTAACAACCGAGTAAAACAAGACCCCTCCAGAAACACCCTCGAAATGTTAACAGACCATACTGGAAGCTCTCGATCTATGCTGCTGTATAGAAAAAGGTTGCCATATTCATCGCTCGATAGAACTCCTGAAGTGCCATTGATGGGATCGTTCCTGTTTGCTACCCACACAGGAGCTTGTCCTGGCTTGTTATGATACCAAATCCCTAGATATCTGTAGCTCGACCGGCCAGGGCTGAAAAACCCTAAAGCGAATCTACCACTTTCGGAGATGACAAAGCTCCCATCCTTGAGTGATCCCTTAGCATATATAGTGTCATTGGAAGCAAAGGTTGTACCTTGGAATAGAAGAAGCAGAGATAGCAGAACAAGCTTGGGAGCATCATCGTCAATGGAAATTTTAGCTCCAACACTATCTTTCATCTTCCCAAGCAGAGCAAAGATGGTGGAGAAGGAAAAGTCCACCATAGCCAGAGGATGAAATATCGCCACTCTTCCTGATATTTTTGGTCCCCATAAGCACCAGATGTTTGAAATGTCAAAGGCATCTTTTGTGTGAAATTTCTTCTTCTTTCCCCCCAGTTTTGATGTAGACAGAGGTTGAAAGCTGCGTTCGAGATTTTCAATATCAACGGCGTTTGATTAGACAACACCATTCCAAAAAAAAAAAAAATTGCGTGTGGCCACAGTTGTCCTTTTCGTGGGGATTCAAGATAAACCCGTGAAGTTTTAGAACTCGACTTCTCAAGTTCCCTCCCTGAAATAACCATTCAAAATGTCACCATTCTCCAAAATCACAATCGTCTTTTGTTACTGAATTCACTAACTACAGATATAAACACTAACATGGCAAGAGAATCAAAGCTCAGAAGCTGGCGATGGCGTCTTCCCGCCAGAATCTTTCCCATCTTCTCTTTCCCGCCATATTCTCCGCAAGAATGGTTTCAGCGTGCTGAAACTTGGCAAATTCGTTAAGCATAAATATACTCTTAGGTCACTATAAAAGTTAAGCCTTCCATTACGAATCTACAACGAAAGACTACATCTCATAGACTCTATATATATCTATTTGCTACATTAGTTTATTGTCGCAGACATCAGCGACCAAGGATGTTGGAAATGGTCATCTCGTTCCTCGAGCATTCTGCCACTCTTTCTTCGACTTTTCTGGACTTCCCATAAGTGAATGCAGGACGTTTTGGCGGAGGAAGATGTGTCATTTCGCTGTTCAACATGACAACCACTGCCTGCATATCAGGTCTGTCAACGGGATCTTCCTCGATGCACAGCAGCCCGATGTGGATGCATCTCAGGGCACCATTTGACACTTCTATTGAAGGATCAACTACCTCCACGGCTCTCTCTTCTTTCCACAACTCCCATACCTGAAAACATTTCCTCTCCATGAAAGCTCAATGTACTATTGTGTTCAAAGGACTGAATTCAGATGTATTCGGATTTCAAGCAACCAGACTGCACTTACATAGCCAATCAAGCTCAAGGCAGGATCCTCCTGAGAAAACCCATTGATCTTCATCCCGGTCACGATTTCCAGCAACATAACTCCGAAACTGAAGACGTCAGATTTTACCGAGAACTTCCCTAGGTATGCGTACTCTGGTGACATGTAACCGCTGCAGAAGGGGGAACATGAAAATAAGCAAAATCTTAAGTTCACATTTCACAGTGGTACCTACATAACAAGATAACTTGTTATAGAAAAACACAAGACATACTAGGTTCCGCCAATTCTACTTGTCTTCCCTTCAACTTGGTCACCTTCCAATACTCTAGCCATTCCAAAATCGGAAATTTTGGGGTTCAGCTCTGCATCAAGAAGAATGTTGCTGGTTTTCAGGTCTCTGTGGATTATTCTGCACCTTGAGTCCTGATGAAGATATAAGATCCCACGTGCAACCCCGAGTATGATATTGAACCGTTTACACCAGTCTAAGAATGGGCTTCCTGTCTGATCAACTAAAGATGCAGAAAGCAAAAATCAGGATTCGTTCAACTTTCCTTTTGGCTATTCATTACCACGATGACTTACCGAAAAGAATTGAGTCCAAACTATTGTAGGGCAAGTACTCATAAACCAACATCTGCTCTTGTTCCTCAATGCAGCAACCATGGAGCTTCACAAGGTTCCTGTGTTGCAGTTTTGCAATAAGAAAGACTTCGCTTTTAAACTGTTCCAGCCCCTGCCTGGAATTGTTTGGTGATCTTTTTACAGCAACCTCTACTCCGGAAGAAAATTTGCCCTGAAATTGCAAAGGGGACCATTTAAGTTCAGGAAAGTGTCATATTTCCGTCTTTCAGATATTGCAAACACTATGTGGAGACACCACCTTGTACACTGAACCAAAACCCCCTTGTCCAAGTTTGTTGTCAGGGGAAAAATTGTTGGTAGCAGCTCGTATCGTGCTAAGGTTGAAGAAGGGTAGTTCTGGATAAATTTTACTCCGCTCGATCTCCTTGGTCGGCAAAGAATCTTGGAAGTAGTTTGACCCATCTTCACCCGGATCAAATAAGTTTCTGATCCGCCTCTCGTTTGCTGTCCTTGGATAATAAAAGCAAGGATGATTATTAGTCATCGGAGCGCAAGAAGTAAGAACACAACTTAAACGGATACCTTTGCTCTTCCTCCGCTTCTTTAGCCTCTTGAGCCACCAATAGGCAAGCAAGATGCCGACAAGCCAAACAGAAGCAAAAGATGGTATGAGAACAACTAACTTCAACTTAAGTTCACGAAAGCCACTAGATTGCAGTGCATAGTCAGCTGATCAAAAAGAACATACAACATCAGTAGATGTAAAAAAGAGAGCAGGGGAAGACACGAAGAAGCAAGCTTGTCTATGAAAATCGAACACCTCCAGATTTGATTACCTAGTTCACGAGCATCGACACGAACATAGATTGCAAGATCAAGGCCGGGCATGCTTACTGTATCCATTAGTTCTCCATGCCATGTCAAACAACCAGTCCCTTTGCCATCAATTTTAGTGGTAGCATATGCACAGCAGGAGCAATTCTTTCTACATTCTTGCTCACAGTTCACTTCATTTAATCCCATGTCCACCCACACGGCTGCTGAAGTATCAGGAGCCTTCACATTTGCAACTCTCACAAACCCTTCTCCGGGCGCACAAAAAGATGAGGATTCTGACCGCTTCCTGACACACCCACCGAATGCATTTCCTAGAAGAAACTTGCTTGGAGACTTTAGTTCATAACCAGGTAAACAAACACATTCAGAAAGAAAAGGGCTGCTTGGTTCACACTTTCCATAAGCACCACAGTAACCATAGACATCACATTTTTTATGGGTTACTGAATAGAACTCTTTCCACTGGCCATCAACTTCGTCCCACATCGCCGCCCCCATCGTTCCCGAGTTGTCCATAGTAGGAATCATTACAATAGAAGGATCACGAGAGTGAAACGAGAAACGTATCTCACGTTCATTAATTTCAAATAATTCTTCATATAACTCATGGTGTATGCGCCAGGCTGATGGGATGCTCCGCCAATGGGGGGTTGTACCACGATACAGAAAGAGCTGTGGCACGCCATTTGGGTTAAGCTTAAATGAGAAATCACCTATTCCAGGGTCATCTGGTGACCTCCATGAAGTGATGAAGCGGTTTAAACCAGTTTCCTTATCCAGACCTAGTTTCATGCCAGGTAACAAGGTGTGAGTAGGATGATTAAAGCTTTGCCACACAATCATTCTGTTAATTATACCCTGGACCAATACTAAATTTCCTGAATCTAACAACCGAGCTAAACATGGCCCTTCTGCAAATTTTTCCCTCGAAACATTTGCAGACCATACTGGTAACTCTTGATCTAAGCTGCTGTAGAGAGAAAGGTTGCCATATCCATCGCTTGATAGAACTCCTGAAGTGCCATTGATGGGATTGTTCCTGTTTGCTACCCACACAGGAGCTTGTCCTGGCTTGTTGTGATACCAAATCCCCAGATATCTGTTGCTGGATCGACCAGGGCTGAAGAACCCTAAAGCGAACTTACCCCCTTTGGAGATGACCAAGCTTCCATCCTTGAGTGACCCATTAGCATGTATAGTGTCATTGAGAGCAAAGCTTGTACCTTGGAAAAGAAGAAACAGAGCAAGCCTTGAAGCCCCCTTGAAAATTTTAGCTCTAGCACCATTTCTCATCCTCCCCAGCAAAGCAAAATTGATGGCATAAGGAAAGTCCACAACAGCAGTAAACACAGCAGGATGAAATATCTGCACCAACCGGCTGCCATGGTATTTAGTCTCCATAAATAGGAGACGTTGAAATGTAATAGGGCTCTTCAGACTCTTCTAACGAAATTTCTTCTTTTTCCCCCCTTTCCCCGTAGGATATAGACGAAGGTTGAAAAGCCACGTCGAGCTTCAGCTTCAATGGCGACAAAACGTCAAATCCACGCCCAACATTGAGGTGGCCATTCATTTCCTTTTCGTTGTTTGACTAATTGGGATTCAAGATAATCTCGTTAAGCAAACCGTGGGGTAGCCATTCGAAATATCAATATTCTCCGAAATCGCAATCGTCTGCTTCTTTCGCTAACCACATACTTCATTACCAATTGTAAGTACTTACATGGCCGGAAGGCATGCCAAAGCTTTAGAAGCTGGCGATGGAGAGATTCCCACCGGAATCTTACCCGTCTTCTTACCCGCCATATTCTCCGAGAGAATGGGATCATCGAGCTAAAACTTACGAACTCGGTGAAACTAGGAAGAACCCTAATTCTTCAGATGTATCTCCAGCGAAGTGACTCGGCGATCAAATTACCCTGAAATCGAAGGACGGAGCGAGCCACTCCCGCCGGAGGGAAGACGCTAGTTGTCTTTAATGATGGCAAATTACACTTTCATATACACAACGTTCGAAGTATACAAGATAGCCATAAGTTTTTGGTTGTTTGACAAATCTACTCATTTCTGTTACAAACTTCAACAATGTTAGAGATCCTGCCAATTAAATCGATGCGACTCCGCTCACTCCTCGTGACGTTATTCAAGCACAAATTATATCTCTACGTGGACTGTGGGGTAAGAGATGACTTAAAAGGTTCAAAGAGAGATTGGGAGCATTTAAGGTAGGTGAAAAATGCTCTACAAGGAAGGCTTATTTGATGCCAAATCGATTGGCATATTATATAATTCATGTGGTCCAAAAATGAATATTTGGAATCGACGATACAAAGACAAATGAGATCATTCTTGATGGAAACGTTGTTACAATCCATGGACCAAGACCGTGTGAAGATGGGCTTGAAAGAAGGGTATTCGGCCTAGGAGTCCATATGGTGTGAACGTAAGGTGTTAAAGCAAGGTGTGAACATAACTACATAACTGTGAGAGCATCCACATCAATGCAATTAACTTGTAATTGCATATGCAATTAAATATTATGTTTAAATTATATAAAATAAAGTAAAAGAGAATATAAAAAATAAACTAAAATAAAAAAATCTCCATTTTTTAGTCTTTTTTACTTGCAATTGCATTTATTGCAAGCTTGCAAATATGCAATTGGTAGTCACATCAATGCAATTGGGGTTTGCAATTGCAAACACCCATGTCATGTCATTTTGCAATTGAGAATGCAATACCAATGTGGATGTTCCAAAGAGAATAAAAGGTGCCAATGAAATATCAAGTGTGAACATAATGGGCGGATTTTAAGGATAGAAGGGTTGAAAAAGTCAAGTTTGTTTCCTTTTTTCCATGACTTTGTTTACTTGTTACTTAAGAATTTTAGCTATCTTTCTTAATCTTCAATTTGATTTTCGTTGCCTATTTAAGGAGGCCAAGTTCTATGTAAATTTCATCAAATTTCATTAATCAAATTGAGAGTTTTCGAGTTCAATTGTAAACAAGTTGTGTGAGTCTTCTGTCAACGAGGTCCAAAAGAGGAGCAGATGTCTCTTATCAACTAGAAATCGCATCTAGTTACGGCGAGTATCGACTATATTGATTGGTCCTTTCAACAGGTTCGGAATTGTTTGATCAATTTCCGCAAATTATCTTTTTATTTTCATGTTATTGAAGAAAAAAGAAAAATGCTAAATTATTCGACGTGTGCAACTATGCATATTTGGTTCGTATTCGAGTGAATTCTTATATTTAGTTCATATCCGACTAGGATACCAAATTGACACATATGTGAGCGACAACTTGTTTAGTAAATTCAACCACTATTATCCATGTCATCTTTTTAAGCCAGCATAATCATATATTGGGTCGATATGATTCGGAATTCATTTGAAAGCTATGACGGGCAAATAATCAAACGCTTGGTGTGCATAACTCCAAAACTGCAAGTGAAGGAACAAGCTCCTGGAATTGAAACAGAGTTTTGGATCACGTATTTTCAACAATATTAAGTGTGTACAATCTTCTACATCAGCGAACTGGAACGACGAAACACAGTACTGCTGCACCAACTGGACCTCGCAACGACGAAGCATCCGTTTGCACAAATCCCGCCAGCATGCTCAATTCATTCCTATGGAAACAGAAGGCATTAGGACGGAACAAGGAGGATCTTGCCGATATGCTGGCTACTCTCAATCAGCTTATGAGCCTCGGCTGCCACAGAGAACGGGAAGACCTTGGACACAATAGGCTTAACTTTCCCGGCTGCAATTGCCGGCCACACATTCTTCTCCACCTCTTTTACAATGGCAGCTTTGTTCTCCGGAGTTCTGTATCTCAAACCAGCCGCTGTAAAAGAAACACACCAGAACCAGAACCAGACGCATATATACCAACTCAGATCTCGCACTGAGAAAGTTAAGCAAATTCGAAACCAATGTCAATGCTGTCATACCTTGCACTGTGAGGCGCTTCGCAAACAGAGTAGGCAGGTTCATCTCCGCCTTAGCTCCACCCATCAATCCGATGATAAACAGCCTGCCGTCGAAATTCAAGCTGTCGAGGTTTCGCTGGAAGTAGGATGCCCCAAGGCAATCCAGAATGACATCAACTCCTGCCACACAATAAGTAGTCAGCATTTTGCAAAATCAAGAATACAAGGCTGCTCATTCATCTACTTAAAAAGGTTATGTCAACAAGCACAAAGTATATACCTTTTCCATCAGTTTCTTCCTTCACTCGGGCCACGAAATCCTCAGACTTGTAGTTGATGCAAACATCAGCTCCGAGATCTCTGCACGCCGCTAGCTTCTCCTCACTCCCTACGGATTTGGGGAAATGGCAAGTTAGCAAAAGTTAACTCCTGTCCCCCTTTCTAAACCTCTTTCTGCTAGTTGTGACGTTTGTAGCCAATTTGAGAATTTTAGTTCCATTTGGCCGTCAAATCTCATAGAGCTTGCTACAAACACAATCAATTCGAAATTCGGAGTAGAACTCTATAGAAATGAGAATGGATTTCCAAGCGCGCTCTAGGGTTTTCAGCTGCAAATTGAATTGAAAACTGGAAATGGAATTGGAACTGGAAGTGGCAAACATACCTGCAGTGATCAAAACTCGAATCCCTAGATGTTTCGCTATCTGAATCGCAAACGTCCCAATCCCGCTCGACCCGCCATGAACCTGTAAACAATTCCAACAAAACGTTTCGCTAATTCCTCTTCCCCGTCCGGCGAAAGAGAGAAAGAGAACTAGAAGCTAAACATTTACCAGAAGCGATTCGCCGGGGGAGAGCCGACTAGTCATGAAGATCGTTGACCAGACAGTACACGCGACCTCAGGGAAAGCGGCAGCGTCGGTCAGAGAGATGCCATCCGGTACGGGGAAAACTTGCGCCGCCGGAACCGCCACTTTCTCCGCGTAGCCTCCGCCGCTGAGGAGGGCGCACACCTGATCGCCGATTTTCCATCGGGAAACGCGGCTCCCGACGGCTTCGATAGTGCCGGAACATTCGAGGCCGAGGTGCTCGCTAGCGCCCTTGGGAGGCGGATACTTGCCCTGGCGCTGGTTGGTATCGGCGCGGTTGACGGCGGTGGCGGCGACCTTGATCAGAACTTCGTCGTCTTTGATCTGTGGATCGTTGACTTGCTGGAGTTGCAGGACGTCCGGCCCGCCGGGAGATGTGATCACCACCGCTTTCATTTTCGAGCTCTCCGTTCACTTTTTTGACTTACTCTGGAGCTCTGAACAGTGGCAGGTTTGTGAGAGGAGACTGGAGAGGATATACAACAACGATATTAGTTTTTCATTTTTTTTCTTTTTGAAAAGGATAATTTAATTAAAAATAAATTAATTACCGCGCATATTTCCACCACCACGACGTCGTTTAAGCAAGCCGGGAAACCTTCTTCATCGGTCGCGCAGTGTGAGCGCCTGAACTGCGAGAGTGCGAGTTACATTACATACCCCTCCTCCTCCCGCCATTGCAGCCTCCTCCGAAATCTCTCTCAGCCCAGCTCGCCGGAAATCCGCCGCCAGAAAAAACCTGCAACTGCTTCTGTCGGTAAGAAACTAAGAATCGGTTTCCACTCCTGCTTTCTCTTCCCTTTCTTCGTCTCAAATTTCTGTCAACACTTGCATATGAACTTCATCAAATCGAGGAGGCAGCTCAACTGTATTAGCAATGAGTAGCTCTCCGCTGCTGTGGATATGGAGAGCTCTTCTCCTTCTCCAGTTCGTAACCGGAGTTCTCGGCTTGGGAAAGGAAGGTCACTACTCACTACGCTGTTTGCAAAATCGCTGAGGCGACTGGCGAGTAGCAGTGTAGCACTAACTCTCGGCTCTTGTTGCGATTGATCTGATTGAGATTTGAGGCAGCGATCGTAATCTGTGCTCTCTCTCCGATTTCAGGCGTATCTGAACGAAGACGCGATGATGACGGAGGTGAAAGAACTACTTCCGGAGTACGCCGAGGGCGATCTGGCGAGTCTTTGCTCTTGGGCGGACACCATGAATTTTCGCTATCACTGTAGTAGCGCTCTCCACTACGTCGATACACCGGAATTCCTCTGCAACTACAAAATTTCCCGTTAAGTTTATTCCATTGATGGAATCTGGTATTTGAATTTTGAAGAGACGGAAAACGCCATTGCTTAATTACTTTACCACACAACCGTTCCTTTGTTGCAGGAGTTTGTCATGACTAACTGTGAGCAGTTATTTGGCTCCTCTAGTGTGTGATACCATGATATATGCTTTGCCCTTTTAGTGTTGTTAAAGTGATTTTGTTCTGGGCTAGATTTGGTGATTTGTTGCAGACAATCTAACGGAGGCACTGCTGTTCTTGTCACATTTTGTTGGGGACGTTCATCAGGTTCGTGCTCTCTATCTATGCCTATGCGGTGCTTTATTCTCTCATTTTTCGCTGAAGAATAGGAGTTCCTATGCTGTGATGACAATGTTGTGTACTTATTTAGTTCGTGTTTATCATGGATTGTATCAGTGACTTCTTCCGGGTTTTTTTCCAGCCCCTACATGGTTTTCTGGGAGGTTTGGGAGGAAACACAATCATAGTTCAATGGTATACTAGAACGGCTAATCTACATCATGTAAGCTTCTTCTGCTGATGTATCCAGATGGTCTGTCACAAAGATTTAAACTTCTGTTCTTGGCAATTTCAAAACTGATTACCATGCTATGATTGTCTCTCGGGTGTTGTATACGAGCATTATTGAATCCACCATGGACGCATTTTATAATTTAGATCTCACAACCATGATTGATTCGATTCCGAGTAATATAATGGTAGGTTTACGTAACACTAACTGTAATGGCATAGTAGTATCTAATTGTCTTTGCACCTGCGTTTGATTTCCTGATATCGATGTCTCGTATCTCATAATCTCAACAGGACAATCAATTGCCATCGTGGGGAGACTGTGAGGGGAATCAAACATTCTGTCCAAATGTGTATGTGATTCTATATCTAGTAGCACTCATAGCTTTTGTTATCTGCATCAGATGTTTAAACATCTAGAAATTGGTCAAGATGTATAAAAACATTCACAACATACATAACTGGCTAGCTTATTATTCAGAGGTGAGAAAATGCATTGATAAGGCACTGGAGAATCTAGTTAAGGCATATGTGTCGCTCTCTACTTATCTAAGATCTAAGTCTTCAGCATGAATTAGTTTTCACTTGAATTTTTCATTGGGACCTTCATTAGATGCACTGTCATGTTAAATGCACATGCGTTAAAGAACTGAATTCATGCATCTCTTAGAAGATCAGACATCGGTGATTATGGTTTCTTCTTTGAACTATGCAGGTTTGCTTCTGAAAGTATCAGTTTGGCGTGCAAGTATGCTAACCAGAATGCTGCACCAGGAAGCAGCTTGACTGGTAACTCCTCAATTAACTATTGTTGACCGTGCAGATGAAACAACTAAATCCCAAAATATTTTTGAAGCTGCCAAGTTAGACGTGGAGGCATGCTGATCTGAGATATTCATGTTTTGCAAAATGCATATTTTTCCACACGATATCTTGTTCTTTGACCAACACCTCGCTCACTACTTGAGCTGGCAATCTGCTTCTATCATTGTGTAGTTCTCCTCCTTTTTATGCGTTATACAGATGAGTACTTCCTTTCTCGGCCGCCTATTGTGTAAGGACGGCTGGCCCAAGCTGGTGTCCGTTTGGCTGCTACCCTCAACGGCATCTTTGCTTCCAAAGTACAAATTGCTGAGTCACGAAGATAAAGCCCATCATGGGATAAGAAAGGAAGCTACGATGAGAGTCCATATTAGATGACAGGTGTTAGGTAATTTTAGTTCAGATTTCAGAGAATAAGCAAACATATGCAGTATGATCTGTAGCTTCAGCATTATTGGGCGCCTCTCATAGGTTAGGCAGGCTAATTAGTGAGCCCTTAGCTACTATCTATTGACTAACTATCTCAAACTCTCACATGGAATGAAAAATTCCTGTAGAATATACTCTGTCCTGTTGTATTGCTTAGGATGAATGTAAAACTTTAAGGACACTCAAGATAAGGGGAAGTTGAATCTTGTACTCAATGATAACCGTTTTATTAATAGGACATATTGACTGTCATCACATGTTCATTGCTGTACCCTTATTGTATATAACTGCTTGTGCATATATGTAACTGAAATTTTCGTTTGCCTTTCTTCTTTTTGTATTTTCTTAGTTGCTGTGTGGCAGGGCAGCATTTGGCCACCTGGTAACTTGAGAAAGGACAGAAGAAAAAAAAACCCTTGAAGAGAAATGCAGCCATTTGGTTTATTTCTGTTCATAGCTCTGGCCGTGATCTTGGTGCCTGGAGCTGTGAGCTGGAGCAAGGAAGGGCACATGATAACATGTCGAATTGCACAGGTACGTTGATCGTGTTCCTTTTCTTTCCTTTTTGCATTATTCCGCCATGCATCCACCTTTGTTTCGAATTGTATGGTAATGCTTATGCTTTCACTCGAACTCTTTCATTACCAGTTGGGATCTTCTTTCCTTTCTGTCTTCCTTCCAGTTAGTCATATGTCTGTCATTCAGGTCCGAATGAATTGTCGGGTCGTAATGGATGGGTGGTCGTAGTGTCACAAGTGTTACAAATTTATAAACAGGTCTAGTTTGAATCGCGTCAATGGGTTGGTTGGGTCATACTGAATCATGGGTCGAGCAGTTTTGATCATTTTGGGTCATGGATCACTGCAAACCAGTTTGTGCTGATCGGGTCTGGATCTGGTTAAAAACCGGTTTCCTCGCCTCCCCAGTATCTGCAGCCTTAAGCGAGGAGTTTCTCTCTTGCCTTTTACATCATTTCTTGTTTACCAAAAGCATGATGAATTGTTGAAAGTGTTGTGCACCCGCAACCAATTTTTCTATTTTTGACAATTTGACACGCCACAACTAACAAGCCTCTACCTAAAGCAAAGACTTTTGTTGTAAATCTATACATGTTACAGAATCTGTTAAAGCCGGAAGCAGCACACGCCGTGGCACAACTGTTGCCTGAAACTGTGAACGGCGACTTGTCAGCGCTTTGCGTCTGGCCGGACCAAATCCGGCATTGGTATAGATACAGGTGGACCAGCCCACTTCACTTCATCGACACCCCTGACGATTCCTGCACCTTCGACCATTCAAGTAATCAACTTCAACAAAGCTTGATCGAACCAACTTTCTCTCGTACATTTAATCAGTTTGGAATGTATTGAATAAATTATTTGCACTTCAGGGGACTGCGTTAAGGATCGTTGCGTAGCGGGTGCGATTCAGAACTTCACCTCTCAGCTCTCACACTACAAAGAAGGCAGCACGGATCGACGATGTAAGCATTACGAGGCTGCTATAATCTCACATGTTAATTGATCTGTTAGCCTAATGAATTACTACAATCACTCATTAAAATTCGTTAATCTCGCAGACAACTTGACAGAAGCGTTGCTCTTCTTGTCGCACTTCATGGGTGATATTCACCAGCCTCTTCATGTTGGCTTCACTTCTGACGAAGGCGGCAACACCATAGACCTGCGCTGGTTCCGCCACAAATCCAATCTCCACCATGTCAGGATCTCAAATCACATTTTCTTTCCCACCTCCAACTCGTTTTAAACAGATTAATAATAATACCTTTTATCGATTGGTCGATCGGTGCTAAATGAGTCCGTTACGTTGATGGTGGCAGGTATGGGATAGGGAGATCATCCTTCAAGCTCTCAAGGATTACTACGACAAAGACGTCGACCTCCTCCAGCAAGCAATCGAAGGAAACTTCACCGACGTGCGTAAATCAACACTCCACTTTTGAATTGTTAATTTTGTTCGCCTTTCTTTTTGGTTTCTTGTGCTGTAAGTAAGATGAGGGGTCGTGTTACGTTTTGGAAAATGGCAGGGTTTATGGCATGACGATCTGCTGTCGTGGAGAGATTGCGACGATCTGCTGGAATGTCCTGACAAGTAATGATTTTCTCCCTCCTCTCTTCAATCATATAGAGGAAATTTCATTCATCGGCGCGTAGTAACTTCGGGTGTCTCTTTACGTTTGGCGTCTGTAGATATGCAGTGGAGAGCATAACCATAGCTTGCAAATGGGGCTACAAAGGCGTCAAGGAAGGTCAAACTCTATCAGGTAAAAAAAACTTTGTTTCCAATTCTTGGATCAAACTCTTATCAGAACCAAGTCAGCCGATCTGGATCGACAATTTCCACCTTTGCAGATGAGTACTTCGAGTCGAGAATGCCAATCGTGATGAAACGTATCGCGCAAGGTGGAGTTCGATTAGCTATGTATCTGAATACCCTTTTCGGAGACCCTGACAACGAGCAAGTAGCTGCTGGCTTCGCTTACCCAACATAAAGAAGGACGGAAGGAAGGAAGGAATTCGTTTGGTAAAAATCAACCAATCTAACAACTCCATGAGGTACAGAGATCTAATTAACTACTCATGAGGTGTGGAGGGATTAGCGAATTTAACCGCAGCTTGATTTGTAAGTGACTTGCATTAGGGGAAACAAAAGGTGAAGTATAGTGATGAAATAAAGAGGGGGTGAAAACCTACCCATGTAAATTTGATTACCTCTTACCAGTTTATTTTTACTGTTATACAAGTTTATTATTTGTGATAAAAACAGTTGAATGTAACATAGAAGATAGAAGAGGGATAATATTTGTAATTCTGTAACTCCATGCCCATGCATTATCAGTTTTACTTTTACCATATGACTGGGACAAGTACTTGAATTTGGAATGGATGATTGATTTAGCAGTGATGTATGAGTAACAACAATTATCAATTTTTCATTTACAAATAGCATACCATAATGGCAGTAATATCCCTGCATTAGCGAAATCTTTTGGTATTGGACTGTAATTTTTCATTGCTCCTGACTTTTTTTTATCATAAAGAATGTCATGTAGTTAGTGTTGATTTACACAAATTTCATGATATTTCATTTAGTCAACCACTTTGATGAGTAGAAGCCTAAATCAGATCGCAATGTGACAAGCCCCTACCATTAATTTTTTGTTGCATACTCTCCGCTTATTAGCGAAAAGATAGGTTTGCATTTTACAATCGTAATAAACTTCGGAAACAAATTAATTTATATGAAAATGAAAAATGATTTGATTCATGATGTAGATTTGAGCGTTACATTCACGGGAGCTCCAACTTTAACGCGCTCAACGTAATGAAGTAATAGAACCGATAGAAAGATAAAAAAACGCTCGCAAAATAGATTCAAAAGCGGAGCCAGAAAGGGATGTGGATGAAATTCCAACCAGGCAACAATTCATGCGAAAACCACAAGAGAAGCCCACATACAGGAAGTTCGTTAGCACTAGCCGACGGAAAATGAAGGTTTTGATATGTCTAGGGTTTTAAAACCATGGTTATGTAAAGGTTTTGGTTTCATAATGGACTTCAAAAATTCCATTGTTTCATAGATTTCATACTGGATTTTGAAGATTTGTATGCATGAAGTGCAAACCTTTATTGTCCTTATTGGTATGAGAGAAAAAGAAAATGGGAGGGGTAGATTGGTCATAAATCATGGACTTTGAAGTCCATGATCAATTCTCACTCAAAGGGGTTGGATTTTCAAGTTTGTAGGGCCCATGAATTTGGACCTTCAAACTCCGTGGGTCCGCGAATTTGTTGCCCCCTAAATACTTGATTGATCTAAACCAATCACCAAATCCATCAAACAAACAATCCTTAATCTCCATGGTGATCGATAACAAGAGCTCGACTATAGATATTTCGTCGCTAACTCATGAAACCGATAACAAGAGCTC
This sequence comes from Linum tenue, assembly GCA_946122785.1. Classification (NCBI taxonomy): domain Eukaryota; kingdom Viridiplantae; phylum Streptophyta; class Magnoliopsida; order Malpighiales; family Linaceae; genus Linum; species Linum tenue. The sequence goes on from CAMGYJ010000004.1 coordinate 62,495,223, forward strand.
GCTCCGGATCTGTCGCCACTAACTCATGCAAATATATTCAAATGGTGAGTAGTAGTGTAGTGCATGATCCAATTGCTAACTCATGAATAAAACACAACTTGATCATATCACGATTGATGCATGATACATTGCTACTACAAGAGTAAGTATCGTCCCCATAATATTTGCATGAGAAAGCGCTCAAAATAACTTGGCTTGTTAATTTAGTGGCAAAAAATGTCATCTAGTTGGCTTGTTATTTGTTTATTTCTCAATATTTTTCTTCTTAGATTATCGAGAATAATAAACCAACTAGGCCTTCAAATTCGGTGAGCTTGAAAAGTATTAGATTGTATCCCCTCTATAGCATAACTAATCCATTTGGCACAAAGAAAAAATATGAGATATTGAAGGAAATTAAAGTAATTCAAACACACCGAATTCATTGTAAAATTGAACGATAATTTTTGATCCTCAAGTGGTTAATCAAGGTATGTAGCCATCAATATATTATTTCCGATTTTTAATTAATTAACAGCATTATCTTAATTAGCAAAATGTTGTGTTATTAGAGAATGACGATGTTATCAAGCAGATGAGGAACTCTGACTTTGGGGTATGGTTAATGTTGTTTAATTTGCTATTTCACGTTTAAGTTGGTTATGCTACTGCTGATGGTTTGTCGTGTTGCTACTGCAGAATGAAGATGTTATCAAGCAGTTCTATCGTGCTTCTGGTCAAGCTGAGATCTTCCTTGTCCAAGTATCCAATATTAACATTCATTTTCATTTCAATGAACTTTGAGTTAGTAATTCGTTTTGTTTTATTTTTTTCCTTATCGTAAACCGTTCGTTAGTTGCGTCCATCTGTTATCCTTACTTTGTAATGATAGTTCATACCGGTTATTTTATCTTTGAATACATGTGTAGATGTCATATAAACTCTTTATTGAACATCTGGCACTTTTTACTCTACCTCAGATGCTTTGTTACAAGAACTCTTCATTGCTCTCTTCCAATTTATGGAAGCAGTTACAAGCCACTCCACTTATATATTTTCTTCATCTCTTCCAATTTCTGGAAGCAGCAGCTGATCCTCTATTTAACGGCGACTACCCACCTCTTACAAAATGAATAAAAACCAATTACACACCTACACCGAATTCTCACCCTTCATCATTTGCAATTACTAAATCGACCTAATTAACATGACAACCAAGATAACCATAAAAAAAAGACGGATACGAGTATACTCAAATATCCATTTTTCGTTGCTCACCCTTGATTTGACGAATCAATCGAAATAGTCAACGTGACCCCGACCTTCAACAAACGTATGGAATTGAAATTCCCAAATCGTAAAGTTCTTCGAATTCAGACAGGTGTTCAGATTCCATAGTCGAAAGTTCTGATACCATGATAATCAAAACGTAGGAATAGACTGAAACGGAAAGTACAAAACGGAGCAGACATGTTTACGTGGGTTCCTTGATACGGAGAAAAAGCTAGTTTCAAAATACACAAACCGAACCCAATAATCCCAAAACCAAACCGAAAGGAAAAAAATAATTAAACAGAAGGCCTACAATAACAACTGATAGCCTATTAATCGAATAATCCACTCGATCTTTTCATAGTAATTCCACATCGCAATCCAAGTTCCCGGCGAGAGGTCCGGCCGCCGGCGGGGAATCCCCGATCGTAACCGGATGACAAGCAGCCCGAATCGACCCCTTGTGTCCCTCATCCTTCCCTTTCTTATTCAGCCGCCGAAACGAAGCGAGTAGCTGGAACCCGAAATCCCCGGAGGACCTCATCATGACGTCATCCTGCACGGACCCCGAGACATTCGGATGGAGGCGCAGGTTAAATATGGAGTGGCTGTTTGCATAAAACGGCGGCAACCGAGCGACGGCGATCTGCTGCTGCTGACCGCCGCCGGCCACGACGGAGGCCTCGAAGGCATCGTAGTGGACTCCGTCGGCGTCCTCCTCCTCGCAGGATGGGAACTCCACGTCGACGGCGAGCTGCAGGACCCCGCTGTCGGCCGAGTGGTTGCCGCCGCCGCCGCCGGCGGTGATGAATGAGGAAGCGAGCATGACTCCCGGCGTCGAACAGAACTTGTCGTGATCTCTAATGTTCTGTCTCACAAAGAGTGCGAAAAGGGTCATCAATCCTGCGAAGTACAACAATATGCAGAAGAAGACTACTTTGAACCATGTGGGGAGAGGGGGCGTCGTCGTCGTCCCTGCTTCTGGGTCGAAGCCGCCGGCGATCACACCGTCGTCGGCTGGTGCTACTTTCATGGTTCGTTGGCCTCTTTCTCTTAGCGATTTTCGGAATCGGGTAGAAAACTAGGGCAGGCGCAGCAGGTAATAGTATATGGATGGCTAGTCATTAGAGTTTATGATTAATTACTTTATTAGGAGCATTAGAGTTTGAGTCGATCACTAGTCATTCAATACAAAAGGGTCACAACGGGTGGGGTGCTGAAGTCTTTCCGTGTTATGGATGGCTATCTGGACATTATTCTAATGGTTATAAGGCCATCTCCATCCAAGAATTAATTTAACAATTTTCAAATTGTTAAATTAATTAGTAATTACTTTATTAGGAGCACTAGAGTTTGAGTCGATCGCTAGTCATTCACTACAAAAGGATCACTAATGGTTATAAGGCCATCTCCATCCCAGAATTAATTTTAACAATTTTCAAATTGGTTCCCACAGCCAGATCAGCAACTTTAACCGTTATTAGATCTAGCAATTTCCAACCATTTCTATCTCTCCAATTCTTTAGCAATTTTTATTGATGAGACCTACAATATATCCATATCATTTATCACTTTTTTTTTAATAATAATTTTGTATAATTAATAATAGATAATGTATTTGGAAATATTCCGTTTATGCAAAAATAAGGGTTTAGTAAATTATAATCTGATTATAATATATGAATATTTATATAATTAATAATTAATTGAAACAAGTATCGTATAATAAATATGAAATTAAAAAATTTGCCTATTTTAAGATAAGATGTAGACACACTAATATTTATCATACCTTGAAAATTATATTGAATATACAACAAGCCCAAATACATATATAACACACTCATCAAGGCATAACGGATATTAAAATGATAAAAATTATAGAAAGAAATAAAAAAAATACTAGATTACTTGTCATCTTCCTGTCCTCCAAACCTATTCCAAATTTCTTCAGCTAAATCTGCTTGAAGTTGGTGGTTTTTTTTTATCTATCATGTATTCTTGAATAATTCCAGAGATACTCTTCATACTCTGGAAGCCGGGTTAGGAGAAATTATTGGCATCGATACGCTCAAATTCACTCCATCGTCATTGTAATCAAAATGGCATCTTGCACAATCATGCTATGCATGAGTATACATACTCTCATTATTTTTCCAATTGTCTTCTTGCACACCGTATTCATGACGTATTACTAACGATAGCAAATCGTGATTAGAGCACCGTAAATGCTCTCTCCACATTTTTTCTGGCTGACTCTTGCTTCATAGCAAATAATTGATGTTTAGGTCCTTGAGGAAGTGGGATCGGCTTGACGAAGGTTGCCCATCAAAGATTTCAGACGATTTTTCCGATATGCCATCTTCTTTCGATTCTGGAGGCTGTAGATCACGGAATCAGGCCGATGCTATTCTCCACCGATAATGAAGTATATTGATCCTATTCTCCACGTATGTTAAGCCCATTAAGCACCGACTTGGGCCAATTTATTTTGGGATGGCATTTTTGTAATTTTTTGGGTGATGAAAGGCCATTTACTTTGGATATTGAATGCTACAGATCACTGATTCGGCCTGAGGCTAATCTTCAACGATGATTAAGTCCATTGAGCACCGATTTGGGCGGATATATTCTCGATCACATTTTGGCATATTTCAAAGGGGTACCATCAAAGGTTTCGGGCGATTTTTCCGAAATGCCATTTTCTTTCAATTCTGGAGGCTAAAGATCTCGAAATCAGGCCGAGGATATTCTCCACCAATAATTAAGTCTATTGATCCTTTTCTCCACGGATGATAAGCCCATTGTGCACCGATTTGAGCCAATTTATTTTCGGATGGCATTTTTGTAATTTTTTGGACGACGAAAGGCCATTTTCTTTGGATATTGAAGGCTACATATCACGGATTCGGCCTGAGGCTATTCTTCAACGATGATTATGTCCATCAAGCACCGATTTGCACGGATTTATTCTGTGTCAATTTTTGGCAGATTCTAAAGGGGTATCATCGCAGATTTCGAGAGATTTTTCCGAAATGCCATTTTCTTTCGAATCTGGAGGCCATAGATCACGGAAACAGGCCGAGGCTATTCTCCACTGATAATGAAGTCTATTGATCCTATTTTCCATGGATGATTAGCCCATTAAGCACCGACTTGGGCCAATTTATTTTCATATGACATTTTCGTAATTATTTGGGCGACGAAATGCCATTTGCTTTGGATATTGAAAGTTACATATCAAGGATTCTGCCTGAGGCTATTCTTCAACGATGATTAAGTCCATTAAGCACCGATTTGGGCGGATTTATTCTCGGTCAATTTTTGGAAGATTCCGAAGGGGTACCATCACAGATTTTTGGCGATTTTTCCGAAATGCCATTTTCTTTCGATTCTGGAGGTTATCTATCACAGAATCAGGCCGAGGCTATTCTCCACCAATAAAGTCTATTGATCCTATTCAGCACGAATGATAAGCCAATTATTTACCGATTTGGGCCAATTTATTTTCCGATGGCATTTTCGTTATTTTTTGTGCGACGTAAGGCCATTTTCTTTTGATATTGAAGGCTACAGATCACGGATTCGGCCTGAGGCTATTCTTCAACGATGATTAAGTCCATTAAGCACCGATTTGTGCGGATTTATTCCGGGTTAATTTTTGGCAGATTCCAAAGGGGTACCATCACAGATTTCGGGGGATTTTTCGGAAATGCCATTTTCTTTAAATTCTGGAGGTGCAAGATCACGAAATCAAGCCGAGGCTATTCTCCCGCGATAATGAAGTCTATTGATCCTATTCTCCAAGGATGATAAGTCCATTAAGCACTAATTATGGCCAATTTATTATCAGATGGCATTTTTGTAATTTTTTGGGCGACGAAAGACCATTTTCTTAGGATATTGAAGGCTACATATCACGGATTCGGCCTGAGACTATTTTTCAACGATGATTAAGTCAATTAAGCACCGATTCCGGCGAATTTATTTCGGGTCAATTTTTGGCAGATTCAAAAGGGGTACCATCACATATTTTGGGCGATTTTTACGAAATGCCATTTTCTTTAGATTCTGGAGGCTAAAGATCACAGAATCATGCCAAGGCTATTCTCCACCGATAATGAAGTCTATTGATCCTATTCTCCACGAATGATATGCGCATTAAGAAACGATTTGGGAAAATTTATTTTCGCATGACATTTTCTTAATTTTTTGGTCGACGAAAGGCCATTTTCTTAGGATATTGAAGGCTATAGATCACGGATTCGGTCTGAGGCTATTCTTCAACGATGATTAAGTCCATTAAGCACTAAATTGGGCGGATTTATTCCGGGTCAATTTTTGGCAGATTCCAATGTAGTACCATCATAGATTTCGGGCGAATTTTCCAAAATGTCCTTTTCTTTCGATTCTGTAGGCTAAAGATCACGGAATCAGGCCGAAGCTATTCTAAACCGATAATGAAGTCTATTGATCCTATTCTCCACGAATGATAAGCCCATTAAGCACCGATTTGGGCCAATTTATTTTCTGATGGCATTTTCGTAATTTTTTGGGTGACGAAAGGCCATTTATTGGGATACTGAAGGCTACAGATCACGGATTCGGCATGAGGCTATTCTTCAATGATGATTAAGTCCATTAAGCACCAATTTGGGCGGATTTATTCCTGGTCCATTTTTGGAATATTCCAAAGGAGTACCATGACAGATTTCAGGTGATTTTTTCGAAATGCCATTTTTTTTAATTCTTGAGGCTAAAGATCACGGATCAAGCCGAGGCTATTCTCCACCGATAATGAAGTCTATTGATCCTATTCTCCATTGATGATAAGCCCATTGAGTACCGATTTGGGCCAATTTATTTTCGGAAAGCATTTTCGTAATATTTTGGGCGATGAAAGGCCATTTTCTTTGGTTATTGAAGGCTGCAGATCACGGATTCGGCCTGAGGCTATTCTTCAACGATGATTAATTCCACTAAGCGCCGATTTTGGTGGATTTATTCCGGGTCCATTTTTGGCAGATTCCAATGGGGTACCATCACAGATTTTGGACGCTTTTTCTGAAATGTCATTTTCTTTCAATTCTGGAGGCTAAAAATCAGCAAATCAGGCCGAGGCTATTCTCCACTGATAATGAAGTCTATTGATCCTATTCTCCATGGATGATAAGCTCATTAAGAACCAATTTGCGCCAATTAATTTTTGGATGGACTTTCATAATTTTTTGGGCGACGAAAGGCCATTTTCTTTTGATATTGAAGGCTACAGATCACAGATTTGGACTGAGGCTATTCTTCAACGATGAATCCATTAAGCACCGATTTGGGCGGATCTATTTCGGGTCAATTTTTGGCAGATTCCAAAGGGGAACCATCACAGATTTCCCGCGAATTTTCCAAACTGCCATTTTCTTTCGATTCTCGAGGATTAAGATAAAGGAATCAGGCCGAAGCTATTCTACACCGATAATGAAGTCTATTGATCATATTCTCCACGGATGATAAGCCCATTAAGCACCAATTTCGGCCAATTTATTTTCGGTTTTCATTTTCGTCATTTTTTGGGCTACGAAAGGTCATTTCTTTGGATATTGAAGGCTACAAATTACGGATTCTGCCTGAGGCTATTATTCAACGATGATTGAGTCCATTAAGCACCTATTTGGACGAATTTATTCCGGGTCAATTTTTGGCAAATTCCAAAGGGGTACCATCACAGATTTCAGGTGATTTTTCTGAAATGTCATTTTCTTTCGATTCTTGAGGCTAAAGATCATGAAATCAGGTCGAGGCTATTCTCCACCGATAATGAAGTATATTGATCATATTCTCCACGGATTATAAGCCCATTAAGCACTGATTTGGTCCAATTTATTTAAGGATGGCATTTTCGTAATTTTTTGGGCGATGAAAGGTCATTTTCTTTGGATTTTGAAAGCTACAGATCACGAATTCGGCTTGAGGCTATTCTTCAACGATGATTAAGTCCATTAAGCATTGATTTGGGCGGATTTATTCCGGGTTAACTTTTGATAGATTCCAAAGGGGTACCATCACAGATTTGGAGGGATTTTTCCGAAATGCCATTTTCTTTTGATTCTGAAGGCTAAAGATCACGGAATCAGGCCGAGGCTATTCTCCATCGATAATGAAGGTTATTGATCCTATTCTCCACGGATGATAAACCCATTAAGCACCAATTTGTGCCAATTTATTTACTGGTGGCATTTTCGTAATTTTCTAGGCGACGAAAGGCCATTTTCTTTGGATATTGAAAGCTACAGATCACGGATTCGTCCTGAGGCTATTCTACAGTGATGATTAAGTTCATTAAGCACTAATTTACACGGATTTATTCTGGGTCAATTTTTGGCAGATTCCAAAGGGGTACCATCACAGATTTCGGTCGAATTTTCCGAAATGCCATTTTCTTTCGATTATGGAGGCTAAAGATCACGGAATTAGGCCAAAGTTGTTCTCCACCGATAATGAACTCTATTGATTCTATTCTCCACGGATGATAAGCCCATTAAGCACTGATTTGGGCCAATTTATTTTCAGATGGCATTTTCGTAATTTTTTCGGCGACGAAAGGCTATTTTCTACGGATATTGAAGGCTACAGACCACCAATTCGGCCCGGGGCAATTCTTCAACGATGATTAAGTCCATTAAGCACCGATTTGGGTGTATTTATTTCGGGTCAATTTTTGGCAGATTCCAAAAAGGTATCATCCTAGATTTCGGGCGATTTTTCCGAAATGCATTTTCTTACGATTTTAGAGGCTACAGATCACGGAATCAGGCCGAGGCTATTCTCCATCGATAATGAAGTCTATTGATTCTATTCTTCACGGATGATAAGTCCATTAAATACCAATTTGGGCCAATTTATTTTCGGATGGTATTTTCGTAATTTTTTGGGCGACGAAAGGTCATTTTCTTTCGATATTGAAGGCTACATATCATAGATTCGGCCGATTTTTCCGAAATGTCATTTTCTTTCGATTCTGAATGCTAAAGATACGGAATCATACCGAGGATATTCTCCACCGATAATGAAGTCTATTGATCCTATTCTCCACGGAAGATAAGCCCAAGTTTGGATAGATTCCATCTGTGAGGTAGTAGCCCAAATTGTAAAAATTTTCATTGACATTATAGTTCACTTCTGGGGCTCTCCCTTCTAACACTTCATGGAAAACCAGTGAGATATCTAATACATTGATGTCATTCAATGTACCTGAAAGACCAAACAAAGCATGTCATATTCATAGATCTTGTGAAGGTGCAGGTTCGAGCATAATGGTAGGAGTTTTATGATCTCCTCTAGCAAATTGGCCTTGCCATGCCACTACCTAGCATACAGTCTATACTACCTAGCATACCTAAAAAATCTCGTTGTTGGCCTACATGAAGCAATCTTTCGATATCTTCAGCATTTGGCCTCCTCAAGTATTCATCTCCGAAAGTGGCAATGATAGCTTTTACAAAACTTTTGACACATTTTGTTGTGGTGGTCTCCCCGATACGCAAATACTCATCAACATTGTCTGCCGCCACACCATCTGCTACCATGCCCATTGCTGCGGTACACTTTTGAAGGTGTGATAGACTTGCTCTGCCTATGGAATCAACAGTGTTTTGGAAGTAAGGATCATGATTCATGACACCTTCAATCATGCTAAGAAACAAATGTCTCCGTATTCAAAATCTACTCTGAAACATATCATTAGTGTATGTGGGAGTCTCCGAGAAGTACTGATGCGTGATAGCGGAATCTCGCGTATCGTGGAACTTGAACTCTTCTACAAAACTAAAGAACTTCGATAAAGATAGCTAAATTACTCTAATTTACTTTACTCTTATTCATTGCTTGATAAACTAAAGAACATACATAATTATAGACTTACTCTTATAACCCTTTCCCTCTCGAATACGGTAAACTAGTCCTAACCCAACAAGTAAACAATAACTTTCTCAACAAGACACAATAAACTGATACGAATAACCCAAATAACCCAACAATTAACTAACAATTAATCCTTAATGTCTAAGCCCACTCGGCATAAGGCCCATCGGTGCTATAACGGATGTTATAATGCACCAAAACTCCCCCCTGAAGAACTTCGTCCCCGAAGTGCAGGCGACTTCTTAGCCCGGATCGATCAAGAAGAAGCTTCCACGTAACTTGTGATGGACGATGGCGAGGTTTGGACTATCACACCCGCGCTTCCCGCACTGGCCATCGATATCCCTCCACCCATGAAGAACTTCGTTGGCGTTATTATCTTTGGACAAATGCTTCTCAAACCTATTCACGCCAACATTGACGGTTGATTTCCGTTCTGTCCTTACCGGATTGATACCATACAGTAACCCTCCGATCAAAAGGAACGAGGAGCTTTTGCCGGAACTTCCTCGACAACAGCTGGACTTGGTGATGTCGGCGTTGCTACAAGATGACTCCCGACGGCAGCGAGGGTCTTCCCATCACATCCACAAATCTTCCTCAAGTGGTTAATAAACGAATATATTATTTCCAATTATTAATTAATTAACGGCATCATCTTAATTAGCAAAAAGTTATGTTGTGGTATTAGAGAACGACATTCTTCCTCGTGTGGTTAATGAATCTTCATGACCCTGAAGTAATCCCACTCCAACCAGATGAGGTATTAGAACTTTGGGTATGGTTAATGTTGTTTAATTTTGCTATTGCATGCTTAAGCTGGTTGTGCTACGTACTACTACTGATGTTGTGTTGTACTGTTGCTGTAGAATGAAGATGTTAACAAGCAGTTCTACCGTGCTTCTGGCTGAGATATTCTTTGTCCAAACTTACCATTCCTTTCCATTTAATGTGAACTTGTTTGTTTCCTTCTCTTTTTTCCCTTATTTTAGACAGTTCATAAGTCCGTTAATTTCTCTTACTTTACAATGATAGTTCATACGGGTTATTTTATCTTTGAATACATGTTTTATGTTTAGATGCAATATAAAATCTTTATTGAACCTGTTACACTCTTTATTGAACCTCGAATGTTTTGTTTCACGAACTTTTCATTGCCCTCTTCTAATTTACGGAAGCAGTTACAAACCACTCCACTTATATGTTTTCTTCCTCTCTACAAATTTCTAGAAGCAGCAGGTGGTCCTCTATTTAACAGCAACCACCCACCTGTTAATGAATAAAAACCAATTACTGTTCAATACGACAAAATAGGAATAGCCTCATTTTTTGGGAAAACCCATTATTTATTGGGTTGTATTTTTAAGGCAAACAGTTTCGGATTAATAATTTGATTCGCCAATATTAGCATCAACTCTCATAATGGGTTACTTGCCGGCAAATAGGGTGGCTCTGAATCAGCTCCCTCCGCTGAATAGTTCGGTTGCGGGTGGCTCACCCTCCGTTTCCTGTATGTGGGATGGTGTGGTGTGTGCCGATTCACATTCAGCGGGAGGGATGATCCTGAAAGATGAAGGGGCTCGGTTGTCTTAGTTGGGGGTTGCGTTTTGAAAATATTGACGATCCTGTTTTGGATGAGAATATTGTCCTCCGGGAAGTAATTCAGTGGTGTCAAGACCGTGGATTCACTCACGTTCAATTTGAAGGTGATGCTAAGATGGTTATTGACAAGATAAATTCGAAGGATGAGCGGGATAGTCGTATTGGGGTCATTATTGAGGATTTTATACAATTGTTAGCGCTTAATAGTGGTTTCCATGTTCGATTAGGCTGGATTAGTAATAGGGTAGCCAATCTTGTGACTCAAAAGGTCCTTTCTTTGCCTCCGACCTCGTTCGTTCCTTTGATTTTTGTTCCTGGATTAGGTCCAGGGTGTAATCTCTAATCTTTTATTCAATTAATATGATTATCTTTTGTTAAGATAAAATGATTTGTGCCCAAGTTACTATTCATGAGGAATTAATTATATCATGCGAGCGAGTGTAAGGTGTACCCACCGCAACAATTATTTCACTCTCTTATGGTATATATAGTAGGTGAATATACGAACTAGAACAATGAAAGTTCTAAAAAAAACTAGTGGGCAACCGAGATACAATATGAGCCCCGCTCCCTTAGCTATAGCAAAACTAAGTCTAGTAAAAATGTGTGCGACCGCCGAGCCTCGCATCCTGAGACGCGGATAATTCCTGGATTTGCTTGAGCAAAGCCATGGCATTCATATCTAACTCTCCTAGCGAAGAAAAAGAAAAGGGCAGGAACATGTAACCAGTCGCCATGCACAAGTCCCGATATTTGACACACTTTTGCTGAGCAGCAACAGCTCGGCCAGGCATAAAACCACTTATCCCAGTCTGAGTCAAAGGTGAAGACCTAGTCGGAGAGATACATACATCTCGCCCCCTATCCCAGAAATAAAGTAGCAAATTTGCAGGACGAAGGGGCCCACCATGCCCTTCAACCAAACCATTATCAACCTCCCTAACGGCATAAATCCGGGACCTGTAACAGATGTCCAATAAGGTGTCATGAACGAGGTTATGCCAATGCTTAATGCCCACAGTATTAGCTAGGGGTGAACAAAAACACCCGCAAATCGACGCACCCGTCCAACCCGACCCAACCGACCCGTATTTATCACTAAAACTAAGATTAGGGCTGGATGAGGGTTTTCATTTGTACAACCCGCCTCTTTTGGGTTGGGTGTGAATTTTGAATTACACAACCGTAGAACCCGACCTAACCCGTGTTCCAACTATGAGTTTGTATCCAAAAAATATTTATGTCGTATGTAAACATATTTATGAGAAGATTAAGATATTTCCCCATGTTTTTCTCTCATGGTCTCCCTAATCTAATGCATTCTTCGGCTTAAAGTTTAGACGTAGATTTAATATAGCTATGATTCACGTAATCATTATTCTTGTGTACAATTTTTATAAAATAACATATTATGGATGGGTTCGTTTATAGCCTCTTTAGCCTATTTCGACAAATGCCGTGAAAAAACTAAACATATGTTGAAGTAAATCACATTTTATAAAAATTCAAACAACATTTGTGCATTTTGATACCTTTCACCTCAGTTTGTTCGTTTGAAATTTTAATTAGTTATATAATATGTTTATGGTGTAGAATAATTACAGTTTTGTGTTGGGTTGGATTTTTACTTAATAATATCGTCAACCCGATCCAACCCAATTAGAAATAAACCGTATGGTTTTTTTTTGGTGGGTTTGGATTTAGTATTTCCCAAACCGTAGTGCATGGGTCGGATGATTAAAATGACTAAACCCGGATCACCTGACCCATGTACACCCCTAGTACCAGCATAGGACACGACATGATCCCCAAAGACATCACCACAAAAGACATGTGAACAAGCAGAACATGGCTTAGACACCGATAACTACGGGACACCCAGTCGATAACTAAGCACACTACGATATGTCCTCCCATCCATAGTCTGGCCCAATCCAGTCATATGAACAACATGAAACTAATCAGAAGAGTGTGCACTCTACTAAGACTTACACAAAGCCACCTGACGCGTAGTCAACGAGAAAGCAAAATCTGAAGCAACAACAACCTTCGTGAAATATATGTCTATTAATTTCTTCATAAGTTTTGGGGCAGCAACTCCACTAGGTTTACGTAAGAGATAAGAACATGTAAACTCATAAAATGTGTGTAGAGCATTATCAAAAGCAGGGCGAGGAGATAGAATACCAAAGGACCTATGAGTTTAGCTTGCAACTTCGCAGATTGCAAATGGGATGCCCAAAAAAGCATAATGCATGACATCCCCAGCAGCATAAACCCCAAGCCCTCCTAAATGAAAATGGAAGGTGGCAAGCCGCAACTGCCAATCACCAAACCCGGTCCTAGAAGCAGTGACAATACGTTCTAAACTAGAACGAAGAGCTGCGTCAAAAGATAGCTGGGCCGACCCAAAAACATGAGGGGAGCAAGTCACACTGTGAGTCACCAATCTTCGCAACCAAGTCCATCAGCTCGACGGTCCTGATAACTCTCTTTGCCACAAGCTCACCGCTAAAATTAGGACAAAAACTAAAGGACCACCTAGAACAGTGACAATATGCAAAGGTCTGGCAATAGAGGCAGGGAAACACCCGTCCTAGGATCCTCAGTAGGCCAAGATGCACCAAATTTGAAATTATATCCAAATTACTGTAGGAGGTCCCATTATTTATATAATGTATACCATTTTATAGAGTTCATGTGTATAATTAATAGTCTAGATAATGGAGTTTCATGTGTAAAGCCTCCCCACGATGTACAATATTCACCAAACTTAGACGATGCTGGTTTGTTTTTTTCTTCTTTTTCCATTCCTAATTATTTATTTTTTGTCATATAATAATGAACCTGAAAATGTGCTAAATAAATTATTAATTTCATCTTTAAAATTATTAGGAAATGATGCTGGCCCTTGAGAGCTACAGGGAAGAAAATGTGCTCAATGGAAGATGATACTTTTTGTTCACATCACTTCAATTTGGAAATATGTGTTATTCATAGTTGGAGTCTCATGTTTTGGGTTGTTCTTATTCGACCCAAAAATAAAGGTTAAATGTGGCCCTTTTCAAGTATCTTTACTTTTATTTTTCAACCATTTCTTTTATTACCAAGTTTTTTTTCTTTTCTTTGATTCATATATATTAATATTTGTTATTGTTCATTTAAAGTTTTTTTTATTGTGCTAAAAGTGATCTATTTGTTCACATTTGGCTTTTATATAAGAATGTTTCAATCTTTTCTGTTATTCTTATCTTTTTTTTTTCCTATGATTTCTATCCCCTTATTATTTAAACTTATATTTTTCTTTAGTCATGTTTAGTTATAGTTAAAATTTTACTATCCATTAAGAGCTTGTTTTATAAATCATGATAACTTCAAGAGCAATAATTATAAAGGTTAAATATAGACCCTTTCAATTATCTTTATTTTTAATTTTCATTCTATTTTTATTCCTATCTTTTTTTTCTTTCCTTTGATTCATATATCCTAATATGTATTACTATTCATAAAACGTATTTTTGTTGTTGTTGTGGTATCGAGATGATCTATTTGTTCGTATTAGACTTTATACTCGAAGTTTTTAAGTTTTTCTTTATTCATGATCTTTTGTCATAGTTAAATACATAGATAGTTAACCATCTCCTGATTACAACCCTCTCGCTATTTTGCTCCTTCAGCTGATGGGAGGGCTCAATAGATGAGGAAGATCACAATAAAAAAACTGTAACACAAACCCCAGCAGATAAAATTTTGTTCCGACTGACAAGATTGGCATCCTTGGCTCCGATAAAGTGGCGATGACGATGCGCTCCAGACGATCGCTACAACATCTTCCTCTTGCAAACCTGGAGTACAACTGAGAATGCAGGTATTCCACTATCATATACAACTGAGAATGCAGGTATTCTTGACTTACTCTATGTACTCTACCTGCATACATGTTTAATAGAGTGTGGACTCTGTTGGATCGTGGAACAGAGAGTGCAGCCTCGTTGGCGTCATCAACTTGACGTCTCAAATCAGCCATGCGTTTCTCAAGCTTCTTGACATACTCTAGAAGCGAGTACAACTGAGAATGCAGGTATTCCACTATCATATACTCCCCATGTACTCTACCTGCACACCTGTTTAATAGAGTGTGGACTCTGTTGGATCGTGGAACAGAGAGTGCAGCCTCGTTGGCGTCATCAACTTGACGTCTCAAATCAGTCATGCGTTTCTCAAGCTTCTTGACATACTCTAGAAGCGACTAAAACAATGGAAAGTGACTATTGAGTGATGTAAATGAGAGAAAAAACTAATAGTAGCTGACTTACATCGGTCGTTGGAATTTCTCCAACGGCCGGCAGCTCATCCTGTACCCAAGGATCCGTCATAGGTTCGCTGAGAGAAACAAGCAGGCAGGCCCCTTCTGGCCAGATCGATTTCTCTTATTTCACTATAGTTGTGGCCTGCGGGTTTGATTTTATTGTCTCGTCAGCGTGGAGCAAAAAGAAAGAATTGGTGATGATACGTTCGTTCGCCTGAGATCGGGACTTAGAATTTTCCGATAGAGCGTATCGATGAGGAGCGGCATTGTCTTTTTTTTTAAATAATCACATGTTTGATAATTTTAGGATGAGACAAACAAATTAAACTTGCCAACTCCACTCTCCGATCTCTAATTACAAATGTTTCACTTTAAAAATGTCATCACGAGGCTTAATTGGTAAGCCTTCTAATGATGAGCAAGATGATATGGAAGATGTCGAAACAATTACCACATCCTCCAAAAGTAAGTTTGGTATAATATGTGATAATGATGAGTATTAAAGTGGTGCTTAAAGTTAGCTACTTAGGTGAAAGTAACCGAGTTTTCTTTTTCACTCCACGAGCTTTTTTATATAATTGATTCGGTAGAAGTGGATTGGATCCAAATTATACTTACTTATTGTTATTATCTCTGTTCACAAAAGATTTTTATTTTTATCTTTTTAGCATTCATGGATTATGTTTAAATCTAACTTCACTTAAGTTTTATTTGATCCTCGCTATCTCGTTTATATTCATTTTTTTCATAGACATGTGATTTTCTCTTGCCACATTGTGTCTGCGTAATTTTGCGCATTTTGTAACAGCGATGTTAACTGTTGCTAAAATCCAAAAAAAATACATAATCTTAAACATTGATTCAACAAACTTAAATATAATAAAAAAATTATCATTATGTTTAAATCTTCCGCTGCAGAGTTTCTGCAGGAGTAGCATTGGCAACATCACATCATTGGCTGCAGCAAGGTTGGCGGTTTTGTTTATCTATCTACCTTTCCCCCTATTAGTCTTTCTTTTGCTTTTGTAAAAGCTTTTACAATCTGTTTTCAAAAGAAGGAAGAAAATGAAGAAAAAGGAAAATTTAGAGGGAAGGGGAAAGGAGGGGAGAGAAAAATTGAAAGAGAAGGAAAATGTTGTTTTATGTAAGAAAGTGGAGAGAAAATGGGAGAGAAAAAGTAGTTTGAAAAGTGTGATAGATATGTTATTTTATTAGTTATGTAACAGTAAAATAATTTAAATGTGTGTTATATTATTTTCATTACTTATAAATAGTGAATCAAATTTATTCTTTTTTGCTAATTTGGTTCATTGTTAATAAGTGAAACCATGAATAATAGTGTGATCCATATAAAACCATACAGAAAATACTATTAATAAGATAAATCATGAATAACACAAAAGCATAAAACCTAAAATGATAAGTTATGCATAAGGTGCTTAAGAAGAGAGAATTAAAAGAAAAAAGATAAGTTACTGAATAAATTGTCGGAAAGATAGTAACAACAAACTAACAAAGTGAGAGAATTAAATGAAAAAAAAAGTTGGAAAAGTAACGGGCAACAAAAAGAGAGAGTAAAAATGGAGCCAAGTCATTTTCCTCCCATTTTGGATGTTGGTTTCTACAGTGGGTTTTCTCCCCGTTTTCTTTTCCTCCAATACTGTTGAATGTTTAAAAGCAGAATATTGTTTCTTGGAATCTCAACTTTTCTTATGCTGTGTTTCTGTAGTGTTTTTATGGAGTTGTGACAAGAGGAAAAGAACAAAAATACTATAAGAAAAACGAAGGAAAAAGAAAGATTTGGGTGTGAAACCTATGTGCTATAGAGGGGAAGGAATTTTGCTATTGTCCTTCGTGTGTTTTTCGGAAGAGGGTTCTTTACCTTGCATCCAATGGTCCACATAAATGACTCATTTGATCAATGATCTACATTTTGTTTGGAGAATAGAGAGGCTCGAATATCACTAATTGTCTTGACAAGTGTGCCTTTTGTGTCAAACAAATTTAACTTACACATATTTTATACAAGTTTGTATATGTATATATCCTCCCACATGTATAAGTAGGTTCTCCCTCAAGACCTACTTAATTTTGTTTTTCCTGCTCTCCCCGCAAAGCATGGAAGGCCATTTTAGACTTTTTAATCCAACTTTTCGGTGCATGAGCTTCTTTTTTTTTTAACTACATGAGCTACTATTCTATGGGCATATATCACTTGCACCTTTTCATCTATTTTTCTCCCGTAGTCGACTAGAGTTTTAGAACTTAGAGTTACAAATAAATATAAAGATTAGTCCATCAACATGTATGCAATCATATCATATGAATAAAGTTTCATATGTTTCGATTTAACCAAGGGCGAATGGAGAGGGTTAGAGGGAGGAACCCGGGACCTACCATAACTCGGGAGATAATATGGTAGATTAGATATAATAATTAATCGGGTATGAAAAAGATCACGTACTTATTTAATATCTACAACAAATTTCTATCAAATTATAGCTAATGTGTACAAAA
Organism: Linum tenue; assembly: GCA_946122785.1. NCBI lineage: Eukaryota > Viridiplantae > Streptophyta > Magnoliopsida > Malpighiales > Linaceae > Linum > Linum tenue. The sequence goes on from CAMGYJ010000004.1 coordinate 62,512,816, forward strand.
AAAAAATTCAATCAGAGATAGTGAAAGTGTAACGGGTGGCTCCGAAGGACGAAAATGAGTAAATTAGTATAATAGTTAATTAAGAATAAAATTTAGGGCACTTCTAATTGAGAATGGTTGACCGACAGATCATGTGTTCGAATCTTGGCGACCCATTTGTTAAGCACATAATATTCGAATTTGCGAAAACTTTAAACACGTATAAGTTGGTTTTGGTTAGTAGGAAAGTGTTAGTAAATACTAAATAATATAAGTTTCATTATTAAATTTCAATACGAGTTATTAATACTAAATGGTTTTGACAAAGAACTCCATTCAAAAGCAAATGTCTAACTAAATCATGAATAATGGTTTGATACATATAGAATGATATTCTTGATAGTTTCAATATATATTTAATTTACCAAGTTTTTCTAATTACAAAATTATATCATGAATGATTTAAAAAGCTAACAAAATTATTTTATCATATGTATTTTTTTTTCCTAAATGGACTCATACTTTACAAAATCATGGTTATGCCACTGAATTTAATAATTCACAAATATGGTCATTTATGCAAAAGTAACCAAATATCTGTTTGAATTTAATGATTGATCAAGATACAAATCCTAATTAGTTTTTTTAGGCTAATTGTTATTTTATCCAATGCTAAGTCGACAAATTTAAGAATCTTTTGTGGTGCTATGCAGAATATAGAACATGTCAAAGAAAATGAAGAAGATTTGGATGAGTTGTTTTGTGAGAATTGACTAGCAACATCAAACTCTATAGTTGTTAGATGATAATTTAGTCAATTTAAGAATCATCCTCACTAAATCTTATATGTTCTTTTAAATAATGAATTTCAATTATTAACATTTTTATATTTAAGACCCAACTTGAATGATAGATACCACCAAGCAATTACTAATGCATTTCATATTTAAGTTCCAACTTGAGTTTTGGATACTACAAAATATGATTTTGTTGTCTTTTGGTCATCAAGAATCCAAATTTTTAGAGTTAATTATGAAAAGCTACTAAAAATAATTGAAGAATGATACCTCCTCTCACTAATGTCTCATTAAATGAAGGAATGTAGTATTTTTTAAAAAAAATGAGTTGAGGTAGAAGTTTCAAAGTTTAGTGATTAAATCATCACAAATCCCATAACTCGGTTAACAGTTTCGAAGATAATCAATGATGGAAAAATTAACCTCCAACAACATTTGTGACTAAAATTATGTAAGTTGTCATGAAAATTACATATCATGTATAATCATGCTTTGTGTTTGAATTTGCTTCGCAAAAAATACAAAAGGTCGAAGTGTTTATTGATGATTAAGATAGTGGAGTTAAAAATGAAAATTGTTGATGAATAAACCGATTACATTGGAGTACCTATAATATTGTGACATTGAGTTTAATATGAGCTAATATACTCTAGCATAAGTCTTACCTTTTGAATTTCAACAAGAATCAACATAGAAGGCAAATGTTATCATTATCTGTTCATTAACACGACGTTGACGTATAAGTACGGCAAGAAAATAAAAGGAGATTACTGAAATTTAAACTTCAAACCTTTGTTAATAATGATTATCGTATTGCAACCGGCCAGCGGGCCGGGATACAATCTAGTTCTGATTGAACAAAAAACATATTTGTATAGAATAAATACACACATTAAAAAATATATTTGTATTAAACGGACACCGACTAACCATGAAACAAACATTAAAATAAATTACTGATAAGAAAGAAAAAATGCTTGATGCCATTTTTTTTTTTTAAATAGATAAATCGAATGACCAAAAGTGTAATTCACCCAATTAAAATGTGTAAAGATTTTGAGTTTTGACCCAACGTTATAGTATATAGGCCCAGCTCCAGTCCAAGTTATGGGCCCAATGCAGCGTGAAACCGACGGTCCAGCTTCTGGCTGCGCAGTCCAAGTCAAAATCGCATAATCAGAAAAGGCGGCTTCTGTGCAATGCGAGACGACGACAACTGGCATAATATAATGACTCTGAGCCTGATTTTGACACGTGACCAAATCAGAAATGCTTACTTCCTTTCCTTTTACTCTAATTTTTTTTTTTTTGTCTTCCTGTGTTGCTTCCAGATTTGCAGGAGGAAATGTTTGATTATATGACTCCATGCATCAAATTATTAATTGTCACTTCCCCTCAACCTTTCAACGTCACCGTGTGACTAGGAACAAGTGTTTCAAAATTTTCATGTCCGAAAACTAATTGCGGAAATACTAAAAGTGGCCACCATAGAATGAGAACATCCGTTTATCGATGTTTAGGAGGCGGCTCGCCAATTTCTTTGACGTGTACGAATTGACACGAACCCATCAACGAGGTTTTCGATCTATCATAATAGATGAGAATGATCGAACTTCAAATGAACGAAATCAATAAATATAAAAATTTCATTTTTTAGTCGTGCAACGCCACAGAAACTTAAAATTCTCAAAATAGGTGGTCTAATGACCGTCGCCTGACTTACGATGCAAGAAGTGACAGAGCTACATATAACTCACAAGATTATATTATGTACACACATGTGTTGAATGGAAGTCACGATATACCATTATATCAGCTATTAAACTCATTTATCCAAAGATCAGGTCAATCGTAATTTATAAGCACATTGCTATCTAATTTTATCAATATTTTTCTTAACAAATATACCGCAAGCTGAACGAATTTTCCAAAGCCAAATATGAAATAATTAACCCTTTAGCATAATGAAAATTTCGAATACCAAATATCTAGGGTTTCCATTTTCCTTTTCAAGACGGTCAAATATGAAGAGTGGAAGAGTCTAGAAGGGGGATTATAGGTCACACGGATCTCCCGCTTGTCCCATGTGATTCTTGCGCCACAACAGAATATATTGCTCTGCCTAATTACTAATTAGTAGTGTGATTATAATAAGGTTGGTACTTAACTTAGTAGAAACAAACTAATATATATAGACATAGTATATTAATACTAATAATGCATGGGGTTATATAGTAATTACCATTTCTGCTGCTGCTTTCCTCGAACTGCGGTACTAAGCAAGAAGAGACAGCTGCAACGACACTAATTTCTTGGAGCTCAAGTCGGCCGCCTCTCTCCCCCATTCTTCCTTCCAATTCCAGTTTCCAAGCCTTTCTTTTGACATTTTCTTTTGATATTGTTTTTTTTTTTTTTCATTTGGTAGCGGAATCCAAGTTCTATAACCTCTCTCCCTCATACTCCTCTGTTCTTAGAAGCGTTAAATTTCCATTCCCCCAACTCCAGAATTCTCGGCGCAGCATAAACAAGTCTCTCTCCCTCTCTCTCTCTTTCTACGGAAAAGCTAGGTAAACATTGATCTCCTCGCTCTGTTACCTCTCTTCAGTCGGCTTTTAGTATCGCTGAACGTATTGCGATCTGAATGCATTTGCGTATGATGTTCTTATCACAGTTACAGTCATGAGTTATTGATTTATTTCGCTGATCTGCAATTCGATTATTGTAGACGTATATAGGAGGGCATCATTTCAATCTTCGATTCCATCAAGGTGGGAAGAAGGGTTTTTTTGTCAGTGAGCTGTGGCTGTTCATTTACACATTGTTCAATCGTAGAGTTATTTGCATTTTGTTAAAAAATAGGCCAAAACAGCGGGTATTGAGTCTTTGATTACACCATAGCCAGATGAAGAAAGCGAATCTTGGGTTTTGTTCTGTTGTCAAAAGGGTCCTAGAAAGTGGCTTTCTTGTTTGCATCGGCAAGGTTGTGCACTGTAGTTTTTAGAATGCACCCCAGCTGTTCTACTTATTGTCTAAATGGGCATTTTTTTCCCCCTTAACATGTTTTCCGAAGCATGATAATTCCTCTTATATGTCTGATTGCCCTCTCGTTCTGTTTAACAGGTCCATTAGGCAAAAACTTCAATAGTTGATTTGGTTCTCAGGCAGCCATCAATGGCATTGGCAAGGATTGCCAGAACCGGTCTACGAAGGACAAGAATTTCTTCTTCCTCTCCTGCAAGTTTCTTCACACTCTCAGAGCATTCTCCCGTCACAACAAGCTCCATTCTAAATCCACCTCGGACAGCAACTTCTTACTACCAAACAGTGAACCATGCGAGTTTCTGGAGCAGCAGGGGATTCAGGGGAACCCCAAATCACCAGTTTCCGAGTGCAGAGCGGATTGTGGACGATCATTTCGAGCACAATGAGCCGAAACGCCCTGGCCTAGAGGCGACTAAGCGTGGCGAGAAGCCGAGGGTGGTGGTTCTGGGGACCGGATGGGCTGCTTGTAGGTTCATGAAAGGGCTGGACACCAAAATCTATGATATCGTCTGCATTTCTCCGAGGAATCACATGGTGTTCACTCCTTTGCTGGCTTCGACATGCGTTGGGACGCTGGAATTCAGGTCTGTTGCTGAGCCAGTGAATCGGATTCAACCTGCGTTGGCTTCGGCGCCTGATTCGTACTTCTACTTGGCGTCTTGCCTTGGCATTGACACTGACAAACATGAGGTTAGGATCTGCTCTTTGGTCTCCTTCTGTTCAGTTACCCATATGAACAAACTGAGGAATTGATAGGAAATATAAGTTAAGAGTTTGATCAATCCCAGCGGAACAATGGGACATGCATTTTTGGACATTTTTCAAAGCTAGTGGAATGAATTAACACTTATATGTTATAAGTCTTTTGGTAGCTTGTGGAGGAAGAGGTTTGCATGGAATATGTGGCATCAACCCATCTGATCTATTCATTTTTTAATCTCTTCTCTAGTAGAATGTACTTTAGATTTTAGTTTACTAGAAACAACTTGATTAAGTGGTAAGAGATGTTTGTGCAAATTTGGAACTTCAATAAAGAAATTTGAGATTAATTAGCTATCTAAGAGAAATCATACAAGATTATAATGAGATGTACACATGTTGTATAATTGAGAACATCATGGAGTGATTTAAAGCAAGGCATATGTATCTATGCATGCAATACAATGTTGAGCCGTCTGCCAACGTTAGAGATAGTTAATTATACTCTACTGATGGGTTCTTTTGCTCATTAAGGTGATCTGCGAAACGGTGACCAATGGCGGGCTGCCCAAGGAACCACACCAGTTCAAAGTAGCTTATGACAAGCTTGTGATAGCTGCTGGAGCCGAGCCACTGACTTTCGGGATTAAGGGTGTGAAGGAACATGCATTCTTCCTCAGAGAAGTTAACCATGCTCAGGAAATCAGGAAGAAACTCCTCCTCAACCTCATGCTCTCTGACAGCCCTGGTACACTACTTCATTTAACTATCCTTGTGATCCCAATGATGGGTTGCATAGCTGATAAACCTCAGTTGTAATCGATGTACTCTTGGTTTTGTCTTTGGCAGGAGTACCCGAAGAAGAAAAGAAGCGCCTTCTCCACTGCGTTGTGATTGGCGGAGGCCCTACTGGCGTGGAATTCAGTGGCGAGCTCAGTGACTTCATCGGCAAAGATGTTCGCGAGAGGTTCTCTCATGTCAAGGATGACATCAAAGTCACCCTCATCGAGGTACACACAACCAAAGCTTTAGATTCCATTTTCCAAGTCCCCTCCCATATGAAATTCACAGCTTCCAAATATCTCAATGTTGCACTTCTCGTTGGTACAGGCGAATGAGATCCTATCGTCCTTCGATGTTGGGCTACGACAGTATGCAACGAATCATTTGACAAAGGTAAAATCTTCACATCATCATTACACCAAAATGATGGAAAATCAGTAATAAGATCAAAATATCGGTTTGTCTAGCAACTAACTGACTGATGATGTTCGTTGGTTGGGATCAGTCTGGAGTGAGGCTAATGCGTGGCGTAGTAAAAGAAGTGCACCCGAAGAAGATTGTTCTGAACGACGGAACCGACGTTCCCTATGGTCTCCTTGTTTGGTCCACCGGCGTCGGTCCTTCAGAGTTCGTCAAGGAGCTGGACCTCCCCAAGTCCCCTGGCGGAAGGTACATTCCTCATCCTTAACCCAGCATTTTTGTGAAACTATACGGAAGATTGAACGTAATTAAAGCGAATTTCTATGTAAAAGCATTTTGGTGATCTTCTTTCAATTATATGCTTTTTAAACTTTTAAAGCGTAGATTTTGACTATATTTGTAACTGAAAATCACGATTCTATATAGAAACATTTAGGTGGTAAAAGGATAAGTTTTTAAACTTTAAAACGTGATTTTGACCGCATTACTCTCCCTAATTGCAGAATCGGAGTGGACGGCTGGCTGCGAGTCCCGTCGGCGCCGGACGTTTTCGCTCTAGGCGACTGCGCCGGCTTCCTCGAGGAAACAGGGAGGCCAGTGCTGCCTGCTCTGGCTCAGGTCGCCGAGAGGCAGGGGAAGTACTTGGTCGGGCTCTTCAACGACCGGATCGGGAAACAGAACGGCGGCAAGGCGAATGCCATGGCGGGGAAAGACGACATTCCTCTCGGAGATCCGTTCGTGTACAAGCATATGGGAAGCATGGCGACGGTGGGGAGGTACAAGGCCCTGGTGGATTTGCGGCAGTCCAAGGACGCCAAAGGGCTGTCCATGGCTGGGTTCTTGAGCTGGCTGATTTGGCGCTCTGCTTACCTGACGCGCGTCGTGAGCTGGAGGAACCGGTTCTACGTGGCGGTCAACTGGGCGACGACCTTCGTCTTCGGCAGGGATAACTCCAGGATATGAAAGAGTTTAATTTTATGATCACGATAATGAATGATTCTTTTTGGGTCTGATTGAATCTGTGACAGTTCCATTACTATTATGTTGAATCGATTTTTTTTTTTTGGGTCGAGATTGCAATGTTCTGAGAAGAAGGGGGGAAGATGAAATCAACACACACAAAAAATCAGATTGAACCAGAAATCAAAATTCATTTCTCTCTGTACAAATCCCCTGTTTCCGCCATCAAAACTTGCATTAGCCGGAAGGCGAGAAACTACTTTTCTAGAGACGACCCATCCGAAGCTTTCAAGAAATTCGTCTTTACAACGGAGAATCGACGAAGACTCCGGCTCCTGCCCGGCGGCGGAAGGAGAAAATGGAAGCGAGGGAGTGAGCGAGGCCCGTCACTATCGCCACCTTCACTTGCCCTCGCTTGGGGATCGGCCGGCGCGATAGTCTCCTCCTCGACGAGGATGCATTGCTACCGCCGAAAGAACCTGAGCCTGCCATCTCCGATTTGCGAGTTTAACTTCGCCGCCGGTGAGGGGAGGAAGAAAGGAATTGAGATCGGAGGTGGATTGAGTTTTCGATGTTTTGGAGTGAATTTTGTGAGATCGGATTTGTGTGTTGGGTGTTTATATAGTGGAACTTGGTTGGAATAGGGGCATGGTTTTGGGGTTAATTACGGTGTTCAGCCACTGTTTTTGACCCTCGTTTGGCGAGCTTTGACCCTTTGCAGACTGAGAGTCTGGGACTGTCACTCAGCTCAACTTTGCCTTGTGTTTTTTACTGGATAAATAATGACTCAATCATAATACTTATCTATTTATTAGTTCATATTTATCCCACGTTTTGAATTTATAGTAAATCCCCCAAATTTTTGGGTTCCTCAAAATGTTTAGCATATTTTGGGAATTTTTGTTTTAAAATGTTTTCTTTTACGTAGGAGAAACAATTGCAAATTGTCGTTGCCACTTAAGTGATGTTACAAGCTTGATTAATTTTAGAGTAGTTGGTTCGAGAATGTCCAAATATAAGGGTCGGGGGACTTTTGAAAGACAAGCCAAAGCTTGCAGGTCTGACGAGAACTGGTAAACACTAAACACCTTATACCCTGTTTACTAACCATTCCCATTCCCATTTTGTCATTCCATTTAATTTATTTAGAAATGAAAACAGAAAAAAGTGTTTACTTTCCATTCCCATTCAATGAGCTTTTATTTGGGGAATCAAATAGTGCTGAACAGTAGCAACTTTTGGGAAACACAATATTTTGGTTTCAGGAATGGGAAACGGACGGATTTCTCTCTTCTTTCTCATTAATGAGACCCATGTATCGAATCCCCCAACCACCCAAAAATCAATTTATTACCTCTTCTACCATTTGACAGACAAATCAATGAATCATCCCAAAGACCCCCAAACCCTATTATCCCAAACCCAACCCTTTCCCCTTCTTCTCATCTGCTGCCCGCCGCCTCACTTCTCCTCCACTCTCCCCTGCCTCTTATCTCCTCCACTCTCCCCTGCCTTGCTTCCGTTGCCGCCGAGGACTCCCCTGCCGCCGCCAGCCCGGACTCCCCTGATCGTCGTCGACCCGCCGAGGCCTCCCCTGCTCGGCGTCTGCCCTCGTTGCAGTCAACCCCCGCTCGCCGTCGACCCGGCCTTCAACCCCCGCTCGCCGTCGACCCGGCCTTCCCCGCTCTCTAAATTATCAGTTTGTAATAACTGTATCTGAACAAGTTTCCATTTCCAGGTTTCAGTTTCAGAACTCTCTAAATTCTCAGCTAAACAAGTTTTCTTCAGGTTTTGTTTTCCAGAAAATGACAGATTCCTTTTCTTCGGATTCCCTTTTCTGTTTTCCAGAAATCAAAAAACAGAATGATTACTAAACGGGGCATTATCTTTTCATCATGCTATCAAAAGTCTCATGCTCCCAACATACTATTTTGAGATAGTCAGATAGATGTATCCTGCTAAATATAATGCGTGTATTTCAAATACATGGTGTATTCCTTACAAATAAAAATTGATGTGTACACACCACTCAGAGTAAATCAGAACGAATCGTATCGCTTCAAAATTATTATTTTTTATAACGACTAAAAATGATAACTTCGACGAAACATCAATCAAGAGTTAAATCTATCAACGATGCAAGGAACAAGACGCCATAATTTTTTTTTTATTATTATTATTTACTCTATCAAATACCCCATTTCCTCCCACGAGCAATAATCTAACAATTCTTTGGTGGGTTAAGGTTTCAACAGAAAATTCACGTGCGTGAATTGGCGGCCCATGACCATCAGAATCAAACCGCAGCCTAGATGTCGTTAACCCATCTGTGGGACCTTGTTTTGTTGGTGTTTTCTTTTCCTTTTAAGTTCTTTACTCGATAATAACTTAATAAGTATTAAGAACCAACTATCTCTTTTCAATTTTCATGCAGTTGATCAAGTTAGATCAATGTGCCTAATTTCTATCTAAAGCAAGCATTCGATATAGACTATTATAGTTCTAAATTCTAATATGACCTAATAGAGATCTCACATGAAAAAATCACATGGGGTCAATTGAGGGGAAGAAGTTAAATTAGGTAAAACCAAAATAAGATACATTGCTACAATACATACCCTTTGTTTACAATTATTCGTCACTCGTGGTCTTCCCGCTCTTCTTTGTTCCCTCTCAATACCCCTATGATATGTCAGTTCATTAAAAGAGAACGAAAAATACCAGAGAGCCTGCAGAAACTCGAACCCAACACTTCTTCCTCACATGCTCGTATGTAACTGAAAATACTTTAAATTTTTTTGTAATCTCTATCATAATTATTGATGTCCAATATGCACATATCCATTGCACTGAGACACTTAACTTTTCTCTCTTTTACCACTTAGTCACTTTCAGTAGTGGGGAGGATGTGATTGTTTGCCTTAATCAGTTAGTGCATTGTATTATCCACCCACCTTCTTTCTCCTGAGCCAACCCAAATCTTTTGCAATTAACGATCTAATCTAGTAGTTATCATTAAATTTCCCCACCAGTGGCATTAGATTGGCAGTCTCTTTGACAGGCACCCATATCTCAAATCATTTCCCCTTTCTTTTTGGGGTTGCTTCTTGCTTGCTTCTTCTGGCTTGTCTTTAGTTTTATTATGGGATGTACAGAGATGATAGATCCCACTCTCTTTTTGTTGATGTGTCCACTCGGTTTGTTATTTGGGAAAATAATGAGCTTTTTTATTATTTGCTAACCGAGTTAAGTCGTTTTCAATCTAAAACAATGTATAGAGAGGTTAATGAACAAAATATATGTTGATTGGGTACTACTAAAGAGATTCAAATCTGGAACCTTCAGGTTCAATGCTAGTGGTATTACCATTAGATCAATTCATTGTTCGTAATGTGGTTGCAGCTGTTTTGGTGGGATGCATGCATTCTCAAATAGGCAATGTCTTAGACTCTTACTTGGCGCTTCTACGTGGGGTTCGAAGACTCGTTCACTCAACTAATTTAGGTATGAGGGTGTTTGGTGCAACGTGCATTTATCCAATGACTTCTTGGTATTTCGTAGTAGAGGAATGATTAATCGTTATGATAGAAATTGAATATGATATCTTCATTAGGATGTTAAATATAGAACATTTTACTTTGCAATACTTCATTATTGATTTACTATCCAAGATTTTAAGAGTACAAGAGTATATTTAAAAGAACACCCAACAAAAGGGTGAATTTGTATATGAAGTCTCCCTTAGATGAGTCCAACACGTTAACTACTCGAGCTACAAACGTACTTATACCGAATAATTAAGATTTTATTAAAGTGAGCATTATTTTGAGAAGTATTTTTCTTCTTAGTTTTATTTTTATTCATGAAATTTTAGATTTTATCGGTACCATGGGAATTTGAGCACTTATTTGTCACTTTCGTCTGTGTATCTACTGTACCTAGAGGTGGCAATTGGATCGGATTTGTAGATTCGTGGATTGGATTGGTGGATCCATGAATCAAATGGATTGGATCCAATGGATTGGTGGATTCATGGATTGGATCAAATGGATTGGTGGATTGATCCATGAATCCAAATGACATCCAAGGCTTGGACCAAAATGTAAAATTTGAAAAGTTTTGGTACTAAAAATGTCATAATGAAAAATTTTAGGTACCAAAATGTATAATATAAAAAATATAGGTACCAAATCGTAATTTGCCATTTGGATCCATGGATGGATCCATGGATGGATCCATGGATGGATCCATGAATCCACCAATCCAATTGGATTTGGATCAAATGGATTAGATTAGGTAGATAATTTGATGGATGGATTGAATTGAATTCATGGATTTGATCCTAATTGTCACCTCTAACGGTACCCTTAAATGGGTTTCAACTAAATAAACTTTCAACCTATACCAAGGATGTGAGGAACCCAATCTGCTGGGTTTGTTCAAAAAACGGCCCAATATGCAACAATAATTCGGGTCAGAAGTAGTATAGCCAACCCAAATGACCAGTTTTCTTTTGGGCTTACGTCGGCCCAACAAAGCAAAAGCCTTAAAAAAAATATAGTCTGTCAGACAACCACATGACCATCCAGGCCGCCGCAGCTGCCAAGAACGATCATCTACAGCTTCGACGAATCCAAAGATCATCTTAACCGTTAATCACGCTCTGATCATGTGGCCACAACTCATCCACCAGACTTGGGAACCTGTCTCCTTAGTGCTAAAGGATACAGAGATACGAGCCTATAGAACAGATCCTGTTCAAGTAAGGTCGTGTCAACTTCACTCCCGCTTCAGCATTATAACGAACAGCAAGTCGGCCAAAACGAACAATGTGGTATAAGTGAAGAAACTATCAGCTTCCAACATAACAAAGTCGTGGGCCTCGCCCGGCCCAATGAACTCGAAAACAGGACCTGCAGCTCGCATGTTCGTTCTATTAACATTCAGAAGTCTAATGCCGCCGGCGGCAACGATCGCACCGTCGTCGAGCCTTTGCAAGTAGAGAGACCACCTGAGAAAGTCCAGCGGCCGGCCGCCGGCATCATCATGTCTTTTAAGCCGTTTCCCTAAAGGATAAATGTCAGCTGGTCTTTAGCCAATGAAAAAACACGAAAATAGCAGAAAATCATATGCTGCTGGAGTGAAGAAGCTCTTTCAGTTCTCGTTTGTTGATGAAGTTCCAGCAGCAGGAACCATGTTATGAGTTAAACTGGGCCGGAAGAGGCCCAATTGACTTTAGCGTATCGAATGCACAGATGGTTAGGCAGCTTTCTCCATTCTACTATTCTACCACATCACTTGTTTCTTCCAACTCGCTTCTCTTTATAGTGCTCAAACGAAAGTCCATTCATCACGACCTTACTTGAACAGGATCCCAAGCTTGGTGGATGAATTGTGGCCACATGATCAGAGCGTGATTAATGGTTGAAATGATCTTTGGATTCTTCGACGCCGTAGATGATCGTTCAATTCAGTCTGATTTGGAAAAAATGGTCTTTCAGCCATTATGACTTCAACCCAACAAGTGTTTACTCTTCAGATTCTTCGACGCCGTAGATGATCGTTCAATTCAGTCTGATTTGGAAAAAATGGTCTTTCAGCCATTATGACTTCAACCCAACAAGTGTTTACTCTTCATTTGTATTTTGGGTGAATTACACGATTGGTCACCCAAATTACATAAATATTTCACGTTTGCCACCCGAATTACAAACCTTGCTTATTGGTCACTCACTTTAAGAAATATTTCACCGTAACCACTGGACGTCAGCTTCCGTCAGACTCCGTTAACGGCGTCAGATTTTTGATGACGTGGCAAACGGAAACTCTGACTGGGCTGACAGAAAGGCTGACATGGAATGGGCAGGGAAAAACAAATCATTTCCCCCATTTTCTCTGTCATTTTGAATGGGATTGTTGTACATATTTATTTGCTTTTCCTCCAAAAGACTATTCCCTTCTCCATTTTCCTTCTGCCTGCTTTTCTATCTTCTTCTGGTTTTAATTTTCCTTTAGCCAAACCGAAATGGAAGAAAGACCCAGCATCCTTGTAGAGTGGTTCTTCATGCGATGGGAATTTTGCTCTGTATTCAGAAAATGCTCTATGTGTCTCCTTCAAAGCCCTTCTATACACTTCCAAAAGATCTCCCAGCACCATAATGCAAGGAATTGCCAGGGTTAGGCTCTATATCAATCCTAGATGCTGCAAGAAATTCCCCCGAAGAGAGGTCAGCATGAAGCTGCTGCATATCTGAAATGAGGTGAGCTTGTGCTAATTCCATAGATCCAAGAAGATTCTTAGAAGCTAAACTACCCAATGCATCATGCTCTTGGGGTGCACGGTAGAAATCCATTTCTTCAACCGACTCCTCATCATCGACCTCTTCCCCTTGCTCTGATTCTTCCATTGCATCATCATCTACTTCCACTTCTAGCTTCCTCTCTGCTTCACATTCCATGCCATCTTCAGCTTTCACAAGGCTATAAAATCAATCTCCTTCCGAGAAGAAGCTTCTTCTGCTTCCTTCAACATATTTTCTTTCTGGGATTTAATCAAACACTGTAAGGGCAAGGCATAGTAACAGTTACCTAGATTCGGAGTAGCAGACAACTCCTTCTCAACCATATACCAAATCAACCCAACCCAATACAATCTCTCAAAGTTGCCATCTTTAATCATTCTAGTCATATTGTGAATCTCCAACGGCATCAACCACGTATCGTCGTCGTGCAACAGCATCCAAGTCGAGACCAATTCGTCGACGAACGCAATCGCTTCTTCGCTCTCTTTCGCCTCCCCGGCGGAAGTCTCCGACGACGAAACCTTGTCCTTCTTGATCGGCAGCTTGAGCGCGCGAGCCAAATTGGGACGGCTGACCTTGAGAGCCAAAGTCGAGATCTTTCGCGGGCTTGAATGGAATGGGTTTGAGGTTTTCATTGAGAGCCTCGAGCTTCTTCTGAATCTTCTTCAACCTAGACGCAATTAGTCGTTTGCTCTTTTTCCCCTTCAAACCGCCGCCGCCGCCGACTATTCGACGGGTAGAGGAGGCCGATGTGGGCGAGAACGAAATCATGAGCGTTGAGCTTGTTAGAGCTTCTTGATTTGAATCGCTGTCTTGTGAGTCGGGGACATCATTCAGGGTCAGGGTTTCAGAGGATTGGGGCAGACGGATTCTCGGCAGAATGTTGAGGTGGTGGGTTCTCCTCCGATTGCTGCACCGGGGGGGGTTTTCATCCTTGCACGCTCTGCTGGAGTGAAAAGAAAGGGGGGAAGAAGAAACGCAGGACAAGAGGAAAGAAGAAGGGGAATAAGCTTCTTCAAAGTAAAAACAATTAATTAAAACAAAGTAAAAAATAAAAAATAATGGGCTCCGTCCTTTTCCGGGTCAGGTGCTTTGCTGGCTCGGGTATTCAGACTGACTCAGCCTTTTTGTCGGCTCAGTCAGAGTTTCCGTTTGCCACGTCATCAAAAATCTGACGCCGTTAACGGAGTCTGACGTCCAGTGGTTATGGTGAAATGTTTCGTAAAGTGAGTGACCAATAAGCAAGGTTTGTAATTCGGGTGGCAAATGTGAAATATTTATATAATTTGGGTGACCAATCGTGTAATTCACCCTTTGGATTTTATGAGACTAGTTGAACCAATTCATCACGAGTTTATATTTCCAAATCTTACTCATGAAGATAAAACATAATTCATTATTAGTCGCTTACTACCGCCAATTAGTGAAGCAACGAAACCACAAACAACCCTCTAACCTCGAAAGCATGCTCAAGGAAATGAGCGGACAGAAACTAAAAAGGTCAAAGGAACTGTGATCTTCTCAACTGCCATGGCCGGCCTATGGATCGAATTAGAGCCAGGAAACGAGTATCCTTTGACTTGTGAGCATCCCATTTATTACAAATGCCACCCAAAGGGGACTAATTATGCCAAGTTGCAAAGTCGGTAATATCTCGAACCTTTTTTTAGGATGCATATCAAAGTCATTTTCTCGAGAGGGCACCCTTCTTACAGTGCTTTACACCGAGTACGTTTTGACAAGTACTCGTTCATTTCATCCTGAAATACGTATTGTCAGTTAATGTCGATTTCTCTTACTTATGAATCATCTTTCACATCGTTTGTTGATATGAGATTCGCCTAAAGTGGTATAATATGTTTGATAAGGGGGACACCGTTGGCTGTACTTTGGTGGATAGATGTACAAAAGTCAAGTAGACAACAGCCTGCAATTGGGCAGGTTGGCCTTCTTATCTTTAATTGTCCTTTGCTGCTTCTTCTTGCTACTTCCTTATGATAATTTTTGTCAGACCTAAGTTGAGAGATAAACGATTGGGTCGGAAGTCGATCTCTGGAGCGATTTGATTAATAGTCGGATCGGATTAAAGTGTGTTTGTTGATAGCTGAAATAGAACTTAAGAGGTTGATGATTGTTTAGATATTCGATTGCCGATTCAATGGTATTTTTAATTTGTTTCCTTTGATTCCCATATGGTATAGCATGTGATTTTGATAGTTAATGTTGGTTTTTGGTGGTCATTCGAGTTAGACTCCCGGTCCTGAATGATCATGGTCTGACCGATTCAATCGATCAGATCGAGCCGAGTTTGATAAAGCTGCTTTAGATACCTTGAAACAAAAAGGGTATCCTTGCAGGAAAATTGAAGTGGAGGAACATATAATATTTTCTTCGATCATGGTCCTTTTGCTTCACTTTATTAGCTATTTTCTCCACCTGTTCCTCAAAAAACATGGTAGGAGATATAGCGCGATGATCATGGGATGATAGTATGATACCACGATAACGGGCTAACCCTAGACAATTGAAAATAATGACGTAGAAGTGACACCTCAAATTAAACACCGTTCTAGTAGCCATTTCAGGAGACTTACGAGGGTGTGACGTGATGACTAATCCTCTCGTATTTTAGTTATAAGATTGGAGATTTTATCATTGATAATTAGAATTATCGTGCATCGTCACTTTGTAACCAATAGTTAATCGGCTCATTTGAATACATGTAATTAACGAGAATTTTTTTCTGTTGTTATCGTCGACGAAAAAATGGAGTATGGATAGCTATAGAAAGCTCATCATAGTAGTAAACTCATAATTAATGAGAGGCTATGGAGTTAATGTTAGAGAGGTAGGTCTCTAACCTGTACACCAAACTACATGACAGGTGCTATCTATTATGTATGACTTTGGATGATTATTGTATATTGTGCTTAAAATGTTTAATCCTCAAGGAAAGACTACTTGTGGGATTGGGAAGTTTGGTTGCATTTACACCTGTGCTTTTAATGAGACAGCCAAACTTAAAAAAAAAATCAATTGTTAATTAATGAATATGGCTGGTACTTTAGTGGGCACTGATCCCAGCTAGCTAGTTTCTGTGTTTCTCTTTAATGCATGCCCTAGGTGATTAGGACAAATGTCTCTTTCTGTAGTTTCTAATACACAAAGATATTGTTTGTTGTGTGATTGGGCACTTGCTAGTTATTGGTATTCCACATGCAAAATATCACCACCGCCCCACCAATAAAATTCACATTCAATTTTGTTTACAATTTACCTTTTAACACTTGTTGGCTTTGTTATTGTAAGTTCAATTCGAATTGACTACCATCAAGACTCAAGTTTATGGTTGAGTAGGCAAAAGAAGGTGTTATAAACGCGCTGCTACGGATCGGGAAATCGCCTGAATCGACAAAGCACGAATACGAAAGCGAGAATCGAAAACACGACACACGATTTACGTAGTTCACTAACACGATGTGTGTTAGCTACGTCCACGGGCGAGAGAGAGCCAGTTTTACTATATCGAGGAGATTACAGATTACAGAGGAGTATGAGAAGTATTTATAGTACTTCTCCATATGGGTCTAAACCTAATCCAATCTGCCAAAGGAAACGGTTACCAGTCGTAGCGGCTGATAGTCCGATTCAAGTCATATCAACAGAAGGAGATGTTTCTAGTTTAACCTAGATCACGAATTCAAAAATTAAATATTTGCATAGTAAAATCGAACCACTGGTTGGTTATCGGAGCAAGATTCCACCCCGACAAATATTTAAGTATTACAACAAGACTCTATCATTACAATGAACAAAAAAAAACGTTCATTCGAACAACATAAATTAAAACGATTGATCGATTAGTGAGTACCTTATAAGTGTTGGATCAGAATTGTACCACTAGAAATGTTTTAAGTACTAAAGAAAGACTTTACTACCATTTTAACCAGAGTGAATATCATCAACATACACCTTTACATATAACCATCCATGTCATTAGTTTATCGCTCCAAAAATACAGGCATAGCAAATCCATGTTGATCTGTGTATTGTGCCTTCAATTCAGTCGACCTCCAAATCAAGAGGCCGACCATTTGATTCTCCGATCATCATCGTCAATATACGTCACACTATAAAGCCAAACACTCTTGTTGAGGTAGGGGGTTTTTTTCCTTTGAATTCGGTCTACCAGTGAAAACAAGCGATCGACCGTTGTTTTCCTTCGTATCGATCGGTAGAGTTGTCTTGTGTGTCATATATGTCAACCACTTTCATAAAATGTGTTTTTTTTCCCACTTGAAAGCATCATAGCCATACAAAATATTAAATTCCTTTCACTTTCATCCATTTATCGTCCAATCTAGCTACCGCCGATTGCACTGAACAACCTCAAATTGAAATCCTTTTGAATCGAAACCTCAAATTTAACCTAACCTCGTTGTATTAATGCCAGGGTGAAATGAAATCCCCAGAATTATTAATCCAACTTTTTGGTCCCCCAAACGTTTCTACTACAATATGGCAAACTAGAAGGACCAGCAACAAACTCCTTTTTTTCCTTTCCATCTCAACGGGCTGCATGTCCTATAAAAACGTCTCATGCATGTCCTGGTAATGTACACGCAACGTATCCTCGACCATTTTAAAAGAAAGTGCAACCTTGGCGTACGCAATTCCAATTGAGATGGAGTTATTATATATTGTTCGTTGCAACTCTCTGTAATATATAACCAACAAAACCTGAAACTTATATATATACAAGTGATAGGCTAAGCATTATATTTGTCAATATGGAATAATCGAGTTTAATGAAAAGAAAAGGGTATACTAATTAAGAAATTAACGGTGGATTGTTTCGGTTCAATAACAAAAATACATAGAAACAACGGGGAGACGTGTTTATGATCGAAAAAATCATTGAACCTCGTAAATAACTAAAGTCGAGTTGAAAGCATGCAGCTGTAACGAAACAAAAAATCGACCTTTCTGCAGCTATCTCACTTGTTATTTTAACAACTGTTTGTAACCTTTTTCGGTCCTCTCGTACCGACTCTCTAGTTTACACGACTCTGATATTCTTTTTTCTATCCGACCAAAAGAAACATGAATTTAACTTCCCCCCCCTAAATTATGCATATGGATCCTCTTTGAGTCTTCTTTCTCCTCCTCCTAATAACACCTTTGAACTATTCTTCAAAATGTGACCCAAAAGGGTATAGTGGAGAGTGGAGACCAAAGTGCCATAATTGCACTCTCAACCTACCCTACTAAACACATTCATGAGACACCATCCTCAACTGTCCTCCACCCCTACTCTCCCAATCAATGCTTCTTCTCCCTCCCCTTCTCCTCCCCAAAAACTGAAAAACCCTATTATATATCCCTCCATTTCCTCCCCTTCTCTCTCTCCATCTCTTCAAAGTCCCACACCAATAAAAAAAAAAAAAAAACAATGAAGACCCAAAAGATCTTCTCCTGCTTCTTCCTCCTCCTCCTCTCCATCCTCATCATCATCACCACACTCTCCGCCGCAGCCCGGCCCGAACCCGAGTCCAGCAACGACGGAGGCGGCGGGTTCTTCGGGCCGGGGACGGGGATCCCGGAGTTCGGGAAAGGGTACTGGGGAAACGGGCCGGTTATCGGAGGCGGGTACGGGTCCGGGTTCGGGGGCCCAAAAGGCGGGTACTCGAAGAGCGGCACGTACAGGCCGTCCGTGGTCTGCAAGGAGAAAGGCCCCTGTCTCAACAAGAAGCTCCGCTGCCCGGCCAAGTGCTTCTCCGCCTACAGCCGCTCCGGGAAAGGGTACGGCGGCGGAGGCGGCGGCGGAGGGTGCACCATGGACTGCAAGAAGAAGTGCGTGGCTTACTGTTGAGTGAAAGATGGCCGCCGCAGACGGGGGAAGGATCAGGTGCGGGGATGACTACTTGCTTGTTGTAGTGCTACACTTCTATATAATATAAGTATATAGAGAGAGAGAGAGGTCTCGTTATAATACGTATGTATGTTTAAACAATGACGATCGAGCGGTTTTCCATGTTTGCTTTGTACTACTAGTACTTTGGATGGTGATGTAATGATATGTGTATTTTATATAAGCCGATCGTATTATGTTATAGTCTCGTAGACATGCATTATAATTAAACGATCGTGTTATGTTACTAGTACTTTTGAGTGCACAACTCGTTTCCAGTCATTAGACAACTAAAACCGCTAGTTGATTGGATCGTGCATTAATCGCATCTCATTGTCGAACAATTAGAAAATAGACGTCTCAGAAGCGAGAACTCGGGTGCTTTGTATTCTTAATATAGTTCTATATCGATTTTATTACTTGTTATTGCATCTCTGTTGATATCTTCTGGTAGTCTAGTTCAAATTATGGAGTGTTATCGGACTTCACTTCGCAAAATCTGGCTTTTGGTAGGTTGATTCTCTCGCAGATGGTTGCAATAAATTTATGGATATGACGAAATGACCATTTCTGGACTTTTGGTAGATTGATTCTCTTCACGAAAGCCGACTTTCTGGTTATCGCACTGATAGGCTAAAAGCATTCAACAATGCGAAAAAAAGACCCAACACAAAGACGACGCCATAGCTAGAGTAACTTCACAAGGACTAGCATTTCACGGACAACGAAAGAGAAAACTGAAGGACTGTTAATACGAACCGAGAGCAAGCTAACGAATTAACATATGAATCTCTTAAGCTAGAGGGAGAGCAACAAGAACAATGCAACATGATCCAAAATTCCGCTGGAGAATATCAAGGTACAAGTAGCAAGGAAATCAACTTTCACTCGGAAGGAAACTAATACTAGAGCAAGAAAATAAATCGATCGATTTTTTCGGTAAATATACAAGGCGGGAAAAACAATCCAACGAGAAATAGAATTGCAAAGGGTAATGAAAACTTTGTTGTCTGTTAAGCAAAGAGACTGATTCTCGGATAAAAGCACGGCAGGGGAAGCAAATCACTCTCTATAAAGGAAACATGTACGTAGAAGCTATGCGCATATACAACCCTAGATCCAAATGGCAGTCTTAACCTGTTCATTCCTGAAAGCGTCCGGTAATCGTATCATATTGCTGCCCTCACTGCTCCTCTTGCAGCCTCATGCCTGACCTCTGCTGCTTTACCGCTTCCACGGAAGTACATGTATACTTGCTGTACGTGGTTTTGATAAAGGCAAATGTGTTAAAAGACTTGACTAATTCAAAGGTGCCAGCCGTGGTGTTGGCAACGGAATTGAAATGGGGAGTGGAGGAACAAGAAAGAACCTGGAGAACCCAGATGCTGAGAATGATTTCGACACAGAAGAGGCCGAACCCGACGAAGTAGAAGATCTGTAGTGGTACCAAAATAATGGTTAATATGGATAAGAAAAGCAGAGAAGGGAGAAATAGAGAGAACAATTCGGGTCATGGAACTTACTCCAACCAGAAGGCTATCTCCTATAACGTCAATTGCAGCCAGAACACCACTGTTCCAGAAATATGGGATAAGAAAAGAGAAGAAAGATCATCAGTGCAAATTGGGGGAATTCGTCTTCAAAGCTAGGATCATACAAGCAGCAATAAAGTTATGCTTAGAAGGGTAAGTATGTTGGACACATACGTGAGTGATTTTCCTTTAAAAAAGATTGGGGGAGCAACCGCTGCAACAATGCAGAAGCCGATATGGATCTGCAGGACAGGAATGAAAAACCAGAAGTCAAACATTTGATTCTGGCAGGAAATGATATAACACGTTGAGATGAATGGTCACAAGTTATTACCAGATAGAAGAAGAAAAACCACCCGAACTTCAAAGCACTATCAGTCCTGCAAGATGGTTGTCCAAATACAGACTTCATTAAAAGAATTCAATGGCACACTAACAAGCACAATCAGTGACATGGGGATTTCATTAAACACCGGCATATTGACCAGAATCTGGGAATTACTTACCGAAATGCCCGGTACAGTGGGCGGTACCACAAGAAATAACCTCCTGGAACTCCTGAAATGAAGTAGATAACGGCAAGAAACCATATCTTCACTCCTGCATAGCAAATAAAAATGTTAAGAATAGGAACTAGAAAACAACACATAGCATAAATAAAAGATGCTCCAAGATCAAGAACGGTAACCTTCATGCTTGATCCATGCTGTTGTTACTGCAATTACATTCCACAGAAGGCAGAGAGCCAATCCTGCAAACACACGAACATGGTTATAGATGATGGATGTTACAAAATCGAAGGAAGGGAAAAGGTAAAATGGCCACCTCGTTCAAAATAGACACATAAGCCAGATGAAACTAGCTTATGCTCGAGAGAGAAAAAAAAGGCACTTTGTGTGCAAAACCGAACCAAGAATCTACAGACCTTAGAAGAATGAACCTATATTCTTTTCATGAATTATAAAAAAGCGAGAATACATGAAAATGAAAGAATCATACCTAAGAACGTTGAAAAAGCAACATACTGAATCCTTTGAAGATGAATTGGTATCTCATTTGATATATCATGGTGGATAATTGGGAAAAAAGGTGGCCAATTTTTCTCCTCCAGTTGTATTCCAGCTGAAAAAGAATGCAAAATATCAACCAAACCTTAGTAAGTACTGAACGTAACAATAATAATTCACAAGAGCAAAATGAAGAAACCTAAACATTCATAACCCAATACAAGAATGATAGGATATATGCATGAAAATATTACATGAATTCCCTGGATTGAAATATCACATTTGAAATGATAAGACACCACAAAAAGGAAACATGTTACCTCTGGCCGCTGCTTCTTCCCGTCTTTTGATATCCTGCATAATAATAAGAACACAGAGTCAATCAACGGTACAGAGGGCTAAGGGAGAAGCCTTTCCGATAGCTCTTATATAGTTATGAAGATTGGTCCAATCATTGTATCTCTGCATTCAACTATGCATACCTGTTCCCTCCTGCGAAGTTCAGACTCCTTGGCTTGCAGTTCCCTCTCTTTCTTTTTCAAGTCCTGCAGCAAAAAAACTTAAACAGTAAGGACCAGAAAACAGCACTGGCCAGTTTATAAAATGGCTTTACAAACCCAATGAAAATATCCAGCATACCGTAGCTGAATCAATAGGAATGTCAACTGTTGCACCATGATTATAGCCGCCAAAACCTGCGGGCTCGGGAGGTAGCGGCGAAAGCCTTGAGTTTGCAGGCTTCTGGAAAGTAAAATGATATCAGCAAACTTGTAAGAGATCATTTAGGGAATCGCTGGAGTAGAAATTCAAGAAAATAAGACGAAATCTAAGAAACAACAGACACATTTGAAGTCACCACTACCTATCTTTATTTAATCGCACGCATTATGTTAAGAAGAGCACAAGGAAGTACTATGTTTTCTCACCCTAAAATCACTTCGAGATTTATGCTTCCTGAGGTGTAAAAGACACCTCTACCATACTCGGGTTTCTCTGGTCCACTTTTATCACACCTACCTACTGGTAATAATTTTCCGTTTAAGAAACAGAAGAATTTTATAAGGAAGAACACACCTCAACACCAAGCATATAGGGGTCGTTTGCTTGTTGGATTTGAAAAATGAAGGTTTTGTGCAACAAAAACCTTGGGATTCATGAGGGATTTATTGTATTATGGATTTGAATAGTCTAGTGTTTGCATGATAGAATTGATAATGGATTTGTCACATAAGCAACTAACAACCATCATGGATTTACAAATCCCAAACAAATATGTGGGATTTACAAATCCGTGGGGTCCACGGATTTGGTCCCAAATTAAAGACCAAATCCGTGGACCCCACGAATTTGCCACCCATCAACAAATAATGGACTTGTGTTAAATCCATCAAACTTGGGATTTAGGTACCAAATCCATGACCCAAATCCAACAAGCAAACGACCCCATAAAGAATTCAAAACGAGACTACGACTAAATGCTTGCAGCAACAATTGCCTCGTCCTATTTATCACCTACTACACTACATCTGCCAAATCCAGGCCAACATGACACAATTCGGATCACAAACACTACAGTTGAACCTACCACTAGTTAAGTTCAATTGGCCCAATCCTCAGTCTAGTCTAGCATATCCATCGAACCTACACCAACATGACAACATTGGAACACAAATACTACAGGAGAAGGTGCTACGACCATTAAGTTAGCTATTAAAAACTGAGCAATGAAATTGGATATCGTTATCAAGACTTCCAAATGGTGAGATTACACAGAGAACAACACCATCACTTTCCCCCACTCTGGTTCATTTCAGCTTCACAATTCATTTTTGCCTCAAACAGCGAAACTGCAAATCCAGATGATCACCTCCTCCTTCCCCTTACTCTCCCAAATTGTCTCCTGACCAGAAAACCTAACAGTTCCACCTAAATAGATCCAGAAAGTAGAACACATTCTCAAACCAGACGATGGAAATATATTCTCCCACCAGAGGCGGACAGAATCCGCGTACATTTCCCAGAACAGCTAGTCGCACACGCCCGATCGCAGATCGGGAAAACCAAAAGCCTAAATCCACCAACGAATCCGAGATCTAAAAACCGTCCAACGAAGAGCTGCACAGTGAACTATCAGCTACGAAGACTTCCAATTCCAAGTCAAATCGGAACGAGACGCCAGTACGACTTCGAGATTCAGCCGCTAAACGAACCAGATTCAACCAAAACCAAGACCGCGCATCGACCATAACAACTAGGCAGAAGTCAAACTACCAAAAGCACACAAACACCGCTAAAACCCTAGGATAACGTCCCTCACGATCCGCATCAGTTCAGAAACCGACGAATCTCCCGCCACAGCGCGGAAGAAGTACCAGCGATTTGGACTGTACGGCAAAACAGAATTCGAGCACCGGCATAGGGAGTGAGAGAGAGGAACTTACTGAGAACGGATTCACCTCCTCTTCCTCGAAGGGATTGGGGTCAAATCGTCCGGCCATGGCGCGAACGGAAGCGAGATGCGGCGAAGAAGAGAGAGAGAAACTTAGGAACGAAGCCAAGAGAATTTGAGTTTTTCGAAATGGAGGCGGAGCAGACTAAAACGAGAGCAGAGAGGTAGAAATTGGATTCAATTTCAAAGTAAATGAAAGTTCTTTTGGGTCAGAGAAATTCTAGAGAGAAGAATGCGTTGTACGATTACTCGTTCGTCGTTAGTTAGTCGTCACGGGGCCGGGCTAGAGAGAGAGAGAATTGGTTTTCTCGGACTTTTGTTTTGGCCAGCCCACTCGGTGGGAAACCCGGAAAAAGGAGACAAAAATAAAAGGGATATGGATTGAGAAATTTCAAGAGGAAACGGCGGGTTGAGTGTGACTAAAATTTACCATTTTACAGCGGAAATTTACATCTTCTAGAGATTTTAGTGCATAATTTAACCTTTTTGGTGGATGAGCGATTAGTTCAGTATTTCTATAATTTCTAAAGTGACTACATAAAAATGGAAAATTAGGTTGGAATCACAATTGTTTAGATGATTTCAATCAATAAAAAAAGTCTATACAAATTAGAATCTCATACATAATGTACATGTTAAAATATAGGTAAAATTTTGTATAAATTCGTAATTAGAATTGTTGGTAGCACTTCCTCCCAATTTAGCAAGAGTCTCTTAGACTCTACATAAGAGACTCTACATTCATGAAAAACAGAATGACGTGAATCTACTTTGGAAGTTATTTTTGTAGTTCATCATCATCGGAGGACGGAGAGAGACGCAACCAGTGCTAGAAGGAACTTCTAGAGATGGCAAAACCCAAATTGAAGAAAGGAGTTGAAGGAACATTGCCTGATGTCAATTAATCTTCAATTGTGCACTTAAAATTAAGGGACTGTTTATCTTCCATATGCTACGGGCTTCGATAGTCAGTGTAACTTTTGTTTCGTTCCAGATAAAATAAGTTTTTTATGCTATTTGGTGCTCTTCTAATATTAAATCTGATCCTTTCTAAGACAATTATGTAGTGTTTTCTACTAAACTAAGAATACACATTGACTTTCTCGCAATATCAATTCGCAATATCAATTTCCGACGTGCATATTACATTTATGTTCGTGCATATTATATTTATGTTTCGAGTGTCCTACATAAATTTGTACATAAATTTGAACTACAATTGTGAGGCACTAAATTCTTTTTTCTTGGGATAGAAAAAAAGAGGGGTGAACCTCAAACACTTGTTTTCTTATCCTAAAACATGTCCTCAAATGATGAGAAATCCTAAAACATGTCCTCAAATGATGAGAAAACGTAATAGGAAGATTCACCAACGAGATAAAAAAAATAAATATATGTGTCTTTCCTCTTAGGCAAAATGAAGCCCTTCACTATATATATAAGAGGTGATTCCTCGGTATTAATGTTTCCAATCGATGTGGTATCTAAACAAAACATGCATACATGTTGTTCAACAATCTTTATTTTATGTCATGATGGGTAGACTAAATATGTTGAGCTCAATCCTAATGATTGGAAGTTTGTCATGTCTTTACTCTAATTAGTACCTTTCTTGATTAATTATCGAGCCAATGAACAACCTTGTAGTGAAATACATTAGCTCATGAATGAGCAATGATGTAATAATAGAATGAGTAATTGAGTTTAGTTGGACAAAAGATATGGTTGTGCGCTTATTTTAAATATTAATGGATGAAAATATGATCGAAGGAAAAAAAAAAGGTAAAAGTAGAGTTAGAGAAGCTCATTTGGCTAAATTAGTAAATCCTAGCTTCCTCTACATTCGTGTTGGAGACGAGGCGACGAGCTCTACTCTATTGCTTTAGTGGTTAATTATCCTTGTTGTCTGTGTGCCTCACTGTCTTCTTCAAGAACAACTAAAAGTGACAGAAGCTAAGACTATCGGAGTTGGACAAAAGACCGTGCACATTTCGATCTCGTTCGCGTTCTTGTTCTGTGTGTTCTTTAGGGAATCGTCGCACACTTGATTGTCGCAGGGAAGCTTCATTGCAACATTGATAAGATTTCTTGTTCTGTGTGTTCTTTAGGGAATCGTCGCACACTTGATTGTCGCAGGGAAGCTTCATTGCAACATTGATAAGATAGCAAACAAGGAGGACTTGTTGAACCTCATCCAAAGAACTCGTTGAAAGGCAGACCTAAAACTGAGGTAAATTTTTCGACCAAGTTAGTTATGGCAATTATGGCCAACCCGTTGGTAACGCATTTCAATATTTCGGTCAATCTTCCTCGGAGCACTATTGGTGCAAGCTTTCACAAAATGCCAACAATACAAATAGGCAAATGCTTGCACCAACGAGTGACCCGAAAAAGGCAGACCAAATATTGAGTTCAGACTCCGAAAAATCGTTTAAGTTGCCGTGGAAACTGAACAAGTGGGATGTATATAATATAAGAAAGGAAGGAAAGAGGAGAAGCTGTGAAGAAGCTGAGCTACCGATGTGGTATTCGATTCATGTATGGATTGGTGGGATCCTTCCTTCTTAGAGGGGAGGAGGCTACAATTTTTTTTTTTAAATGAACTATATAATGGCGGGGCATTTGATTCCCTTTTTATTTTCCAGGATAAATTTCTAAACGGAGCATCACGAGCAGTGGAAACTATAAAGTATAAAGCTCCTAGAGGCTTCGATAACAGTCGAGACCAATGATATTATCATTTGACTGAACCATGATTGGCAAAAAGATCATTCTCATTGTTGGGCTAGCTATTCTCTCGATCAGGGTTCAGGAAGGTGTAATTTCGCGTACGCTAAGTCGTGCCTAGGCAGGCACCGACAAGTGACAAAAAAACGCATCGCCTAGGTCCTAGCCTCACGATAAGGCGTTTGTAGCGCCTGAAAGATGCTTAGGCAAAAACAGATCCACTAAGTCGGTGTGAGGCGTGATTAATCGAAGCGAGTCACTCTTTTAATTGCACTGGTATATCGAGGAATAAAAAGAAATTGTACCTAGTCTTCACAAAACGACATCATCTCTAGCTGCCATGTATTCAACGCGTCCTTCACTCATTCCTCGATTTGGAGTCGCGATTCTAGATCATGACTTATTTTGATTATTGTCGATGGTAAATTATTAACATTTGAGATTTAACTGGGTAAAAAACATGCTATCATATTATTATTTCTACTAAAAAACACTGCATTAAAGCATCAACATATGTGTCATTGGGTTGAGCTCTAGACATAAGATCGTTGCTATGCTCGCTTTATAATACAAGTGATTGCATCATTGTAGTGACTGAGATTTGATTATGGAACAGGATTGCCCTGCGATTTTGCTTTTGATAGGCAGATGTCGGCGTTTTACCACTTCGATTCTTCCATATTACCAATCTTCCACAAACTCCTCACCACAGTTCACAGTAGCTCTGATACCAACTAAATTGAAAACGCAAATTTCAGCCACAATGTCACTAATGCACAATATAACCTGATAGCAGCTTGGAGATATCAAACAGATATAGTAAGATCATTGCTGGGAAATCAACATAAAGAAAGAAATTATGAAACTAAGCAATTGTTGAGTAAATATATGATTTGCAATAAACTATTGATGCACTTAAAAACTTTCCTATAAAAGATGGCACTATCAAATCAAATATCATCAGTGCCATCAAAAAGAAGAGTGCATTTAGTAGATGATGAGGGCTTATATACAAGTATACAACCACAATATTCTTGGTCGGGATTAAAAGTTTTTTTCTGTTTTTAGGTTTCGTTAGAAGAATCTCAAAATCACGAACCATAACAAAGTAATTTGGACAACACCTTGCATCCAAGTGACCCCTAAAAACACTTCCACTAAGGATTGTTTGGGTTGAGGTTCAATTTATAGGGGCCAAGTGGCCAACTGGTTAGATGAAACGACTAACTTAATACGGTACTGTCAAGTATTTGACTCAACCATATCAACTGATCGACACAACGCTGTTTTGTAGGAAAGCTCGCTCATCACACCAAGCTAACGCCTACAAAAAAAAATCTGAACGGCTAAATGTCGCCTTTGTTTAACTATTATCACCCTAACTTATAATACAAAATTACTAAATTGTCTTTTATCAATTAAACCTAATTCAACAAGACAAATAAACTCTAAAATCCCTAATTTCCTTCAACAACGCCAACCTCCTCTCGCCGAACGCCATCTGACGTCGTTTCTTCTCCTCGCAAAAAATGTCTATTATTTACAAAACGCAAAAGTTATGACTTATGACTACCTTTGAAATTGTGATGATAAGCAAAGATCGAATGGCCAACAATCACAATGATCGAGCGATCGAAATACAAAATAAGAAAGTCACTTTTTAGTTTTTACCAACAACAATTAGACTAGGATTTGTTGGACCACATCCAACAATGCAACAATCCATACAAAAACAAAAAATATGAATTAGGGCTGGCTATTTGGACCGGGACCGGATAAAAAACTGGAAACTGGACCGTATAATCCGGACCGAAACCGGACCGGGACCGGATAGTAAACAATCCAATCCAATCTTTGGGCTTAGATTTGAGATAAAAAATCGGATAAAGACCGGATAAGAGAGCTCAACACCCAAAACTTAAGTGTAATTTGCATAAACGGTCACAAACCTTTGCACTTAGTACAAAACTTAACCAACTCCTCACCCTTTTAGGCCTTAGGCCACTCAAATTCCCACAATCTCAATATAAAATCAAGATCGAATTGGGACCGGACCGGGTCAAGACCGGACTGTATCAAATCCAATCTTTGGTCCTTATATTTTCAAAAAAAAACCGGACTGAACCGGATCAATTTGGGCCAATTTAACCGGACCGTATAGCCACCCTAATATGAACCGTGACTACAAAAACTGTTTTGAACTACAATTGTGAAGCAGTAAGCACCTTTTTCGTGGAATGGGGAATCGGCGAATCTCAATATCTAATGTTCTCAAAAAAGAAAACATAATAATAGTAAGATCCGCCATTCACACTAGAAATTTTTGTAACTAAGGATTGTTGGGTAAATGTTTGATTTATGAAAACCTCCCGTCCCGTGACCCAAAAATAAGTCTTCCGATGAAATGACACTTCCAATACGAATATCACTGCCATATAAAACATAAAAATAAAAAAAACGTTTTCGAGTCTCAGGAGACCTCATAAACTTAACCGTACCCCACTACAGGATGATGTCTGCGACTGTTGTTTCAATTAGCATGTGGCCGTTATATAGCAATGAAGGCGGGAGCTGATCTCTTTGCTGAGGTGGTCATTATTGGTTCAACCATGTTCATGTAGTGGAAGTTCGATGGTTGTGGTAGTTTTGATTGATCGTACTCCTGTGGCAGTAAGACACAAGGGTCCAGGTCTCTCCGGTCACCGATCCTAATAACGAGTTGCGGCCTGTCCATGGTAGCGTGACAGATGCGTGAGGATGTTGTCGATGTTGATTTGGCCTGAGGTTGTGAGGCGTCGGGGAGACTCCGGCTCGCCTGTTTCGAGTTCTTTTTTTTTTTTTTTTTGGAGAAAGTGACTTTTTTGGTATACAAACAAAGTACACCTGAATAGACTTTGCGAACTAAGAATTGTCGGGCAAATGTTTTGTTTTGTAAGGGCAAATGTTTTGTTTTGTAAGAGCTTGGTGAGATTTGAAAAAAAAATTCCTATAGAGACAGCACTACCAATTCCAACATTGATGCAATCCCAAAGAAAAAACTTTTCCAAACACCCAGGAAACTGTTACAAAATATAAATATTACCTGCAAGTACTAATTTATTGCATCTGCAAATGCTTAGGGACAATTATATAGGAAGGAAGGAAGTAGCGGGAGTGATCTCTTTGTCTTTGACGATGTGGTATTGTTGCGGGTGGGAAACATGAAAGCCAATGTGTGCATCATATTATGATTTCCCTCTACAAACCATCCATCTTCGCCGTCTGTTTCGAAAAGAATGGAGTGGCCGCAATTTTATCATCCAAGCCACAACTCCCAAGATCGAAATGTAGATCAAGGTCGGGATGTTCTCGGCATTGTGATTTTGACGTTGTTTAAGAGTGAACGGCCTTCTATTCACTTCAATCGAAGGATTCTCTTCTGCTGTAGACAACATCGCTCCATCAACCAAACCTCCACCTGCCCTGTATGGTGATGATTCTCCGAAGGTACTTTCAAATCAACGTACTTAAAACAAATTTGGAATAAAATTACGCGGGCTGGGTTTGACACTATTTACTCGATTTTAGATTTCGGTGTGGTCCAAATTCGTATTGTAATAGTAATCACAGAGATAGAAAGATAGAGCTAACATAAATTGCTAATCAACATCTTGAAAAGCCAGGAGAGTGTAATGTTTGGATCATTAATCACTCGGACGATCTAAATGAAACCAAGAAACTTCCCTTTATAGCTCAATCTAACCCCTCAACGTAATTAAACAAGCAAAACCCCGAAAAAAGAGACAACCGAATATCCCAATTTTAGCACACCAAGAGCCTTATACACACGGCTTACTCTTTTTAGACGAAGCTGCAAATTTTTGGAATAAAATACACGGGACGTGTTTGTTTCCTCTTTTTATTTTCTAAAATTTTCCCCTCGAAGTTATGTTCCAAAGCCCAATTCAGTCACTTGAAAATAAGGTTGTCAAACCGGTTTATGCCGGTGCGCCGGTTTTATGAGTGAAATGGTTCAACCATGGTACAACCAGTGCATATGTCGGTTACGCCGGTTTTACCAAAATATCCCAAACAATAATTTATATAGATTAATATTTATTTGTTCGTTTCATCTCGTAATCCACAAAAAGGAAACTCGCAAAGAGCAACAATGGAAACTCCATAATCCTAAGGTCTCCATTGTTCCTCTCTATCCCATCTCAACCTAGAGTATAAAATCCATTATTGGAAACTCCATAATTACGCATGTGCACTCCCTAATCCCTCTCGCAGCAAGAATGGAAACTCCATAATTCCATCTCAATTTCCGCCTGACTCACATCAGAATCATCGACCTCAAACCCAACCCGCTCTCCCTTTTCCCCTACTCTCTCTTCTCGCCTTTACCTTCTGTATCTAGCGGCTTGCATCGCCACCGACAACTCTAGGATTAGGGTTCCCGAGGATGTAGATAGACAGAGCTGAGCTGCCAAATCCGCCCCGCCTTCCGATCTCACTGCGCCTTTCTACTGCAGAGTTCGCCGCGACCTGTCTGACCGCCGATTCTCTAGGATTGAATGTTCACGAGGAAGGAGAAAGCATAGTTGAGTTAGCGATCGACGACTGAATGGAATGAAGAGTTTGGTCTGACTCGCGAAACGTCCCCAAAACTCCATCCAAAACGAGGACGCTTCTTTGAATTTCCGGATTCAAAATTCCGGTTGGACCACCCGACATTTCCGATTTTGACTGAAATTGACCGGTATTAACCAAGGCATTATACTGGTGACATTCCAGCCGGTTTCATGACCGATACCGGTTGAACCTGGTTCAACCGGCCGGCATGCCACTGGCATGACAACCATGCTTGAAAATGAGGATGTATTTGTTTTGACATTTCGTTTGTATTTTGAATTCGAGAAAATAGTGTCTAAATATCATGCCTAATGATTTTGTTCATAGCATACTAAATTAGGTCGAATCACTATTTAAATCAATACAGGTTTTGTTGGGTTTGGTTTGGGTGATATTGAATTTGTACTATATTAGTATAACAATTTCTTAATTTTCTCACATAATTAATTTCAATATTTGAACAACAATTGTGGGCTTTTTCTCACATAATTAATTTCAATATTTGAACAACAATTGTGGGCTTGTGGCGGCAATTATTATCTTTTCCTGGACGATGGAGCAGAAGTTAATTTATCTCACGGATTTTAGAATGAACCATGATAGACAAATTAACCTCTACTGCCGTTCCAAGGAAAGAGAACTATGCCAGCTGCCATTGATTTAGCCTCACCCTTCACAACATATATATATATATATATGAGCGATGCTTCCTTGGAACGAATGACTCCAACCGATGTGGTATTATCTACAGAGAGCAACAATCGTAAATTAGATTAGAGGCTTTTTAATTAGCTTTCAAGGCAAAGTAATTAACGGAAATAATCCCAGAAACCCAACGTCTATAACTCTTCTTGTGATTTGCCACCTGAACAACCCTTGCCACAATATTTATACTTAGCCAAACATATTCAGCTAGAAAAGAGCGAGATCGATACTGGCTGCAAAGTAACTAAAAAAAAGAATCGAAACGACCTTCTAAAGGGATTTGTGGAGATGAATGGATTGATCGAACTCGATATATATATATATAGCTTTTAGATTGCCTTCTTCATCGAAGAGGTTGGCGCTGGCTGTGTAAATTTCAGTCAGGTCTAGCAGAAAGAATAACATAAGTCGAAGAAAAAATAATTTGTACTACAATTGTGACGGCAACTATCATTTCAGAGCGATGCTTCCTTGGAATGAATGGTTCAAAGCGATGTGGTACCGAGGGCAACAATCCATTTGCCACAATTTCCTATCTAATTTGGATTTTGGTTTAGATTACAGATTGAGTGTATATTATATAATAGTATAACAATATATAAATTTACTCACGTAAGTTCAATATTGAAACTAGAATTATGACGGCAATTATCCTTTCTTGGGACTTGGTGAAGGTCAATTTGTTATAACATTGTCTTCTAATTTTATAAAGTACCAATGATAGACAAATTCACTTCCACCAATCCCAAGAAAAGTAATACTATGCCCACTTTTTTGGTTATTGCTTTGGCTAAGGACTTCACAACATATATATGAGCGATGCTTCCTTGAAACGAATGTCTCCAACCGATGTGGTACTGAGAGCAACTCTTAAATTAGAGGAGGCTTTTAATTTAGGTTGTTGATTGGTCATTTTTTCCCCTCGTTCTATAACGTTATGCTTGTTGAAACTTGGTTGTTATTTTTTGATGAT
Organism: Linum tenue; assembly: GCA_946122785.1. Taxonomy (NCBI): domain Eukaryota; kingdom Viridiplantae; phylum Streptophyta; class Magnoliopsida; order Malpighiales; family Linaceae; genus Linum; species Linum tenue. The sequence continues at coordinate 62,545,716 of CAMGYJ010000004.1, forward strand.
CTTAATCGTATTTGTGGAACCTTGGTTACTTGTTAGATTTGGATGAGAATTGACAACATTTAACTTTTGCAGGGGTTATCTAGTTTGAAGGGAGCAACTTTAAGATATAGATTGTGATAAATTGTTGGTGTCATATGAATGGTTTGTCTCGTAAAAGCAAATCACAAAATTTTCGTGAAGCACGCCATCCATATTTTTCATAAAGCAAATCACAAAATTCTTCTCGTGTACACCCCAAAACTCACAAGGCATACCACAACACACATGGAACACATCAGAAAAGCACGAGGAAAATATATCGCAAATTTTATAAGCGGACCATAAATCTCCTAATGCAAATCACATAATTCTATAGAACTGACCAAAAAACAGAACGAGAAAGCATAGCACGAATCTTCTGAAGCATACCATAAATCTCTTACTCTTCGTCATGTATAATATCATGTCGATGAGATTAACGCTGTTGATCGTTCTACACATGTGCTTTCATATGGTTAACTCGATAAGCGGTGACTGTCTTGACATCTACACCGACAGCGGCGGATCCAAAACGCAGTAAAACACTGGGCCGCATTTCAAAACCCAATAGTCTGGTGCTTCTTCGTGGCCGATGAGAGTTTTCCTAATGGCTTCATTTCCATGTGCCGTAGTAAAGCAATCAAGCATTTGCACATCCCAAATTTCTGTGGTTATGGTCGATCCACTCTGCAACTTTGATGGATGGTGGGTTATATCACGGACTACTCTCCCTCCCTGAATTTGATGAATCCACGGATCAAAGGAAAATGTTTGTGGTTTTTCCGTTCCCAATGACTTTCAGGACGTCCCTCTCAAGATACTCTTTAACCTGCCGCAAGCTCGACCAAATCCAGGAGGGCTCTATTTACTACGTTGCAAAATTTTCTCTTTTTTCATTCTTGTTCTTGAATTGTTATCGAACCTCCTCTTAACACGTTGCAGATTTGCCTTCTCCGTTGTGGTTACGAGTGTCTGAGAGAAAAAAATGGCGACAACACGAGAGCTTTGTTGAAGATGGGGTATAGGAGGAGAGCAAAATAAGTAAATAACCATACTAAACTCGACAAGTGATACAAGCTAAGTATTAAGTGCATAAAGAACACACCTTTGTTCATACAAAAAAGCCAAGTGCAAGATTAGGGGACAAACACTGGCTTCTGCAACCCTAAACAACACATTCCAAAAAGAAAGAAGAGAGCCACAGCCGGAAGGAGACCACAAAGAAAAACTTGGCTTAACCATTAAAGTCATTTCTATACAGAGAAAAAGCCTTACTTTCAGAACCCTGATGGCTTAACCATGAAATGCAATACAGCCTCCTCCCTCTCCCTCCAAAATGCAATTGACCAAACGACAATGGCCCTCCCTTTGATTCAATTAGATTCAAAGAAAATTTAAACTACGAGGAAGCAGCAGCAGCAGCTGCAGCATTGTGGGTGGTGACATCCTTGCTGGACCGGTTGTACTTCATGTGACTCTTCACCAGCTGCCCTGCCGCGAGCGCCGACATCAGCGACAGCTCGCCGGCCAGAACAGACCCCGCAACTACCGTCGCCAGTCGCCTCGCGTTCGCCCCTGGCGCCTCGTAGCAGGCGCCCTTCACCCCGAGCAGGTTCAAGCACGCAGCTTGCGACGCGAGCTGCGTCCCACCTCCCACCGTTCCAACCTCGATGCAGGGCATGGTGACCGAGACATGGAGATCCCGCCCCTCGTTCGTACTCTCCATCAGAGTGATGCAGTGCGAGCTCTCGACGTTCTGCGCCGGATCCTGGCCCGTGGCTAGGTACACCGCGCTCACGATGTTGCTGGCGTGCGCATTGAACCCGCCAAGCGCCCCTGCCATGGCCGAACCAACCAGATTCTTGTCCTTGTTCAGCTCGACGAGCGACTGCACGCTGGTTTTCAGTACCTTGTTCACCACGTCTCCTCTGATCACGGCCTCACACACCACCGACTTCCCTCGGCCGTGTATCCAGTTCACTGCTGCAGGCTTCTTATCCGCGCACAAGTTGCCTGATTTCATTTTTTTGCAGAGGTCAGTTTTGAGATCATCTTTCTTTTATAAGACAACACAAACAATCAGATCAAAGAAAGAGGGATGGAATGGTTTTCAGTTTACCGGAGATGGCGACGACTTCCATGTCAGGGAAGAAATCGGCATCCTGGAGGAAATCCAGCACATTCTGAACACCTTTGGAGACCATGTTCATCCCCATGGCGTCCCCAGTGCTGCAGCAGAATCGAATGTAGACGCTCCTCCCTGACAATGTACAATTCGCGCTCTGCAGCCTGGCGAATCGGCTGGATCTGTTGAAAACCATGGAAACCGTGTCGAAATTGCGGGGATCCTCCAGGTAGAACTTGAGCTGCGCGGCCCTCGCGATGTTGGGGAATCGAACTACCGGAGCCCTGGTCATCCCGTCCCTGAGGAGGACGCTGGTGGCCCCGCCGGAGAGGTGAATCGCCTTGCAGCCGCGGTTGGTGCTGGCGACGAGGCAGCCTTCGGTGGTGGCCATGGGTACGGAGTACTCGGTGCCGTCGAGCAAGAGTGGGCCGGCGATTCCGACGGGGATCTGGACGTATCCGACTGGCATCTCGCAGCACTGACCTAGAATTGAATCGTAATCGAATCCCTCGAGCGGGAGCCCGGAGAGGGAGCGGCCGGTGATCCTCTGGAGGGCCTCGCGGCGGATGGCGGCGGCGCGCTTGCAGTCCCCCAATTTGGATTCGAGGGAGTAGGAAGGTACGGCGCCGGAGACGACGGATTGGACGAGCTCCTCGTCGTTTTGGGGAAGTAATAATTCAATTGGGGCGGCGGCTAGGTCAGGAGTGGCGGCGGCGGGGATTGCGCAATTTAGGGATTGGGGGCAGGCGGCGGCGAATCCGCCGTCGACAGCGACGATCTCGTCGTCGTCGGGGCGGAGGAGGAAGGACTGGACGAATTGGATGCCGAAGAAGCCGAGGAGGTAGACGAAGGAGGCGAGGAAGGCGAGGAGGGCGAGGATTTCGGAGAAGGTGAGGACGTGGAGAGGGGTTTGGGTGCGGATCTTGTCACTCCAGCGGCGGAGGAGGAAGTAGACGGCGGAGAAGAAGAGGACGAGGAAGAGGGCGTTGGTGAGCTGGAGTGGGAGGGGCAGGGCGTCGGAGGCTCTGCGCTGGCTGTCGTCTTCTTGGCGGTGGCCGGCGGCGGAGTGACGGTGGAGGTTACTGAGGGGCGGGGCAAGTGGCTTTTTGGTGGATCGGCGGCGGGGATCCATTGTTCCGGCGGCCGGCGGGGAAGGAAGAAGGATGCTCTGTTGGATGGATGATGCTGTTGGCTGTTGCAATTCCACAACAACTCAAACTCAACTCTGCCGGCAACTACTCCTCCGTCACCCTCCAATTTATGCTGTCGAGGGAACTGACTCTCAAAAACAGTTCAAATTTTGCGTTTTGTTTTATATTCATTGGCGTTCTGTCCTTTTTAATAATTTCTTTTTCATGAATTGGCGTTCTGTGCTTATATATATATATTTTTTATCAATATACAAAAACAAAACTCATGTTAGTTTTGGGGGGTCAGATTTTGACTTTTAGGACTGTCTCATAATTAGTCACGTTTTTATGCAGGTTTAATCTTTGAACATGTTTTATTTATTTATTTATTTATGACTTGAACTTGTCCGAAGGAGGCGGCGGTGGTGGAGCGTTTGGTTTCCTGGGAGGAGCTAGCGGAGGTGGCGCTAGAGCCTTGTTTTGGAGCGGTGGCGGAGACTGGACAACCTTCTTCTGGTACCCATTCTTCTTGCTCTGCCCTTCCAGCTTCCTCCAATACACCACATCCAGCCCGTTCTCGTCGACAATCAGTCCCTTCACATTCCCGCCGCTCCTCACAGACTGCTCCACCGTTGATGAGTCAGCATATTACAGCTGATGTGGCAGTCCCAATGGCATGGCTATTTACATTTTGGCGCCTACCGTTAGTAATGGGGACGAAAATGATAACGATGCTACCAAAATTTGACGTAAATGGTTTAGTTGCAACGAAACATACTTAGGTGGTTATCGTGCAACAAATGCTAAACTTAAGTGGCACCATGTGCAATTAACCCAATATTTTTACTTTTTTTTTTTTTTGGGCAGCGCTGGGAATATTTTTACTCAAAACATCCCGATATATGGCCTTCTTTTCACTCTCAACGAACGGTTCTATTCCGCTGTAGACAACATCGCTCTATCATCCACTTCTGCCGATCAACCCGACTCTTGGACCAGACCATACAATGGCATTGTAAGTAGGGGTGGGCGTTCGGTCGGTTTGGTTTGAATCGAACCGAAATTGGGATATGCCGAATTTCCCAAACGCCACACACTGCAACCGAATTCGAACCGGCATATAATTCGGTTCGACAGAACCGAATTATAGATCGATTCGGTTCGGTTTTCCCAAACAAAACCGAAATATCTGTTGATGACCTGCTGAGTTTTTTCTTCAATGTTGGTGCTTATGTTCTGCTGCTTTTGGACAATAGGGTTGTTGTATTTTTGCTTCTCATTTAAGTTGTTTATCACCTAACATTTCAATTTTATAGATCAAATACAATTAATTAAAACAAGCATTCAAAGTTGAAAGATAATCAATGTCCACCTTCCAAATATTCAACACAAACACAATACATCAAGTCCTTCCAAATATTCATTACAATACAAATGGTTTTAAATTCAAACTAACATGAGAAAGGTAACCAAATAACCAATGTCTAAATTCCAATCATAACTTGTAGAAACTCCAAAGATCTTGTTTCTTAGCTCTTCACTCTTGGACAATTGAGACCTTTGAATTCAAAAATAGTACAAGGAACATGAAACAAAACAATGATGGTTAGTGACTAATATGTATAAAGCTAATTACAAATAATCAAGTAGAATAGAATAAAATCTCAACTTCTTACCTCTAAAGTCATCAATCGTGCATAGAAACATCGGAATTTTCACCACAAGCACTACTAGATGCACTACCATCGTTCCTCCTTCCACTTGAACTTGGTACATTGGAAGTCGAGGTAGATGAAACAAGATTATCTCTTATGGAGATTGCATTCATCAACTTGTTCGATTCTGCAAGATTAAAAAAACTCAAAATTAGTCATGACATACAAATTAATAATGTTATAAATATGTAATGTTCAATTCTGCAAGATTAAAAAAACTCAAAATTAGTCATGACATACAAATTAATAATGTTATAAATATGTAATGCTAGATTTGAGACTTTACCTTCATCTATTGTAAGGAATGTTTGCTCCGCTAGAGCGACCCTGGCGACTACAAATTACAATCCCAACCGCAAAACACTTTTACATAGAGGTGGCAAATGGATTGGATTGGTGGATTGGTGGATTGGATTGGTGGATCCATGGATCAAGTGGATTGGATCTAATGGATTGGTGGATTCATGGATTGGATCAAGTGGATTGGTGGATTATCCATGAATCCAAATGACATCCTCAACCAAGGACCAATATGTAAAATGTAAAAAGTTTAGGTACTAAAATGTCATAATAAAAAATTTTAGGTACCAAAACGTAATTTTCCAATGATATTTTTCGTATAAAAAATTAAATTTTAGGTACCAAAATGTAAAAAATAAAAATTATAGGTACTAAACCGTAATTTGCCAATGATCCATGGATCCAATCCATGAATCCACCAATCCAATTGGATTTGGATCAAATGGATTGGATTTAAATGGATTGGATTAGGTGGATATTTTTAATGGATTGATGGATTGGATTGGTGGATTGGATTGAAATTGCCACCTCTACTTTTACACTAAGAATTGCTGGGTTCTGGTTCAATTTATGAAGAAGCTAACGGTAACGTCAGGAACCAACTTTCACTTATTATGTCCTGTCAAATGCTTGACTTGACCATGGTGGAAAGCTTGCTCCTGATCGCCCTGCTAGCTCTCATAAAAGAAACCACCCACTGCTCAAACCGCTTAGAGATGGTAGATCAGCCTCTTTGGGGATTTACATATAGCGTGGCCAAGGAAGGCTACTGGCGTTCTAGCGATGTGGTAGTTCAGCTGATCAAGCTGGATTGCTGTTTTACCCTGTCGAAGATATCCGAAGCCAAGTTTTGGGCGAGAATCGCGAACGCGAGTTGAACGTGTTATCGATCTCTCACTTCCAATGGAAATCTCAGAAAAGGGCGATGCAGGAGCCTATACTGAAGATGGTGGATACAGGGAGAGGCAGCGAACCATATTATAAAGAGACTATAACAGCTTTCTATGAATGTGCAACCAATGAAATAATTAAGTGTTCTAAAAGGAGGCCCCAAGAAAAGAAGAATAAAATCTACACGTTGACTAAGTTACAGGTGTGGTTAATTCTCCGACGACTATTAAGGTCGAGAAGACGACGACGGGCTAGTGATGGTGGCTACGTTTCTCCTTATCGCGCCTGTCGGAGATGGGTTTGCGGCGTCGGATACTTCTAAAGGGATCAACCCAGAACTTGTCTTCTTTAACGGCTTTGTTCCAACGGTCCTTGAATATTTGAAGCTCCCATGTCGACTGCCTCCTAATCTGTTCGATCCAAACTCGGAAAATGAAACACTGTTAACTCACCGAGATTATTCGTAGAGAGTATGTTACTAAGAGAGGATTAGGAGATGACGAGTCTCCTATACCTCCATCCGAGGATCCAAGCCTCCACTGTGCCTCTGCGAACACACGAAAAGAGAGATAAAAAGGGACAGAAAAGGCGTTAATATTTCACGTTTGGATGGGGATCATATGAAGGGACGAGAAGGCGGTATCTGTCGTTGAGCTTACCTTGCTTGATTCGTCATTACTCGAGCTCTGAAACACAGAAACCATAGGAAAAGACGGGAACTGAGATTATGTCAAATCAGGTAACAACGACGAAATCTATGATCTTGAGGTGGTCTAAGAGTGAAGTACCTTCTTTCCACTCCCACCCAACGATTGTATTCCTTTGTGAACCACGTACTCTCGATCAACCACTCCTACCTTCTTCGTCCGGTCCCCCTGTGTGATGAAATCACATCTTTCAGTCCACAATTTTAGAAAAGGATTAGCCATAACTACAATGCCGTTTTCATAAGGCAACTAGTTTTGTCTTGCCTAATCGGCATTCCAGCATTAAAACGTTTATCAGATCGAAGGAACCACAGAATAGACATTTCAATAAACCATGGCAAGAAACAACAATGTAGAGGGCAGAAGAGAATTGGAAAATGTATCCTTACTTGTGCACAGTATCCAAGTTTCATATCCATCCCCCATCCATGCACGAGATCATTCTGGTCCAAGAGATAAAAAGGGACATTTCAGAAATGCATTAATACAATTGTTTCAGCATTCTAGTAGAGTGCAAACTTGCGACCTTCAGTCTTGAACTAAACTGCCTTATGTTAGATCCACAATATGACTCTGCATTCGGAACCTTAAAACAAGTGACACTATTTACGCATCAAAACTCCAGTTGCAGGTTATAAGTTTCTCCACTTCGTGTACCAGACAGATGGACACACAAACAAAATTAACTGTATCCAGTTTTGCGTTACCTGTATAAGATGCCAAGCACAATACCAGGCAGATCTTGAAAAGACTGGAGCCATTCCTTCTACAAATCTGCAGTTGTAGCATAACAGTTTTATAGATTGATTAGTTGCCCAATCATTTCAGAGTACGATATTATTATATTTCTGCAGCTAAATAGATATGCAGGAAGATGATGGTCCACCAAATATATATGGGTCAACTTTTTAAAAGTGCACATATTTGTGAAAAATGATTGCTAGTGATTTCCAGAGAATTCCTATCTACTTAATGTTTCTCTCGAGGATGCATTCAAGCTTTCACCGTGCCAAGAGCAAGAGGTAATAGTGCCAACACAAATGAAGTAAATGAACATTGAACATTCCAAAAGTTCCTACCCTGTACACGGTGGTCCATCGCTGGAATCCGAACACTTAACTTTGCCTCTAACATCATAGACTCTCCTACAGAATAAGAGAAACGAAGTGAGCATCATAAACAAGTGCAGTTCTAATCAACACATAATGAAGGCTACCACCCATTCACCTATGAAACTTCTTCATTCTCGCTCGGATGGTGATCCTATGGTGTATCTCTGTAGAATTTGGGTCCAGAGCGGGCTGAGATATTTCCAATCCTTCTGACCTCACAATATCCAGGTACCTAGTGAAAATGAATAAATGCCTACATCAGTTGAGTTTTCCAGTTAGCAAAGGTACATTAACATAACATGCACAACTAAAACCAACCCTCCAATGACCAAAAGATGGTTGCCTCTCAATGCAAGAGGTTTTTTAACACGAGAAAGTGCACTAAAACATAACAAGGGGCGGTGAATTCTCTAACAGAGCAATAAATTTACCTTGCTGGATTAAAATGCTGCACGCCCAGGTCTTCATCCCAGAGGAATATGTAATCATATATAGAGACGACAGCTGGATGCAGAAACCGCTTTGCAAACCACCTGCGGACACAAGTCCAAATCAAGCTGAAACACCCTACTGAAATGGGGTAATTATAAGCACAAGCCGGTTGATAAATGACCAGTAGGCAGAAGCTAAAGCTTCTTGATTCAGATTAAGTCAATTTGACCACCTAGACATTCCAAGCTTCATGACCAGAATTCATGTTAAAAGATTATATCAATTTCTTGGGAGCGGGTTGCCGATAATTCCTTACAACCAAGTACCATGTACCAGTAACACTATGCACGTTATGCTTCATGCTCTACACTCAGCCCATGGAAGATCATACAACATGCATAGAGGTATCCTTTAATACAGAAGCATCAAGGTACTGATGTTGATTTTCGCAAGTCATGTAACTTCAGAAAAGAAATAAAGGAACTTCTGCCAGTGGCAACTCACCATTTCGTTTGATTATGAGCAACTATATGTATAGCTTTGCTACTCCATTCAAGATCCCACCATCCGTCAAGGTTACCATCATAATGGAATAGCATAACTGTAAAATTTTCTGGAAGAAACTGAATTCACTGAAGTTAGACATTATACTTGCAATCCAATAAAAAGTTTAAATAACGAAACCAAAAAATGCAGTACCTTTTGGACAACAGTGTCAACGTTACGCTTCTGTGTAATGCCAACGGGCATCGCCAGCAAGTAGCGACGATTAGAAGCATCAACCTCTGTCTGCGTGAACACAAAGACCAAAAAACAGTTTAGGCACACAATCCCTTGATTCATACAATGGCTGCAACAGAAAAGTAGATACGCTAATCCACAGCTACTCAGAACTTTTCACTCACAAACATCTAGAAACAAGGCGTAAAAGAAACTTATGTGAAAAAGGACTTGAAAAACCAACCTTTGACCTCGAACTACTCGACCATAAAGGCTTCAACTCCATATCCGAGTTCGGTCGTACTATACCACGGGGCAGATTATTTAACAACCCAGACGCAAAAGCTGATTCCTGAGTAAAAAACACCGAAACCCCTTAGCTAACCATGCAATGAATGACGAGAACAATCAGGCCATAGAATTTGAACAATTGGTGTAAAATCGAAGGTGTAAAGCAGAAGTATATCAGGCGGTAACCTCTTAATCAGTAAAGTATAAGTCTTAACAAGCTCACGACTTTGAACAAAGCATCCAGAGGCGCACAAATAGTTACCTTTATCGAGTCAAAGGGATGCATTTTCACTTCCATCTGGACCACAGTAAGAGAAATGGTCAGTAAATCTTTCCCACAAGCATCACTAATCAATAAAGAAGAACCAATAAGGAAGGTGCTGCAAACGTAGAGATTGCATAACAGTACCAGACCACAAAGATTGCATCTCGTTCAACATAAAGGCAGTAAATAAAGATAAAAACTAAAACGACCTGACTATAGTTACTAACATAATCCAGTCATTAACTTCAAAAGCAAGTTTTCCTCCCCCCCCCCCCCCCCCCCCACCCCATCAATCAATCTCTTCCATGCAAAGCAACCAACCACCATAAACAAAGCAACATATTGCCCACAATCCATGGCTTCCCAATTAAAAAAAAAAACACACCTCCAAAACACGTACACATAAATGAATTAAGAGAGTTGGACGCACCTCCGTGTGCTCATACTGAAAAAGTGTGGTCCTATACACAATAAACAGCATGCCTGTACAAAGAGCCACCATCATGGGCAGCTGCGTACCCTTGAATCCACATTTCCCCTGCATCAGCACATTCAAAAGGAACAAATAAGACCCAATTCGCAAGAAATCAGAATCAATATTTCTTCCCCAAATCCAATTGGCTCCCATTTCCATTACCCCATCGAATATGGCGTTTCGTTTGAGTGATTTCCATGGCCTGAGAGACGTCATTGACAGCCAGCCAGCCTCACTCCAGATTGGCCTTTCCCACCCCTTATGTCGTTATCATCACAAAGCTGCAGCACCAGGTTTCATACAAAATGCAAAAGCAAGCAATCAGATCAATCTCTCTAGAAACGCAAAGTAATTAGCAAGTTAATTAAGGATCAATTCAAACTGGGTGGAAGAGAATCCAAACAAGGAAAGAAACCCAAGTTCCACTGTGGAGAAATTAAAGACGAATTCATTTCCTGCTGAGAATATTTCGGCCGAACGCCATGGGAAACAAAGGAAAGACAACCAACAGAAAACCGACAATCTCCGTTCAGGGGGGATCTCCACAGAACAACAAGAAATCGGGGGGGAGCGTATCCGCCGATTCTTCCACCTGAACGGAAACGAATTCGGTCCGCCAACCACCGCGGCGGATCTTTTTTCTTCTTTGGCGCGCGAATTAGAACAAGGGAGCAAACAAAAATCGACTGAGGCTAACCTTTCTTTCCCCCTTTTTTTTACAAATTCCTCTCTTCTTCCCTCGGATGCGGCAGAAGAAGAGACTCCGTCGCACAATGGACTTGAAGGAGCACACGGATTGCTGTGTCGGCAGGGGTGATCAGCGGCGCATTGCTGCCGGCGGCGGGCGGTGGAGCGTAGAGATTGGGTAGGGAGATCAACGGAGAGAGAGAGCGAGAAGTGGGAGGAATCGAGGAAGAGGTGGAGCAAACGGAGGAGAGAATGGGAAAGGGAAGAGAAGGAGAAAGGGAGAGAGTCAGTCGAAGGAGACGAAAGTGGCGGAATCGTCGCGTTTTAAGGGAACAAAGGCCCAACCTTTTTGGTTTTCTGGATTTAATTTTCTTTTCTTTCTTTTTTCTTTCACCGTTTTTAATGGGGAAAAAGGGTTCTCAAGGGGATGATTTTTTCTTTCGGTATTTTCTTTCTTCTTTCAATCTAGTTTCCACGTGGATGGTAATGATGTTCGCGCGCGCTCTCTCGTGGAAGTCGTGACCACTTCGATCTGATAAGTTGAGATTGTATGGAGTACGATTTAATATTGTTAGATTAAGCACACATTTTAGACGTGCTAATGTCTATACTGATGAAATAAATTTCAAGCCCTAATTCTCACGCCATTATGGTTAATCACAAACATTCCTCTATGCAAGTTTGTGTAGTTTTCAGAGATTCGTCGTATTAGCATAGGTGGGTTAAAACTTAAAAATGAGAATCGAGTGGGTAAATAAGCTATGAAAAAAGTATGTAGAAATTTGTGTGTGTATTGATGGGGTTGTGAGAGTTTCCAAAAAAACTCACATTGTTTAAGACGGGTAAAAAATTATGAACCCGATTGGTTAATTGTGATATGCAGAGATAAAGTTTACAAGTAATATTTCAACCCGATTTTTGGAATGTCAATAGACAACATGAACTATTATCCACTGATTCGAAACATATTGATACGTAATTTGAGCTGACTATTGCAATAACATTTACAATGTAGCGACTTTAGTTTAATAAACGAAAAATACAATTAGTGAGCTAAGTAGTGAAAATCCGCGCAACAACACTTTGGAAAAATTGTATTAAAGGGTTGACTAATTAAAGATTAGGAGTTGTTGTAAGAAAAATATTAGGAGATAATATTAGTTAACCTAATTGTTTGGTTTTTAGTGGAGAGACTTTTGGTTTTGTAATTTTCCAGGTGAGGGGGAGAAATAAATGGTGCTTACTTTTATTTCGTTTTGGTCCTTATTTGTCACCAACCGCAGCACTACACGTGGCTTTTTGAAGAGGTCGAGCTAACTTGGGATTTGAATGAACTATTGAAGACGACTTTCACTGTCGTTTTCTTCAGTCCCTTTCAAATTCCTAACTTGTCCAAATTTTACCATTTGCCCCCCAAAAATACCAACTTAATTAACTGCTCTCTATCTGTACATAATTACTTTACACACCGATCCAAAAATTAAAAGTGGTAACTTGTGTTAGTATATATGGATCCTTTCATTGAATTCTAGATCGTACCATAATGGCCAAGTAGATGCCCAAATGGAAAATGGAGTTAATGAAGTTTGAGCCACTATAAAAAGAGTTGGGGTGTTGTTTAACTAAGTAACTAACCATCATGTAGACTTAGCGACGAGAATGAGGCGTGTTTGGGGTAGGTTATTCTAAACCATTATAATTCTCATTTTTTAATATCTAAATTCGTATCGTCTCATTCCCCCATGATGCAGAGAAAGGTTTTACAAACCTCATCCTCATACAGGTGATTTTTTGGGTACCCATGAAAAATATTCGCCACGTACATTTATCGTATCGTGAAGTCAGAGGATAGGATACAAGTTGAATTTGTATTGAAAGGAAAAAAAATTAATTCGTACTGTAAATTAATTTGTATGAAACTGAATTTGTACGTCAATGTTAAAGATACAAATTCAGTTTGTATCATAAGGAAATTTGTACGAAAATTATAGGAATTTGTGACACAATATTAAAATGTACAAAATAAGTTTGTGCCATAACAGAATTGAGTATAACAATGAAGCTCAAAGCCATGAATTGATCCGATTTTTCTTATAACCGAGGAACCCTCTCGATACATAATGCCGATATTCACAGCCAGAAACGTTTAAAGCCATAATGTGGCAAACCAATAAGCCGCGCGCGAGATCGATAGATCACATTTCGTCTAACTAATCAGATAGTATACATATTTGATTGGTCCGATCCATATTCATGAAAGTGAAAAAGGAAAGAAATGTGTTGATTACGAAAAGAGTGACAAACACATGCAACTCCTATATATATATATATCATTGTAATCTCCATCTATCATCTCCATCTCCATCCATTGTTATCTTCTATTCTATCACGGTCGTTTCGTGACTCTTAGTCTTGTACATATAACATGCAAACGATGATAGCCAGCCTTGCCCATGCCCAAGCGTACTTTAGACTGCAAAAATCCGTATCCTTTTTCGCGTCTTCCTTCCCTTTGAGTGCAACTACACCATCTCCATGCAGAAACTTGATAAAGACTGTTCCAAAGAAGAAACAAGTTGGAGGATTAGATTTAGATATATACCATTACCATTTACCACACTTGAGTGGTCAACTGAAAGGCGTAATTGCTTGATGTCGATAATAGGAAGCAATGGCGTGGACGCTTGTGACTAAGGGAAAGTGGGTTTTTGGTTTCTTTGTTTATTTGGGTTAGTAGTATATATCTAGGGTTTGCTTGGGCTTCTTTGAGGTAAGAAATTGTGAAGTTGCTATAGGAGGGAAAGTTGTATGAATTCATGCAGAGCAGAAGAGGGAAATGTTATACACATAAGAGGAAACGTTTGATTCTTGTGTGGGGGTTGAGTTTTTTCATGATTAATTGTTTTACCATTTAAGTCGATTTTGTTTTGTTTTCAAACCATATCTGTTTGGTTGGAAATTGAAGATTAGGGATCGATGTACGCGGCTGATATGGATCGTTATCAATTTGGTCTGTAAGGTAAAAAGATATATATGGGATGGAATTGTTTCCTATTGAGGTCGATAAATTTATTTGTTAAAATGTTGTTTGGTTTTGACCGAGTATTTTACGATATGCAAAGGAAAAAAGACAGTGTTTTTTTATAAAAAATTTTAACGTATTGAACGATACTTTGTTACACATGATTTGTTTTAAAATTACTCGGGTTGTGGTAATGCACCAAAAACTCTTTCTTTCAGTTTAGGTATACAATATATGTTACTTTCAACAACTTATACAGGTTGATCATAATCAATTCTTCTGTGGGTATAAATTAATTCAGGGTTAAAATTATATATTTTGAAAATGCTGGGAAACATGCAAATAAAAATAATACAGAGTGTTATTAATATCCCCCTGACATCGGTCAACTAGAACATAGATTTAAATGAATTAGTTAAATTATTTGGTTTACCTGTTCCAAAAAACCAATTTATAAAATATAAACCCCATCAACCGGGAATTGGTTAATGCGGGACACATGGCGGCCTCGAAGGCTACAAAATGTGTGGTGGTTGATCCCACTTAATTTCCAATTCCAGACAATTAATTTCTTCTTATTAATTTAATCAACTGATTAGATTAAGTGAAAAGATAATTATTGTTGCTGTTTCTTTCCTGGTTGCAGGTATCCGGTGGCTGCCGGGGAAGGCTGCGACTGTTCTCCCAACAGAAGTGAATTTTACTAAATTACCCTAAATTTACCTTTCTAAGTGCTTACATTATTTCGTTGAGTAGTTAAGGTATCAGATTTTGTAGCGGGGAAGTCAGAAATCCGAATGAGAGGTGTTGAATTTGAATTGTCGTAATGAGTGGAGGAGAACTAAAGTTTTTTTTCAATTATTCTAATTTCTAAATTTGTGCAAATTTTGCATGTAATTTTACCTATATTTCAAAACTAAGAAAGCATAGCCCCTCCTTGCTTCACCACCGAGATTTTACACTAAAAAATATTGGTTTCAAGACATAATGTGCGACCTCTCTCGTCTATGTGTCGTTGTATAACCGTCTAATATCTCTTTGTGTGTTTGATGCTTCATCTGCCTACTAAACACATATTTCAAGGAATTAAATTGATGAGTTATTAGCTTTCTTTTTCATTCCACAGTTTAATTCCAAATTTCAAATGTTTTAGAGGCAGAATTCGAACTCTTTACAGTACCATAGTATCAGCTTAAAACGATGTACAAACCCGTACGTATTAAATTCCCATAATGTACATTGTAAATAATTTACCAACTATTTTTTTTTAATTCAATTCTCACCGTTAATTATTTCCGACTACAACTTTTCAGCGGGTACTTACAATTTACAAAAATAAAATAAAAAAAGTATTCATCGGCGACATTGTGATTATTATTCACGAGAAGATCGTGGTATCCTAAGATTTTATGAATACATGGTTCCACGTTAAAGTACACGACCTATAAATTAATGAGTGTGTTTTCAGTTCTTGCTTCAAAATTTGAGAAGGGGAATACTTATACTTTTATAGTAGAAAATTAATTACAGATTAGGAGGAAAACAAGGAGGCTTGTTGCAGTGACGTGTCAACGGGAGAAGAAAGCGCGAACCTTTGGGAGAAGAACAAGAAAGGAGGAAAGGTCTCAAGGAAGGATAGCAAAACATCGAACGGTGTTTTTGGTCCAACAACACGTGCCCCGCATGCAGGTTGGTTCATACTTCGTAGTCGATGCAGTTTAACGATGTCAACAAATGCTAACGTTTAAATATTACAAGCATCTCGATGAATTATGTTGTGTGTGATTGATAGATAGATATTTGATGTGATGTGATATTTTTGTATTCCGTCAAACATAATATTTTACACCGAATGTGCTGTCCTATTGTCCACCGGACCGAACAGTAATCTTAAAACTCTAATACTAGACGACTAATTCAATTTTTTCGCCTCCAATATAATTTTAGTGGTTCGCGAGCTTTTAACACACGATGTTCTACCGTTTCAATCAGGTCAATGAAATCTCTCCGTCTTCACAGATACAATAAATTTGCGTCTAAACAACATGCATGTGATTGACAGACGACATCCATTTAAGCAAAACATCAGAACAAATTCTATTTTTCTCTATTTCGTCGGTGGACAAAAATCTATACCGCAAATGTGAGTGTCATTTTCACGATTTTATGAAGTGGTTTGCACCAAAATGACCATTGTCGATGTCCCCATTACGCCATATGTATGCACCTTTTTCTGGTAGGGACTTGGATTTCGATGGACAATTTATTTTAGGGAACAATAAGTTAAAAAAAAAAAGTGGGGTTATGGGGTCATTAACGAAATCGGTACTTAAGGCAGATAATAAGTAGTGTGTGGCCATGAAAATTGCTTTCTTCCCTTCTCCATTAATTACTCTTCTCCCTTTTCTATGGGATGGGATTAGGTGCTAACCCTTATAGGAGTTAGCACCGTGATAACTAGCAAAAAACGCTACTAAAAACAACGAAATCACTACGGATTATTATAAAATCAATACAACATCTAAGCTAAATCACTACTAATTCTTGGTTAGGACGGTGCTAACTCTTGTACAATTAGCACCGTAACCGCTCCCCTTTTCTCTTGATTCATGATTACGGACCAAGGTTGGTTGCAAAAAGATAACTCTTGTTGAATTCGTGACGTTTTAAGCCAGAAATGTTCATGAAGAGTACCAACCCTAACCAACTTACGTAGCACTCACACAAGAGCCAAAAATAAAAACCGAAAGAGAAATCAAATTGTTCCCTTGGCGGTTTTTGAATGGTCGTAGAATCACGATTGGAGAACATATTATCACGATTCTTCAATTTTATAATGAAGACCAAGAAAAAAACATGTGAATGTACGTACGTGAAAATAGCTTAGATTTTCTTGTATTTTAAGTATTTCTCAATCTTGTTCTGGTATTGATTTCAAAAATTTATCTAACGAAAGACAGAATAAGAGAAACCTATATTAACGACGGAGTAATCGTAATTCAACATCATATCATCATATTTCGTGCTTTGAAATTTAAAATTGAACTGTTATATTACAATAATAGTTTTATGCTAAAATCGAATATCCGATTAATAATCACGTTTTGCTTTCAGGGTGAAATGAATCAAATCCAACAGTATCATTGAGATGGGCCCCTGTACTTGGGAGTTGGGCCGTGGCAGGCAAAAAAAAAATGTCCATTGAACTGTCCATTGTGGATCATTTCAACTTTTCGCTAGGCCCGTACATTAATGATCCTTTCTATGTAATTAATAATTATGGTACCAATGGTGTATGAAAATCTCGATCTTTAATCGGTACTTACCATGTGTCTAACAAAGTAACCAATGTCACAAAATTTCTATCATAACTTACCACAATCGAACTAACGACAATATGTTTTATGAAATGAAACAAAACAGTTATTTTTAACGAATTTGAGATACTTACATTTGAAATGCAACTATCCGAATTGAATCATGATTCATATTAAGGGAACAGTCAGATACAAACAGTTTCTGTCAGAGAATGAAGAGCTTACTATGCATCCTTTGCATGGCGGTTTATATTCACCATCACATATGTTACACAAGCATGTTGCCAGATGATCAGGACAAAAGGAACTACAAAAGAGCTAAACCAACTTACAATACAAAAAAAAAAGCAATATATACACATTAGACAAACATCACTCATTTCACCCGAGCTTTCTTTCTTCCTCCTTTACTCTGACCACCTTCCGGCTGTTGTTCAGCAGCCCGGCCACGCTTCTTCTGCCTGCCAGGCCCTCCTTTCCTCTTACCCGATTCGTCCTCCGTCGACTGCTGACCACCCAGATTACCAGCAGGTTTCTTAGCAGCAGCAGCAGTAGCTTTGGCAGTCGTTTGATTAGCTTTCGACTCTTTCGCTGGTGTCTTGCATCCTAAATTTCCAGCAGGTTTCGTAGCAGTTACAGTAGTAGTAGTAGCTTTGGCAGTCGTTTGAGTACCTTTCGACTCTTTCGTTGGTGTCTTGCATCCTGACTTTACAGCAGGTTTCTTAGCAGCAACAGTAGTGGGTTTGGCAGTGGTTGGACTAGCTTTAGAAACTTTGGATGGTGCTTTCTTGTTGTCCAGCCGAGCATTTGGGGGCTTCTTCGTCGGAGGAGGAGGATCAAGCACCGCTGGTGGAAGTGTGATCGAGACCGGAGCAGCAGCAGTGCTGACAGTTCTGCTGCTGATGTAAGCCTTCAAGCTCTTGGTGACAATGTCTCGAAGGAGATTCGCGGATTTATATTCCCGAGTTGTTCTAGAGTAGAAGACCAATGCGTTGTTGGCCAGCAGGAGCAAGTCTCTGAAGAGTTCCTTGGCTGATAGAAGGGTGCCCTTGGAGATTTTGCCTCGTATGGTGTCGACATCTACGTGCTGCAATATCATTTTCTTGTACCTTCCTCTCTTCTGTGTAAGCAAAAAAAAGGATTGGATCAAATTGGTAGTAAGCAAAGATTAGTTAATTGCAAGCAAGTGTATGCATTTTCCTCCATTACCTGGCTGTCAAGCCTCCGGCGAAACACAGTGGCACATTTGTTCTCTGCAATGGTGTCGAAAATCCCAACAAGATCATCGACAGAAGCTTCTCCCTCATTGCTCGAGCCACCTCCTCTGCATTGGTAGTCACCACCTGAAACTCTGGCGACAGCTTCCCCACAAGTGCTCGTCGAGTTATCCTTTAGTTGAGCAGACATCGACGATGATCCCAAAGCATCAGCACTCTCTTCAATGCTTGTTTCCTTCCCATCTTGGCCACAAACCTTCCTCTTCCTCTTCCCTCTTCGGCCTTTCAAGAACCCTAGTGGTCGATCCTCCTCGAGGACCTTCCCATTGTCAGGAGAGGTCGAGGGTTCAGGCTTGGGTTCTAGACGGGGCTCGAGAGACCAGTTCGATCTGGTCTCCTGAGTGAAGCTACCTGCAGAGAGTCCATCTTTGGACGTCTCTTTGCTCAATGATTCCTCTACGATTCCCTCGGATTTCACTGATGGTGCAGGGGAAGAAGAATCATCCTTAATCTTCTCTGCCTTGAGAGTCTCAATCTTTGATTCAAGCGACCTGATGAGAAATCCTCCAGCGATAAGGATTCACCGAAACAACGTTCATGCCAAAGATGGAAGCTTTATAGTAAAAGAGTAGTGAGGAGAGAAGCAAAAAACGGGATAGAGGGGAAGGTTTTAGACTAACCCGATCGAGCCCTCTGATACTTCCAGGGCTCGTCTGAGTTCCGCCATTCGTTGCTTTCGAAGCTCATCGAACCAAGCTCTGTGGCAATGGCAGCGCCACATGAAAAAATCAGCCAGCTAGCTTGTTGCAAAGAGTTGAGCAAGATAAAGAGATTTCAAACGTGTAGCTCTTGGAAGAGGGAGTTGGGACTTACTTGCAACCAGAGTAACGCTGCTGCAAGTCCTCGTACTTGGTTCTACAGACCTGCAGATTAGAGGTTGAAAATATCCATCACAATAATAGACCCAAATGAATAATGTAACTAAAGCAAATTACATTCATTCAGAAATCACACCCAAACAAATAAATAAAAAAGGGTTAGTTTAGAGAATTTAAGATTCTAAAAATTCGGAAGATTCTAACTCTTGGATTGTTTAAAAAGGTATCTAAAAGGATCAACCAGTGAAATCTAAACCCTACTATTAGGAGAGATTTAATGTCCTAGCTTTTAGAGAATTCGAATCTCTCAACTTAAAACGATTTGAGCTATAGATTCACGGCCTCCATAAATTCAGTATCAAGTTATGTTCTTTTTGTTGCTTCTTATATCGTGTCTTTTTTACTACACACATTTCATATTTCTAAAATATAGAGGTATCAAATTTCTCAAAATCAGAGATATTTTATATCTTGATTTACAGACTTCCTCCTTCCAACTCCATCTTCCCTATTTTATCCCACCAAATACGCTTACCAATAAATTCTCATTATTAACCATAAACATGTTATTATTTGATTAAAAAAATAGAATTTTTACTCATTAGACATTAACAAACACGGTTACCAAAGAATAAACATTGTGCAATCCCTCAACAATTGAATTGTATAAAATCCAAAAATTTAAACTTCAATTCTCCATACCAACTCTAAATGCAACAAAGAAACAAGAGTTTCTTCTTAATCTATGAATCCCAATTTCTAATCTCACTCTGAAGAGCCTAAAGTAGATGAGATTCCGAGTAGCATACTTGAGGTTTGGCTTAATGATAATAATGAGTAAATTCAAGCACCTACGGGAGATATTTATTGAGTTAATTACGTTTTAAAGTCGTTCATCATAAGTGGCGTTAGATCATCAAGAAAAAGTTATTTGGCTGGTGTTCACATGCATATCACGTGGTAACCAATTTCTGGCAACCTCTCCCCATTCTCCCCTTTTAGCCAACGTATGTTTAGAAGAAAAGGTTACATTATAATACGCACTGAACTTGAAGGATTGGATTTGGGTACTTGGCCGAGCTAATAATATCGATAAAAGTATGGGATCTTAAACTTGAAGGACCGTATAAATTTTATATATCTAAAGGATTTTGTCGTCCATTTTTTAATAAGTGAGTTCCTAGGATCCTTCTCTTCAAGATCTCCCTCAGGCCACTGTGACCAACAAATCCGAATTTCGTTTATGGTGTTGTTGAAGTTATTGGATTGTCTTATTACGCATTATAAGTTGTAGAATATAAATATTATTATTGCTTTGATTCCACAGCCATGAATAAGTATAGATAATCAAACAGACAACAATACGTACTAAACGCCTTTGCATCAACTCCGTAATGCAATTTGATCAGACACAACTTATTTAAGAGTCTTTTTACTATATTTTAAAGTATTGGTTTTCGAGAAATAAATTGAACTTGTAACATAACATTAAAAGTACACATTCAATTTGTACTATAAAGACATTTTTACATTTATGTTATGTTACAAGTCCAGTTTTTATCATAACACAATTGCACAAATTCAGTTTGTACAATAAAAGAATTTGCACAAAAGTGTACAAATACAAACTGAAATTATACATAAGGCTAAAGTTATAAGTTTAATTTGTACCATAAATAAACTTTTACAAGCTGAAGTTGTACAATAACTTGAAAATTAAAAGTTGTACCATAACGATTTTTCAAATTAACTCGTTTAAATTATTTGTCTTGTAAAATAAGATAATTGGCCACATTGTTACCTTTTCTCATTGATTCATCTTAACACATACTCAATTGACTCATTTGGTGTCAAATGTCTGGTATGCTAGTGAAAATAAAATGAGTCATTTTCAAATTACTCTCTCCAATGAGTCATTTGCAAATGGTTATCCACCTCGCAGCCATTTGCTAATGACTCTTTTTATTATTATCATTACTAGATTTTAATCTTAACCCTCTCTTTTTTCATATACTCATTATTTTCAAACAATTTTTTTAATTATTTTTAGTAATACTTTTCAATTATTTATAGTAAATAATTGTTACTATTTTTAAGACCGATTTCAAATATACGTTATATTTGGTGTTAAAATGAAATATTTTGGAGCAATTACAATTTGTGAAAAATTTAATATAGAATTATCGTTCAAAACTAAAAATTATTATTATTATATATAGCTAATAACCAAATAAATGAATAATATATTACATGTTGGTTGCAAAGAAGATATTACATGTACGAACAAAATGATAACATTATAATTTTTTTTTAGCAAAACCTACATTTTTGAAAATATTTATATCACCAAATATCTACATTTATCGAATCACTTAAAACAGTAAAAAACAATTAAAACATCAAATCTTTTCCATCTCTCCCCACTATTGTTTTTGGTTTCTATCGCCGGGGGCATTTTCGACCTTTAGCAACTCTTCGTGGAGCCAGAAAAGGTTCACAGAATAATGGTGTGCATGAGACGTTGCGTGGAATCGACACCCTCGTACCACAGCCAAATTACCAAAACGCCCACACAATATGTTGAAACTAATTAAATAGAAAAACCGAAAAGAAGAAAGAAGGAAAAAATAAAAAAAACTGAAACAGACATAGGAAATGGAAATGGAAATGGAAATGGCAAATGGTATAACTATTTTGACCGGACAATTAATTAACTAATTTACTAATTCAAAACTTATTCACTAAAGAGAGAATTCGCATCAAATTAAATTAATGACTATTATTATTATTAGCCTTAAATTAAAAGATCACCTCTGGCGTGCAGGCGAATCGGGTCCGGAGCTCCGCGGCGACGGCGTCCCAATCTCTGGTCCCATGTCGGAGCACCGCTCCTCCTAGCAACAATTCCTCCCACGTCCCCCACCCCGCCGCCGCTGCTGCTGCTGCCATCACCACCGCGCCCATCTATCTCCGGCACGAAAACCCTAGGTAATTTCAATCCTCTTCTTCTAGGGGTAAAAGAACATCGTAGAATGACTTTCCCCTTTCTCTCAATCCCCAAAGACTCGCAGATAATGAATTCTAGAGCTAGGAAATCTGCCGGCGGATGGGATTAATTAAAGCGGGAAGGCGGTGGGATTAGCGGGAAGGCGGTTTTCCGGGCGGGTTTGGGTTTTGGCGGATATTTAATAATGGAAAAGCGGAGGCGCGTTAGAGAGAGAGAGAGGTTTTCGAGGGAGGGGATTTGGTTTGAAGTTTGAATGGGATTGGTTTTCAAATTTCTTCTCTATCTCTCTCTTTCTCTCTCTTACTTTACTAATTTCCTTAGACTGAGCGGATTGCATTTATCCTCTTTCTGTCCTTTTATATTCCCGCTGTTGGGTAAATGACGCTCTTGCCCTCCCCATTCTTCCCCGGCGCAGTACAATTTGGATTTTCCATTTCACATATTCAAAAAAAAAAAAAAAAAACAAGACATCGGTAACTCTATAGTGATTACTGATTAGCCCTATGTTAATCATGAATTGTTATGTCATATTTGTAACTCTTACCATGGAAAAAAGTTAATCACTACAAGTGTAAAAATAATGAATATAACTATAATCGTAAGTGAGACGAGATGTGGATGGGATTGGGTTACGCACATCACATTTCAAGACCTCACTAGGAAATCTAAGATAATTTTTGTCTTGCGCATCAAGCAAAACTCCACTTAAAACGCAATATATAGGCTAAATCAAATCGTATCGTGCAATGTTTGAGTTTATGAATGCAAATAAACACCATGTAACATAGATTGCTCACAAATACATGAAAAAACATTACAAATGTGTAACTTTTACCCAATGGAGGCGTCGCAAATGTGTTTCAGTTCCTGGAACCGACACAACGGGACTGTGGGATATGTATTGAGGGTCAAACGTCAATGCGATTATGCTCTTACAACTAGTGAGTTTTGAACTTTGGTATTTTCACTTCACAGATGGGAGGTAGGTAACAACTAACATGTAGAAGGTTTTCTGATTATCCAGGCACATAAAAAACTTAAAGAATTCTAGTTAGAAAATCGCATTGATAGCCTCTACTCGTGTCACAGTAGGAACACATGATAGATATGTTGTATGGATTTAAAATGGGGACATCCAAAGCCACCCTTGCGAAGCAAGTCTCTCCGAGAGACTCTCCATAGCGTCCAACTATCTTGTCAAAGGGAGGCTGGAGACCACTCGCTGAATGGACGGATAAGCCAGTCATAAGTATGTAGGCACAAGTTAAGCTGATCATTGTTCACTGAATCAGCATCTATCATTGCGATATCAAGACTAGTTATTCTAAACATTTGCATCTATCATTGTGATTACAAGACCAGCCATTCCAACGATTTAGATTATGTTCATCGAAAAGTCGGCAGAGAGATATCAATGTAGGGCCCGTCTACCTAAACCACCTGATACATGTATGATGTACCAATAAACACAACATGAGGAGATCATATATCTCAATCAGAGTTAACTGTGTATTTGGTAGCTTTGCCAAATGACCAACAAAAGCAAAAGTGTTGTTAAAGAGTAAAATCTCCTCACAGCACAATTATATCATCATGATTAATATGCTTCTTCTTCTTCTGTATCATAGGATCGAAACAAATCTATATACAAGACAGACTCCAACCACCCTCTTTTCTTGACGTAAATCTTCTCAGGCTCCAACGAGAAAGAGTAATCATAATCACAGTAAATGACAAACATGGAGGATAACGATAAGAACCAAAACAACAAATAGTAAAACTAAACCACTGTCTATGAACACTGTATTCAAGCTTCCATTCTCCCTTTCTGCAGTGTGATGGGTTTGTTGGCTACTGCACCAAGCAAGCAAGCCGAGTAAATCAATCAATAGTTCCAAAAACAGTCGAGAGGAGCTCCCTGCGACACGACGGAAGAAATTTCAGCGTTCATCTCCCCATTGTCAGCAGCTCCGAAATTCTGCTTCAGATTCAACGCTCCTCCCTGTTTCTCCAGCAGTGCTCGAAGAAGAGTCGAGTTGTTGTCCTGTTGCATCTGGGTGGAAGAGAACTGGAAATTGGATGGGGAGAAGTGGGAATTGTAATGGGGCGAGTAGAGAGGAAACGGGGAAGAAGAAGGAATTGGATTTGATAGAATCTCGTTGTTGGTAACAATTGGTCTCTCGTCGCTGTTGGTTTCGGGATTGGAGAAGCAGGGCACGTAGGCCGAAGAAGATTCGGCCCCGGCTGGCTTGAGTTTCTGATCGCCGCTGTAAGCTGACGGCGATTCCATCAACGGTGGCAGCAGAGAGGAAGAACCCAGTTCGGCGAACCGGAGTAATCCGGAGATGTGGGTTTTCTTCCCGCTGCTGGTCTTCTGAAACACCCTGCAAATCACCCACTCGTTCTGCCGGAAAAACAGAGGAACAAAACAGAGGAAATTGAATAAAACAGAGGAAGAGGAAAACAGGGGATGGGAAAACTTTCTTTCTACTGTATAATTCTACTCTGTTTTTATTTATTTATTTACTTTACCTTGGCCGTTTTGGGGAGGTTGTGGATGGAGAATTTTCCGTCCAATCGATACTCGTGCATAACCCAATCGCTTTTTTCTCCTTTGGGTGCTCTGCCTTTGTAGAAGACGAGGGTTTTCTTCATCCCGACGAGGGATTTGCCTCTGTAAATCTCCTTGTCTTTCCCCGTTGCCTTCCAGTACCCAGCTTCCGTTGCTCTGTTTGTTCTCAGCCCTGTTGGGTACTTCCTGTCTCTCACGCAGAAGAAATACCACTCTTTCTCCCCCATCTTCGCCTTCCCTGCATCATCCAATACCAAAAAAAATGAACAACCAGAAAGTCAGCGGAGCAGAATTGGATCATTCTGCTGTTGTTGATTGGGGGGGTTTTTGTGGAAAAAAGAACTTACAGGGCAATTCCCAGGGCTCGGACTTATTCAAATCGACATCGCCGATCGCTCTGCAGGAGAAATTGGTGTCCAGAACCTTGTTGTAGAGGTAGTGCGAGATGAGTTCTTCGTCAGCTGGATGGAAACGAAACCCTGGTGGCAGATCCATCTGATCTTCCTCGTTACCAACTCCACACGCAACGCTATCTTCCATTTTTTCCTTAACAGAGAAAAAAAATGAAACTTGAGATAAACCCGAAAGGCGAAAGTCGAAACCACACCTCCAAAAACAGCAAAAGCGGGCAGAAGTAGAAGAAGAGAAGAAGAAGAAACGGAAAGGCAAGTGTCTGAATTCAATCAACCTTGAGAACCAGAGGGGGGAGTTACAGTGAATTTAGCAGGAAAGGGTGAGGAAGTTTAGGAGAAGATGAACGGAGGCCAAAAAGGAGATGAAAAAGTGGACGGCTAAAAGATGAAGCAGGAAAGGAGAGGAATTTCTTGAAAAGGGCTGCTCTGGTGAGTGGCCATACGCGAGATATATTACATAAGAGAGAAGAGAAGAGACGAAATTGGATGGAAATTGAACTGCTGATAGCCTAAAGAGATAAAGATGGAGAGAAAGCGAGAGAGAGAGAAAAAAAAAAAAGGCTATGATGAGGAAGTTGGGGAGGAGGAAAGGTAGATGAATTCAGGGGGAACTGAGGAAGAAGGGAGACGCCATTGAGAGAGAAAAGAGAGGAGAAAGTCGCAGATGAGGTATTTATTGTTTAAAAAAGAAGAGCAGTATGGAGGAGGGGAAGAAAAAAACCAGAGGCTTTCTCTATTTTTTGAAAGAGTTGTTTGATCTTTTCTTCCCCTGTTTTCTTCTGCACTTTCTTCTTTTGGAAGGGAGGGGAAGAAAGAAGCGTGGGTTGTAAGGCAACTCCTTGGTGGGTTTGTTTTGTTCTTTTGGCTTCCTCCTCTCCCCATTTTCGTTTTCTGGGTGACACTAGCTAGAGGTTAATGAAAAAAGGGGGTTGCTTCACAAAGTTGCAGACTTTACGCGGGAAAACAGTAGAGAAGATGTCAAGAGGTGCAAAGTGTGGATGAACAGTGGTGGGAGTTGGGAATAATACCTGCTGCGTATGTCGACGGATTCGTCAAAATCACCAAATGGGTCTACATAGTTGAATTAAAATAAGATCTGCACCTCTGGCGTGCAGGCAAATCGGGTACGCGAGCTTCCCCGTCTCTGGTCTCATGTCGGAGCAAAGAAGAGGACATCGGTAATTCGACATAGTCGTAGCCTCGTAGGGTATTGAATATTGATGCTATATGTTACGTGGTGTTGCTAGAATCATGAAAATCTGTAACATAAATTGAAATGTGTTTCGGTTCTTGAAATCAACGTAGCGAGATGATGGATTGAAGGTGTGGTCGGTCAAGGCCTCTTCCAACTGGTGAGTTTTAAAGTTCGAATGAGACTGTCCATAGCTTCCAACATTCCATCGTCAATGGAGGCTTCCACTCATTGAATGGACAAGAGCAGCCGGGCACGAGTTAAATCTGGTTATTGTTGCCTAAACTGATACATGTCACTGCAATTTTGAGGTTAATCATGCCGAACGATTTGGATTATGTTAACCGGAAAAGGAATGTCGCTTCTTAGTCTTATCAGAACACAATTGTAAACTTATAATCGAACACGAACTGGTGGGTTATCATCGACGAATAGAAACGATACCCGGCAAAATGGATCATTCTCCGTAAGGGTAGGATCATTTCGCTTCAGATTGCGAGTCATTCGCAGGTTAGGTCACAAAGAAGAGAGCGGGAAATACACTTGATAGAATTTCATTGAATGAACCATTTTCGCAATATACAAAATGTTGTTGCAGCAGTGTGGATAGCTGAAAATTCGCACCCCGACCAAAACAAATAACAGACAATGCAGCTACGTATTATGGCCGAAAACCCAGAAAGGCTTAAAGAGGGGAGCTGCTGAGTTAGTACCTTGAAAATGGAAGGAATCATGGTGTGGGTTCTGCAGTGGTCCGCTCACGTCCCTGCCTTAACATCCACCCCCTAATGTACAAAAAGGTTAAACCTTGGTCTGAAGCTTCGATCACCCGACTTCGACTGTTTCAGCCCCGTCGTAATCTGGTACTGTATCCAGAGGCGATATTTATATAGACATCTCAGACGGGAGTGAAAGAAGTAAGACAAAATCGTCAGGTGGAGAAAGGAAGAACCACATGCCGCACAGGGAGGGAGACTCGAAGGACTCTATGGTTCAGTGTGGGATCGAATTGGGTCGGAGTTATCTCAAGGTCGTTGAAGTACTAGATTCAACTCCCGGGCAGATTTCGCCAGGACACCACCTTTCCTGCACACCACACCACGGGCAAACGAATTAAGTTTTTTGTGTTTTATTTGTCACAGTATGAAGAAAAAAGGATTGTATGCATAACAAGCCGTCGGGCAAGGATGGAAATGAGATTTTCCTGCAGACATACTGCTTACCTGACGAGTGAAGGAAGGATTTGTTGAATCTTCTGTAGCTCGATGAAGCATTGGTTACAGCAGTCGATCCTGCAAATCCGATTTATCAAAAAGCAGTCAATATACGCAACAGAAGAATATGGAGAACAACTAGCAGCATGCCATATGAGTTTGTAGTGGTTAGACAAACCTTTCCTCTGCATGAAGATTAACGCCAACTGGACGAGGAGCTGAAACTGTGGAACGAATCGTTGGTCCAAAGACTGCTACAAGCTTCAGCAGCATCTCCAGTGATGTATTTGCATGCCTAAGTGGAAGATACAGTTAGAGATCTGCGGCCCATACTCTTATTTACCGGAGGTAAAAAGGCGTACACGCGAACAAATACTTACCTTTCCATCTGGCTATTGAGTAAGCCCACAAGCACAGGAAGCAAGGACGAAAATAAATCCAAGGTGATGATTTCTATTTTGTCTACTAGAACACCGACCACATCTGCTTGCACCTAAAACACACAAGAACAGCAATTCAGAATTTATGATTTTACTACAGAAACAGCAAACATCGGAGAAGGGAAGGAAAAGTTCCGTACATCAATACCGACTGAGTGATCAGGTAGTCGCCTCATGGCATTGATTGCACCTTTGAAGTCGCTCCGCTCCCAAAAATGTCGAATGACCTGAAAAAAGAACATTGATATGTTCAGAAGCGAAATGGCTACAGATAATTATGTGATAATTATCTTTTGTTTTACTTAAGCATACTATGTTTATCAGTAAAAGAGTCAGATAGTAGAACTTTCAGGGTACTCTAAATAAACCATTCGTGTGATATGAATCCCCTAAACACAACACAATAAAACCACATTTCAGCAACTTTCGGATGAATGCACGTCGGCAAGTGAAAGTTGCAAGAATCTATCCCTTAAGCTGGCTAATTACTTACTTGCAATTTAGTTAATCGAGATTTAAGAGTACTTAAAATGGCATCATGGTTTTGCAACAGATCTTCAATCACATCCCCACAGCCAGAGTCCCTTCCAGAAATCTGAGGCTCTTCATTCTGTAACAAAGAAAGAAGATTGAACGAAGTTAGTACTGGACCACCCTTGTACTAAAACAAACCCTTATAGATTCAAGTTAAACAGTTTGATGCCCCAAATGTGTCGTTTTAATTTCCCTTCCTAAACGAGAAAATTGGACAAAGACGAAGCCAATCCAAAGTAATCTGAACTCGCACAATGGATGGCACAGCAGTTAACTCTTCGAAGAAAGGATAAATATCATACCGCAGTGGGAGGTGATTTATCCATCACAGGCACTCGCCGAGTAGCCTGTTTAACTGTAGTGAAGGCGGATTTTTCAAATTCAGGTGAACTACTTCGGCTAGAATTAGATGCTGCTGAAGATCCATGATCAGCTGAGACACACTCCCTTAGCATAACCTGTGGCTCTCCCTTCTGTGACCATAAATAAGATGAAGGCTGGTTAGATAAGTTGACATCTGCCAATGTAGAGAAATATAGTTTTGAAAATTCTATACATTTATAATCAATGAAAATATTCAGAAACCTAATACTGAAAAGTGAAACCTGAACATCTGAATGAGTTTTACTTTCGGTATTATTCAAGACTTCTCTTTGAGACAGCAACAACAAACAGTTCCCTTTGTTATAGAATTCTTAAATAACCTATCAGGTTTTCAACATTTTCCTTGTGCTAGATCACAGGATATCGTTGTCAACTGATTCCAGAAGTGTTTTGCCGACTATTCTTCCTTAATTACCTTATTAAGTTGATAACTATGCTACAATCATAATTAAGCTGTTTGACTAAGTTGTCAATGCATCCAGCCATATGTAGGGAAAAAAGTATCTCACATCTTCAACCAAGTGACAATATGCTACACACACTTGAGCTGACATAAACCATACCATGATTGGAGGTGCACGATCCATTGCAGGTATACGGCGACGGGCCCTATTAACTGCTGTGAGTGCTGATTTTTCGACTTCAGGAGTATTGTTAGGCGCGTCAGACGACATTCCAGGTCCATAACCAGCAGAGGTGGAGTCCTTTATAGAAATCTGTGGCTCTTCCTTCTGTAGCCACAAAATAAGAACAAGCAGGAGTTGTAAGAAAACGCGACCTTGTACAAAAGGAATCCAACTATATGAGTAACAACTACGATGCCAATTTCTTTGAATGGATCTCACATCTTCGACCAAGTGGTCAATAGCAAACAGACTTAAAACTGTCACGTTAAACTCCTCCATGCAAGATAAAGACCATACCATGATTGGCCGCGTTCTATCCATCCCAGGTACTCGGCGACGGGGCCTACTAACTGTGGAGAAGGGCAATTTTTCCATTTCAGGAGTATTATTAGAGGTTCTATCAGATGCTACAGCAAGTCCAAAATTAGCAGAGACCGACTCTCTCATAGAAATCCGCTGCTCTTCCTTCTGCAACCAAAGAAAATCATAAACGAAAATGAGACCTTGTACCAAGAAATTGATGTGCTACCACTTTTAATTATCTCTATTTCTAATACTGCAAAATAAATTGGCAATACACAAGACAACCTGACAGAGAGCAACTCTTAATGTAAATGATAGAGCATACCACTGCAGTTGTCATCCTACTACCAGTTGCAGGTAGATCACGTGGTATCTTATGAATTGTGGCGAAGGGTGATATATCTGTATCGGCAGTACGGCTGAGGTTTCTATACGATGATGCCACTGGATGGGTGCCTTCTGATTCAGGGACAGGATTAGACGATGTTGGGGCCGATGAGGTCAGACGAGTACGGTAGGTTCCTACACTGGACGCCCTCCGGTGAGGGCGGTCCACTTCAGTTACAGCGCGAGAGGATGTGGAAGATGGAGGATTTATACTTCTATGGATTCCAGGTAATCCATGAGAAGAAGACCTGCGTACTCGAATGGGAGCTTTATCAGCTCCAGTTACAGCAGGTGAGGCTGTATTTGATGGTGGAAGTGGACTTCCATCACTCTCGGGTTTACCTCTAGAAGCTGGATTGGGTTCAGAAAAAGGAGTGACTGGTGTTTTATATGTTTCAGCTGTTACATGAGGGCTCATATCAGAAGCTGTTCCAGGTAATCCATGAGACGAATACCTGCGTACTCGAATGGGAGCTTTATCTGCTTCAGATACAGCAGGTGAGGCTGTATTTGATGGTGGAACTGAACTTCGATCACTCTCAGGTTTACCTCTAGAAGCTGGAGTGGGTTCAGAAAAAGGAGTGGCTGGTGTTTTGTCTGTTTCAGCTGTTACATGAGGGCTCATATCAGGAGCTGTTCCAGGTAACCCATGAGAAGAAGACCTGCGTACTCGAATGGGAGCTTTATCTGCTTCAGATACAGCAGGCGATGCTGTATTTGATGGTGGAATTGGACTTCCATCACACTCCGGTTTACCTCTAGAAGCTGGCTTGGGTTCAGAAAAAGGAGCGACTTGTGTGTTATCTGTTTCAGCTGTTATATGAGGGCTCATATCAGGAGTTATATTGGGAGTATTAATTGCTCCTTGCACAGGAAGATCTCCATTGGGTGATTGATCTTCAGTGCTTGACTTTTCTCGTCTTTCGAACCTCTCAACAAGAGAACGAGTTCTGCCTTCCACCACTGCAACTGCAAGAATGGAAATAAAAGAAATAACGTAAGAGTTTTTACATGCGATCCTATTTCTTTGTTGAAAAGTAAACAATAAGCAGCAAGAAACGAACCTCCATTGACAATCCTAACTGGGTTTACTCTTTTAAATTTATCAGCTTCATCACCTGCTAAAAATATACATTTTCAGTAGCTGGATATGGGAGTGTAAAAGAGCAACAAGAATATGTTGTATGACCTGAGCAGGGTGGTATAAAAGAGAAACAGAATAAGAATTTCAGGTTGTATGCTGTTAATGAGTATAGAATAAGCAAACTAAACAGTTACCTCCATTCACATTGTTACTTGGCTCGGTCCTTATAGTTTTAGCAGGTTCATCACCTGCAGAAACATGACAATTTGCACAATAAACTACTGAGTACACATTACAATATAAAATCAAACAAGAGAAGTACCAGAACTCCTGGGAGAAGTACAAGATAATTATGTGACATGCCCTGGAGATGAGAATATAAAATGAAGGCAGAAAAGGGGGGTGGTAGAAGAATTGTCGCCTGTATGTCCCTTCGGTACATGTGGATTTCTTAAAAATCTGGTTAATAGATAAAAGTGGTGATCTCTATGCAAGAATGTGAGCATTATTTTGTTTCTTATTAGTACGAAAGACATTTCACATAGGAATCACAACTAGAAAACAATAATTGGAAACAACAGCAAGCTTCTGGTATAAAAACTTACAATTTTCACTAGTAGGGGGTTTCTCTGGAGATGGCAACTTCTCGGATTTTTGTGCTACACTGGGAAACAAAGAACCTTTTTCCTCATTGGACTTCTGAGTTCCCTCTTCAAGCACAATTTTGGTCTGCACAGGCACATCTGCTGTAATCTCTTTCTCAATAGCTACATTGGCAATATTTATAGGTTCAATTATCACTGAGACGTCCTTGATATCACTTTTGGAAGCCCTTCTCACCGGTCTAAGTAGCATTCCTGGTTTAGTCCTTGAAAAGGTAATCTTTTCATTTTTTGCATCAACAGAGTCCTTTTCTATGGCAGGTTGCTGAGGTACTACTGTTGGTGCAATAAAAGATTTATCAAGTGTCTGACCACCAGATTTGGTATTCAGTTCCACCGAATGGCATTGCTTCTCTATTGGGGGATTATATGCTTGAATTGTGTCCAATGGGAAGACAACATTACCAGAGTTCAGTGAACCAGTCCTTTGCAAAGCAATAGGACTTCCACCACTAGCTGAAATTCGAATGAAGAAATCGTCAGAAATGGGAAAGATCTTCACAAAATGCATTCCTAGTGAGGTGTGACAAAATCCTGGGTTGTGTTTTCTTATCTGACCTCAAAATTTTAGTATCTAATAAAACTTCAGCTTTAGAGAAAATAGACAGAGTGCCAAAATTAAAAAAAAATTAACCTATAAAATGAGCACATAATGGTCCCAGAAAATAACTTACAATCAATATATATGTTCTTTATGTCTTTTGTGTCGATTTCCGGAGACCTAGAGCGCAAACCCGCAACTGATTTTATATCACTGCTTATGTCTCCAGAATGAGTTTTTGAGAAAGTGAACATCTGCTCTGTGTATTCATTTTCTTCATGCACATCACCAGTCCCATATGGCTCAATAAGCTGAAAAATAGGAAGCACTTTTTAACTCATCCAAATGCTGTCTGAAGATCACAATCAGGTAATGCATCAAACTTATTAATATGAAATAGCATGTAAACAACGAATGGAAGGAAGCCAAAAAATACCGAAATGTCTGCCACCCAAACTCCAACGGTATTATGATAGTATGAGCAACCCAAAAGTTTCCCATCTTGAATGCAGAGGTCACCAAGGGTAGACCATCCCATGTCCACTGAATCATGACAAATCACAGGCTCCCAAGAATATATCTGCAACCCACAAAGCAAAGCTTGAGCTAACGCCCTTAATAAATTAACTTAAGAAGTATGATACTGGGGAGCATTCCAAACCTTGAGATTATCGTCTAATCCACAAAAAAGTGTCCTTCCATCAGGATGAAACGCCATAGAGCGTACTCCCGTTGCCTGGAAAAGAGCAATTAAAATTTAGGAACTGGAATTCCACTAGCACCAGCACACAAATTGTTGCTAGCCTCAAATTAACAGGAATTGGAAGCGATACTCTATCCCAATTGAACCACACAGTGAAGAAATAAATAAATTATTGTCTGTAGGAAGAGATATCTTAAAGACTTGTTACTTAGATGGCTAACCAAACTGCTGACAAGATTTCTGGTTAAATGGGCTCGGAATTCAACATTTGACATACCTCGGGTCTTGCTGATCCAATTAATTCGAATGTTTCAAGATCCCAGAATTTCACAGTTCGATCAGCAGAACCTGAACATAAAATGCATACTTTAACGACTTAATAGGAAGAACCATCAACAAAAAGGGAAGGGATAACGATAGATATCATAACAGCATCCAGTCAACCGACAAGAGGAAAATTTACTTCACAAATCATCATTATCGATTATTTTTCTTTTCTGGCGCAAATAGTCATGAAAATCAAACAGCAAAGCACCCACCTGTCGCTAAGAGAAACTCAAGGGGATGGAAGTCTAATGATCTGATAGGTCCTTCATGGAATTTAAAATCGTGTAAAAGCTTTCCTGCAGTAAGATCCCACACCTATTGAAATAGTACCAAAATATCAATCAAGTGGCACAAACTAAATCCCAAAACAAGCATTGGAATGAAATATTCTGATCAATCGATACATTGGAGACCCGAAAAGAAAGATAGAGACCACACAAAGAAAAATCAATACCAACCTTTACAGCATTATCAAATCCACCAGACACAACCCAGCGGCCATCAGGAGTGAATTTAATGGTACTAATGGCTTGACTGTGGCCCTTGTATGTGTGAATGCATCCTTTCTTTCTGATATCCCATATCCTCAGATTCGTGTCCGCAGAACCAGATGCAAAGAATTCACCAAATGGATGAAACTCAACGGCATTGCAGTCGGATCTGTGTCCAGTAAGAGTGCGAACCACTACACTTCAAGAATAACCAGAAATATTATTAGGACTCCCGATGAAAAGAATCAAGTGTCCTACAGGAACAAATCAGAGCTGAAATTGCAAGGATCTAAAAAGGGGGGAAAATTGCATTCTCTACTACCTTCTTCGATGGAATCAAATCTATCAAGAAAAATGGCATCAACAACTCACTTCTCTGTTCAGCATTTCAATGCCAATTCACCATACCTCTACATGAAACAAGGCAAAATAAGAAAGTAGAACAGTGAACCAACTTACTTTTTGCTTCTTCTAAATCCCACATTTTTATTGCACCAGCAGAAGACCCAGCAAGCACCAAAACTTCAGCAGCATCAAATGCTACGGATCCAACTGGACTCGTGTGGCCGCATAAACTCTGTGAAAATTCGAAGAAGAATATCAAAACTTCTTCCAGAAAACCAAGCTCCCAACCACACCCATAATACTTGTTGCACGACTTAAAGATGCAATGTAAAAAAACTCGGAGCCAAATGAACCTAAATATATTCAGAAGACCATTAACTGCATTTATGCAGCTAGCTTGTCAAAAAAAGGAAAGAAATTCACAGCAGAAAGCCCAATGGCCAGGACAGAGCAAATCCCTTTTAAGAGGGTAGAGATAACAAATATGCTACTACTTTGGGATAGCTTGGAGAAGATCAAAGTTAAGAAAAACGAAACCAACCATCAAAGAAGTAGGTTTGCCAATCGACCATAGATTCACTTTGTGATCATCCCCACCCGTGATGAACAGTCTACCAGCCTTTCTTCCTATGCTCAGGCAATTCACATTGCTGGAGTGCGCCACAAATTCCTCTATGTCATTTTAAGTCAAGGAAAAATGGGAAGTGGTAAAAAAAGAAAAGGAAACGAAACATAGGTGCAACAGAATGTAAATCAATACAATTCCTAAAGGGAACACTGAAACTAGGTCAAGAAACCACAGAAATAGTAACTACACATTAAATGCTCCGAAGGTTGAACAAGAAATGCAAATCTAGCGGAGCTCAGATAGCTCAAATCTCACACTCCCTCTAATCGTCGTACAAACTCTCAATAATCAGCACATAGTTCCGCTAATCCAACTCCAAAGAGAGCTTAAATCTCACTCGCTGAAACACCAAATGGAGTTGCAGCTCAAGAAGCACCAAACGAAAAGCAAAGAGGGGGCATCGGTGGCACTAGGAGCTCTAGTTCAACGCACAATCTCGCAAATTCGAGTCTCAGATAGCTTAAATCTTACTCCCTGAAACGAGGACTAAAACACCAACGAATTCGCAATCAAAATCTCAGAAGCGAAGGCAAAAAAAACGTAGAGCAAGTCGCTAGCATTCAGAGCTCGAATTCAGGGCAGAATCGCAGCTAATCCCTGCCAACAAGCGACGCTAATCCGACTCTAAGACAAACTTAATTCTCACTCCCGCAGCAAGACACCGACGAACATTTTGCTGCCAAAAAAAAAATCACCCAGATAGATGAAATCAGGCAGGCATTCAGAGAGCTCTCTAGTTCAACGCTAATCCAGCTGAGGGGGGAAACAGGAAATGCGCAATTCAAAGCCTCATCTAGTCAAACAGTTTGGCAGCGAACAAAGAGGATACGCAGCTTATATCCACGCTTCGCCATCTTCTCCTTGTTTTTCTCCGTTCGACTCCGGCGACAATCTAGCCTCAAAAGAAATCCCCGGAGATCAGAGGAAGAGGAAGCGCCGACGGAGCAAGAAGAAGAAGGAAACTCGCCGGGAAACGCAGCCAGGTAATATTATCTCGGATTCCGAAGCGAGGAAGATTAGAGGAGTGCGAGAATTTTGGCTCCGGACGGTGGATTTGTGGCTGTGTTTGCGTCTTTCGAGACACGGTAGTGTGTGAAAGGAGATTATGGACAGAGAGAGAGGGAGAGGAAGAACAGGAGGAGGAGATGGCAGAGGGGAAAATGTAAAAAAAAAGGAAAAATTCAGATCTTAATTCCTTTCTTACAGACAGGAAAGGGAAGGAAGGAAGAAGGAGAGAGCCTGACAGCCATATTCTTTATTTTTTATTTTCCACTTAGTTTATTTATTTTGCTTCTAATTTGACCAAAATAGCCTTGTGGTTCAAATTTAGCATGAGTCGTGCATACAAGTATGCAAGATGGGTTGGTTGGATTTTGCATGATGGTCACGGCCCAGCCGCGACCAGTGGCGGAGCCAGGATTTCAAATTATCTATGTCCTTTATTCAGAATATATATAATATTTTATAAATAACCAACGAGTTTTCATATTATAAAAAAAAATGTAAAATATATTCATTATTTACACCATTATATCGTGATAATACCTAACGAGCTGTTGTAAAATGATAATGTCATGTAATTTAATTATTTTTTTGTGAATTAATGAACAAGTAATGAATTATATTGTAATGTTAAAATATCCTTATATTACTTGTAAGTGATTAATTCGATCTGTACAAATATATGTGGGGTTATTTTTTTCCCTCCCAAAAATTGCCCCTGTCCCGGTACAGGGGCAAACACCCCTGCCTCCGCCTATGGCCGCGACCATTGAATGAATGACCCGCACGTTGATAAGGCGATAGTGATTACGCTTTCACAGATTGTATCTTGCGTCGTGTGAGTACTATAATTGAGTTGAGACTAGTTAAACTCTAAGCACTTAATTTGTCTATGTACAGATTGAGTTCGAGTCCAAGTCGAATCTTCTATCAAGTTTTTGTAAGGTATTTAAGCTAATAAGATTTACAGGGTTGTGTGGTCTATCAATTTGAGAAGCGTGGGAATAGCATAAAGACATAAACCCACCTATTTATTGTTCTGTTGATTGAGATTTACACTTCAGTTCGATAGGTAAGAATCGTCATCAGATGACTGTCAAACAATATTAGTTTTTTTTTTGTTTTAATCATGTGTTCGAAAATAATAGCGAAATTTGTTAGAAAATTCTATTTCCTATAATGTTATGGGCCACATATTTTACAATTATATGAGCTATTTGGTTATGTGGGCTAATTGAAAGTGATCCAAATCAGGAGCCCAAAGATGTCTTGGATCGATATGGGCCTAAATGGGTGGAAACCCAATACTTATTCACCTTGGGTTTTATGGGAGCCCACGGTGACTGGTATATAAAGGAGTTGAGGTCGTGGTCAAGAATAAAGTAAATTCTAACAAAATTTACTACCCTTTTACTTACATGATGCTTATTATCTTTATAGTGTGTGGTTTGAGATGGAACATTGAGAAATTAAAAAACCAGGAGAACGAGTCGATGAGTACTCAGGCAAGTCGACAGAGCACCAGGCATGTAATTTATCTATTTATAAGATCAGTATCGGCTTTACTAGTTGCGATTGCAACAATAACATCCTTTTTAGCGAGGGAAGTAGCGGGAATCGGTGAAAATCACCAGTAGCCACTGAACTCCATTTTAGTTTAGACTGGACTTGATATAAAAAAAAAAACACCATCCAATCACATTAGTAAAGTGAATTTCAGTTATCAACAAGTAGTGAACCATATAAAAACAAGCAGACATTGTCGATGTTGTTGTTTTTTTTTTTTTACTTGCAATTCCGTTCACGAACACTTTTTTTTGTTGCCAACCCCTATTTGTTAGGACGTTAAACGTTACATTTCTCCAGCCACGAGACCACGCGAGCGGCTGAGGGAGCGGGGGCAAGAAGGAGACAAGACGGCTGAACGGCCCCCAGTCCCACCACCATGTCGCCGTCGGTGGCCAAAAGTTTGGTTTCCGATGAGTTAATGTTTGTTTTCATGTTTGCTTTTGTTCTCTTCGTTCGGTACGATATAAAGGCACAAAGACCCAAACCCACATTTTGGGTTTGTGGGTATTGTATAAGTATTGTAGGGTTGGTAATTGGTGAAAGGTTATGTCTTCATAGGTTTGTCTTTATGACATTGTGGAGTATTAGATTTTAGGTTTAGTGTTTTATTTTTGTGTGAGTGTAAGTTCAGGATGGTGATGAAAGGTAGGCATTAACGTAAGCAGAGTGCAGATTGTGAATTGGAATATATGTTATCACAATTCACAGTGTTTCGAATAGTTTAGAGAAACTGTTGTAAGTAAAATCGTCCAGGTTTCGTAAGTACGTTATGGTTGACTCACATATCAGCGTATATGTATGTGTGTGTATGTGAGAACATCCGTAATTGTTGTTCATGTTTAAGTCAAAATTTTCACTTTTGCCTCTTGTTTATGCGCGTGTCACCATGTTTTATTCATGATGATGCGCGTAGGTTATAATGCACATGATTAATATGAAGGATTCGACGTACGCAATAGGTGGCAGCCTCCTCTTTGCAGCAGCGTGTCTCCTTTCACTTCGTCCCGTGCACATATAATAAGACTCCCGACAATTTCACCATTCGAACTTATGTCAAATAATTTTTTTCATCCACCTCCCTCCTCAACCAATCAATAAATGACATGGGACTCAAGTCATAATCCAATCTAATCCATCCACCAAATTATCCACCTAATCCAATCCATTTAAATCCAATTCATTTGATCCAAATCCAATTGGATTCGTGGATTCATGGATCAATCCATGGATCCAAATGGAAAATTACGATTTGGTACCTATATTTTTTATATTTTACATTTTAGTACCTAAAGTTTATATTTTATACGAAAAATATCATTGGAAAATTACATTTTGGTACCTAAAAATTTTCATTATGGCATTTTAGTACCAAAACTTTTCAAATTTTACATTTTTGGTCCAAGTCTTGGATGTCATTTGGATTCATGGATCATTCCGCCAATCCATTTGATCCAATCCATAAATCCACCAATCCATTAAATCCAATCTATTTGATCCATGGATCCACCAATCCAATCCACGAATCCTATCCAATTATCACCTCTATTTACACCAATTCATTTCGAATCGGTGTTAATGGTAATTAATTAATTAATCCCTTCATTTTCCTTCTTTTCCGTGGTCCATTCGTTCTGAGGAAGTACATGGTTTATTGTTTATTTGGGCCTCTGAGAGCCCACCACCCACCGGTCAATTATTTAAAATAAAACTAGTTTGGGCCACCTCTCTCATATTCAGAGAACCGCCCATGAGATTTAACTAATTAAGGAAATTAATCATGTAATTAGCAACTCAATTAATTAACGTTTAAGCACAACTACTACTTTCATGTTCGTTGCTGAGCAATGACAGCTGAGCCGAACCTTTCTTACTAAATAAACTCCTTTTTATTTTGTGATGATGAAGATGCTGCTTAGGTTGTAACTAGATCGTAGCCGCATCATTTACAATTTGCATAGAGGATGGTGCAACCAACGATCTATTAGCTAGCTTAACAATAGTTTTTTTTTTTTTTCTGTACTTGTTCGTGGATGGATATTCTTCACCCAACTCCATTACAATCATTAGAGGGTTGTGCTATACTTTTAGGCTACCACGTTGTTGTTGGGGAAGTTCAATGATGACGTCGTTTAATCACGATAGCATTTTGTTAATCTCTGGCTTAGTTAGGCATGATAGCATTTTGGAAGTAACGAATTGAAGGGGGGAAAATATTTTCGCGTTCTTACTGAGATTGAAACTAAATTGAACGATTGATGTGCTAATTTTTTTTACCCATTAGACCAGATCTTTATTTAAGGAAGTCATTTTGAACTGATATGACCTAAAAAAGCTCCAGACTTTATCATGACAAATGAAAATTCATTTCGCGGGTCTCTCAAAATGTTTAGAATGAAAACTCGATATAATTCATCTTACGGTAAATCATGCCGTAGCCCATTGAATTAGAAGAATCTCTTCTTCTATGAGTATGCAGTATGCTCAAAAACATGCATTGCACTTTTTGCTCTAACCCATCATTTCACACCACTATGGAGCCAATAATTGTGGAGGGTAGAGAGCTAGGGAGGGGAGCTGAATTGGGTTCCATCATCAAACCATATATATATATATAATAATTATAAGTATAGTGCATGACAGATCCAAACTCTGTAATCAATTGGCCAAGCTTTCCAGCAATTAAGAAGAAGAAAAAAAGGCGCAATCATATGATATGTGTAAATCTTAGTGCAGTCGACCTGAAAGTTAGTAGTACTGAATTTGTTGATGTTTGCATAAAAAAGCAAAGGAAATTTTGTGAGCCGTTGCCAATGGCGAAAAGGACATTTCACAGACCAGACCGACCTGATCTGGTGGGGGCTTGGTTGCTGGAGTTAATAAAGTTAACTTGGATTGACTGTCAAAACTGCAAGCAGGAGGGAGCGGCAGAGTTTTTGGATTCTCTCCTTTTGTTCTCTTCTCTATCCACATGCATGAAATTTATCCATACCGTATTAATAGTTAAGGGGTCGTTTGCTTGTTGGATTTGAAAAATGAGGGTTTTGGCTTAAAAAAACCTTTGGATTTATGAGGAATTTGTACCATCATGGATTTGAAGAGTCTATTGTTTGAACCGTATTAATAGTTAAGGGGTCGTTTGCTTGTTGGATTTGAAAAATGAGGGTTTTGGCTTAAAAAAACCTTTGGATTTATGAGGAATTTGTACCATCATGGATTTGAAGAGTCTATTGTTTGCATGATAGATTTGCTGATATAATTATGATGGATTTGCTATAAATATAACTAGTCATCAAGGATTTACAAATCCCACCCCAATATGTGGGATTTACAAGACCGTGGGGTCCACGGATTGGATCAAAAAGAGGGAACAAATCCGTGGACCCCACGGATTTAACACCTAACAACAAACAATGGACTTGGTTAAAATCCATCATGATTGGGATTTGAGTCCCAAAAATCCATCAAGCAAACGACCCCTAAATGTTTTGAGTTTGAGCCGGATTCCGTAACAACGTGATTCCAATAACTTAAATTGTTAGAAGATGGTCATGTATAATATTTAATCATATTTGTATAATATTTAATCTCATATGAAAGGTAATTCATGAGTTTGAAATTTGTATAGACTCATCATGTTTTATGCTTTAAAGACAACGATTAATATTGGAGATCCTGAGAATTGGAACACGTAACATCAAGGACAACCCAACTTCTTAACCACTTCATTAAAGATTTCACCCCTCTCATTTACTTTCTACCACGGTAGTGTAGATGTCCCTTCGGGGACATCCGTTACTACAATAATGTAGCAGGAAATTCAATTTAGTTTGTGACATATGAACTTCCCTTCAACGACTTTCTGCCTAACCGAACACTGGTTTACTAGTTGAATAAGGCTCATACATCAAGTCCTGCAATGAAATGAGTTGCTATTCAAGGAGCGATCTATAAGCATACCCATCTCTCTCATATGAGAGGCAATTGATTGAAAGAAGGAGGGGAAAAAAAACAAGGATGCCACAAAAAAGCTCTCAAAGTGAACGACCTACTCCAAATGTGGTTCGAGTTGACCCTAATGAACCCTCAATAATATCATAAGTCACCTATAACATCGTCCAGGAGAAAGCTCTCCCCACCTCAAGATAAGGCAGCTCGAAAAGCTCACCATTCGAATTTTAGTGACCCCATTTGTTATGTTAAGCACATGATTAATTGTTGGGCCTATGCAAATTTCAAACATATATATGGAGGGCTTTTCGTTTGATGGGGTATGTTAGTAAATGATATATAATCCATAAATGAACCTCTATCAACAACTCGAGTTATTGGAACTACCCGATTCTTTCGCAATTGTTAGGTGCTACTGAATTTAAATTATGCTTTGCAATCCATTTTTTGGGGGGGGTGCCTTCTATTCTCCATGCAAGGCTTTGAATGATGTTCAATAAGAGCAATTTAGTCATGCGACCCATGATGAACTATTATTATTATGGGGCTAAAAAACCCGACGTGAATGT
This sequence comes from Linum tenue, assembly GCA_946122785.1. NCBI lineage: Eukaryota > Viridiplantae > Streptophyta > Magnoliopsida > Malpighiales > Linaceae > Linum > Linum tenue. Next base: position 62,587,959 of record CAMGYJ010000004.1, read on the forward strand.
CTTTTTCTTCGACCCTTTTCCCATGTGGACTGGAACACAATCAAGGCGGTGATTGCTGTCCACGTTCGGGATGTTTGTCGCGGAGCAGGATTTCTTAAGAAACCATGATTAAGAAAAAAGACATAATTAGGATTTAGGAAGACGAAGAAGAAGAAGATTGGCTAACTTAATACTAGTATTAATATTTTGACTGTCATGGAAGCAGCCGACATCTCAGACCAATAGGATTCGTCGACATGCCTACCCATATGGAAGCCAAAGAGGTTTGTCTCTAAATTTATTCAATTTCTTTCGACTTAATTTCTATCGCCGAGTTTTTTGGATTTTTTAAGATTAATTAAATGTCAATTTTTTTTTTTTTTTTGCTGCTGCTCTTACTAGGACGAGAACATGGACGTACAAACTTGATTGACAAATGCCTTATGGAAGATTCAACAGATCTTTCAAACTTTTTAAATTTCGTTCTAAATGTTGTAGCATGCGAGCTATTAATTAAGATCGCTCAAATAAGAGATTCCTGCTCCGAAATATGGTGCGCTTTATCTAAGTGAGAATTCATCAAACAAGACAAGAATGTGAAGAAGAAGAAGCTGATACGAAAACCCGTCTCCGGCAAGCGAAGTTGATATGAATGAACAACAACTCAAACTCGAAATTTCAGCTCAAAACTTCAAATCAGAAGAATCATCGTATTTTTCCTGTTTTCCTGGGCTTGGATCACTACTTAGCTTCGGCAATGGGCCAAGTCACTTTACGTTTGGTGTTTTTTAAGTGGGCCTGAGCAGCCCATTAGCATGCAATCCTCTCCTGGATTTTCCTCCATTATCTGACCCACTTAATTAATGGACTTTCTGATTAGTTCTTGGCATGAGAATTGTACCCCTGGCCCATGGGAGAAAAAGGTTTGTGGTCTCTCGAGTCTCGAGGAACCAAAGGGGCTAAGATCAGGTGACTAAGGGGGGTCCTTAGTCATATGATTAAGTGAATCTCAACCCTTCCCCTCATTAAAATCCAATGGTTCAGATTAATCTGTTTTAATGAAGGACGTGATAGTAAATACATAATTTATTTATAGGTAAATACAATATATTATCCATAATTATTAAGTAGCGGGGAATTATAGCCACAACTATCTACGGAGAGGACAAGAAGTGGGCGGACTACCTAACACATGTAGGGCATTATAGGTTCCCCTTCAAGTTTTGGTGCACAACTAGAGGTTAGGGATGTCAATCCAACCCGTAACCATGGGTACCCTACCCGACCGTAACCGGTCAACGAGGGTAATTAACCGCTTTGACGGGTTAAGGGGCGGGTACGGGTAATACCCGCTTTCAAAATAAAGGGTAGGGTACGAGTATGGTAATCGATAATACTCGCCCCGCTAACCAAAGGGTCAATTTCCCTTGAGAAATTTAGTTTAGCTTGAGAAATTTTGTTTAGTTACCATTATTGATGATGAAGATGTAGACGATTATTATGTTTGTGTGGATTGTAGAAGTAAGAACAATTATTATGTTTTTGTTGTTTTTATTTGTGTGGATTGTTGAAGCTAGAACAATTAGAAGTATTGAGAATTTTTAATGGACAACAATATGTATGTGCATATATGTATAAGTTCATAGTTTAGGATTCGTACCCATGGTTACCCGAATACCCGTGGTTACCCGGTGGGTAGGGTATGGGTATGATTATATAATTTTCATACTCGGTGGTTATTTGGTCTGGTATTTTAAAAGACTCTACCCGGCGGGTTAGGAGTTGGTATAGGGTAAACTCGCACCCGACCCTACCCATTGCCATCCCTACTAGAGGTTGGCAGACCTCGTGAAGGTACCTACTCGTAAAGGTTAAAGACCAGACGAAAATTAAGAAATCAGCTTTGTTTCTCAGTTTCTTATGTGCATTATATAAAGCATCATGTAAGGTCTCATTTTCGCATTACTCATATACAAGTAACTTTTGGCCATGCTCAATGCAGTATTCATTATTGTCGTTGGAAGTTTCGATGAAGTCGGCGATGAAGTCTAGAAACATGTGGCCTTGTCGCCGGAACTCTTCGGAGTTCATCGTATTGATCATTTGCTAAGAGATGAAAAATGTCAAGAGAAAGATATAAGAATTTAGGGGTGGTTTACACGATTAAGACTTAAGAGATTGCCATACTCACGTACTTATACAGTGCTACTTAAGTTCTTTTGCTAAGAGATGAAAAATGTTGAGAGAAATTTTTTTAATGGGGTTTTGCACAATGCATGGATTTAAAAAATGAGATAATTTGATCCAATTCTTTTTCTAAGTGATAATTTGATTCAATTTTTATGATTCGAACCCGATAACTCGAGATTTTTTGGGTCGGGTCGGGTGTGTTAGCGGGTCGACCCGTTAGACCCGCTCAATTTCATATGTAACTTCCAAAATGATAAAATCACTTATAAATTGGTGAGATGTTTAAAAAAATTGACAAGAATTTGACAGACATGTTTGGAGTTTAAGGATAATCAAATATTATGTGTTTCTTGTAGTAGTATTACTCTTGTGATTGTTTTTTGATGATTTGTGCAATTTGTATTGCATTTCATTAGCATGAGAAGATTTGAGAATATGTTAATTGACATGTGTTAGGTAAACTATTGTTATGCAGATATGAATATTTGTGTTCTTTACAAAAATATGAAGCATGTTTGATACAGTTTCTTAGAGCGCTCATAACCCAAAATGACTCATAATCCAACCCGAAACGGAATGAGTTGGGTCAATATTTAACTTGAAATAAGCCAACCCAACATGACCCGACCCGTAACCTGAAACTCCAACCCGAAATGACGCAACTCGACTCGATTGCCAAGTCTAGTTCTGGTAAGCACGTGGATTTCGAAATGTGCAAACTTCAAATATATATATATATATAGCGGCTTCCGTTTGAGGGTGTGTTAGTAACTTACGATTCATAATTGAACCTATACCATCATCCAACAACCCCTAACTAACAACCCTCTAGGCAACAACTATGAAAATCACATGAATTTAGGGTCGTTTATGTTAGGGGGAGAAGGCCGGTGAGAATATGGTACTAATTAAGAACATAAAATAAATATTTAGGTAAGATAGATGAGCAACGAGGCACAATTAACATTATTGTGAGAGTACTGCTCACAACTTACACTAAATCACTTCTATAATATCAAAGATGTAATATATAACGGGTTGACTGGTGTATTTATGGAGTATAGTCCTGAAGTATACTATATTCTAGTCTCCAGGTACTCTTAGTGAAATATTTTTATCTAGATCATGAATTAAACCGAGTTTGATGTATGATACTATATCTTAACCTCTAATGGATAAACCCCAAACCCCGATTCTCTAAATGCAAACCCCAAGTTCAATTAAATAGAAAACATTAATTGACAAATGAGATTGGTTGGAGCTCATCGAAGCACATCTAACGGTTAGATCACCTAGAGTGTCGTAACCGGGGAGCTCAATTAGTACGATATTGTCCGCTTTGGGCCAAGACCACACGGTTTTACTCTTGGGTATCCTCCCCAAAAGGCCTCGTACTAACGAGCTTGGTGGACACTTATATACAAGGATATCTTCCCTTGTATTACCGACGTGGTACTTGGATTGTCCCATAACATAGAGTATATTAGTCATTACCATATATTAACATTATTATTCTCAAAAAATTATTAACTCAATTCAAATATTAAGTTCAAACAATAAGATACATCATATTTACAAAATCTTGTTTATCAGGGCTTGGACCATTACTTAGAGGTCATTTGCTTGTAGGATTTCAAAAAGTGAAGGTGTTGATATCAAGGTTGGAGCAGACTGCTTCAATATGTTTAAGGTCTGAAGAGTATTAATTTTTCAAAAGCCTTTAACCACCTACAACTCCGTGCAAATACCTAAAAAAGATCGCGCTAAGGGAGTCCTTGTTGGAACCTCCTCTGAGACTCAAATTTGTAACTTGAATGAAATTAAATAATTATGATGATATTAGACTTGATTCGGATTCCCGGTTGTAATTGAGCGTCATCGGCTATTTTATGCCACCCGGTAGAAACTATTCACGATTCCATGAGTAGTCCACCAAATTAAGGATGTGTTGAGTATTGTGAGATTTAACATGATTTGGGAGACAAAGAGACGAAACAAAACATGTTTTTTTAGAGAGAACGTAGAGAGAGTGTGTATTCTGAAGGTTTGTTTTTGTCCCAAGTTGTTGTAAGTGACTTATGTATTAAGAGGAGGATGTGCTCCCTATTTATAGGGGAAAAAATTAAAGTTGAATTTCTTGACTTACGCCAACATTTCTCAACATTCTCTTGTATTTCCCAATACTCTTTGATATTCTCCGATATATTTAAGCATTCTTCGTCATACACCCACATTCTTTACCAAATGTGTATGAGAAAGTAAGAGAAATATTTTGCATGTAATATAGAATAAAAGAAAATAAATGAGTATAGGTATATAGGGAGGTTGTAGAGGAAGGGAATGTTCTAACTTCTACGTATATGCATGAGCATGCATATGTATAGAAGAAAGAAAGAAGGAGGAATTATTGTATGTTGTCTTTTTCTCTATAATTGTAGAGAAGGGAGGGGGAGAACACGTGGGAATGGAAGGAATAGGGAAGAGGAGTTAGGTTGTATATTAATTTCTTCATGCATGGTCATGAATGTGAGAGGTGGTCCATACCACGAATGAAAAAAAATTAAGGATTTTGGCAAAATAGAGGAATTTAATATTTTTAAAATTTTCTTGGTTAAGAATTGGGTTTATGTCAATTCGGAAGGATTTTGGTAAAATTATGGATTTTGTGATTGAAGGATAATGTTAGATTTTTCATTTTGAATTCGCTCTTCCGTGTATATATCGTAATTAATTTTACAATCAATAAATAATTTGGATTGTATTATTTTTATTTTATCTGTATCAAAGGTTACATAGCCTAGCGGTGAAACCCTTAGTAGGCGCTCATTCTAAGAAGTGGCAGATCCTGTGTTCGACTCTAACTGAGCCCTGCCAATGGCGTAACCAGACATCGAGTTCATTGGGATCCTTAAAATTTACTAACACTAATACTTGTGTACCAAATGAATTTTGAGTTAACTAGGGTCATTGGTTAACTAGGGGGTCGTTTGGATGGAACATTTGTAAAACGAGTCAATTTAGAACAAATGTTTCATTTCATAAAATGAGTCAATTTTATGAGAAATTTGTCCCAAATTGCCTTGTTTGGCTTGTAATATGAGATGAGGCAATTAGGATGAGGCAATTGCAGAAAATACACTTTTGCCCTCGGGTTTTACCCTTCTTCTTGATCTCCCTTTCTTACTCTTTGTAACCAGAAAAATCCATACCAGTAAAGATCAACCACTTCTAGATTTCTTTCCAAAAACCAGAAAAATCCATACTAGTAAAGATCAACGATTGTCGATTGACCAGAAGTGAACAAAAGAATGGGAGACGAAAAAGAGATTGAGATGGGCAGCACAGAGGGGCAGGCAGCAAGGGAGTCTTGAACGACGAAGGGAGAGAGCATCAATTAAATGAAATCGAGCGCCGAACTAGATGAATCAACCATCGTCACTTTGGGATCTGGCTCTTTGAGCGGATCTCTCCTCCCGACATATGTTCCTTTTCTTTCTTCTTGGACGAATCGAGAACCCAGCCATCCATGCATATCGCCTCTCTCTCGATCCGGCGAAACCCACAACGATGGCGACCGAGGTAGATGAAATCGACCATAAACGCTTCCCTTGCCAGTCGTCGTGCTGAAATTGTTGTTTCCCCCGATACGAACGGAGGATGCCGTCGGTGCGAGAAGATGAACAGAGAAAATGGAGGTTCAAGGTCGATTGAGACGTAGGAGGAGAGAGGGAAGAAATATAGCTCGTCGGCCGTCACCTGCTGCATTTGTTATCATCAAGGAACTTGGCGAAGAATGGGATTCTCGGGCTCGAAGTCTAGCTGTGGATCGTCCTTCGACCGGAGAGAAAGAGAGGAAAGAGAGGAGAGAAGATGTATCGACAGCGAGGTAAAGGAAAAAATAAAAAGGACACAATTGGAATAAAAGAAGGAAAAACGAGTCTTTTCTCTTTACCTGCCCCCCACCCAGGTATTTGAGATTCACCCCTAACGGATCAATTCCAATTGACCCGACCCAAATTGCTCCATTCTGCTTTTTTATTGCCAAACAAGACAATTTGCTTCAATTGTCTCATTTTGAGGCAATTGTGTTCAATTGATCCATTACATAGATCCATCCAAACGACCCCTAGGGGAATTTGATGACCCTCAAGTCTTATCTTTCAGAGGTTTTGGTCCAACATGATTTAAACACTACCTTAATACTGTTTCCTGTCACACTCAAATGACGATGCACTTGTTACTTTGTGGCCCTTAAGATAACAACGGTTTACTAACCCGATCATAATAAACTTCATTACTAATTTTATATACATTAGAGCTTCGTTGATTTCATCGCGCTAGAACAAAAAATAATTAAATCTCTCTTTTGCATGTGCTTATATTGGTCCATTATGTGTTTATTACTACGAATGACCAGTGGCGGATCCAGGGGTGGCCACCCCGGGTCCCGGCCTAGCCCTCCTCTGGATCCATAGTTAGTATAGGCCTTATGAATTTTTCGATTTAGGTATTCGGGCCAATGCTATTTTATAATAAAATTAGATATAATTAGCAAATTGATTTAGATAAACATATCACTACTCTAAATTTAGCCTAGAGAAATTCTAGCCCCAAAGATTTTTCGTCTAAGAAAATAATGAAACCTAAAATTCTAAAGCATAATAGGCTAAAAGACATATGAGGTTTGTTACCTTGAAAATTTACTAGACAATGGGTGGTATAGGGATGAACACATATAATGCAAATTGATATTGATTTGTCTAGTGTTGACGCTGCTTGTGTCAACAACTACTACAGAGAGAACCTTTTGAACAAAGAAACATCTAAAACTTATTTGCACAATAAATGAGCGATTAATTTTTTGCCAATTGCTCAAGTATTTTATTTGGAACAGTATTGGTATGGATGTGAACTACATTATTGATGCATTTGCTAAATTAAGATACGGTCGTGTACAATTTACATTGTAAAAAAACTATAATCATTAATTTTTTTATGATTCTAATTTTCTAATAAAATGCGGCCCAGTGCTCTTCTATGTTCTGAATCCGCCGCTGCGAATGACTACTTGAAACTCCCTAAAACGAGAGTAATCCATAATATTGAATTGATATCGTGACGTTATATCAGCAGATATTTAATCATGTTATTCTTATATTTGTAATAAGAGTTTCCCAAAAAGATGAACAAAGTATATCCTGAATCTCCATCGATACATAATTTCACTTGAATTGAATTGCACATGCCATGTTGAAATTCATGTCTGAGAAAAGTTTTATCGGTCTTATTTTAATTTGATAAAAGGAGTAGCTCTTTAATAAACTTTCAGTCTGTACATTGTAACAACGTACTAATATTACAAGCAAGCTACATATTGTTTGGAAAGTTGAGCATTAATTAATAACATATTACATGCATGTGATATATGTGATAACAGTAAAAAAAAAAAACTAGTTTAGGCTTGTTTAATTTTAATTTTGTTAATAAGCATTGATTAGGTGAATAACATTTTTCTAATGAATTTTTTTTGTTTTTATTTCTCCCAAGTCAACTCTTCGAACTTTAAAATCAACATCGCTTATTAACAACGAGGAATAAAAGCAAAATATCAAACCAAGGTTGTCAAACTCCTACCGATCGTTTGGATTCGGTCCGATCAAAATCAGGCCCCGAAACGATCTCCAGTAAACCAGCAGTCTGATTCCCAGAAAGAGAGAAGAAGAGAGCAGGAAGACAGATGGTAGCCTGTGGGTCATGAAAATGATGATACGCATATACAACAGAAATTTAAGAATGCACAAAATCGACCGAATATATAAATATAAAAACCATACATGCCTAATAACTTAAACATACCAAAACAGATCCACTAATTAGTAAATGGAATAAAAGTTATAAACCGCCCATTTTGCAACATGATTTCCATATACTATTTGTAACATTACGAACCTTTTTTCCGACCAAGATATTTTCCGCTTTGGGCCTCCACCCTCACGGTTTTTGGCTTGAGGTGCAATTCAAGGTGACTTACCATAAGGTCGCCCATCCTTATTGTACTCCACACTGAGCACGTTTAACTTCGGAGTTCTCATAAGAACTCCTACATTTCACCCAAAACGCATCTTCTCAGTTAATGCCGGTTTCATACTTATGAATTATAGATCTCTCCCATGCTTTGTCAATATAGAATTCGCCTAATGTGTTAGGCTATTTGCCACCCATTACCCTAAACCAACCGTAACCCTACTCCTCCAAACTTTCTATTCCGTCGACATTAATGTGGCCATTTAGGAGACCCGCCGTTCACTTCCCAGTTCAAAAGAGGGCTTCTAATCATTGGCTAAGTTGGGAGATTGGGAGGAAAAATGAAACACTAATAGTGACACTCCTGGAGATCACCACGGTCCATAATCAAAGAAAATGATAATGTGTCTCTTTATTATCGATTGCACCCAAATTCGAAATCACGGTATTACAATATATATAACATTCCATTTCACTCGTCACTCTTTTACATTTTTAGCGAATCAATAAAAATAAAAATAAAATCCGAGCCAAATTATTATACGCCGTACATATGACTCGGTTCAGATCAAATCGTTACTTACCGTATAATAATCCCATTTTAAGACGACGTGCTTAGTTACTTAATTAATATAGGTGTTTGTAATCACCCTGGATGGCATCGGCATGCTCTTGAATCACCTTCCAAGCTTCCATCACGTGCTCAGCCTCCGTGAGAGTAGAACCAACAGCAAACCTCAGCAAGTAAATCCCGCCCACCAAAGCATGTGTCATGAACACCCGACCCGACCCGTTGACCCGCTCCAGCAGCTTCTTGTTCATCAAATTATTAGCACCTTCATCGCCGTCGTCGTCGTCGTCGCTGCCTTCTGACGAGGGCGTGGTCCTCGTCATCCTGAAACAGACCATCGCGAATCGTCGAGGGACGACGACCTCGAACCTGTCGTCCCCCGCGACGAGCTTCTCGAACGCCTTCGCCATCGCCACGTGGCCCCTGAGGAAGCTCCTCAGGTTGGCCACCCCGTAGCTGCGGAGCACCATCCAGAGCTTCAGGGACCGGAACCTCCGGCTCAGGGTGAGCTGCCAGTCCTTGTAGTCTATCACTCCCCCCGAGTCGGAGGCCTGGTTCCTGAGGTACTCCGGGTTGGTGGAGAGGGATCTCTTGAGCGCGTCCGGGTTCTTCACCCACAGGCAGCAGCAGTCCAGCGTGGTGAAGAACCACTTGTGCGCGTTCAGGCTGAACGAGTCCGCCCCCTCCACCCCGTCGATGACGTGGCGGAACTCCGGGCATATGCAGGCGCTGCCACCATAGGCAGCGTCCACGTGGACCCACATACCATACTCTTTTGCCACGTGGCAAAGAGGTTTGAGTGGGTCCACAGCAGTGGTGGAGGTGGTCCCGATCGTCGCGCAGAGGAACAGCGGGACCCACCCCATCTCCACGTCGGCCAGGACGGCCGACTCCAGGGAGTCCGGGGACAGCGCGAACGCCGCGGCCCTCGTCGTCGCGACGGCCCGGACGTTCCCGGGCCGGATTCCGACGACCTTGGCGGCCTTTTGAAGAGCACAATGAGTCTGATCCGAGCAGTAAACCACCAGCTTCCCGATCTTGTCCTTCCCTATTTCCGCCAGCTTCTGGTCCCTGGCGGCGACGAGCATGACGATGAAGGCCTCACAGGTGGTCCCCATGATGACCCCTCCGCCGCCACCGGAGAAGAGATAGGGCTTGGGAAGGCTCAGCATCTCCCCGAACCAGTCCATCACGATGGTCTCGAGCTCGGTCGCCGCCGGAGACGCCTCCCAGTTGAACCCTACGACGCCGAACCCGGCGGCGAGGAGCTCGCCGAGGATCCCGGCGGTGCTGGAGCTGCAAGGGAAGTAGGCGAAGTAGGAAGGGTGCTGCCAGTGGGTGATCCCGGGGATGATGTGGGTTTGGATGTCTTTCATGATTTCTTCAATGGGTTCGGCTTCATATGGAGCGGACGGCGGGAGGAGCTGCCGGAGGTAACCGGGCTTGACCCGGCTCAGAACCGGGTACTGCTCGATGTTGCTGTGGTAGTCGGCGATGAAGTCGATCAGCATGTGGCCTTGACGGCGGAACTCGTCGGAGTTCATCGGGTTGGTGGTCGTCGTCGTCGTCAGGGGTGTCATTGCCTTGTCGGCGACGAACTCGAAGTCGTTGCTAATGCTGCCCATTGGCTGGCGGCGGCGGCTGGCATGGGAAATTATTGTCAGATTACAACACGTACTCGTTCGTCATAGATGCAATATAATATTATTACTTTTTCTCAAAAAAAGGAATTTTAACAGACATAAAAAAAACAATAATATCAACAACATAGAATTGTAAAACCATGCGAGAAAAGCTAGCCATATACGATGATTTTGGATTAAAATCGTGTACGTTTTCAGAAAAAAAAAATATAAGGTATAAAGAACGTAGTAATATAAAACAAATAAAATAGCAAATCTTACTATTTTCACTTCCAACAAACTACGTCGGTATCCAAAACAAAGCACAACCAAAAAATAGGCGCGCAGGGAGGAAAATGAAAGAGGCAAAGAAGTGAATTTAGGGTTTGATGATATAAGGCGAAGAGAATGCATTTCCTTTTTATAGGGCAGGAAGAAGAGAGCTTCAATTAAAATTCATTTTTAAAGCACATTATTATTAAGAGCACATTTTCCATTCAAAACCCAATTAAAATGAATTTTAGGGGTAGTTGGTAAACTTCATGAAAATTAGTGTGAGATGTCCATATTCATGTACACATGGATGCAATATAATAATATTATTACTTTTTTTTTTCTCAAAAGGAATTGTAACAGACATAATAATAACGGCCAGGAGCTGTAAAACCATACGAGAAAAGTTAGCGATAAGATTATTTTGTATTAAAATTATGATTTACGTTTTTAAAAAAAATATATATAAAGAAAGTGGTCATATGAATAATAAAATAGAACATATAAATTTCTGGAAAAGAATCTCACTATTTGCACTTCCAACAAACTCCGCCGTTGACCAGACAAATGCACAACCAAAAGCGCCGGAGGAAAATGAAGGAAGGAAAGAAGTGAATTCAGGGATGGTGATGAGTTAGGGCAAAGAGAATACGTTTCCTTTTTATAGGCAGGAGAAGAAAACCCCAATACAATGGGATAGTTGTTAAAATTCATTTTCTCTCCAAATTTGTTCGATGTATGTAATTGTCATTTGCCTGCTGAGTGCCAAATATTAGTTGTTTCTATAGTTTGGTTGAGATTGTTATCGTATCGGTATTGCTGATAATGCATCATTTTTTTCGAATTTTATGCACAAATATATAGTGCAAGTATTGTTTGCTTGATGTGACACAAACTATCACTCAAAATGAGTACGGATGATAATGGATCGTGTCGGGACCAGATAGTTCATATCCATACCCTAGTCAAAATAATTCGAGTTGTACCCATTCACATACTCATACAAGAATCAGGTAGAATATTAAAATCATACCAACATCTTATCCAGTTTTGGGTATTCATTTTTCATTGATAATAATTTCTCTTTGTAACTTCAACTAACATGTTAAAAATTACACATATACTTATATAAGCGAAATATTACATAAATAAATCACTAGAACGAAGAAAATTAATTAGAAATAAGAAAATTTCATGAAAATATTATATATGTGTGATTAATATCAATGTGTTGGAAAACTTAACGTCATTAAAAAAATATAAATATGCACGTTATAATTGGGCAGGATCGGATTGGATAGTGAAAAAAATCAAGTCCACCCATTACCTACAATGTTCAGATTCGGGTTTTACCCATTTCTCAATAAAATCTTTCGGATTCAGCCATTCAGTTTTAACCACTCGATTAGATCGGATTCGGACGGCTATCTACATGTAGGGTTATATTTTTTTCATCCCTAAAAATGAGTGATAATTAAATCTCATGTTTTAGGTAACATTGTTGAGATAGTTTGATTATTAGCGATACAATTATTTTGTATTAAACTCGTGATTTCTTCACCATTCAATGGTTCCGTTTAAAAAAAGGTATAAAGAAAGTAGTAATATAAATAATAAAATAGAACACATACGCAGGAGGGAAATGAAGCAAATAAGTGAATTTAGAGATGATGATGAGCTAAGGTAAAGAGAATACATTTCCATTTTATAGGCAGGAGAAGAAAAACCCATTCCAATGGTATAGTTGTTAAAATTCATTCTCGACAATTTTTTAACGGTGGATGACTGGATGTAAATGTAATTGTCCTTAGCCGGCTGAGCACCAAATATGACGTGGTTGTGTTTTTCTCATAGTTTACTATTTACAATGGTTTTTTTTTGTGAGATACTATTTACAATATTGACAATGGATAGTTTTTATTATTTTATGCACAAATAATATAAGTATTGTTTGTTTGATGTGACATAAACTATGATTCAGAGATAGTTAAATACTTAAATCTCATATTTTAGATGAGATTGTTGGGGTTTTTCCAACTATATCACTACCTTTTTATGTGTGTTACTTTTTTATATTAAAAATGTTAAAAGTGACATTTTGACACAAAAACTAATATAACTTATTGAATACTACAATAACTATCACAAAAATATGAAACAATGTAAACTATAATACATCAAATTATACATGCATTGATGACACTATCATTTAACCATACATCAATTTCCTACAAAGCATTCTTCAATAGTGGAGGATTTGTAATTAAGTTTCCTAATAAAGTGGTTTTTGAGTTTACTCGACCACATGTTTGTTCATTAGTTGTCCAATTAAATGGGATAGTTGTCCAAATTCCCTTTCATAGGCAGAGAAAGTACATTTTCTTATCGTAGGCAGGAGAAGAAAAACCCAATTAATTGGGATAGTTTGTTTTAAATAATTTTCCCACCAATTTTTCTCCATGGATTTAGTTGTCCTTTGCCTGCTGAGCACCACAAAATCTAAGACCCTTCAGTGCATTCGTCAGTTATGGTCGGATGATTTGTAAGTTCGTAATAAAGTGGTATTTGGGTTTTACTCGATCACATGCTTGTTCATTAATTGTTCGATTTGTTATTTATTTATTTATTTATTTATATAGAGTTATTTATTAAAGTGGGCTAATTATTACTGGTCAAAAATTAAGGAGTCAAAAATTACTCAATATCTTACATTGACCCAATGGGCGGGAAACCGTATATTACACCTAATTAGGATTTTATGGGAATCCTAACTAAATCTAGTATATAGATAGTATAGAGGTTGTGGACTTGTGGTCCCCAATACACCAAAATCAAAATTCACATAAATTCTCCCCGTCAGGACTACGTGAGAGGTGTTAGAAATTACTTTTAGCAGTTGTAATTCCCTGGAATCTCATCTTGTTAGATTATCAAAGGTGAATAGAAATACCTGGATTCGTATTGTTGATCTTCAAGGTCTTGACGCGGAATCTGGAAGACGGTCTTTGACCGGACGATACTTCCGAGAGCACGACCCAGGAGGTACCATAATCTTCCTCAACCAAGCCGCCATAGTTCCTTTACGGGAGAGCTCTCGTCTTCCTGATGAGGAGAAGACGAGAAAATATGTTTTGTTCTTGGTGTGTTGAGGACCACAACCTCAACTCCTTTATATACAAGTTTCACCATGGGCTCCCATAAAACCCAAGTGGACATGTATGTGATTTCCACCCATTGGATCCATATTGAGTTTGAGTAGTCATGGGTCACATAAAATTGATCACTTAATTTAGCCCATCTAAGCAAATAACAATAAAGTGTGTGTATATAAATTGATGGCCCACATAGGTTAGAAAATGAATTTCCTAACAAGAGGAACTTAACTACTTAAGAAGGCTTAGTTGAGGAAGGCTACAAACCCTCATGGCCTCCTGGCTCGTGCTCTAGGAGAGTATCGTTCAGATTCTGCATCAAGTTCCTGACGATCAACTGGTGATTTCAGATATTTCAACAAATTTTGATAATCTAACAAGATAGAATTTTTAGGGAATTACATATGTTAAGTTTAAAATTCCAACGAGTGGTATCGTCATAGCCGTTTTATCAAGTTCCTAACAGTTTTGCAGAATTGCATGCTACTGTTTACGTATGCAATGATCATCTTCTTGGCTCTCCAGTGCGTTTTCGTACGCAATAAATAATGATGGAGAATTATTCTCGGTCATGTTGAAAAAATAATGTTTATTTATCATGTACAATTATGTAACGGTTTCGGTAATACCGTCGGAAATGATAATCATTATTGGGTTATTAATTCTTAATTTGGTCATCAATTACCCGTTTCTAATATAATGATATCTTCCTATTGCTGCAACTTAACCCTTATTTCACATGCTGACTAATTTTTTTACTAATTAACATCGTGACCCAAACTATTACCAAAGTTTACTTATCTAGTCTAAGACGAGCGTTAACCGTTATGTTTGACGGTCAAAGTTGGTGACAAACGGTCTATTCGTCAACATAAACTTATTTAAAATAATCACGATTTCCAAAAATTACAAATTTTTGGATTTTGCCCGAAGCCAAATTTGTTTATCTATTCGGAACCGCCATCGCCTTCTTCTTCGTCTCTTCCCCGCACCTGAGCTGCAAAACCAACACCAGTTTATGAAACACCCCGACCTGAAGACCTTCCATAAGCGCCTGAGAAGTTGGAATCCAGTCTGTCTTATAAGGCATTTGTGGGCAATTCTGTCAAACTCTTCCTCACTGTGGGCAAACTGGGCAAGACAATATCAGCTGCAATTTAGAGGGGAGTGATTATCGTGGTAACCGTTTTAAGTAACCAATAGTGTTTGGATAATTTGGTTGGATTAATTTGGATAATTGACTTGGTTTGGTAAAAAATTTAAACTTGTTTGGTTTAGGTAGTTTGATTTGGTTCTAGACACTCCTAAGTCCTAACCAAATTAACAAATTAATCATTTAGTTATATATCTGATATATATTAAATACACATACATAATACTTTGCATAACTACTCAAAAGTCAAATGATCGTCCCTTTTAGGCTCATAAAAAATAAAGCTCTATATTGTTCCTATACTGTATATTTGTATTCGTAGAGTGTATACCACAACATATGGACGTCTAATTTAGATTAACACAACAATTCATTAACCCGTTTGGCATATATTTCTGTAAGGTGAATATTTCTATTCACGGTGAAATAATTGTATTGGTTGCATGTATTTATATCGAGGGTTAAATATAACTATGTGATGATTGTTATGTTTTATTTCATAATATAAATTGTGAATTGAAGCATTAACCAAAAGAATTCTCATCTAATGATAATTTGGTATTTTATTGGTTAATCTGGCTGACCAAACCAATTAAACTTTAGTTTGGTTAATTTGGTTGTTGTATTAGTTTGGACGGCTTGATTATAATATTGTATTCCATGGTTAATAAAATTTAGTCTTATTTGATTTACTAATTACCGTGGTAACCATTTGAACACTCCTACCAAATTACTTCTGTTTGGTACAATATTCCATCTACAATAAATTTCTCCTAGGCTTGAAGGAAGTTGGGTAAATTATCTGAATCTTGAGAGCAGGTAGTGATGTTGCAATGGTTGGGAGGTTGATATGAATGATGATGGTTAGTGAATTGTGGAGTATGCTGGTCAGCTACTGATGGAAGATTAGTTCCTTAAAAAAAGATTCAAGAACATCTTAGATTGCTGAGATATGGAGTTCCTGCTGTTGCATTGATTTTATCAGATAGCTTGCTTAATAATATTGCTCTTTAAACTCTGTATATCTCTGGTTGTTAGAATGTAATAAGAATACTGCTTATGTTGTAATTGCTGTAGGTTAAAATTGATGTAGAACTTTTAAGGTGATGAATAAAATGGCTTAAAAAAACAATTGATACTTATTCATAATTTTGTAAGTATGAGAGAATTGTCTCATATTTTGATTAAATTAATTTTAGAATATGTTGCCAAAGTAACCGGTATGGTGAGAATTGGGTTGAATTAAAATATATGAATGCACGTTCAAGATTATTTATGTGGGTATTGTTCGTCTCAAGGGAATACACTATTTGGTCAAATAATCAACCACATTAATGGTAGATATGTGATAATTATAAAATTATTATTCATAATGTTAACAGTCGATCGAAAGATGGACTGTTGTTTCACAAAAATTATCTTAAGTATTTGATCGTTGTATTAAGAGTGTTGCTCGCAGTTAATTTCTGTATCCAAAGACTAAGAATAAATGTTGTATTTGGTGATCTTATGTTGTTGGTCGGCGGATACAACGCAGCAGACTATGTTTGGTGTACGACCACATTGCATCATATCATTGTTTTTCCAACGAGGAAAGGAAAACGAGATACATGTGCTCCAATCGTCTTCTCCGCGACTTGGGGAGGAGGAGGCAGAGGAACAACGACGATGGAAGGGAAGGGAGGGTTAGTTGGGACGAAGGTTTGTTTGGTTTGAGTCGTTTGACATTCAATTTGAAATTCAAATAGGTAATTGTTTAATTTACATAAAAAAAATTAGGACAACGTTTAGTAATTTTAGAACGATCTTTAGCAATCCAGCTCTTTATTTACCCCTTTTAAGCCCCCCACCCCGTTCCTAATTTCCCATTTTATGCAATCCGCCAACAATCTTAAGTCTTGACCTTTTAATAAATTATTATGTCTATATAAAAATAATGAAAAATGATTCAGTTAAAATGATCAAGTCTACATTAAACAAGATTACGAGAGAAAGTTAGAGTTTGGAACTTTATCGGAGCAAAATTCACTTTTAAGGGGCTAAAATGTCAAATATAACCCCAATTTTTTTAGCACGTTTAGAATGTTTATTGAAGATGATCTAACCATGATTTATTCTAGTTCATGTCGTAGGTTAGTCCCTACTACTACAAACAATAACTGCTATAACTATAAAAACAATGATTACAACTATGTGTGGGAAGAAACAGCAAGAACTACAACCGCAAAACCAACAACAACAACTATGATTTTGTACTACTACAACAATGAATAACAACAACTATGATTTTGTATTACTACACCTCATGAAGCTCTCACCCTTATTGTCCTCAGCTTTCAGGACCTCCACCATGCACGTCCAAGCTGGGAAAACAAGTATTTACTGAAATTTATTGATTTCTCTCTGTACCTTTCCAGCAACCTGGGACCAAAAATATTAAAAAAGCTGAAATTGCTTTTGGCATCATTTGTAGCATGATGTTCTCGTTTCCTTGTCACAAATTACGCTAAAAGACTCGGCTTGTTGGCGTTTCCTTTGCCTCCATTAGCCGAGTTGAGCCCAAAGGGACCCTGCCATCATGGTTTGCGGCCCAATTTCTTTGGAGCATCAATAATAGCAATATCACCGGTCTTTGAATTTGTAAATCTCAAGGTTGAATTTTCTTCAATAATATCTAACCGTAAAAATCAATATCTCCATATATAAAAAAGAGCAATCCCCAGCAAGTACATAATATCTACCAGTTTTATCGCCAGCTAATTAACTTGTAAAGATACTATCAAGTGTATTATATTTATATTTCTCACGTTTATAAAGAGGGGCGACGACGACGAGTGCGTAAACTACCTGACAAATGTAAAGCATTAGGGGTACTGTTACGTGGATTTCTCCGATGAGAACTTCCACGTAATGCACATTGTAAGAATCGAACGATAAACGTAAGAAACAGACTTAGAACGAAGAGAATGGGGATGAAAGAAGGCTACAACTAATAGCAATAAACTGAAATATTCTTCTTCATAGACTGAATAGAACTAACGTCATAAGTACATATTTATAGGGCTAGAATCCTAAACTAATCATAATTCTACTAAGCAAGGATTACTTGGCCACTGCCCACTAGTACTCCAAAAATACAAATCCTACTATGATTAAAACATCATCTAAATAATTCCTCTATTAGATGCCATAGTTCGGAAGGGACGTGTTTGTGGAAGAATAACTCGTTTGAGTCGACAATATACGGATGCCATAGTTCGGGAGCATCCATTGGAAAGAACGCGCTATTCTCAAATAACATGTTTTGCGGTCCTGTTCTCCATTTGTGTGCCCAGTTCCCACGTTCTCTTCCACGTCCTTTCTCCCTCAACTCCTTTCCTTTCAAGCTTTGTCTTTTTAAGGGATGGTAATGGAGCTGGTTTGGAAGGATTTCTCAAAACTATTTTCATCTCTTTTTACAAACAGGCATAATCATATCTGTGTATGCCTGATTTGTACCAGGCGGTTTGTGAGACTTCGTATAGGCTTTGATCGTCCATGACGGTCTCGCAAACCCTGCAGAAAAGGTTTTCAGGGGAATCCTGGGACCTTCTCTGATGCCAAAGGTGATGAGAGAAGTGAGTGGATTGTAAAAAAGTGAGAGAAGTAGTTGTTCGAAGTTACCATAAATGTTATCCTTCAGGGCTATTTATACTAACTCTGGCCTAGGCTTGGGCATTTAATGGCATGTCGGGTGCCCTGGGATGCCTTTGGACTCATTAAATGCACTATCAGTACGGATATATGACATTCTCTGTACAGAATGGGCCAGGGAGCCGTTGGTCCTTTATGTCGGGCGGTTTGGGACGCCTCTGGACTCATTAAGTGTGTTGTCAGTATGGATATCTTACATCCTCCGTACCGAAGTGACTAGGGGGTCGTTGGTCTTTTATGTCGGGCGATCTCAGCAGGGTGGCTGCGTATAGAATGTCGGGCGGTCTTCTCGCGGCGTCGATAAAAGACCGCCACGGGTTGAGTCTGTTTGTTTGTGAGCTTTGTAACCAGGGGCCTTAGGGCCCACGTATTCCAATACTTGGCCCAACAATACCCACCTCATAATATTATTGTCAGTAGAAGGCTAACTCCATCTCCATACCCCCACGATTTTCGAGTACTCGTGAGTAAATATCTGTCCCATATATCTAATATTACTATATCTTAAATTTAACATGTAGATATTTAAATTATAACATTTAACGAAACTAATAAACTATGAAATCAACAAAGATATAACCACTCTCGATACGAATTCAAAGCTTTCGACATGTTGTCGAATGGGTTGTGGCGGTCCATGATATAGTGCATAGACATATTGGACCCTTAATTTTAAAAATGGGGCTAGATCTAATGAGAATTAATCAATTATTGTATTCTAGACATTAAAAATTTATTTTATGCAATAAAAAATTCTAATCACATTTACTTCTCCATCTATTGGTTGAAATTTCTATTTACTACTCGTCAATTAAGAAAACTATGGGTTTTTTCCAAGTATCTATTTCTATTGTTCTCTTTGTTTGACATGTTTATTTTTCTTGAACTGTGTTGTGTGAGTGTTTATAGGTCGTCCTTGATCTTTGAAACTTCCGAAAAAGGAAATAACTTACCCATAAAAATTGGGTAAATGACACATTTGGTCACTGAGATTACTAAATCGTGTCATATTTAGTCACTAGAAAAATTTAATATCAATTTTGGTCACTCGAATTACTGAAACAGGTCACATTTGGTCACTCTTCTGTAGCCTCTGTCCAACTCCGGTCACTCGAATTATTGAAAAATGTCACATTTAGTCACTCGGATTACTGAAACATGTCACATTTAGTCACTCTCCCAAAAGTTTCCGTCCAACTACATTAATGGAGTTGGACGGAAACTGACGGGAGAGTGACTAAATTTGACCAGTTTCGATAATTCGAGTGACCAAAATTGATATTAATTTTTTCTAGTGACTAAACATGTCACAATTTAATAATCTCAGTGACCAAATGTGTCATTTACCCTAATACCAATTTAGTAATTTTACGTCATTTATGCAAATTCAATACTACACTTCGATATACAATATTCCAACCAATATACAATATTGCCTTTTAATATGGATTCTAGTCCAAATCTTGACATTGATATCTTTGTATATAAAATATAGTTGAACAAATTATTAAAGACCAAAAGAAATCGACGGAAACTCGAAAAACACGACCATGTTTCAAAGAGAAACATGTGCCCTGTCCTGTTACCAGTTCTTTTTTTAGCTGTGATGTAACTCATTCGAATAGTCGCAAAGCCAAACCCAAAACTGATTTGTGCAAGACAAATCAAAGATGCAAAAGTGTGTAATCTTACATTCACTACCTAGTAGGATAGAAGGGATAATGTTATTCACATAAACAATTGAGGTTAGTTAGCACTCCTAATAATGTTCATATCATCTGCAGGAGATCTTGTACCACTTCAGACATAGCCGGCCTGAACTCTGGTTCCGACTGCATCATCATATAAAACAAACAAAACAAAACATTTTTATTACCTCAAGGTAAGGAAGAGTGGTGAACTGAAATACTCATGAACATAAATGTCTTTCTAGAGTTTGGCTTGCCTGAATGCATCTGGAGATAATATCGGCGAAGCGAGACAATGACTTGGCAGGGTATGAGCCGTCCAGCGAAGGGTCGACCATTCTCGACAAGGAATCGATGTCGTGAAGCTGTGAGATCGCCCATCTCACCAGATACTGCTCCCCTCTAGCACGAGAACTGGACACAACAATGGCAACACGTTTTTCAGGAGTTAGATCATGAACGAAAAACCATTGGTTTTGAAATGATTTGTGTGGCAAAGGAAAGAAAAGAACTTCAAATTGTTTGTGGTGAACAAAAAAACCTGTCATAGGACTTCCTTCCTGTAAGGAGTTCAAGCATTACGATCCCAAAGCTATACACGTCGCTCTTGGAGCTGTAGTGGCTTCCTGAGTCCAACTCAGGAGCAGTGTAACCCTGCTGAGAATTAATGTTGTGCCGTCCAGAGAACTGGTAGGAAATGCAATATTCAAGTTTTGAGAAACAGTTTCGATTCTGGTCTCATCCCATTGATAAAATAAACGAGTTTTACACAGCACAAATACATTGTTGTTCTATGTATGAATGAATGCTTACCCCAACTGAAGTCGAAGAAGAAGACTTCAGAGACCCTAACCCGGAATCGGATACCTTTGCTACTAGCTGGAAATCGAGAAGAATGTTGGCAGACTTAAAGTTTTGGTGGACAACTGGAGGTTGGCAGACCTCGTGAAGATACCTATTTGTAAAGATTAAAGACCAGGCGAAAATTAAGAAAGCAGCTTTATAAGTGAACTGAAGGAGAGGAATTTGGGCTTACTGCAGGGCTCTGGCGGCTCCTAGTGCCAGTCTGACACGCTTGTTCCACGAGAGCTTCCCATGAATCTCCTCGTCCAAATGTAAAGCATCATGCAGGGTCCCATTTTCGCAGTACTCATACACAAGTAACTTGTGGCCATGCTCGATGCAGTAACCAGCAAACTCCACGATGTTGGGATGGTTGATTCGAGAGATGGCAGAGACTAGGTGAAGGAATTTTTCATCAGTGATTTGCCCAGAAGCTGTGGCATTTAGCTTCTTGACTGCCACTAGCTACATTGCACAAAAGAAGCAACCAAGGGTAAGAGAGAGTTCCAAACTAGACAAAAATTAAAAATTTCCAGATAATATTCATTTATAGTCGTCGATGGATATGCAACTAGGAAAGACAATACTAACACAGAAACTATTGGACTACTAGTAGGGGTGGACATGGTCGGCTTCAGTCTGGCTCCTGTGAAATTCACTTTTTCCCTTTGTCGTTAAGAAAATCCATGGAATCGGAACCAGATTACAATCTCAAACTTGAGAAAAAAAGGTAAAAAATTATATTCGATTTGGTCCAATTCAACCCAAGTATTGATTCTGTCCAATTCGCCCCAGGTGTGGACCGAATCATTGACCACCGCTAACTATAATTGAAATTTGAAAGTAAGATTATTTTAGAATCTATATCTTCTCTAGTTTAGAAATTAATTTTAGAGAGATTAAAATGGTGATTATGAAAGAAACTACACGTTATATCCCCTATAAGACAGGGGTGGAAAGCTAGAAAAGAGCCCCTTACCTTCCCATCAGAAAGCTCAGCCTTATAAACACGGCTGAGAGAGCCTTCTCCAACATAGTTCTCTTCTGCAAAGCTGTTAGTATACTGTTGTAGTGTTGCAATGGTGAAAACTCCGGCAGAGGACAAGTCCTTATTCATTTGGTTCTCATCATTGACGGTCACCTTGTTGCCAGGAGGAGGAGGGCATTGCTTTAGGGACGCACCAGTTGAACTCGAAGCCATTCTCTTCTGATCTGATGCAACTTGTTCATCCTGTGTCTTCGGGCTACTCTCAGGTCCTTTCTGTTCATCCAGCTTCGTGACCAATCCCTTTGGAGCTGACCAAAACCACAGGTACATATGATTTAGTATATGAAAGAACAAGTAGAGATAGGTCACTAGTTCCTGTTTCACGATTAATAAGATATATATATTGCACAGGTTAAATTGGCTCAGTGGTTTAAAAAGTAACAGTTAGACACCAACAACTGCATGGAAACAGTTACCTCCGAGCTCTTCATGATAAACTTTAAGAGAAGCTTTATTCTGTGACTTGTCGTCATTAAATCCACCAAACTCAGCATCTTCTGGATCTCGTCGAGCATTTTTCCTTTTGCAGTATATTGGCAGGCAGACACACAGTCCTAATAGGATGACTGCTGTTGTCCCAGCAGCTGCAATCACGACTTTCTTAGTGTTGGAAGTGAAAGCTTCTTTCTTTTGCCCTTCGGGAGGCTTTTGTTTTTCGGGGTAAGATGGCCCGAATCCTGATATCCAAGGTGGCTGCGCAGTGGAAGAAGGTGACGGTGATGAAACTTGAGGAGGTAGAGGTGCAGGAGGGGAAGGAAGGATCGTTGTGTTGAATGGATTCCCATCCTTCCTGAAAAGAACGAGACATAGCCAGTTACTAAGATACCACAGGAAAAGACAATGGGGATATGGCTAGCTGAGGTGATATCCTGCTTTAACAAATGCATGCATGCATTATGTCCTTCGTACATTTTAAGTCCTTCCCTTACGATTTTCATTCAAGCTCGTTACTAGTGCGGTAGAGCTCAATCCATAATCAGTAAGCATGTCCTAGATGACCTACATGTCCCACACATAGAATTTTGCACCTCCATTTAACTCTCAGATCCCACTATCCTCTTGTTTTTTAAGACACATATGTCATTTGGGGCTTAATGAGGCCAACTTAGGGCGGAGCAGAACACCAAGTTTCAACTTACATAGATGTTGTGAGGCATCAAGGACCAGTTGATTAAGCTTGTGCTGACCATACTATTAATTTTTAGTTGCTGAATTTTGTAATATAAAAACATGTTTAACAAACATAGCATAACCCACGGAAAAACATAAATGCAGCATAAGAATATCACTCCTGATCAAGCATATGCAGACATGGCTTCTTTACCTGAAATTGGGTATGGCTGACAGCTTCGACGGTATAGGCCCTGAAAACAGATTGTTCTCTACATTCCTACAGAGAAAAGAAGGGGGGGAAATTACACTACTGACTTGTGAAATGCTAAAGGAACTTTATCAGATTCAGTAGAAGAGAAAACTTACAGATCTTGAAGAGGAAGATCCTGAAGTACATCAAGAGTCCCAATAAGTTTATTGTTCTGCAGCTGTCTGCATAACCAAACCACAAATGATACCTAAGACAAGGAACAATAAAAGAGGCGACTGTTGTCCTAAATTTCAATTTGTCATGTTACTAACACTCACAGTGAGCTAAGGGATAACAAGCTTCCCATCGACGGAGGTAGCAAATCGCTCAAGTTGTTCCATGACAAGTCTCTGTACCATCATAAGAAAGTCACTAAACAAACAGGTTGAAAACTGAAAATACTGTTTTAACTTATAAATGTGCATTTGAGAGTTTCTTACAGGTTAACCAAACTGATAAGCTGTTGAAAGGAATCCGGTATCCCACCGCTCAGAAAATTATTGTTCAATGACCTGAGAAGAAAAGGAATCACATATTGCAGATGAATATATTATATATATGCATTAACCCAATACGAGTCTCTTTCGGTTCGAACTTACAAGTCTACGAGCTGAGTTAATGATGATAACGTGCTAGGAACACTTCCATTGAACTGATTCCCAGCTAGAGAGCTAATCAATTGGAGAGAAAGGAACAGACTTTTAAATGAATTCCCTCCATCCAATTCCAGTTGAAGTCATAGACAGAAGGCTAGAAAGATGCTTACAAGTTTCTCAATGTAGGAGGAAGAACGATTGGAATGCTCCCTCCAATATGGTTGTTGCTGAGATCTCTGCTCCAAAAGAATAATCCGCAAAATGGTTAACACTATGACTTCGACCTTGTTCTTCCTTGATTCAGACAATACAGCCGAAAAAGAACTTCACTTACATTTCTAAGATAGACTCAAATTGTTCAATGCCAATGTCCAATGTACCTCCAAGATTCATCCCATTCAGTTTCCTGGACAAATGGACAGGGAAAAGAATCTCATCAGGTGAAGAAATTACACTGTAATGTACTGTTACCGGTCGATTTTTACTGGTTGACTTTCAGCTGACTACTAAGTCAACACAATTTTTTATTAAACTTCATCAAGATTGTCACCAACACTGCTTTTGAATTGCACACCACGACTCTTTTGTGTCTAAGAACACTACTGATTCTACAATCTCCTTTTTATCCAATCAAATTTTCAGCTACTTCAGCTTCAACTGTAGTTTAATCTAAAACGCCAACAAGAACTCACAGAGCCGTTATATTGGAGAAAACACAGCTAACCCCTTGCCATTGCTCCCCACAAGGGTCTCCTCCAACTGGCTTCCATCCTTGCAATGGCGGCAAGTTCAGAGAAACGCACAAGCTGTTCATCGCAGTAACTGCAACCATTCAATCCAAACCAAAAAGAAAAAGTTAAAAAAAAAACCCCAACAAAAACAGAACAGTGAAAAGATAAGAACTTTGGCCGTCTACCATCGCGAGGGTCGGTGTCAGCAGAGACAAGCGAGGAAAAGAGGGTGAGTAGAGAGCAAAACCAGACGACCCGCTTGAAGAACTCCATTGATAAAACCTTGGAAGCTCAAAAAGACTCGAACTTTGCTCAAAATTCTCGCTGAAAACGAACAGGGTTGAGTAGGTAGGGGGGAATTTAAGAGTGGGATTTTCTCTCCACGGAAAACGAACCTATAAGGAAAGTGAATCGTTTGAAGTAAGGGCTAGAATTTAGGAGCGGGTAGTAATTAGCATTACCATATGAACCTTTTTTTGAACCCCGGAAAAAGGAGTTTCTGCAGAAAGGAAGCGGCTTTGTCTCTGGAACCTCGGCTTTTGCTCAGCTCGGTGGTAAAAGAGAGGGAGGGAGTGAGGTAGCAATTATTAATAATTAAAAAAAAGGCAAAAAAAAAGCAACGGTAATGATACAAATTTGGTGGACTGTTTGGAATTGATTATTATAGTACTGGTACCATTAGTCGTGTCTTCTTTTCAAAGACCCCACAGTGGAGAAGTTGTCGGGTAATTATACAAATTGGTCATACAATTTTGATGTTTATACAAAATGGTAGAGAATTTGTAATAGAATGAATATTGTTGTCATTCTAAGCTCTCTGAACATCCAAAGATTAATGAGGAATTACCAAAGTCCACCCATGGACTTGGAAGTTGGAAGTTGGAACCAACCTATTGAAATCACAGGAAACTCATATTCAGCCTGAAAAGAAACTTACACCGATCATTCATTCGATGTAGGTTTATTTTATAAGTCTTATATGGGTTGCTTACTTGCTTGTTTGGGTGCGGTATACTAGTTTCGGATCTTACGTTGACATTGGCTTAGTGTAGTTTCAATTAACGTGGCATATCAAAAAATAAGGATTATGAAATCATATTGTATGGTCGGTCCGACCGTAGATTTTTTTTTTAGTATTATCGCAATCTAGACCGTTATGGTACATCATTAAATATACACAAAATATCATGCTAGATTGCTAGCCGATTTTCATTAATTAAATTGACAATCAATAGTAATACCGGTTAATTTTGACAAATTTGTACCATTATAGTGTTTATTGAAGATTTTATTTTATTTTAATGACATTTTTACACTGATATGCTATCGGTTGAACCATAATCACGTCACTAAATTATATACCGCATTACACAAATAGAGAAATAATATTTTACGACAATGAACTAAAGTTGCTATTTTGTTATGAATGTTTTTAAAGTTATGCTATTCCTTTGAGAGAAATGAAAGCTAGTTGACTATTTTGGATAACTATGAAGTTGTGTACATTTCTTTTCTTAATTATAAAGAATTCCTTTTGGTTTATCAGCTTCGAGTGTTGTCTACACCGTAGTTAGCATTCAACCTCGAGGTTCAGAAGACCTTGTTAGTCCTTTTTTAGATTACAAAGGAAGCCTCGTATATAACTAGAAAAGGAAGCCTAATGAAATTTGTCGAGGAAACTAATTATAAGGAATGAATTTTTTTTTTTTAAACAATGCGCAATAGGCTCTTCGCTAGATAATAGTGATAGTTTATTTAATAAAATATTATCAAGTTGCAAGAGTGTTCAAAGCCGGGTCACATCAGGTGTTTAAGTCTCATTGTTTAAGGAGATTCTTAAACTATTTTTATGGTCGATAGTAGATTAGACAGTTAATAAGGAATTAGTAGTTAATAGGTAGTTGAGGATAAATGAAATATTATGAAAATATAATTAATATTACTCATTAATTATTCTCTTTCACTCTCTTCCTTGATCTTCTCCATAACCCTCTCACTCCACTACAATTAAAAGGAAATTCGAAATTAATTAAATATTATTATTTAACACTTAACAAAATTCGAACTTAATATTTGTATTTTTTAAAAATAGAAATTGAAAATTAAAAATATATGCTCTCTCAAGAAATAACATTATTAAAAAAACATGTCGAACAACATTAATAATAACACAAATGAATACCTAACAACGAAATATTCTAAACTCATGCAACAAAAAGCCCCAATGATGATTCATTTTATAAGCGTTGATAATGCCGTTACAAAATGTTAATACTACATTGCAAGTTGTCACAATGTGAGAGAAGACACATATTTTAAATTTCCATTTTTAAAAGGAAAAAAAATTAAATTCGAGTTTTATTAAATATTAAACAATAATATTAAATCAATTTTGTATTCCTTTTCTTTATAGTGTACAGAGGGGTATGGAGAAAATCATGGGAGGAGAGAGAAATATAATCATTAATTAATAATATTAATTATATTTATATAACCCCATTTATCCTTAACTACCTATTAACTAGGGCTGGGCATGCAGGCGGATCATCCGCGGGTTTGGGCCGACCCACCCACATTTGACCCGAATTTTGTTAAGTGGGTGGGTCTATGGGTGGGTGACGGGTTGCGCTGGGAGCCATCCGCCGGGTGGTGGGTGGGTTGTGGGTGGGTGCGCGGGTGACCCGCTCAACCCAATAGCAAAAAAATCAAAGTCGTCGGCGCTAGAGAGGGGAGAGTGGAGACGTTAGACATAAACTAGGATTGCTCCTGGAGTTTGAACCTCAAAGCCAACCTTCCAAATATCAATCCCCTCTTCTTCCCTTTATTTTTTCCTCTAATTCTTATGCCTAGATCACTGCTCTTTCCTTTGTGGAATTATTTTTCTTAGTTTCTTGTACCTGATAATCATCTCAATCTGTAGAAAACTCTTTCATAACAGAATTTCTATCATTTTAAGAACTAATTCGACATTTTTTTGCCCTATTTCATCTTCTTGTTTCCCCAGATAACTCTCTTCGCCTATTACCATGTCAAGTTGACTCCTTTATATTATATACATTGTGATGTGGGTGAACCCACAAACCCACCCAAATCATCCACCATCCGCCCGATCTAACCCGAGACTAAATGTGGGTGGGTGGTGGGTTAAAAATTATCAATCCGTTTAAGCGCGGGTGGGTGCATTTTATGGTCAAAATTCACCCGACCCACCCAATGCCCACCCCTACTATTAACTACTAACCTCGTTAACTACCTAATCCACTATCAGCCAATAAGAAGGCTTTAAGATTCTTCTTAAAGAATAAGGCTTAAGGACTAGAACTTAGACCGTTCAAAGTGCGATCTAATACTCCAAAAAAAAAAGTGTGATCTAATACTTCTTCAGAAATGCTCTCAACTCATAGATGAAATGTGAACACTATAATTAGATTCCATTTCCATATATTGTGGTAACAAATTCATCATTGAAAAATGGTGACACAAAATATTAAGGGTTCGTTGGTTTTGATAATAGTTTGATTTGAATTTTTACCATACTTGTATTGTTCACAATGTAGTATATACTGTCTTTTGAATTTTCAAAATATTACAATAATTATCACAAATATATCAATTCCTTAATTACATGTATAATGCATAGTTCACTATATATTCATTTAACTATCATCAAAACTAAACCAACCATAAATAATTGTTTATAAAGTGAGTTATATTATAGTGACCTAAAACTAACTACACGTGGTACTATTAGAATATATATGTATTTGAACTTCTATTTCACCTTCATATTCATTCTCGTGATACAACGTTTATAGTTTAGAGTTTTTTTTGCTTCTCTGGGCTACATTACATTGTGAATTGCATCAATCAATATAGAATAAATTTCAAATACACCAAAAAAAAAATCACTACCCATAAAGTCGGGTAATTGTCATAAATGGTCACAAATCTATTCACTTTGTACAAAACAGTCATAATTTTAATTTCGCACGTTACGGTATAAAATTTTTGAACAAATAAAAAATTGATCGATCTGTCCAATTCCGTCCAAAACTCTGTCACAGATCGCCAGTCAGCATGACATGTCAGTAAAAATATTGATTAAAAAATCGATTAATCATCCCACTTAACCCGACAACCCAACCGATCGGAACAAGCTCTTTTTTTTAACAAAAGATAATCATATATTGATTGCACAAAGATCAATACAACCTGGAATTTAACCAAGTAGCTAAATCAAAATTGCGACAGGAAGCCGGATACAATGTAAGGGCCCTTCTAGCCACCAAATGGGTTATACCCTATTACTACTCCGACCTACAAATTGCACACTGAGCCTTGAATGAAGCGCAAAATACCGCAACAATCTCCTCCAGAATGACGCCAATCCGATTATCCCGAGTGTTCGCTTGATTGATCTTATCGATAACCATCTTGGCATCTCCTTCAAAGCAGGTCGCCGAGAAGCCATCGGAACAAGCTCTTTAGAGAAGTGAAATCGTATTATGTAAATATTGATAAATGGATGACCAATGACCTACCACATTAGATGCTCACTTGGGAGTTACATGTAACCCCTATTCCTACATTATTATCTCTCATTCATATGCATTGATATAAGGATGTAGTGGTTACCAAAGTGTGCCTATAAATATAGCACACCATTGTATCAAAAGTGAAGAATGAATAAGAAAGCTCACTTCCCCCTATCTTCTTGTGTCTTTTCCTCTCTAATATTCTCTTGTAGTTGTTTATATTTTCATTAGTTTCATAACACGTTATCAGCACGAAGCTCTGCCAAAATTATCATTGCTCAAGCCTCAAAGACTCTCGACATAATCTAAGATATTGGAGTAAGATCACAATATGATCAAGGTATGCAAAATCTTTGTCTTCTTTCATATCTTATTGTGTTATTTGTTGTGAGATTATCCCATTCCAATATATTAAGATGGATGCTACTCTTTTCTCGTAGTATACCATCCATGGATATTTTATCTCGTACATCTATTTGAATTAAAATTTTGGGTTGTGTAATTTGATTTATATTATTATGTGTTTTACAATACATACATCGATTCCTTAAAATTAAATTGGTGTTTTGACATTATCGCAAAGTAAAATTTGCTCATGTAGTAGCAATAACAAGAAAAGTAATATAAGTGATGAGTTAATTTCTCAGTTCTCTATGTTATCCTATTCTTATCAATCATACATTGATATGTAGAAAATGCAAGTTCCAAGAGCCCATATATTCCCCAGAAGTGGAAATTGAAGAATCCAAGGGCAAAGAAAGAAGTGGACATGGTAACGAGAAGATTGGTTTTGTATGTTACCAATGTAATGGAAAATTGCATTTGTCCCGTACCCGTTGTACGCAAAAGACTTTATTCTACCAAGAATCAAAGGGAAGAGCAAATTCATATACGCTCCTGCAATATCAATATTATGGAACATATTTTTTGTATTATAAGTTGGTATATTCTCCATTAAAGATGAAAATGATATTGCACTTGAGACATTTTCATTCCCAGAAGTGAATGAAACAATCTATTCCCCGAAGTGAATGGAACTATAAACATGATTATATATATGCTAAATGTATTGTTTGGATATTTTCACCAGAAGTGAGAAAAAAAGAGAATTATAAATAAGAATGACATAACAATTGCATTATCAAAGTCATGATAACATAATGTACCAGTTGTACATTGAAATGTATAATGAAAGACATATATAAATTTATAATCACCTAATTAGTGATGATATTGTTCCAAATAAAGCTTATTTAATTGTAGTATTATGATTCTTATTTCTTTTATGTTTTATTGTGACGTTATTTTTCATGCATAATTTAACTTGATAACCTTTATCTAGAACAATTAACTTGATAAATTCATCATTTTTGTCTTAAGTTTGAAATATTCTCATTTATTATTTTAGTGTGTTTTTGTAAAGTATGATTGTTAGAAAAATTCCATATAAACTATATGGTAGAGTACATAAATGAGAAAAAGCTTCCGAAGAGCTTATGTTTGGTTACTTGAAGTAACTAAATTATGTACTCGTGATAATAATTTGTAATGATATTCACTATGAATATGTGTTTACTAAGAATACATCAAATCATAAGTCCCCGGAAGGGTAGAATATGGTACAAAATATGGTAAAGCTTTAAAGGACCTAATTTTGTGGCCTAAAGGAACAAAACTACCTAGTGATGATGCATTATCCAATTAAAGGATATTCGTAAAATGAATATCTTATCAAGAAAATAGTGAAACTAATATTTTCATCGCAAATATGTACTACATGTATATTAGTACAATCCGTACACATAAAAGTGTAAACCAGAAGTTTACAAGATTTGATAACTTGATAATTGGTTGGTCCGGTTAGACCATCCCGGATCTTGATGTGAAAAAAGTTCTTTGAGAATTCATGAGAACATCATATGAGAAGTCAAAGAACTCTTCAACTAAAAGAGTTATTATGCCATGTTTGTTCTCAAGGAGAATAGAACAATTGATCAGAGCTTGTATAAGAGTTGGCAAATCTCTTGAGATTTTATATGATCACTTTTATTTTATCTAATCGCAACCCGATGTTTGCGAGATTGATTGCCTCACTATGGATACATTTTTATGATTATCCAATCAAACATCACTTTGCTTAAGAGAACAAACTAAGTCTTCTGATCTCTTGTCGAGGACATGCTAGCTGGCAAGTGATAGTATTGATTCACATCTAACCAACAAGTTATCATAAGTTCCCCCTTTTACAAATGATTTTGGTAAAAAAACCTAACAGTTCTCATATGAGAATATCAGGGTGTGCTGCATACATCCTAATTGCTCCACCATAGTATCTTAAGTTGATTCCCGTTGGAAATTGAGAATTTGTGTTGGGTATGAATCCCAAATGGAAAATTTGTTTGCGAAATTATTGTTTTGATGAATCACTTTTCCAACATTAAGGGGGAGAGAAAAAAAAAAACAGCTAGACAAAGAGATGAGTTGGAATGAGTTATCATTATCTAAATTTGATCCTCAAAGTAAGAAACATGAACCTGAAGTTCATAAGATGAATTATCGTTACCAACTATCAAATGCATTTACTGGCCATACGAAGTGACCAAGTCACATATACTAGTTGTGAATGCTTCAACTAAATTTGATATCCTTGTTGGATACTCTAATAAAAAAAAATGTGTATGAAAGAGCGCATGAAGCGTGATAGACCAATCGGTTCCAATTATAAACATCCTCGAGAAAGAAAAGGAGCTGTAATTAGAATGGTCAACTCGAGGACATGAAACTCAAGAAGAGTAACCAAGAATTAAGTACAATTTTAGTTCCAGAAGAACACATGTATCTGAAAGTTGTGAAAGGGAAGAGATCTCAAAAATATATTAGACTACAATACTGGAACCGAAATGAAGTCATTGTCGACGAAATTTGTTTGTTGTACTTCAGTACTGAATATGATATATACAAGTGAGGATCAAGAGTAAAACTCTATTGATACATGCAAATGATGATGTTATTGGCCAATATAGAAAGAAATCATGAAACTTGCTCAAGGAGCATAAAGTTTAAGGACCAGAAGTCCTTGCACCTAAAAAAGGGCAAAACTAGCGGGATACAAACAAATTTTTGTGCAACTGGAAAGTATGAAATTGTGCGAGATATCGCACAATGTTTTGCAATGGGTTTCTCGAAAAGACCTATCATTGTTTAAGAGGAGTTATACTCCCCTGTGGTGGGTGCAACTACTTTTTCAAATTAATGTTTGAAAATTGTTGTGATAGCCCATTTGTTTGAATTCCCTGAAGATGTTAAATATATTTGAAACTCCCAGAAGGATTAATTACTCCTAGAAGGATTAATTTACCTGAAGTAAACAAGTAAAGTTCTCGAGAACATATATCGATAGACTAAGAAAACCCCTTGTGTGGGTTGAGACAATATAGACGAATGTGAAATACTCATCTAAGTGAACACCTACAACAGTAGGGTGAATGGACGTTAAAAGGTTAAATCCGGATAGTCATTAGAGCATTTGCATTGTGCATATATAGTTGTGTTGTCTGTATGTGCTTCAAGGATTTTAAATTATTGATTTATAAGCTGTGATTTACTTTAAAGTATGAGTTGTGTTTTATGAGTGTGCTTTGTCTAGTTCATATGTTTCTATGATGTGTGTTTTCTTAATATCTTTCATGACATGAAAGAATTGCTTGCTTCAATTTGTTTTAGTCAAGTTTTTTTGTGACGATCTCATATTATGTTAATGATATGACTATTATTGGATCTCCTGAAGAGCTTCCTAAAGCAGTTGATTGCTTCGAAACATAAGTTAAATGGAAGGATTTAAGATCCTTTTTATGGGAAAGGAAGGTAATGTTGAAAAAGTGGGAAAGTAATTTTGCATGAACGAATTGTGTTCATCAAATAACATTAGGATCCTAAGATCACTAGAAGTGACCAAAGATCCATTTAGAAATCAAGAAAGAAGTGAAACATTAGGTCCTGCAGTACCATATGTTGATGCATTAGAGCACCAATGCACCTTGCTAGCCAAGCACCATATAAACTATCATTTTGGTGTTGATAATATTGGCAAGATACAATGTTTCCTTCGTTGGAACGTTGGAAAATACTTAGTTACCTCCGGGAACAATATGTGCGATTGTTATATTATGGTATTATCAAAGAGATATTTGGTGAACTATATATTCATATCCTATAATACCATTTGATCCTCATATTGGTTGATCGGAGACGAGCTATCTCGTACATATGGTGATATAACTGTTATATATAGAAACAAAACAAACTATAATAGACAAGTCCTTAATGTATTTCGTTACACTTTGTGATCCACCATATCTAAAGGACTTGTGGTTATGAACTATTTCCAAAGGAAATGATCCTGACGATCATGTATGAAGAAAATCTAAAGATCATGCATCAAATTGACAATCTAGAAGATTGTTCACTAACTCACTCCCGAAAACAATCTTTCTAAAAGTTGTTCGTGAAATTTGAGTTCAACAACTCAATAATCTGAAGTGATGTGGTCATGAGGGGGAGCATATACGCACTGCACTCTTTTTCCCTTAACCATGGTTTTTTCCCAATGGGTTTTCCTGGTAAGGTTTTTAATGAGGCAGTATGATATAGCGTAATGCAATCTAGTGGTCATCCAAGGGGGAGTATTATGTAAATATTGATAAATGGATGACCAATGACCTACCACATTAGATGCTCACTTGGGAGTTACATGTAACCCCTATTCCTACATTATTATCTCTCATTCATATGCATTGATATAAGGATGTAGTGGTTACCAAAGTGTGCCTATAAATATAGCACACCATTGTATCAAAAGTGAAGAATGAATAAGAAAGCTCACTTCCCCCTATCTTCTTGTGTCTTTTCCTCTCTAATATTCTCTTGTAGTTGTTTATATTTTCATTAGTTTCATAACAAATCGATATTTTTAATTATGAAGGGATGAGATATAGTACCATGTTCCAAAGTTTGGTGAACTCAGGATTTAAATAACGTTTTCTTACTTGAATTATTTGGAGAAAGCAGTTTTACGAATGACTTATCTCCAAACGAAACGTTGTTATGGACTTAAAAGTCTAAATGCTCACTAAACTAGTAAACTTGGATGCTTTCATCATCCACGCCTAAATTAGGTTTAGTGAGAATGATATCACTAAGCTAAGCCCTTTTCCCTCTGTTTTCCTTCGTCCCGGCGGCGTGCAGATCCGAGTCCGATTCCGACAGAGAAGACAACAATATTAATGGACACAAAGTATACACAGAGAGACAGAGGCGATCGATATGGCCTTTGATTAATTGTGAGGAGAATTCGAGCGGCGCGCCCAAGCCTGCTTGCAATGTCGTCGTCCAGGAAGTCGCCACGGACAGTAGTAGTCCTGCCGGATGAGTTAGTAATGGAGATCATCTCCCGTCTGGGGACGGTGGGCGAAGTGGTAAGATGCAGCAGCCTCCTCTCCAAACGTTGGAGGAACGCATGGCGATCGATCCGCTGCGGGGTGGTTCTCGATTTCGACAAGTTCGATGAGGTGCTACGGCTGAGCTCCAACAACAACACCACGGAATCGGATGAAGCGAAGTGCCGATTCGAAAATCGGGTCGACCAAGCCCTGGCTTCCCTGATCCTCAACATGGCGGACGGCTTGAAAATTGGATTCTACTTGGCCGGGATGGAAGGAGTTGTTTCCAGGTGGGTGGAGTTGGCGCTGACCAAGCGTGTTAAGCAACTGTCCCTCGCTCTGTATGACAACCCTTCCTTCGGTTTCTTCACCCCTGAGTTCCTCGCCGGCCACGACCTCAGCCGCCTGCAAGTCTTGGAATTGTTTGCCCTTAGTTACATCCCCCAGGAATCCCTCGATTGCGTCCTCTCTGCCTGTCCGTCTCTGCAACGCCTGTCGTTGCGCAGATGCCATATCCGAGGGAACCGAAGAGATAATAGCGCAGTCATAAGAGTTCATCATTCCCCAAACAACAACAACAACAACAGCAGCAACCTTGAGTGTTTGGAGCTAGATCAAATTGTGGGTCTTGCTAGGATCGAGCTCATCTCCGCCCCTCGCCTCCACACTTTCAATTTCACAAGTCGAGAGTGTGATTGGCGGGTTGAATTCGGGGACGACCTTCCTTGTCTTCAGGGGACTCTGTTCTCCTGCAGAGGCTGCCTGCTCCCATGGTCCGGCCTCCGCGGCGAATTCAGCAAGTTTGCACCTCGACTGCAGCGCCTCGGGCTCGAATTCGCGGACCACAACTTCGTCCCGCACCTCGCTGCCGCGCCCAAGTGGCTGCTGTTTGAAAATCTCAGAGTGTTGGATCTGTTCGCGTACCTGGATGTGGATCCTCCTAGTTTGTTGGAATGCACCGTCCTGCTAAGGGCAGCTCCAGTGCTGCGTCAACTGTCCATGTGGTTCAAATATGGGACTGGCCTTGTGGGATGCAGATCGAGCCGGGAGAGGAGGTGGAGGCGGGACTTGTCATCGACATGGAAGCATCACTCGCTGGAGGTGCTTCAGCTGCACGGTGTGCATCCGAGTGCAGAGACGAGCAGAGTTGCTTTTGATCTTCGCAAATGCCAACTTGAACTTGCTGCTTACATTATCATGAGCGCACCGTCGTTGAGTCGGGTCGAGATCGATACTCGTCGTCGCGATCCTGTTCATGATTGTGTTGGCAGAACCAGGCTTTGCGATCCAATTGATGCTCATGTGTATGAAGCCAAGGTGGAACTGGAGATGCAACTTCAAGGCCGCTGCTCTGCTAGCCCCCATATCAACTTCATTTATCAGTGATGCCTTTCTTTAGATCCCCTGCATCTCTGTTCTGCACTAATTAGACCTACTAATTACAACTCTAATATCATAGCTTTGCTGTTAACGATCCAGCAAAGAATCATTTAATTGCATCCAGAAAAAAGATAGTTTGCATATTAATCATGCATGACCTTCACGTAAATCACCAATATCCACTATTCTCAGTTCATATTGATCAAATTCTATCAAAAACCAAGATCGTAATCACACAACATTCCAATTAGTATGCTAGAGTTTCTTGTATTTGCCATACACATCTTACCCCTGAACAAATGAAAAGCATAGGAAAAAAATTTAGAATATAAGTATGAGTTATAACTTATAACGAATTATACAACTTTAGAAGCCAATCCAATGATTAAGAGTGGCGGGAAAGTTGTCCACGTAAACCAGACTCAATATGTTGAAACAAAATTAGAGACTCCATTATATAACCATACGAGAAAATAAAACATATCTAGAGAAAATTATACAATATGACTCTGAGTGTCATATATAGATTGTCGTACTAATTATACAAGTCAATCCAATGATCAGAGTGGCGGGCAAGTTGTCCACATAAACTAGACTCAATATGTTGAAACAAAATTAGAGAATCCATTATATAACCATACGAGAAAATAAAAAATACATAGAGAAAACTAGACAATACGACTCAGATTGTTATACATAGACTGTCATATATAAAATAATAAAAATTATTTTGCTTGTGTTTGTTGTAAGGTCCCTTCCATCTTCTCTAGATTGTCATATTTTCTACCATTTTCTTTAAACTAAATATTTATTCCGGTAGGAAAAGCTATGGGTACTCATTTATAATCTGACTCAGATAGCTATCATTGTCAACTAAAGTACTGTATCGTACGCGGGCTCTCCCGGTAATAACCTAAGAAGTGGGCCAAGCAGGTCGATGAGCTGAAGGAGCGGCTGAAGAAACAGGTCGATGAGCTAGCGTAAGTGAGACATGCAACTACTGAAAACCAAGATAATCCCAAGTGACAATGGATGAGATCTGAAGATCGTCAATAAATTGAGCATCATATTTGCACAATTCCAAAAGAAGTCTAAAAAACCCAATAAAAAGTAAGGTGATATCAATTCTTTGGGTTCACCGGAATCAAGCTATAATTTTTGCATGCTCTTCTCAACATGTTGCTTCTTTCTTTGCTTTTCAAATTGTCCTACCGGCGAGGGAAGAGATCTCGAGAATGTTAATTTTCTTCATTGTTTATTGCAAACAGAAATCGAGTATCGCTTACTCAAGCACTAGTACCGTCTAAGCATCTCATAGTTGATTAAAGAGTATCGGTAATTGATTTACTTTATATTATAAGATCAGATCTGTTGCTCTTGTAGTAACAATATTACTTGTGATCGCCTGCCAAATCGATGTCATAGTATGATTTCAACGATGCAGCCACTTTTTTTTACAGGAAAATCGAGAATAATGATAGAGATAGTAAATCCAAAATAAATTATCATCGACCAATTTTGACGAACGAATCAATATTTTATACATTTTTACACCGAGATAAAGATTTAATTTAAATAAAACGATAAAAAAATATATGAGAATCTAGAGAAGATGGAAGAGACCTTGCAACAAACGTAAGCAAAATAAATAAAAGAGTTGTGAAAACTTCTAAATGGCAAATCTGCTCCCTCCACCACAATAGCCACATGTTGGTGAAAACTCCTATGGATTAGTCAAAAAACAATAACAGTGGTATAGGTTAGAGAAACCTTAGAGAACAATAATCCTTATTTAAATTATTCTTTATATATATGGATTAGCCGGGGGGGAAAAATAACAATGGTGTAAGTTAGAGAAACCTTAGGGAACAGGAACCCTTATTTAACTTTTTATATATTGATTAATTAATATATATGGTTTGCCTTATATAGCTGAGGTATACTAGTTTCTGGTGTTGACATTAGTTTGGTGTAGTTGATACTAATGTGACATGGAAAAAACATATTGTGAAATCATATTGTATGATTGGTCAGACCGTAAAAATAGTCTATCACAATCCAGATCGGTAGGGTACATAAATGTAAAGAAAAAATCATATCCGATTTTAGATAATTAAATTGACAATCAATAGTAATGCTGGTAAATTTTCAGTACTACACCAGTATAATGTTAGTCCGAATATTTTATTTTATTTTAACAATGATTTTACACTTATATGCTATCGATTGAACCATATTTTTTATGGTTGGTTGAACCATATTCATACTACTAAATTATATGCCGATTTTAAAAATCTCATATTGCTATTGATGCGGACAACAGTAGCAAGATCAAAAAATTTCTCAGAGCACTCCTGACAGATGTAAAATAGATGATTGAATAGGGTAATGACGAACAGAACAAATAGTGTGCTAAATTGCAAAAGAACCAGCGGACGCGGATACGCGATTGACACAAAAGACTAACCGTATTTTCGTATTGTATTTTGGTACGGGTCTGGTCGAACTTGAGAAATGAGCTCGAAGGACCCTGGGGTGGCCAATGGACAGTACTACACATGAATGAAGTGCGCAGACACGATTTCAAAAAATTAAAAAAAAAATTGAACGGACAATGCAAACCGTGATTTCTTTCAGTGTCTTGGCAGCGGTCTCCTCGAACAGACTAGCCGGCCTAGGGGAATGGTCGAACTTGAGAGATGAGCTCGAAGGACTCTGGGGTGGCCAATGTACAGTACTACCATGAATGAAGTGCGCAGAAACGATTTAAAAGAATTTCAAAAAATTCGAACGGACAATGCAAACCGTAATTTCTTTCGGTGTCTTGGCAGCGGTCTCCTCGAACTGACTAGCCGACCTAGGGAAATGTCTGAGGAATTTTTTGATCTTGCTACTGTTGTCCGCATCAATGCATCTGATATACGCGATCTTGGTATTGGCCAGGATTCATAATTCATCCCTCATTTCCCGTTCTGACCGACTCCCTCGTGTGGAACCCTAACACTATGTTTGGAAGAGAGGGTAAAGGGAGGGGGGGAGCAAATGATAGGTGCAAATACACAACCCATTAAATTTTCTCATATTTGGATAGTTTGCTGTACAGATGAGCCGGTGAGGGGTGCAAGGGAGATAAACAAAAGTATTATTTCCCCCTCCCAAATTTGGAGTGCAATGAAAAAGAGGAAAGTGGGTGGGGCCAAATGAGTGTGAAAGATAGTGGATGAGGGTGAGATATGTGAGAAGGAAAAGTAAGGAGTGAGACCTAAAGAGTGTTAACGATAATATTTTTTTGTTTTATTATTTATAATAATTATTATATTAAAATTTATATCTTATTCTCAATTTACATCCCGTACTTTTTTCTCCTAAACAACAATTTATACCTCAATTACAACCCCCCCCCCCCCCTCCCCAAAAAAAAATCCTCCAACAATTTACACATCAATTTTCACCACCTCCAATTTGCACCCCCTCGTTGTTAAACATAGTGTAAAGCACAATGGATGGGAAAAATGGTGACGGCGTTGAAGCCGGCAAGAAGGAGAAGTAGACAGGTTAAGCAAACTTCCAGAACCTGTTCTCTCTCACATCCTTTATTTTCTGGACAAGAAATCCATCGCACGAACAACAATATTGGCACGCAGATTTCGAGACATTTGGAAATCTCTGCCTGCCCTTGATTTCCGATTAAGATTCAAAGCTGGGGATGAAGACTATTCTGCTTTCAAGAGTTTTATGGATTAGGTTTTGTCGGTCCAAGATAGGGATGACAATCCGTCGGGGCTCTCCTCGGCTTCCTGCATTGTTTTTTCTCTCTCTTTGACAATGTGGATGCAGATGCTG
Source organism: Linum tenue (assembly GCA_946122785.1). NCBI lineage: Eukaryota > Viridiplantae > Streptophyta > Magnoliopsida > Malpighiales > Linaceae > Linum > Linum tenue. The sequence continues at coordinate 62,628,081 of CAMGYJ010000004.1, forward strand.
GAAAAACTCAGTTCATGAGATTCGTTAGATATGCGTTATCACGTGAGGCTCGAGATTTGGTATCATCTCTGATGTATAGAGACCTAGATGTCCGCTATCGTTTCTCCACTCTATTTGGCACAAACTCGAGGGAAATGGTTGAGAGTCTATTGCTATGCGGTGTGTACATCAACAGAGAGTTTGTGTCTTTTTTTGAGAGACTCGAAATTTTGGTATTGAACACTTGCCTAATTGATTTTGAAGAGTGTCATGAAATCGTTCCTTTTGCCAACTTCCCACGTCTGAGTAAGTTGGTCCTTAATGGGTGCTGCGGTACTAGATTTGAATGGGACGATGAAGGGATTGACTCGGACAATGACAAAGCTAGTGAGCGACTCAAGATATCTGTAATCTAGTTGCTTAAATGCATGGAAATAGATGCAACGAATCTCATGTCCTTCACTATTGAACATGAATGGTCTTGTCTGAACTTCTCCAGGTTAACCCTTCCTTCCCACGATTATGTTTATGCTAAAATGATGGATGAGGACGAGTTCTTGAGTCCGCGTCACGATGGAAGAGTGGTGATGCGTGTAAACTATTTGTTCCAAGGTTTATGTCATGCAACCACTCTTGTGTTGGATTCCACTACCATTGAGGTGTTATTTTGTTGTTAATGTTGTTGTGAATGAAGTGCTTCCTTCTATGATTATCACCCTTACGATGTTGTTAATTTGGTTTATGCTTTCTGCAAGGTTTGAATGAGATTTCTAATTTGTTTGAACTCCGTTTGTAAGATTGCACATCTTAAAGGTGAAGGGTGGCATTCTACCTGACAACGAACTGGTCACGTACATTTTTTGAGAGAACGATCTGACGATTGAATATGTGTGATGCAACTGTTTAGGGTGTACTGGTATAGTCGTATAGATGTAGTTATATGCATATAGGTATCTGTACATGACTCAAATAGTGTAAATTATAATGTGGGGGCCAACTAGGTGGTAAAGGAAGTGAGTGGGGGCCAGATATGTTAGAAGAGAAAGTAAGGAGTGAGACTCAAATAGTGTAAATTATAATGTTTTTATTTTATATTTTATAATAATAATTATTATATTAAAATTTATATCTTATCCTCAATTTACACCCCTACCTTTTTCTCACTAACAACAATTTACACTTCAATTTACAGCTCCTTAAATTTACTCCCTACAATTTACACCTCAATTTTCATCCCCCCTCTAATTTGCTCCCCCTCATTGCCATACATAGTGTAAAGCACAAAAAAATGGAGAGCAATGGCGATAACGCTGAAGCAGGAAAGAGGTGTCGACAAGAAAGAGAAGTAGACAGGTTAAGCAAACTTCCAAAACTTGTTCTCTGTCACACCCTTTATTTTCTAAACAAGAAATCCACCGCTCGAACCACTGCTTTGGCACATGAATTTTGAGACATTTGGAAATCTCTCTCTGTCCTTGATTTCCAATTTGAATTTTAAGTTGGGGATAAAGACTATTCGTTTTTCAAGAGTTATGTGGATTGGATTATGTCGGTCCGGGATATGGATGACGATCCGCCTGGGCTCTCATCAGCTTCCTGCATCTTTTTTTCTTTGTCAATGAGGATGGAGATTTTGGAACAACTCAGTTCGTCATATATGCATTACCCATGAGACTCAAGATCTGGTATCCTCTCTAACGTATAGAGACCCAGACGTCCGCTACCTTTTCTCCACTCTGTTTGGCACAAACTCGAGAGAATACGTTAAGAGTCGATGGCTATGCGATGTGCACATCGATTGAGGGTTTGCGTTCTTTAATTTTCAGAGACTAGAAACTTTGATATTGAACACTTGCCTACTTAATTTTGAAGAATGTCATGAAATCGTTTCTTTTGCCAACTTCTCATGTCTGAGTAAGTTGGTCCTTGATGAGTGTTGCGGTGCTAGGTTTGACTGGGACGATGAAGGGGTTGACTCGGACAATGACAAGGCTAGTGAGCGACTTAAAATATCTAGAATTCAGTTGCTTAGCTTGCAAATGGTGAGATGTGTGGTTGCCTGCATGAAAATAGATGCACCGAATCTCAAGTCTTTCAATCTTGAACATGAATGGTCTTGTCCCAACGTCTCCAAATTACCTCTTCCTTTCATCGATTATGTTTCTACTCAAATGATGGATGAGGACGAGTTCTTGAGTCCGGGTTACGAGGAAGAGTGGTTCCACTCTCATTTTTCAACTAAGTCACGAGAGAAGTTGTTCAACACGACCCCTACTTCCAACAACGTCGAAATATTGTGAGTCGCCTGTCATTCTTCCCCAAACAAAAGCTTACCCTTCCCGCACGTGCGTTTCACTGTCGCGTCGCTGTTCGTCTTCCTCCCTGCCAGCTCCCCCCTTCTCCTTCTCTTTTTGTCATTTTCAAGAGGATAATACCTCTGATGTCTTCTACCGGGATCTTGTTAAGCTCAATTGTGGATTCGTTAACTCATGTGTATCGAAAAAATAAACAAGATTGTACTTTGAGAGCCAATCTGCGACTTTATTCTCTTCACGATACGTATTGATTAACCTTACCACCCAAGTTTGAGCCATCAACCTTCTAATTTCCGCTAACATCATTGAATGTGGATGAACATCATTTTGTCCTACTGTTGATTAATTCTATGGCTAGCTGGCCTTATTCCAACCCCTCGTGGTAGGCGAGGAAGAGTTAACTTCTCTCAAGCCACGTGATGGAATTTGGCTTTCCCATGTCCACTCCCCATTACCATAGTGGTAAGAACAATATCACCTGCATCATAAACAAGAGTTATGTAAGGTTATACATATCAAGATTATGCACCCCATCCGCTCCCCTACACGCATGAAAGGGTTTCGTATAAGTTGTATTGCGATAATTATGTTGTATGGCCCAAACAACTGAACTCACAAAACACCTTTTAAATGTTCCACTTGTGTTTGGATTTATGTAATGTACATGGTTAAATAATGATATGCTATATTGTAGCTTTTTTATAACTAGATATATGTTGTCACGCTTAACTGTGGTCATGAGCCCATGAGCCATGACAAACTATATAATCAATCCATTGACAGAGAACTGAAAAGGAATTTGACGTGTCTATTAGTTTCTTTTTTATACGTTTAAATTTCAGATTATATTTTAGTTTAAAATCTAAATATCATTTTTGAATCACACTATTGCTTTTTTGTGAATAACTATTCTTTTATTCTCACTTCGAGTTTCAACCAAGAATTATGAAAATGTATCGAAAGTTGTACCTATGGATAATTTAGTAATATAATACTTTACGATTAAACTATGATTTTGGGAATTATGGCAATGTTAAATATGTCCATGAAAAATGATTAAATAACATGAAAATGAAAGGTTTGTTGGAATTTCGGACAAGTGTCCTCCTTTTATATATGAGTAGTAATAGTTGTTCCTCCCAAATCGGTACCCTAGCCAGCCACGATCATCAGCCGACAAATCTTCCATCTTTAACATATTGTTTCCATCAAACAGTGTAAGTAGATCATTGTCTAATACATTGTCGGTTTGATTTTTCTAAAATTTTAGATTAAGCAAACATATGATTTGTTTGATAATCTAGCTAGGGAGAGAGAAGAAAGTGGGTCAGTTAGTGTGTTGGAAATTCTTCAAATGATTCTCGGCAGGTTAACTAATATTCATTAACAAATCTGTCACACGTCCCGAATGAATCGTGCATTTGAGAAATTATCTCTTTTTGAAATTATTCATGGATAATGATGATTATCAACTTGTTAGTTAAGAAAAATAATTGAACGACTCAATCATCGTCGATATCAAAACATAGTCCTTATTTTTTTCAATATGAAATTCGAGACAACAGAATTCGCTCCTACTTGGGTTTATGGCACATATGCCCATTAGGTATCTCCCTGCAATATTGGGAGTGGTCTTGTCCCTCTATATACAATCTCTGGTTATCAAAATTCATACATCTAGGGTAGGCAACAATTCGGTTCACATCGTACCAAGTAAACCAAATTTGACGGATCGAATATATTTCCCTTTGAATTTGATTTTTAACCAGAATGAATCGAACCAAATGAACCAAACATATTTTTGTTTCAGTTCTGATCCTCATTTTCCCTTTGTTTTTGGTTCAATCCTAAATCAATTCAATCCAATTTTGAATCCAATTGACCGATGTCCGCCCTACCCTACATACAACTGTTTCTTCTTATCTCTTTTCGTCTATGAAACAATATCTTTCTTTCCTCTTCGTCTCGTTCCACTATAAAACCGTCAATCATCTCTCAATCATTGTAATTTCAAACGCATAAACCCTGATATTTGTTTACAAACTCTGAACTTTTTTGGGGAAAACTAGTACTCTAGTAGACACCTAACAACGACATCACACCATGCCAAAGAAACTATATATTTGATAAACATTCTCTCACTAGGAATGCCAATGGGTCCGGTTGAGTCGGATTTCTCTAAACTCAAACTCAACTCAGCGAGTGCACCCACAAAACAAACCGACACAATATTCACTGGGTTTTAGAAGAGAAAACTCAATCCAACCCAATGGGTGCATGGGTACCCATTGGTTCACGAACATAACCGTGCATTGTTTCTCCGAACACTCACATCATAATATTATTAAAAAAATTTCCTACGTACATATATATTTCCACAATCACTAACGACATTCATAAATTGCCCATATTATTAATTGAAATTTTATGATCTATAGATCATCCATACTGTTAAGGGTAGATGCAAAACGATGTCGTTTTGCTATTTGGCTGCGAAAGAGAGTTCGCTTTTGGCAAAACCCAAACTGACCACATCAATTATAAAAGCGGGTAAAACCATAGAACCGCGGTTCAATTGCCACTTTATCCTTAGAAAGGAAAGGTTGATGGAGATAGGGTAACTAAGATGATCAGTGCTTGTATTTCATAGGGGAACTACTAAGCAAAGTTTTTTTTGCGAGGCTTATGGCCCTTTGATACTCATGCATGCACTATAATTCGAAGGGTATAATTCTCTTTTTATGCATGCATATGCGAGAACTAGAACGGTACGTCGAAGGCTGGAAGCTAGATTTTGATTCGAACCCATCACTTCCTTTTTTGTGGGAAACAATGAGAAAGTTGCGGAAATGCATTGGTCGGATTCCAGCTAACGGTGATGAAAACGGGGGAAAGCGGCTCACGCCCACCAACGACTTCAGTTAACTTGTTTTCTTCCTCTCGGTCGTTTGAAGAATACATTTGAAAATTGATGGAAGTGTGTATCAATATCTTTACAAAAAAAGAAAATCAAATGAAACGAGGAGAAGAAGAGATCGTTCTTCATATGTTCTACGCACACTCACATTTTTCGTTTGTAGGGCTACTTGGTGGTATGTAACGCATACCTTGAGATTTTTTAATATTAGGATATCCTAGCTAGTTACTGTACCCTATAGTAACTATTGTTCTCTTTTCTTTTTTTTTTTACTTTAAAAGATATTTCGCCTTTTGGGGTTTAGCTGGAAAGCGAAAGCGAAAGCTCAAAATTGTTGTTAGATTCCTCGTGATACTCAAGAAGAAAACTTAAATCCACAAAATAAAATTAACACACTAGAATATTTGTACACAAAAGTAAACGTGATGACACTATTAGGAGTTGAATTCACCTTAAGTTCGCATATTTAGGTTTCGCATCCTCCATCCCTACCACCAGCTATACACTATAAAGTCGACTTGCCATCCTCTTCTCCAAACCAAGAAGTGAAAGAAACTCTATATCTCACCTCTGTTTTTTTATGGGAGGCCTATACTAAACCTTTCCTTTCTGTTAAACTTTTCCTTTCAGATGCGTTTATTAGTAACGCTCAGCTCATTCAAAAGAACCTCTCTTTTAGATCTTCCTTTTAGACTTAAGTTTTACCTATGAAACAATAATGGTAAAGTCAGATTGGAAGAAATTTCTTAGAACTCTGTCGAATGAAGTCAAGAACCATATGTGGCGTGGCCTCCAATGCTTCATGGTGGATAATTACATTACCCTCCTCGGACAAAATGTTTACAAAAGAGTAATAACCCTAAGATCCAAAGAGAGGATGAAAAATAAACCCAAGTTCCATTCCGTGATCCACGAGGATTCACTCTCAATTCAATCGATCTAACAGAGGAAAGCAAGCATCCCCTGTTTCTCTGCTTGCTACTGTGAAAAAAAAATGAGCCTTTTTACCCAACTCATCAAAAATAAGCCCCACAACACTACTAAAACCCTACTACATGCAAACACCTATCTATGTACAAGAAAGCTTCCACCTTTCCTCTTCCAAAATACCCTTCAACCGTCTTAGTTCCCCTGAGATAATAAGCGTGGTTCCTCCTCAGAGGATTCATGCTGATGCGGCGGAGGTGGCGGTGGTGGCATCGGCGGCGGCGGCTGGAGTTGAGGAGCAAAGGTTGGAACCGGCGCTGGATGTGCTATGAATGTGGGAATGTTGTCTCCAGGCATCAACACTGATACCCCATTTGCATACACCGTCATCTATCATAATAAACAGTTAGCAAAAGAATGAAAAGATAGAAAGAATATTGATTAGGGTTCTTTCTACTCAACTTTACTATAGTGGAACTAGGAAAGGTTTTTAAGTGGCTCCCATTTCCTATCAAGATCAACCTGAAGGGCCCTTTTGGTGTGTACTTCTTTTCGCTGTGGAGCCATATGTGTCTTGTTGTGGAGCCATATGTCTCTCAACATACCAAAGGAAGCATAAATCTAGCATCGCATATATCGATAGGGAAATTACATAGCTGATTATCCGATGAGACTGGATCGAAATTTCTGCTTCTAGCACTTCATTGTATTGGATCTTGTACTTATCTATAAACTGGATTTGATCTCCGAAAAGCCGTTTGAAGCATTAAGGTATTGTTTTGCCCTAATAAGTGACCTAGTTGTCACAAGACACTTGTGAACCAAATTTGTTGCCCCACCTAACAAGCATGTGTTTCAGCAATGGCATATGCCTTCCTAACCACCACCATTAATAACCAGTTTGGGTTGTTAGGCCTCCATTCCAAAAACATATTATTAGGAATTGGTCACTTCATAGATGAAAAATTGAAAACAAAGGGGAAAACAATACTGATCATCAAAACAGACAAGTCCTGGTTGTGTAGGGACTAGATAATGGCTATGTACCTATCTTGTTCAAGAGGTTTTTCTTTTCTTCTAGGGGCCTTACTTATTGGACAATAAGGTTGGAATCAGGGAGGTGTAGGGCCCAATTTGTGTTTCCCCCAAAGAGTACTGCACATGGATGACTAGAGCTTTGTGATATGCACCATGTTCCCCAAGTACTTTTCATAGGGATACTCTCCAAGAACCCTAATCTAAGGTCTAAATCAAACCACATGGTTCACAATCCCCACAAACTAGTACTACATTAGAGGGGCAGTTAAACATGCTACTTTTGTTTGTTTGTGATTGGAGCAAAGACATGGATGAGAAAGGAAGTAAAAGCTTCAACCCTTCAAAACTTGTCCAAAACAGATGAGTAATTCCCCTCCACAAAGCCTTTTTGCCAACCCAAAATCTGTTCTCAATTCTAGAGAAATGAAACACAAAAAGATGGGTCCTTTCTTATTCAGCCAAAGATTCATTACCCACCAAAAATGTGTACTCTAAAATGTCCCAATTGATTGGTGGGTCTTTACTCATTAACTCATCTGGAAACATGCAACCATGTGTTCTTCACCAACTCAAAAGTTAAGAACTTCAATCAAACCCAGCTTAAATTTTCTAACAAACTCTGTAAATTTTGTAACTTTTCACAAAATTACCTAAAAGAAACCAACTTTGGAGAGTTTGAACGTGTGGGTTGATGAAGTTACTCATGGCAGAGCAAAATGCAGGGGAAGGGGAGGATAAATTTGGAATGGAACGAAATTATGGGAAAAGATGAGAGCTTTTAATGGATGGAGGGGGAACACTCACTTTGGGAGAAGGGTGGCGGAGCTTGGAGTTGAAACCCATCTGGTACTCGAGGTCGCCGGTCCGTTGACCGCCGCAACCCGGCCGGAGAAACCGCTCGAAGATGGCCATGACTAAAAACATCGAGATGAGGATTGCAGTGGCGACGAACCCGAAAGACACCGCACTGACGGAGTTGTCAAAGCGTCCCAAATGGTCTTCTTGGTCCCTCTGCAGCATCATGGGCGCCCCGACCGGCGGCCAAGTAAAAACAGAGGAAGAGAAAACAGAGCTCGATGATGAAGAAACAGGGGATGAATCGTGGCCGTCTTGGTTCAGCATTGTTTCTGTGCTGATGGGGTTGGAATTGGGGAGTGGGAAAGGAGGAAAGGGGCAGAAAAATTTAGCCAATGAGGATTGGTTTCATCGCCATCATTGAGCTAAAGATGACGGGGAATTAGGGAGAAAAAAGAAACAGAGAAGTGAGTTTGGGGGAAGTGAAGGTGAAGCAGAGCAGTGGTTTGATGGTGGAGAAGATTTCCTTTTGCAAGGGGTTGGAAAGTGACTGCTGAAAAAACGAGAGAGAGAGGTTTTTGGCAGTAGTTGTGTAGGGTGAAAAAGACGAAGCAGGGGAAATTGGGGTTTGTTTTGTTTGCTTGTTTCTTTTTGGAAGTTGGAGTAGTGAAGTGATTTTGACTTTTCAGCTCTTGTGAGTTTTTCTTCTTTTTTTCGTTTCTTATATTGTACTTCTTCTCTTCTAAGACTATCCACAATGGTGGAAGGGAAAAAAGGAAAAAAAGGATGGGAAAAGTGGAAAAAAAGGATGAGAGAAGGATAATGGCCACAATAGGTGGTAGGGAAAAAAGGGTATTGAGGAGGGGTTTTTTTTTCAAAATCAATCTAGAGTTGATATGGTAACTTTATTTTGATAATTTATTCATTATTTTTATATAGGTAGTATTAATTAATTAAGACGAACATTTCGATATAATTTTTTTTCAATTTGGACATAAAAAAATTTATCACTAAAATCCAATAACTCATAAAAATCCAATAAGAAAACCATAAAACAATTTTAAAAAAAAAAAAAAAAAAAAAAACCCACCCACATGGTCCCCCCTTCCCTTCCTCCTCCCACCCACCTGGACCCACTTCCCCTCCTTCTTTTAACCTCTAGCGCAGGATAAACCCTCCCCTTCTTTCCCTTTTATCCTTTTTTTCCATAATACCCACCCCTATTGTCAGTGGCGTAGCCAGACTTTCTATAGACTGGGGTCCTAAACCTTTGTAATAGCTTTATATTTACGCGCATAGCTCTGCAAAAACCTATAATGGGGTCCTAAACTTATTTTTGTTGTCTAACAATGGGGTCCTAAACCATAAAATCACATTTTGAAGGCCATATTCATACTAATTTTCCCCTCCTTTTCTTGCCAAGTGGGGTCCTGGGACACCAGTGCTAAAGCCCTCCCTCCGCCACTGCCTATTGTGAGCCATCTTCTCCTTTTTTCCCCTTTTATCCTCTTTTTCCCTTCTTGTTGTGGACAGTCTAAGAATATTACTAAAGTCGGTTTTTATGTAGTTACAATCCTCTATAAAATCGAATGGTATTGACGGTATTGTATCGGTATAGTGTTGGTTGAATATATTGTTTTATTAACATAGATATTATAACGGTATATTATTGATTGAATATCAGTAAAATATTATTTCGCTAATTTGTCACACAAGACCTCCAGTGATTTTACAAACCATTTGATATAAGAGTTTCATTTGTGATTGCAAATATCAAGCACATCTTTCTTTTTTCTTAGCCACATTGTTCATCATTGTTCCAACATACAATATAGACGGAGCAATACATGATAGGGCAATACTCCAATTCAAGGAGATAAGAAATCATCGTCACAATTTCACAACAACTCTAACACAAGACTTTTCGATATAGAAGATGCTTAATAATATCTCCATGAGTGTCAATGCACATATACTGCCAAATCAAAATTGCAATCATATCTCGGTGCGATAATTAAAACTTGGAATTGTGACTGTGACAAATCAAGAGATCAACATAATTATTTTGGTTGAAGAATCGTTCAGATATGTGTTTAAGGAGAGAATCAAAGAAGATAGTTTAATTATGCAAATCATAGATAGAACCAAAAAAAAATCACATTTATATTTCATGTCACTCTCCAGTCAAATAATAACTCTCATCAAAATTGATTGGAGTAGGTTGAGCTAAAAGCTTTGTGATTCTTAAACAGTTAAACTTCTATTAATTCACACATAAGGTAATGCATTGTTATATAAAATAATTCTTTAAATGAATTCTTTACAAGAATTAGTCCATGTGTTGTTGTTTTCTAATAGGAGTTAATAATATTTATCTGCACAATAGTACTTTGCCCATTTTAAAGACCTACCTTAAAGTTAGAGGGACACATAACATGCAAGGATTGAACTCTTTGATCACCTTGCCCCCTCCTCACTAATGTAGAGGGACATCATCACATTATTAATAAGAAAGTCCAAATAGACATTTATTTATGCTAGTTATGGGGGGGAAACATATATAAAAAAGAGGGAGCCTATCTATATTTGATGAAACGGACTAGTGAACAGTGAAGACATCTCTAACAGCCTGTTTGGATTGACAAAAAAGTAAGGAATTGGAATTCCATTTCCAATTCCATTTCCATATATTATGTTTGGAATAATAAAAAGGTTGAGAATTGAATTCCAATGGGTCTAAAATATGGGAATTACAATTCCTATCAAAAGTGATAGGAATTGAGAGAATGAAGATGGAATTAGTGGGACCCATCAATACTTTTTATTATTTTGTTGACCCACTATCATTTTACTCTCTTTCTCTCTCATTCATATTTCATTTCCCAAAATAAAACAAACATATTACATTATTCATTATGGTTAAAAGTGCAATTCATTTCCATAGTTGTAGGAATTATACCAAACACTAGAATTGGAAATGGAATTCTATAAAAATAAAAAATTGAATTCCATTTCCATTTCCATTTCTTCTGGAATTGTATCCAAACAGGCTGTAAAGAGAAGTTGTTTGAGTTGCCCATATCCCCCCACCTGGCATACACTACTTAATTCGGCTTGAGTTGCTTCATTTGCGTCGTGTATCAGTGTTATCGGAACACCATCAGTAGAACTGTAGTTTTGTTCCTGTAGCAATAGCACATACATGGTACATAATCACATGATTTTACATATTCCAACAATTCACTGCCGTAATGGATTCACACAGCTGGATGCCTGGATGTAACTTGCCGGTAACACAGAAATATGTATGGAATCGAGCCGACATTAGACGAGCACAGACAATGTTCATGTAATGAATCAACACTAAGCACGACAATGTGGATTGATTCAACCTAGTTCAACACATATCACTAGTGAATCCGTGACAACTAAGTATCAGAGATACATGATTTTCCATCTTTTATTCTTTTATTATTCTTTAATTATTTTTCCCACTCTCCTTTTCTGTTGCTACATTCATGGGAAGTGCCTACGTGCACCTACTTCTTCTCCTGAAACCTGTATATTAAGAGAACAGAACAATCAATAAGAATCAAGTTAGTTCTCCCAATATTCCAAAATCTTGCAACCTCTTTCATGGTATCAGAGCCTAGAACCAAAAGGTCATGTGTTCGAATCTCCACGACCCCCAATATTAACCGTTGTCTTTCAAGCACATGGTATGGTGGGCCTGTGCAAACTTCAAGCCCATGGATTGGCTTTCGTTTGAGGGGGCGTGTTAGAGTGTGGTATAAGATCCAGCATAACCTTCTCCCAACAACTCGAGTTATTGGGATCAATTGGTTCTTGACACTAAGCTGTCCTATTTCCCTGCCTATACATATTCTTTGTACGAACCAAAAAAAATGCAAGATGAACAGGAGACAAAGGGACATGATTATGAATAAGTGATGACTTGACAATTGAGAAAGAAAGGGGTTTGTTGGTGAATTATTGATTGAACCAAATTAAGGAACTACATATTATTATTTGATGAAATGGAACCCTAATTTAATAACAAAATAAAACTATCGAGCTCACATGCAGGCTGTCGATGCATGCGCCCCATGTTCCCTTCTATTCGTCCAAGGTCCCCTGTTCTTCTCGTGCAACTTTTTGACACGTGTAGTCCATCTATATGTACTGCCATTTGGCTAATAGGATGGCAATTTGAATCTGTCCTACTAAGTATTACATGATTTGGTTTACGTCCGGATGAGTACTACGCGACAGTAACGTAGGGCGGGACATAAGACAGTATGTACTACCTGTCCCGTTCTGTCAATTTCTTGACCTGTTATATCTCAATTTGTCTCAATATTTATTCTTATTTTTCAATTTTAGCATATCTTCGGTCATATTTTCACCCTGTGATGAAACTTTATCTAGACAACTAGCTAGACCTTTTTACTCATTCTATTATCACAAATTTTCATTCATAGAGTGTTTTCCTCTTGCTTTATTGTAAAAAAAAGTTCTCATTTATAATTTTATACTATGTTAGAATGGACCGACCCGTCCCGTATCTGAATAGGTATTACCTGACCTAATTCGTACTTGGTGCGGGGCAGGTATGGGTTGAAATACCCACCTGCCCGGCTGCCCCATTCATTTCTCATCATTACATGTGGCACAAAGACCATTCGCTAGTGAACATTTTTTTCGTTTAGTAGTACTGTCGGTAGTTCTCAAACTCAACGTTTCATATACGATTCTCGAAGGTAGCACCTAAGCGATCGTGAAATCTCTCTGTGTCGTGTCAAGATATTATAAAATTATAAATCAACATCTCTAACTGAACTAAAAAAACTCAAATTATTGAAACCAATTAGTTAATTTTTTTCATTAATAATTAGGGATGGCAAAAATATCCGTAACCGTGGATATCCACCCGAATCAGACCTAATCGGGTAGGGTAAAAACCGAACCCGAAGCATTTTTCGTGGGTACGGGTAAAACCCGAACCCGAATATTGCAGGTAATGGGTGGGCATGGTTATCTCACTATCCAACCCGAACCCGCCCGATTATACACATGCATATGTATTTTGTCTAGAAATAATCATTATGTTTCTCTAGAATATTTTATATTTAGCATATAAATATAATATTTTCATGAAATTATGTTGTTTTAATTAATTTTGTCATTCGAGTTAATTATTGTCGTACTTTTCCTCTTACGTAATGTGAGTATACATGTGAATGTTAACATATTGGTTGGAATTATAAGGAGAAATTATTACCCATGGATAACCGTGGACACCCGAAACCCGAACGGATATGGGCATGGTTTTGATTTTCTACCCATTTCTCGTGTGGGTACGGGTATGGGTAAAACCCGAACTACATTGGATAGGGTAACGGATATGCACTATCCGCCCCCGACCCAACCCATTGCCATCCCTATTAATAATGTGCCACTCTGACATTTAAAGTTACATGGACCGATAATACCTTGTAGCTACAGTAAAACCACAATTAACTTTCTACTAGTAATTAGTTATTTTTTTCCCCTCACCTCCCTCCCGAACCCGAAGCAAGCAAGTAGCAGTATCCCACGCGTGCAAAGCGTAACTTTCGCACGTTCGGAAGATGAAAATTTTGACCCAGCAGAGGTTCGTGGGGGATAATGGTACCCGGAGTGGGCCGAAAAATCTGTGGGCCGAGTTTGATGAGACAGGTCAAGTGGGCCATAAATGGATTATTATTGGTGGCTCGTGCTCGGTAAGTCTAAACTCATGGAGTCACGTGAAACCATTTCCTTTTCCCACCATCTTTTTTTCTTTCTTTTTTCTCTTTTTTTTTTTTACAAAGGGATAACTTGCATTGCACTTTGAATGATCAATTACAAGAGAACCAACAGAGCAAACTAAAAATAGAACAAGAACAGAAAAACAAAAGCACATAGATGCTCAATCTGAGCTTCAGAAATACAACAAGAAGAGCACAAAACCCAGAAGGAGCTATCCAACAAAGGATCTGAAACACTTGAACCAGAAGCAGTAAACACCGAAAGCTCTTTTGCAATCAAAACAAACAAAGTAGCACCAAGCGCAATCAGCTCGTCCGATCCGACCGAGTCCATGACGATTGAACACAATGCCATAAGCCGCCTCCTGGGAGTCGCTCAAAGACGCTCAACACAGTGAATCACGGGTGAGAGATTACATGGCGGTGGACAGAGATGAGGATCGAAATGCTCCGAGCTGAAGAGGCAGGGGAAGACGAGGCTCCAAGACTTAATCAAGGGAAGCAGAAGAACCCAGATCCCCAGATCAAAGAACTGAACCCACGAGCAGCAAGGCTAGACTCTGCAATCCATCCTCCGTCGGCCACCTAGATGCAGAACAACCACCTGGGAAGAACGAAGGGGAAAACCAGAGAATCGATTTACCACAAAAGCTGATAAACCGACCATCATGAGAGAAGACCCAGGATGCATAACCCAGCCCCAAAGGAGAGCAAATCCCAACAAAAAACCCTAAACAGGGGAGCGAAATGCCAAGTATGGCTTGAAAAGCTTGAAAGCTGGAAAAGCAGAGTGGAAAACCTCAAAATCAAAGACAAGGAAGCAAATAAAGAAGAAAGGAAAGAGGATGGGCTACCGCCGGTCACCAAGAGATGCCGGCGGTAGCCCTGGGGAGCTTCACGGAGAGGGGAAAGGTAGAGAGGGATGAGAGCAAATTTTTGAATTAAAGTTAGAGAGAGAGCGAGGAGAGGTAATGGAACTTTTTTTTTTTCTTCTTTTTTCTCTTTGGTGCGTCGCTTTCTCATATTTTCATGACACATAAAAGCACTTTCTTTCTCTCTCTCTCTTTTTTTTTTGGTGAAACACTTTCTTTCTCTATTTCCAGGCAAAATTATACATTGCAAAGAGGAAAAGAATTCATTTTATATCTAGGGTTTAGATTCGGATTGGATTCTGGGTCACAATACATAATGTTAGGGCGCATGAGAAATGATAATAGTAACATTTTACTAAAGGGAGTTTAGGTATGATACTCTTTTGTCGGATGATCTATTATTCAAATTGTTCACAAATCCATAATATAGTGTACATTCACACGATTCTATATGTTTCAAACGATTTATTATTCAAAATGACATATTCAGATTACGTGATAGTTTTAAAATTCGAATTTTTTTTGTGATGGTTTGTGAACGTGACCACTCGTATGATTGCGTTGTGAACATGAAATCATTGTTTTGTTATATAATTCCACTCATGTGTGCATATTGTGATCGTCTAGTGCATGTACCTACATCAACATAGTAAAGCTCTTAATATATACTGATATAAGGAGTAAAACTCTAACAAGGGGCTTGATACAAGAAAAAAATTTATCAGTTACAATATAACATGTGTAGCACTCAAACATGTCAGAGTCCATCGATATGTAAGCTCTCAACTTTAATTTTTAACAATCAACGCCGCCGCTTTAACTTACTTTACTTCTCAAGTTTTCGACAATGGTCAACACGATTCAACGTTAAGCAAATAATTTATTTCCCGATCGTCAAACAACTTTTGGATTTTATTGTTGATGCTCTTCTGAATCCTCTTCGGACAATTCATCTACCAAGGTCAACTCCATTGACATGATTATTTCTTCTAATTTAGCAGGAAAACCTTCATGGATTGAATGGAAAAACAAAGACTAAATCTTCCATTGAAACAAAGGGACAATCCTATACTATTAAAACTCAGACTCAATTAAAGTTTAATTCAATTCTAGACTTAGATTAGCAAACATAATCATTGCAAGTTTCAATCTATTGTGTCGGGGATAACCAAACTTGATCATTATGATTGCCATCAAACAAGACTAGTTTTGGGAAGATCAACAAGATAAAAAGTAAAGGGAATGTCACTTCACTTGGCTTCACTAAATTTGTAGCTACGTGCTTTCGTTGAAAGAGGAAATTGGATTCCATGTCTTCACAAAACTATAGAAGCTTATAGTTTGGGTAAATGACACATTTGGTCACTGAGATTACTAAATCGTGTCATATTTAGTCACTAGAAAAATTTAATATCAATTTTGGTCACTCGAATTACTGACACAGGTCACATTTGGTCACTCTTCTGTAGCCTCTGTCCAACTCCGGTCACTCGAATTATTGAAAAATGTCACATTTAGTCACTCGTATTACTGAAACATGTCACATTTAGTCACTCTCCCAAAAGTTTCCGTCCAACTACATTAATGGAGTTGGACGGAAACTGACGGGAGAGTGACTAAATTTGACCAGTTTCGGTAATTCGAGTGACCAAAATTGATATTAATTTTTTCTAGTGACTAAACATGACACAATTTAATAATCTCAGTGACCAAATGTGTCATTTACCTCTTTTAGTTTGTTTGTAGTTCTAACCGAAAATTAACAAGAAAAAGCACAAGGAAATGTTGTGGTTTATATTCGAGGGATAGATGCAAACTGTGGAATCAAAACATAGTTCAAACCGAAGGACATCAATGTTAAGGATTAACAAAAGATGACTTCTTAAGAAATTCGAACCACACAACAGTGACTACATAGCTCTTTTTTCCCTTCCTCCTCAATGGGCTCCATGTTCGTCCATTCACGGCTCGTGGCTGACGTGTCGAACACGCACACTCTGGACATCGTACGTGGCAGCTCCTCGAGCATCTGAAACCCACCCATAAAATAGAGTCGGGACCCAATTGGCGCCATGGTCAGGTACAACCGCTGGACAAGAGAACTGCAAGTTTGCAGGTGCGATTTATCCACAACGTTCCACATGTTCATGTCTCCATCGTACGACTCGATATGTCCCTTCCACGGTTTCAAGCAGTCGCCGGAGCTGAACAACGTTTCGTTGGCTGCAACGATCTGGTTAGGTGGCACGTCCAGTTGCCACATCCCCACCACCACGTGCCACTTGCCCGTCCTCGTGTCGTACACCTCAGCCGAGCTCCGCTCCACGATGAACGATTCTATCCCCTTCCCCGAATTGTGATCTCCTCGAGACGCGAACCCTCCAATCACATAGATCTTCCCCTGCCACGTCACCCCGACACACTTGTACCTCATGACACTCATGTCAGGCAACGGGCTCCACTCGTCGCGCGCAGGATCGTACACCTCACCGGACGCCACTCCATGCGTGCCTGCCACGTCGAACCTGCCTCCAGCCACGTAGATCCTACCATCGCACACGCAGCACGCGAAGCAACAGCGCGGCTGGGACAACGGCCCGCACCGGGCCCACCGGTCGCGCCCCACGTCGTACCTCAGGACGCACGACCGGATCTCGAGGTTCGCCTCGATAAACTCATCATCCGTCCCGTCCTCCACCACGTGGTGGACCATGGACCTCTCCTTGCGGACCACGCGTCCGCCAATGATGTAGATCGAGTCTCCCAACGAGACCATGGCAAAGTCCTTTAGGACGCAGTTTGGGCCCAGCCCGGGTATCGGGCCCATGTGGGTAAACCCGTTGCTTGATGGGTCGTAACACTCGATCCAGTTGGAAGTTGTGTCGTTGCAGAAGGAGGCGTAGATGCGGTGGTCGGACGGCGGCGGCTGAGAGGGTGCCGCCGGCGCCCGGCGAGCTCGCGACCGAGGACGCGTCGGAGAAGGGACGGAGCCCATTTTTCTTAGTGAAATTTCGTGGAGGGGATATTTGTTAACTTGAAATAATGTAATGTGTGATGAAACAAATGTGGTTTGATGAAGCAATTGGGAATGGCGGGGGAAAGATATAAAGAAAGGCCGGCGGAGGAGACGAAAACGATTGGGCTTGTTGGCATCGAACGGAAGAAGAAATGGAAACCAAATCTTATCGTCGAGATTTAAATGGAGGTGAAATCTAGGCTTGTCAATTGTCACCGTCGACGCCTATGATAATCTTTCGATAATGTCACTACTCACTAAACTTGGTTTTTGCATTAGTATGATGCAAAAATTCGAAATGGTAGCACAAGAAGTTATCAAATTTCTTAATTTGGTCACTAATATTGTCGATTATTAGAGTCAGCCAGGTTGTTGTCAATTTATTACAAGATGAAGTGAAGTGACTAATTTGTTAGGTTGCAAAGTTTGGCAACCATTTTGTTGCAAGCATCAAAGTGTAGTGAGCACTTAGATTTTTCAGTCTATAAATAACGTTTCGTTAAGTTATTCGTAGAATTACGATCTCCAAATAATTCAAGTAAGAAACTGCTATTTAGATATCTGATTCATCGATTTTTCGGACATGGTATATTACCTCTGTCCTTAATAATCAAAATATTGATTCTACTTCTCTCAATCTTATACACTAAGTTGAATTTATTTCGAATTCTTTGAAATAGATCCAACATACTACATGCACCGTCTTAGGGTTTAGTGCTTAAAATTTAGAGAATTATGGTCTAGGTTTCATCGATTATTAGTTAGGGTACATTAATATGCTCCAAATTCTAATTAATTCGAATTCTATGAAGCATTTTCTTACTAAAAGTATACGAAATATCCTGGATTTACAAAAGTTATGATAAAAACCATCATACATATGGGTCATACTACTATACTTTTGGAATATATGATGATGTTTCAGGTACTCTTATTGAGATATATTTATCTAGACCATAAATTAAATAGATTTTGGGATATGATATTATACACTAACATTCAATGGATAAACCCCATATCCAGATTCTCTAAACCCAAATACGAAGTTCAATTTAATATAAAACAATAATTGACTGATCAAATTGGTCGGAACTCATCAAAATACATCGATTAAACTTTCATGCTACACTCTTGAAGTATATCAGTCTGTTATAAACGCGCTGCTACGGATCGGGAAATCGCCGGAATCGACAAAGCAAGAATACGAAAGCGAGAATCGAAAACACGACACACGATTTACGTGGTTCACTAACACGATGTGTGCTAGCTACGTCCACGGGCGAGAGAGAGCCAGTTTTACTATATCGAGGAGATTACAGATTACAGAGGAGTATGAGAAGTTTTTATAGTACTTCTCCATGTGGGTCTAAACCTAATCCAATCTGACAAAGGAAACGGTTACAGACCAGGCCCAGAACCCGAACCCAAATAACATTGAGCCCATACACCGTAGGTCGGGGGCGTTGCCCCCGCACCCCCCACCGGGGCGTTGCTCCTGGACCCCACTCGCTGATAGTCCGATTCAAGTCATATCAACATAGTCTTTACATATGCATAATATTGGAATGTTAACTCGTGATTGTATATGTACGATAGAGCTGTTTTTATTTTATTTTGTAAAGGCACGATAGAGCTTCATTATATTACACTACTTTTACAATTATACTTGGGTTCATCGTTGGAAAGGAAAGACAGAATATTTCAGCGGAGGATTCAAAGGCGCCGGTGGAACTGAAAACCGGCAAAAAGTGCGCAACAGACAAGAAAAGGAACATCTTGATCTTGTTTCTTCAACTTGTTAAGTTCATTTTTTTTACCCAATTTTACAATGAAGATATTCCGATGTATGCCCCGATTCAACATTGCATGGAAATGATCGACGTGACTAACCTAGGATGCTGCAATGCTTAACGCTATCGGTTTGCTCATTTTTCGTGGCAACACGTTTTTGTATACACATTGTTTGCCGATTATAAATTTGTAATACCACCAGTTTTGAACTTGGAAGTCACAGGTTCGAATCTTTTAAATAGTAGATAAACAATAAAAAGTAAATATATATCAACCTTAACTAAAAAAAACGAACAAGGGTTTGGTGTAGTGGTAATACCACTAGGGTAGAACCTGGAGGTCCCAGATTCGAATCACTTAAGTAATACCTTAATCACAAAAAATAAAACCTATATCACCCTTATAAAAAAAATTATGTCGATGCAGAGTGGCAGTCATAATGTACAATGATTATGTTGGATTGCTTAATGGCTCCTCCATAAACCAAAGACTCCTAATGGACTAGATTTTTTAACCAACCTATCTAGACTTCGTGCAGAAATCAACAATCGATATTGATAAATGTCCAAATTAAAAGTTATGCCTCTCGATCAAAAGACTTTAATAAATCATATGAAGGTTCGGTCATTACAATATATACAACTCTTTTAAAGTAGATAAAGAATGAAAATTGTATGAATTTCATTTTCTCCATCCAATGGACAGAATTGAGTTGGGGATATGTGGCTGTTTTACTTGATTTGTTCCCCTAATAACAAACTTAGTTAATTAATTACAATGGAAAAATAATAAGTCGATCGAATATTTCTTTCCCTTTCCATGTTTCCGCAAAAGCACCTTTTCTTGTTTACTTTGATCGGGTTTATCGAAGTTTAAGCTTAGGTAAAACACAATAAAAGATACTAAAAAACTAAGAACGCCAAAACTAAGGACAATGATATAAGATACAAAGTGCAAATAACTTGGAATATACTTTTTATGGTGGCAAATGATAAATGCATGGTCGGTTTTAAGATAGACTGATTGTTGATTTCGAATTCACTTTAGTTTTCGTATAAGTTATTAGCTATATGAATGGTAATGGGATGGGTTTGTGTAAGTCATTCTCATTCTCATTTTTAAATATCCAAATTCATACCCGTCTCATACTCGTAGGGAACGGTTTTGAAACTCATCCACATACCCGTGGGTTTCGGAAACTGTGAGTAATACATGTCTTATACATCCAACACTATTATACCTAACATTTTACATGTGAAATTTAAATGATAACACTAAACGTACCTAATTAAAATAGTTCAAAACATATTATCTTAAAATATCAATTAATCCACATGATAAAGTACAATATTATTCAAATCATTCATCTTCGACGCTGATACATCTAATAATCAATAAATAAGCTAACATAGTCTTGTTCATGAGGTGGAAAAGTGAAAGAGTGTAGGGAGAATTGAGGTAAATGTTTATGTTTTGGTTTGTGTGGCCACTTAATTACTTTTTTACTAATTATCTTCTTAAATTACCATCACTATCATTTAAAGGTTACAATTAGATTCTTGTATTTTTTAAAAGTGAATAAATATGCTTGGTGGAGCAGATATGGATATGGGGCGACGCAAGGTTAAAACCATACCCGTCCCATACTTATCAAGTTTTTTTATTTTATTTTACTTATACCGACCCCATACCCAATAAATGGGAGGATTCCCCGCGTTGATTGGGTCGGGGACGGTCGGATACCCACCATCTTGAGTTTGATTGTCATACCTAATCAACTAAAAATTGGAGGTATTACGTAGGTTGTTTAAATTGAGTCGCTTATCATCAAATTGAGTCTGACGGCCATTATAATTTGAAAATTTATAAGGAAAGTCTTTCATAATCGACTATGACCAAATAGCAATTTAAAAATTTAATACAAGAAAAGAAAAATGGAGAACAAATCTATATGACATAGTTAGCCTACACATGCACGTGAATATTATTAGTACGAATGTATTGTACATGATGTTTAATGGTGGTGGAGTTAGTTTAAAGCCGAGGCTATAGTCTCACTTAACTTTGAGATATTTAAAAAATAATAAGTGAAATTTGTAACAAATTTAAGAAAGCAGAGTAATTAATAAAGTTTTACCTTCTTCAATTATTACGATTCAAATTAGCCCTTCGTTCGTATTTCTGACTTCGTCGCCGGTTCAGTATATACAGAATTAGTGATTATCCAGCTTCTAAAGGATAATTTATGTATAATTTGTTCGTACTATTTTGGGGTTACCACTATGTCTCCAAACCAAGGCTCGAACCCTTCGACTTGAAGAATTTGGGGAAGGAAGGGTGAAAGGTAAAAAAATGGAGCAGACGGGTAAAGTTGAGTTGGATGTGTCGAACCTCCACATCGCAAACGAACCCCACGGTCGTTTTGGGCTTGGCTAATATTAGAAGGGAATCATGGGCTACATGATGTATGGCCCAATGTTTTAACGGGAAGCCCATTTTACGATCCGCAAAAACTGCTTTGCTTACCCATGAATGATTAGGCAAGAACCTAATGACAAAAAAAAAAAAAAACCCCCCACTGAAAATGATTGTAACATTTTATTTAGGCCAATCTCAAATCAATAAAGTACATAAAGATCTATAAATAAATCGAAAACCATTACAAAAAAAGTTCGAGTTCATTTAACTTCATATTTTTGTATCTTACCGCTATTAACAAAAATGTCTCTTGGAAGTCGTTTGTTTGTGCATTTACAAAATGAATTATTTGGCTAAATATAGACATTTGAAAAATGTATCTATTTGATAATGTATATATTTTCAAATGCGTTATTTGAGAAAAAGTTTTTAGACGAAACATTTTTTAGTTAGCCATTCGTGTAATGCTGCCATTTTGGCCTTAGGGTAAGATGTTTCGTTTTCTTGTATTTTATCATAATAACTAGGATTGGAAATGGGTGTTATCGATATCTCAGTAACGAACCCTGAATACCAAATAGTCTCATAAATTTAATCTCAATCCAAAATAAATTCGTTATCTCAATCCCTAATGTTCTGTGCGGTATCATTATATACCAAATATCAAAATAATTCCCTTCAAAATTACCAATCAATTATTTAAAAGCAAATACTTATCTTGTGCCATCAACTCCACAAAACATTCCTAGAATATATAAAAGCAAACAATTGTGCCAACACTCGTGCAAAAAAAAAAATGGAAAAAATTCAAGTATAATAACAATACACTAGTGAAATGTGGTGCCTAAGGCGTACATTAAACAACTAAAGTAACAAACTGAAATAAGCGACGACTAAACAACCCATAAACAAACTACAAGTAATAAAAAAAATGAGTCTCGTATTAGTTGTGAAATAGTGAAGGATTCTGGCAGATCCAGAGGTAGGACTCCCCTGATCACGGCTCAGCCTTCTCTAGACCCAAAACTAGCATAGCACTCATAAATTTTCAATTGTAGGCATCATGTTTAGTGCTCGTTAGGTCATGGTCTAGCTAGCCCTCTTCGCCTCTTTTCAAATGTGACCATGCACTCTACTCTGTCGTGGATTTTTTCGTTGATGAATTGAATTATGTACAATTAAGTGGTCAAGGTAGGGTTCGGGAAAATAACTAGAATTGTTTTGGTTGAAAATGATTGAAAATATTGAGTTTAAGAAGACATAATAGAGAAATCTATAGTATTGAATACATAAAAAAAAAAACTAATGACTAAACAACAAGTCACTAAGGAGTGGACAATTATTTGCAAACGTTTCGTTAAGTTTTTTCGCCGACAAACGAATCATTTGATAGTTAACACCAAATGACTCATGCAAACGATCTCCTCGATTCCACTAGTACAAGCAAATTTGTCTCGAGTCTCCACCCAAATTCATCATCATACTTTAGAAAACAAATGTTGTACCTTCTTACTTACCACTTCATTGATCTTACTCTGGAATAGTAAGATTCAAGAAGGAAGCAACCGGGAAGTCCAGAGAACACACAGTATCCCTTTGGGAACAAGATGGGATGGAAAACCCTCAAGTCATATGAGAAAGGATGGGGAATCCAGCTATAATCTTTATGACGAAGACCACTGAATCTTGGTCTCTTGACCTAAGATAGATAGCCACTTTCAAATCACAAGAGAATCAATCATGTGATATAGAAAATGGGGTTAGGTTTGTCACTTTTTTAACCATATTTGTCCAAACTGTTTTTTATACATATGGTCCTATATATCCATCAATCAATAGCTTTTCTTTCCCTTTCACTCACACTCTCACAATCATCTTCAATCATGACCTCACAATAAAGATGTAGTGGGAAAGAAAGGAGGCCCTCTCTCTTTGCATTGCTTCTCCAATTCCACTTTCCTCTTGAGCCTCATTTTTCATTCTTGTGATGATGGCAAAATGCAGGAAAAAATCCAAAAGTACCACTGTTTAAAAAAAAAATTCCAAAAATACCACTCAATCCCAAAAAATTCCAAAAATACCACCCTTTTTCAAAAATCGCCACCCCACCCAGCGGTTTGGTCGAAAACCGCTTGTCGGGGGCGCGGTTTTGGACCAAACCGCGGGCCTAGGGGGCGGTTATAAAAAAAAAAAAAATTTGGACCAAAACCGCTGGGTGGGGTGGCGGTTTGGCCCAAAACCGCCACCCCAACCAGCGGTTTGGTCCAAAAATTCGGTCGAAACTTCAAACGAACGTAACTTTGCACTCAGGTATCCGATCGTAGCGATTCTTTTTTTCATTTCGCATAACTTTTCAAGATCTACAACTTTTACTAGGATGAAATTTTCAAAACAGGAACTATTTGTGGATATACGGGACCTTGAGAATAACTTTACCTTTACTTTTCAGAAATCCATGTGCATTTTGAAATTATGATTATAATAAAAGTTGTAGATCTTGAAAAGTTATGCGGAATAAAAAAAAATTCATGACATTCGGATTTTGGAGCACAAAGTTATGGCCGCCCAAAGTTTGACGAAATAAAAAAAAATGCCGTTCGGGGTGGCAAATGACGTTTTTTCGAGACGAAGACGGAACCCGACTGTTTGAGACTTGCAAGATCTCAAAAAGTAATTCGGATTCAAAAAATGGAGGCTGCAAACTTTTTGAGATCTTGCAAGCCGCAAACCGCCGGGTCTCGCCTTTCGTCAAACTTTGGGCGGCCATAACTTTGTGCTCCAAAATCCGAATGTTATGAACTTTTTTTTGATTCCGCATAACTTTTCAAGATCTAAAACTTTTAATATAATCATAATTTCAAAATGTACATGGATTTCTGAAAAGTAAAGGTAAAGTTATTCTCAAGGTCCCGTATATCCACAAATAGTTCCTGTTTTGAAAATTTCATCCTAGTAAAAGTTGTAGATCTTGAAAAGTTATGCGAAATGAAAAAAAGAATCGCTACGATCGGATATCCGAGTGCAAAGTTACGTTCGTTTGAAGTTTCGACCGAATTTTTGGACCAAACCGCTGGTTGGGGTGGCGGTTTTGGGCCAAACCGCCACCCCACCCAGCGGTTTTGGTCCAAATTTTTTTTTTTTTTTATAACCGCCCCCTAGGCCCGCGGTTTGGTCCAAAACCGCGCCCCCGACAAGCGGTTTTCGACCAAACCGCTGGGTGGGGTGGCGGTTTTTGAAAAAGGGTGGTATTTTTGGAATTTTTTGGGATTGGGTGGTATTTTTGGAATTTTTTTTCTAAACAGTGGTACTTTTGGATTTTTTCCCAAAATGCAAGCCAATAAGACATACTAATGCATTCTCGGTAGTTGGATTGTGTGTTTTGTGCCACTTGACTAGATTAGACAAGTCATATCACATTCATTGATAATGTAATTTAGAAAACTACAAGATATATCACATACTCCGCGACGGACACAAATTACTCATTTTGAACTCATGCCCTGTTCAAACCTAACTCATTACTCAAATCAATTCCAGCCGAACACATTACTCAAACATACGGGTGATTGTTTTGTTGGTTGTTTCCAAATTCCAAATGACAAGTTTAATCTGTTGAAAATTGAAAATCAATGCTTAGCCACTGTAGTTGTTTCTAAAGTTTATGGTCAAACAAACACAGAAACACTAGTATAGTAGGTTGTAGCAAATTCGAGAGAACCCAAATTGTAACAAAGATTCTCTAGTCAACCCATCAAATAGTAGAAAAGCAAGAACAGGCTAGAGCTAAGATGGAAGCTGGAGGAGCAAGTAAGTAGGCTTTAGCCTGCAGTCAGGGCCAAGGTTCAGCAGAACATAGATGTGATGTGCAGCTGCTTTGAATACCAACACACTTTTCAGTTTCCTTTTCAGACTTTTTTTTAGGTGCTTTCTCACTCTTTACTGAATCACCCATATTATGGATTTGTAAATTGAAAAGAAGGGCAGAATCCTGTTCCAACACAAGATATTCAAAGTTAACCTTGAGCTGGTTGGGATTTTGCATGCTCGTCGAAAGGTTCCTCGACGAACCCTTCATCGATTACATTTAATCTCCATCATATCGGTGAATTGTCCTATATGAATTGCAAGTCCAACTAATTTATCTATATTGTTCTTGAGAGTAACTTTGTTACGAATTAGCGGTTAGCTATCTTGGGCGCGATATTAATCCAATTAGCTTATGCAGCTGATAACACTGATTGGTTGTGTGGTGAAATTTCAAAGGTTCATGTACGTATCAGGAGTTAATGTCATTAAAGACCAAAACTTTATAGTAAATTACATGGTCCAACTCTCTTTTTTGCTCCTCTTTCTAACCTAAACTCAGTTCTCTTCCAGCTTTAAATAGAAACCAAACCAGCCAATTGTTGTTTGAATGAAAAAGTAGGGGGGTGCAAATAGAGTAAAAAGTAAGTAATTATATTATTATAAAATAGATTTATCAATTTATAAAATATTATCACAAAATAATAACATGAAAATTCAATATATAATAATAATAAATAAAAAATAAAAAAAATTTAATAAAAAAAATTATTATATAATAATGCTCAAATATAATTATTTATAATAATAATAATCATTGATCGAGCAACCTCGAAACTCGAAATCCAACTCGTAACTGGTCATCCTAAGGGTGTTCTCGTGCCTAACTTTAAATTGAATATGGTCAAACTTAGTCAAACACGTTCGAATCTGTAAGTTTTAACTACTTATTAAAGTAAATCGAGTTAACTAAACTGTCCCTCTCTATCTTTTCAACAAACGCTTCTTATCTCTAATTTTCAATGCAAATTCGGGTCAACTAAGAGATATCGATTTGACTAGGCGAACATTGACAAACTTGCTCTCTGAGTCAAATGGTCAACCCCAAACAACTTCTACACTAATATAGATATAAGAAAAAATTAATGATATTAATTATTATGTAATTATAATCTAATTAAAAATCCATAATTCCCCTCCTCCCCCTTCCCCCTCCCTTCATTCCTTCCCTTGCACCCCAATTTGGGGGGTAAGCCGAAATAGTGAATTTACGCTCACGTTTTGCACCCCCCTACTGTTACAAAATAACCAAACGGGGGTAAACACCTTGGAACATAGTGGTACACTATGTTTGGGAAGGGGGGTAAATGGAAGGGGGTACAAGTCCCAGAACAGAGCACTAAAGTGAGACAAAAGGATGGTTTCTTTGAAGAGAAAGGCCAAAGATAAAAGAAAAAGAGACAAAGGGGAAAAAGATTATTAATGAACTGGCAGAACAAAAACATTTTGTAATGTAACTTTCAACCCTCTCATCCTCACAAGTTGGCCTTAGCCATAGTTGTATGCAACAGTCCAATTCATAATCAAAAGAACATGGTTGATGTCTAATTTCATATGCTTTCCAAATTCATCATTAACTTAACGAAATAGCATGAACGACTTATCGTTATCATTCCTGTTAGTTTATGAGTTGTCCACGCCACTAATCAAACAGATTTCGAATCAATCCGAACAACAATCTATCGTTGAAATCCATCCCAAAATGCTTCATCCTTCCATCCACTGTTCCAAATCTAATTGTCACGCTCTGTTTTCTCTCCCCCTTCATTCCTCATTCAAAACAGAGTGGTACAGGTCCAGCAGCAACAAAACAAACCGAGGAATAAGATTCCTACCGCAACCAGACCAGACTAATACCACTGTTACAAAGTTAAATCATACACATGTCCTTTGGAACCCAAACGGCCAAGTAATCAAAAGAGGAAGATTATTGTGGCAAGCAAACGACAGGAAATACAGAAAGTCGAAACCAGAAAATCTGATAGAGATGTGACGACCCATTTAGGAATAGAGCTATGCTGGCTACTGTCTGTACTATTGCAGAAGAAGCCTCTCTGGCCTTCTCTCTCTCTCTCTGGCTCGCTGCCCATTGCAAAAGATTAAACCTTTTTTTATTTTTCCTCTTTTTTGTTTTTCATTTTTCTTACCTTTGTGTGTTTTCCATTTCTCGGGCTAGTAAAATGGTAAACTGATGGAATTTGAGCATCCCAATGTACTCTACCCAAAAGCAGCAAACAATATGACTGTTTCCTTCCTCCAGCTTCTCAATTCCTCCAGTGTTCAAAAATACCACAGCTTCTTCTCCTCCTTATTTGCTTTGGCCCTCTCTCTTTCCCCGTCACTTTTACTCTACTCTTCATAAAGGTCCAGCCTTTTTCACTATTGACCCAACGATCAACCTCAAATCCCAACACTTTCCTGCTTATCTCATCAAAATCAAACCTGGGTTTTGAGTTTTGAGTCGTTTCCGCGCAGATGGGTTTGGCCGGGAAGCTGGAATCGGTCAACAGTTTCAGCAGGAAGCAATGCAGGAGCTTGTTCTGGAGAGTGAGAGCTGCGGTGAAGAAGGCTATGAAGAACAGATGGGGGAGCCAACACGGGAAGAAGAAATTCCAGTATGATCCCTCGAGTTACGCTCTGAATTTCGATGACAGCTGCCGCCGGTTCTCCTCCTCCACAGCCGCCGCCATCGGTGAAATCGGGTATTGCTACCCGTTGAAGGTTGCCGGGAACAACAATGTTGATGGGAACAGCATTTTTACCATCTGGGTTTACGTCGTTTGGGTAGAATCATTCGGTTTCTAGATGGATTTGGCAGTTTTGCTTTTGGTAGGGCTTTCATAGGCTTTGAACTCGCCGGAGTTATGTTACTTTGGTCGGTAAAACTTGCTCCGGTGTATAATTGCGACGATGTTAGTTTTTTTCCTGCTGTGGTCTCGTTTTGGCAATTAAATTAACTGCGGCGACTGTCGTCTCATCAGGAAGCATTGACTTGTCCCCGTCGGGCTAAGCAAAAAAAAGTTCCACCGAACTTGCAATAAATCTATATGCAGGTGGGAATTTAACCAAATTATTTATGTGGTGTTCTGCCACCGGCCACTCAAGGTCAAGGGAATAAAAGGGGAGCAGTCGAGCAGAGCAATAGTGCAGTTCATTAAACGCAGAACGAGAACCCCACCACCAATTATGCTTATCTAATGGTTGGTGTCTAATGAGTAAACAATGAAGTGTGTTCAACAAGAATAGAGCTTACTCCGTGACCAACAAACCTTCGACGGTCCGGTTCGAACGATCACTGTTATTGATTCTATCTCCGGTAGGTTTCTATCTCAGGGTAATCCATCAAAGAATGCAGGTGTTTAGTGAATACAAATTGATGTTCAATGAGGAGAGACCCGATCGACGAGGAGTCCTTTACTAAAAGCGAAGATCCACACAACCACCATGGTCGTTAGATCAATCATGACGATTTCATTGTTACGAAGCATCGAGCAGAGTTTACCTTCTGATGGACCTATAGAAACGTGAAAGGAAGCAGAGATTGTACACCGAAATTTCAATTGTTACAGATGAGTATGTCGATGAACATTTTCAAGGAGAAGAGGAGAAGAAAGAGCATTCCACAAGCCCTAAACAGTATCATATCAATCTTAGCGTCCTCTTGGACTTCCTCGGGAAATTAAGAATCCATTTTGGGGGGAGACATGGAAAAAGAGTAGTAGAATTGCTGGAATGCTTCTTTCCCAAGCTTCCCTATACGCTCAATATCTCCTCGAATGTGGAACACAGGCGTCTACATCAAACTCCAGAGTCTTCCAGCGTGGCAGTAGACAAGTCGTTTATTCGTGGGTAGATGGCCTTCTGATCTAGTTCCTTCTGTGCCCATATCAACATTTTCAACAAAGTTGGGATCTTTGGTTCTGTAATGTACCAAATCACAAGACAATATTTGATCACTACCATGTTCAGATAGTCAGCACAGTCATCTAATCCCCCCACTAGATTCAAACCCTGAGAGATCAAACAACCCAGAAAATATAACGGATTACCTTTTTCATGGCTCTGGCTGGTGAGAATAGCGGCATTGACCTCACTTGCTGTTTTCAACCGTTGCGAGATATCGAGAAGTTCTCCAACAGGGCAGTTCGCCACATCTTCAAAAGCCAGCAGTGATACAGTTCTCTCTAGCTCTTCCAGAAAGCTTTGCTGTAGAAGATTTTTTTTATTGTTTAAATTTGATCAGAGTTCAAAAGGCAACACTAAAAGCAAGTTGGAAAAAATATAAAAATATGCATGAGGGGCACGATATTGATTTCAGAATTTACATCTTCTTCTCCCCTTGGTGCTAGCTCTTCCTGTGCAAACTCCAAGGCTTCTTCTATTTTACCGTTTCTGATAAGTTCAATAAGCCTTTGCTGTTGAAGATGGAAGAAGAGTTGGGGGTTTGTGTCCAGTATCTGCACAGAATTAACATGAAGCAAGTCAAAGATCAGAGAGAGA
Source organism: Linum tenue (assembly GCA_946122785.1). Taxonomy (NCBI): domain Eukaryota; kingdom Viridiplantae; phylum Streptophyta; class Magnoliopsida; order Malpighiales; family Linaceae; genus Linum; species Linum tenue. The sequence goes on from CAMGYJ010000004.1 coordinate 62,658,302, forward strand.
AGCATCTAAGACAGAGTAATCTGTAAGCTTATTCCAGCAATTATAAGAAACTAGAAACTATGTATCTCATCTATCTGGCCTATAGTGATTTCATCTAGGAACTAACCAATCAAATACTATCCACATAGGTGATTTAGAAAATGCTACCCAATTAACCACAATTTTCGCCTGGACTAAACAGGTATGGGGAAAACAGATAGAAAATTTGTTCTATAATAGGAAACACTTGTTCAAATAGCCCCAAGGATTCTTGTTATTACAGCATGATTGCAGTATTCGTGACACGTTTTGCCAAGAAGATCGTAGCAGAAACAGAATATGAATGTTTATGTTTGATTTTGACTGATCGGACGGCAATGCCAAGGGACAAAATTTGGACTAAGCCGAATTCTAAACATAAATGAAAGATTGAACCATGCATATTCTGTTGAACTAAGATGAGCATATATATCAACTAAAGCGAAATTAGAAAGCAGTTTCATTTGAGAACAGCACAGCAGTTGGATATTCGCACCTCGGGATTTAGATCATTAACTTTCACAATTGCGTCCTCAACATTCCCACACTGCACCGCTTTCTTAACAGCCATGCGATCAATGATACTTCCGAGATCTATACCTGCTGTTTCTAAATTAAGGAACAAAACAACATCTAGCATATATCTCTGCGTATCAAACAACAGCCATTATTGGAGACCAAATCAGCAGCAGCACACAAACAATATAGGGAGGATACTTTCTGTCCCAGACTCCCTCTGGAACTTTTCAGCAGCTTCAACATAACCCTCGGTGACAAAGAAGTTCATCACCAACCTATTCATATCTTCTTTCCGTATTTTCACATCATTCAGCTTCTTTTCCCACTCGACTCTTGAAATCACCTTTTTTGACTCAGCCTGCAACCACAAAACAGAGACGAACATAGTCATACAGCAGATCACCACGGAAATTCTTCCACCAACAGCAGATTGCCAGGGGAATTTCAAGACTTTGAGAGACGGGATATTAACTAACAGACTTTAGAATCAGAATTTTTCTTTATTCCCCACTACCACCCAATAGCTAAATTCGCCCAATAAGTCCTCAAGCAATTAAAAGGCAAGAACTTTCTAAGATTATCCAATTCCCCAATTATCTAAACCGAGAATCACCCCGGAAAGGGGGAAAAAAATAGAAACAAACACCACCAAAAACTAAAACCCTGCAGAAATAGGAACCCAAAAACCCTAAGTGGTCTCGCAACTTTCTTTTACCATCTCTTCAATATCCGCAAGATGACGAAGCACAATCCAGACCAGTGACATCAGTGCTGGAGAGCCACCATCAAGCCCATCAGACAGATAGTCGCTCCCAGTAATAATCAATCACCTGCAAAACCAAACGAAATGAAGTCCAAGAAAACACTTCAATTTCAGCAGTCACGAAGAAGATGATGATGGTGAAATGGAAACCGCCATCGCTACATTCAACAGCAGAAGAATCTCGAATCGAAATTCCCCCCCTAAGCTCACCGAAGACTTGCCGCAAAAAACCCTAGCTCTCTACTTCGTGGCTAAATTCTTCAGGTAAGGGGAAGGAAGACTCCACGGAAATTGAGCAGGAAGAAGCTAGTCAATTTTCCCGGCGATTGAATTTTTGGGGTATGCGTAATCGGCCGGCAAGGTATTTAAGATCAGCGATCTGCTTTCCCTCCGGGCAACTACCACTCTACCAGAATCCCGAAATGCTCGATCGGGGTTCTCACTGATTGGCGTTTTCATGGGTTGGGCCGTAGAGTTCTTGATTTTCGGCCGTCATTGAACTTGGGCCTTGCCTGCATTAGTGTGGCCCTGACATGAAGACCTCGGCCCAGTTGGGAGTGGAGGGAAATGTTTGATGAGGTGGTGAGGTAATTATTAGTTTGATAGGGAGTTTAGATTTAAATTTGAATTTTGAGAATAAAATCCAAATATGTATGATAAGTGTGTAATTATTTAAAATGCTTAAATATATGAATTCAACAGAAGTGAAATAAATTTATGTGGGTGAACTCAAAACAGATAGATATATATATATACTATAATAAGACAATCGAAAGATTTGATTTGAAATGAGTGCTATCTAATTGACTCTCTTGTTGAATGACACTTTCCTTTACTAAAAAATGTCACTTTCCTTGTCTCGTTTTGCTCTTATGAGTAGGGGTGTTAGCGGTGCGGTTTCGGTTTTAACCGAACCGCAACCGCGGTTAACCGCAGCCGAGTAACGTCCAAAAAGGCCAACCGCAACCGACACCGACGGCCTTGTCGGTTAGCCGAAAACCGCCGCCACGGTTTCGGGTCGGTGCCGCGGTTAGCAGAAGACCGACGCAGAGGGCGTATCTGATCGGATTTCTGGATCTGCTGGCGACGTCGGCCTTGCTGGGCGGTGTCGGGATGGCAGGATGACATCGGCTTTGCTGGGCAAGGTTGGAACTACTGGGCGACGTCGGCATTTTTGGGCGACGACGAAACTGTCGGGCGACGTCGGAGTGCCGGGTGATGGCGGGACTGCGGGGCGACGATGGCGAGATGACTAGCGATGGGGGAATGGCAATGTTGACGATTATTAGGAGTCTGGGACTGCGAGAAGGAGGATGAAGGCGGCAGTGGGGAAGCCGAGAAGGGCGGTGGCGAGTGACGATGGGTCGACGACTGCAATAGGGACTCCGAAGAGTCTGGGATGGTAGGGCACGCGGTTGTCTCGGTTTAACCGCCACGGTTTCGGTTTTCACCGATAACCGCAACCCTCTCTAATTTGCTGGTGACTGCCAACCGACACCGCCAACCGACACCGACGTTGCGGTTTTCGGTCTACCGAAAAACCGACGGTCTCGGTTCGGTTACGAGGTTAACTGGAAAACCGGCCACCGATTAACAGCCCTACTTATGAGTATGCACCAAGTAAGCACAATAACATCGACTTGAGTGGAAGACCAAATTAAAAAGTAAAGAGAATAGAAGGGTCGAAACTGATAGTTCTGCAAACATTCGATTCGATTGCATTTGAGTATAGCTTTGACTAGTTGGATTTTTTTTTTTGACAGTATTGACTAGTTGGATTGGTGTACAAGTTTTGGGTAATTAAAATTACGCAGCTCGTGCCTTTTCTTTCTTTCTTGGAAAACAAAAGTTGGACATAATGAATAAGTCAACATTATCTTACAAGTTAAGCACCAACAATCCCTTTGGAAACTACCATAAGTCACTAGTAACGCCATAATTACCATGTAATCCTTTTTTTGTGTGGGAGATCTGCGTTTGAATTGGCATATCAGAGAGAGTTATGTGTATGGGAACAGTCTTGTACCGAAAAGCTCATCGATACAAAGGTGTTTGGCAGACGGATCAAGATTAAATGCGGACAATATTGTAGTGATGGAGCTATTCGATTTCGACAATCGGAGCAAGGTTTAATTGTACATACATTACTTTTGATCCGGTTACGAAATCAATCGAGGCAAGTCCATCGATCTCTTGAAAATTGGATGCTCCTGTCGTGTCGTGACTTTGTGGCTAACAACCGGCTATCGATTTCTCGGGACCACTCAGAATGGATAATTAAGAAACGAATCAATTTAACCAATTGTTTCATTTTTATTATTTTAACCCATGAATTTAGAATCACCCAAGACACAAATTAATTTGAAATCTTGGAAGCCAAACTGATCCATCCGAATTTTTTTCATTAACGAACAAGTCAATTTAGGCTCCTGAGTTAAATTAATCCGTTACCATAACCCTCTGTCCTTAACTCCTAATTAAGAAAAAGGAAAGAAATTGGAAAAACCCCTGGAGCGACCCAAATCCTATTTAAACCAGCGCCACAAAAGTCCACAACTCGGTTCCAGATTTCCCCTTCGGCGCCGATTTCGTGTTCAGTTTCCCCGAACCACCTCCACGCCTACGACGACCCACAGATATATTTCACCATCCCACCTGCTTTTCCGCCGTCCAAGCAAGAAAAGAATCGAACTTTCCGCGGACCCTCTCTCGGAAGAGAGTAGAAGAAGCCGCCCGCTAACCCTTAACCCTTAACCTCTTTCGTCTTCCCGTTCGAGAATGCCATTTGAATCGTCCCGATCCGAGCGTTCTACCTCCTCCCCTATTTCCAAATTCGCTGCGGCTTTCGGTTTAGGGTATCGCGGAGGTTGATCAACAAGATAGAAATTGCCAATTGTGGGGTTTTGGCAGAGAAGAGGGTTCTTCTTCTTTTGTGTGGGTACTCACTCCGGTTGAGGGGGGGGAGAAGATATGATGGCGGACGGGAACTCGGGGAGGGAGCAGGCAGGAGATGCAGTTGCTGTGTTTGATTTGAGCGAGGAGGATGTTTCCCTCGATCTTGATATGATTTTTGACATTCTCGAAGAGTCTGATCCTCCTGCACCCCAGTATCAGCAGGTGAGAGCCCTTTTTTTTTGCCTGAGTGCTTCATGGGTCTTGGGTAGAGGGTGCTAGCTTGTACTAACTGAGTTTCGTGCTGGGTTTTATTTAGTTTACTTACCATTGCTGTTTGAAGGGTTTTGATTTGTAAGTGAAAGTGAGAATCGGAACTGAATTTGACCCCACTGGATTGTCATTTTCTAGCTCAGCTTTCAACTGGTTGTGAATGGAACTAGTTAACAACTGGTCATTTACTCTTCAGTAACCCTTTTCCGGGTTGAAATTTAGTTAGTAAAATGGCTTTCCTACGCGACACTAAGTGAGTATCAGCTTGCTGTTGATTCGATTATTATTTTGTCGTTGTTGTTGTGCAACTTCCTTCTGTTTGTCAAACTGTAGGAGGGTGCGCAGAATTTTCTTATTAATGGGGAGCAAGTTGGGTCAGTTCCTGATTCTGGAAACCAAATGAACTTCCACCTTCAAACTTCAGCTGACATTTCGTCCACGACTTACGAAACTGAATCTCAGTCCAGGCATGTCGAAGGGGACACTAATTCCAGCGGTATGCTAAAGCTGTTATACCTTCATTCCTTTTTCCAGTATCTACAATAACTGTGCAGGGGATTTTTGTTTGTTTGTTTGTTTGTTTTTGTTTCGAGTTCATATGCACCGGGCAGTAGAATTCTGTTGTAACAGCTGGTGATTTGGAATGAATGCAGAAAACTTTGACTATTGGATTGACAGCTCGAATAATGGTTTTGTAAACGATGGGTCTGTGATGGAAAACAGTTGGGAAGTTTCAGGTTCTGAGAATGGAACTGAACAATTTACGAATATGGCCCTGGGAGATACAACTGTACATTTGCAAGGCGCGATTCCTTCTACATCTTCGTTCTCTCTTAATTCCGATCTTAGTAGTGATTTTGATGAGTTTTATCCTAGCAGTGGTTATTTTCCACAGCATGGTCTATCTGGTGAATTCAATTCTGACAAGGTGCCTGGTAGTGAAGCGCTGATGATTGATACAATGAGTGAGATTATTATACCTCCAACTGAGGGCTTCGAGTTGTCTGGTGTGCTTGACAATGAATTAATGATGATTGGTGGGATGAGTGAGATGAGTATGCCTCCAACTGAGAGCTTTGGGTCGTCTGGTTTGATGTGTCTAGATCCTGAAGGCCATGGTTTTAACCAAGAATCACATACCGACCTCAAATTTGGGTCTTATGTTTATGATGGAGGTCAGAATGAAACATCGATACGACCTTGTAGTTCTAATGCATTGGGCCACAGGGGGAAGCCTCCGGTTTTTGTACACCCAAAGCATTCAACATCTAGTGCTGCACCTGCGATGTTAAGGCGTTATGGCACGATTAAGGCAGAGAACGACAGAAGCTATCTAAAAGTTGAACCAAGGAGCTCTGAAGTCCATGTTGTTTCATATCCCAGTAAGAATAGAGACATGAATATAAAATCCCGGGACCAGCATTTTGCTAGGGTACGGCGATATGGTACACCCATTTACCAACAACATTGTTTGAAGGATGAAGCGATTTCTCAAAGTAAGAATAGAGACATGAGTATAAAATCCCGGGACCAGCATTTTGCTAGGGTACGGCGATATGGTACACCCATTTACCTACAACATGGTTTGAAGGATGAAGCGATTTCTCAAAGGAGCTTTCCTAACGCTTTCTCAAGAGTCAGTCCTGAATCAACCCACAGCAACTCATCCGGTAGTCAATCGATTGTGGATGATGACTCTGACCTCTGTATTCTTGAAGACATCAGTCAACCTCCTCGTTCAAGCCATTCTCAACCGTACAAAAAGCCCATTGATTCATTCCAACCCGTTAGTCACAGTGATTCCTATCATTACAATGGAGCTGGAGTGCGACCTAGGGTTTGTGACGAGCGAGTCTTATTTCGAGTTGCCTTGCAGGTTAGAATTGGTGAATCCATGTTACACAAAGTTCTATTTTCTATCACTGTCATTTCTATCTTTAATTTGCTTAGAGTCTTTCACTATGATGAGCTATGATATAGTGACTGAGTTTTGAATTGTTATGTCGGCACCTTTCTTTGATCTAACGTTCTTTTGAATACCTGGAATAGTTTGAATGGGACTTGGATGCTAACTTGACTTTGACTTGCATCTGCCTTTCTTGCTATATTATGACCAATTATATGTCTTTTGGTGTGCGATATGTCGGTTTCATCAAGCACCTGAAGGGCTGAAAATTTTGGGTGCATTGCAGGATCTTAATCAACCGAAGTCTGAAGTAATTCCACCTGATGGCTTTATGGCAGTACCTCTTATGAGACATCAGGTTGGCTAGCATCCCTTCTTAAGCTCATGCAGAATTCCTGGGGTTTATATAGTGGATTAATGGATCAGCAATGGTTGAGTGAAGAACATTAGTGACTTTTTCCAAATGTTTATCTAAGGCACCTTTGTATGTCATATTTGGGAAACGACAAAAGATGTGTCTTCTGCACAAAATACACACGCCTTCTTTATTGAATATATGTGCACTATTTGCTCTATGAATCTTGAGCGAGTTAAAGCAACTACAGTTGGTTGGTTTGCCCTGTCAAGGCGACTCGTTTACATTTCTCTTGGTAATATTAGGCCATGTAGCATTTGCTGGGATATCTGTGTGGACAAACTTTTTCTTCTTTTATCTAACTCGTTGGATAATCTATGCAGCGAATTGCTTTGTCGTGGATGGTTCATAAGGAAACATCTGGGATTCATTGTTCTGGAGGAATTCTAGCTGACGATCAGGTTAATGCTATTTTTATGTTGCTGTATTGTCCTGGATCTATTTTTTGAAGAAAGTTATTTTTTCTTGTCATTCTTTTTCATGGGAATGTATTGTCATCCAGGGTTTGGGAAAGACGATATCAACCATTGCTCTCATACTTAAAGAAAGGGCTCCATGTCATGGAGCCGATGTAGCTGTTGTTAAAAAAGAGAAGTTTGAGACCTTAAATTTGGATGATGACGAAGATGGAATTATTGAAGTTAAAGGAATAGAAAAGGGAAGCAGTGATTGTGAAGGTATAAAAAAGGAAGACAGTGATTGTGGAGCAGGTACAAAAAAGGAAGGCAGTGATTCTGGAGCAGGAATAAAAAAGGAAAGCAGTGATTGTGGAGTGATGTCCTATCAAAATGCATCAAAGAGTATTAATCTTCTAGGCCAATCGAAAGGTAGGCCAGCTGCGGGGACTCTCATTGTTTGTCCCACTAGTGTTCTACGACAATGGGCTGAGGAGTTGCATAAGAAAGTAACTACTAAAGCTAATCTCTCTGTTCTGGTATATCATGGAAGCAACCGAACAAAAGATCCTCATGAACTTTCAAAGTTCGATGTAGTCTTGACAACATACTCTATAGTGAGCATGGAAGTCCCAAAGCAACCTTTTGCCGATGGAGATGATGAAGAGAAAGCAAGAGCAGAAGGTGATGATCCTCCTCTTGGTTCATCCGGTAAGAAAAGAAAGTATCCGCTAACTTCTGGCAAGAAAGGTAGTAAGAAGAAGGAATCTGATAGTGCATTATTTGAAACTCTTGCTCGGCCATTGGCAAAGGTGGCATGGTTTAGGGTTGTTCTGGATGAAGCTCAAAGCATCAAGAATCACAGAACTCAAGTAGCCAGGGCATGCTGGGGTCTTCGTGCAAAACGCAGGTGGTGCTTGTCTGGAACTCCTCTGCAGAATGCAATTGATGATCTTTATAGCTACTTCAGGTTTCTAAGATATGACCCCTTCACCGTGTTTACCGAATTCTGCAATCGAATAAAACTCCCAATTCAAAGAAGTCCAGCTAAAGGTTACAGAAAGTTACAAGCTATCTTAAAGACAATAATGCTTCGTCGTACCAAAGGTAGCTTGATTTGTTGATGGCTATGCATATTATTTCTTTGGTGCCGTTTGATAGAATTCCATTCATGTTCAATCACATTAAAGAATGCCTGTAATTTTGACCAGAAAGCATTTATCTGTTGCCTGATGATAACTGGGATGATGATAGCATGCATATTCTCATAACATCGTTCTGATATGTGGTAAATCATGAATGTATGTTGTAGCTACACTGCTTGATGGGGAGCCAATCATTACCCTACCCCCGAAGTTCATAGAACTTAAAAGAGTTGAGTTTACAGATGAAGAGCGCTGTTTCTATTCAAGACTAGAGAATGATTCACGTGATCAGTTCAAGGTGAAGTTAACTAGACTAGAAAGGAGTTGCTTTCTTTCAGTGATTTAGGTAATGATTGTGACTTTTGTGCTCCTGGTACCTGATTCTCTGAGCCCTCGCATTTCTGTTCTTCAGGAGTATGCTGCAGCAGGAACTGTTAGGCAAAACTATGTTAACATTTTGTTGATGCTCCTACGTCTTCGTCAAGCATGTGATCACCCTCTTCTCGTTAGAGGCTATGAATCAGCTGCATTGGAAAGATCCACAATTGAGATGGCAAAGAAGCTTCATCATGAGAAACGAATGAGCCTTCTGCATTTTTTAGAGGCATCTTTAGCAATCTGTGGCCTCTGTAATGTATGTGCTCTCTTTACGGTCTTCTATCTTATTCGCTTCCTGTTAGTGAGACTACTACAGCTGTGTGCCCGTTAACTGATTTTCATTTGCAGATCCTTTTTTATGCGCTGCATGAAATCCTTTCAATTTCATTAATCTTGGGATATCGGTTTTAGCTCAAAGTAGCGGCAAGTTGTCTCTTGTCTGCACGAATTCCTGTTAGGCAATATTTTTTAGTGGTCCAATTGAAGGGTGAACCTCTGGAATTATGTGACTGAGAGACTTGATCCTTGGTTGGTCAGTATTAGTGTAGTTGTTTCACTTGTTTGGTTTGTTGCTTTTTTTTGGTCCTTTTGAATTGGTCTCTTGCTAGCTTTGATTTGGTTCCAGCTGAAGTAGAGATGTGCAGTGTGCAGTGATTTTGTTTTGATCTGACTGAATTCAACTTTGGGATTGAATTGGAGCCGACTAAATACAAGTTGGTTCATTTTTCATTCTAAAATTGAAAGAGTTGTTTCGGTTTTGATTCCATGGGTCATCTGGGAAACAAAGCAAAAAGTGGACCGGATGGTCATCATTTCTCCTTTTCTAGTCAAGTCTGATTCTGGACCAGATCAGACCAGGCACACCAAAATGTCATTCTGCTTGTGGATTCTTTTCCCAACTTGCCTCTCTTGTGAGATTTCACTTTTCTGGCTTTGTTTTTCTCTTCACCCTGACACTCTTTCCTAATTGTTTTGTGAAGGATCCGCCTGAAGATGCTGTTGTCTCCATTTGTGGCCACGTTTTCTGCAATCAGTGCATCTGTGAACATCTTAACGGAGACGACAACCATTGCCCTACTCCTCATTGTAAAGTTCCACTAAATGTGTCTTCAGTGTTCTCCCAAGCCATTTTGCACCGGTCTCTTGCTGACCAGAGCAGTGAAGCTGTTTTTCTTCCTTCCCCCGATGCTGTTTTTCTTCCTCCAACTGATGCTGTTGACGAAGTCAGTTCTCGTGCTGAAGCTGGCGGCCCATATGATTCTTCCAAAATCAGGGCTGCTCTTGCTGTCCTGCAGTCAATTTCCAGGCCTCAGCAGTCTGCTTCGGAAAAACTGTCTGAACAGGATTCAGCCAATAATCTTAAAGGAAGCGGGACTGGAGAGAAAGCCATAGTATTTTCCCAATGGACAAGGATGCTAGATTTGCTAGAAGCTTGTCTTAAGAGTTCCTCTATTCAGTACCGACGACTCGATGGGACAATGTCAGTAGTTGCTAGAGATAAAGCTGTGAAAGACTTCAACACTCTACCAGAGGTTTTTGGACCCACAACTCTATTTTTACTGTTTGCCTTCATTGTTTTGTTCTTGTCTTTCGCCTCTAAACGTTCTTTGTCATTGTTTCGCAGGTTTCTGTTATTATCATGTCTCTCAAAGCAGCTAGTCTCGGATTAAACATGGTTGCTGCTTGTCACGTTATGCTTCTAGACCTGTGGTGGAACCCTACAACAGAAGATCAGGCTATTGACAGAGCACATCGCATTGGTCAGACACGCCCCGTTAAAGTTTTGAGGTTGACTGTGAAAGACACTGTTGAAGATCGTATCTTAGCTTTACAGGTAACCATAACCGTCTATCATGGGCCTAACGGGGGGAAACGGTTTTTGTTCATCGGTTAAACGGAAATCAAAACAATATTCCATGTTTTTTGGTATAAAAAACTGAACTTTTACTTGTCCTTTGGTTCCGGCCAACCAAATCTGCTGTTGTTTCATTCGTTTCATGCTGGGTTCTTCAGTTTTTGCCAATCAGTCTAACCACACTGTGGCTTTGCGTTTATTTGCTTGCAGCAAAAGAAGAGAACGATGGTTGCATCTGCATTTGGAGAGGATAGGAATGGTGGCCGTCAGACACGCCTAACTGAGGAGGATTTGAGATACCTATTCATGGGTTGATTGAGTGAGAGAAAATGGAAGTTCCATTTCTTCTCTTGTTCACTCTATTTTTTCAGTAGATACAAGTTCTTGACATAGAATCTATTCGTCGTACTCAGGATTCTTTTTCCAGGTTCAAGTTGAGATGATGACTAAAAGGGCATAGCAGCAGGTTCTTCCTCTGATCACCAAGTTTTGTCCAGTCATTGTATAGCCAGGACATAGCTGTAGAGATAGATAATCAGGTATAGGTAACCAATATAGTTTAAAAAAAGTTGATAGGAAGTTCTACATATTTCTTAGGTATGTTATATATTTTCTTTACCCACCAAACAGTTTCCTGGCATGTATATGAAAAGAGATGGCTTTATTTGTTCCTGATAGCCTGTTTTCTTTCTCTGCTCCGTTTAAGTTTGTTCAACTGATATTGTTCGTTTGAAATTTTGTATTGTTGCAACTGCAAGTCATATGGGATCGAAAAATTTGAAGGCTTGTTCTGAATAGGGTCCAAGAGTGGTGGATTGTTGTACACTTGCAGGGTTTTAACGTGGTTTATATCTGTAGTCTCATGGTTTTCTCAGTGTACGCTAAATCGTTAGCCTCTCATTTGTTCGATTGTATGGTAAGGTCACATGAACCTTGTTCGTTAATGGTCGAAACTCACGATTGCCTATCAGTGTAGAAGTCCCCTGTGACGCTAACTGGTTAATAGCGTGAACCGTTTTTGCTATCCTCGACTAGATTATTGGTGTGGTGATTGACCAAAGAGAGAATCCATCTAACGATGATCCAAAGTACTCTAATGGGTGCATATAGGAGAACATGAAGACGGTAATGTCCGAGACACACGAGCTTGCATTGCAACAACCAAATGTGGCAATGTCGAAAGCAGAGAATACTATAGGGGGTTTGGTTGTACAGTTAGCCCAGGTTTGCCATTGGAGACAGAGCAAGATAAGTTGACTGCATAGTAACACTCACCATGGATTCTCGAGAATACGTCGATATTGCTTTGTCAATGACGCCTGATTACAGATGTCAAGCGATAGCTAGGTGTGGACGAAAGACGAAAACCAATGCTTCTAATCTTGTAGCCACATCAGAAGCAGCTGAACAACAAGGTCCCATGGTCTAGTGGTCAGGACATTGGACTCTGAATCCAGTAACCCGAGTTCAAATCTCGGTGGGACCTTTGTCTTTTTTTGCCAGAAGAAGAATGAGCACGAAAATAATGGAAGCGGAAACAAATCTATGGATCAAAACTCAACAATCTTCAATCTCCCTTCCTTTTGCCAAGAACATTCAACGATCTTCATCTGCAATTCAACAATCCATAATCTGATTCGAAATTCCCCTGAAAAAAAGCACAATTAAACCGCGAAAATGGAGTAATTTCCAGCAAATTTCCCGCCTCGATCGTTCATCTGCACCTATCGCAGAGCCAATCCAGAATGTCCCGCCGGACCATGGCAATGTTGTCGTCCGTCTCTCCGAACAGCAGCGAGTGCAGCATCCCGTCGTAGATCTTGATCGTCCTGTCCTCGCTCGCGGCCTCTTCGTACAGCGCCCTGCTCACTTTCGGATCCGTCACCACGTCCGCGCTTCCGTGGAGGACGAGGAACGGAACCCTAACGTCTCGCAATCTGTTCCCCAGACAGTCCGTAACCCTAATCAGCTCCAGCACCGTCCCGAGCCGCGGCTTGCCTCTGTACCTCATCGGATTGATCTCCGCGACCTTCAGCTTGTCTTTCACTTTGACGGATGCACGGACGACGTCTCCCGAGGGGACGATGGCCAGCGTCGGGAGGAATTTGGCGACGACCGTGAGGATCTGGGGGATCGGCCAGCGAGGTCTCATCTCGTCGGCGATTCGGCACATCGGTGCGACGAGCACCGCGCCGTCGAATGCTGTGGGGCTTTGGAAGTGGATGAGGAGGCACATCGCGCCGCCCATGGATTCGCCGTAGAGGAATGAAGGGATGCCGGTGAATAGCGGGTCTCGTTTGATGGAGTTGAAGTAGGAGAGGCAGTCATGGACGACGAGGTCGATGTTGGGGACGTAGGCTTTGAGTCCCTGGGATCTGCCGTGGCCTTCCATGTCGAGACTGAAGCAGGCGAAGCCGTTCTGGGCGAGGAAGATGGCTGTGGATTGGAAGGTCCAGCTGCAGTCGTTGCCGTATCCGTGGACCATACAGAGCAGGGCGCGCGGTGGCTTGGAGGTGTTCGGCAGCCATGACCGGGTGAAGAGCTTCAGGCCTCTGGGTGAGGTGTAGAACGAATGTCCTGCTCGAATTCCTTGCTGTTTGTAGTACTCTTGCTCTGGGAGATCGCCCCAGTAGTGGATCTCATCGCAGCTGGTTGGGGGGATTTCGTGCTCCTGCATTCTTGGAGATGATTGGCCGATTGGGATGAATCGTGAGACAGTCTGGCGTTTTTGTGATATGCCTTGGGATTGTGTGGTGGTTTGGTGGCTGGATGGTCAATTTTGTTACTTTTCTGATTTGTCGGCAACAACCAACTGTCATTGAAGTTTCCGACTTTCATCAACGCTGAAGGTCAGTGCTTTCTATTTCTAAACTACTATTGCTTTTACGCACCAACAAAATTAAATTCCAACTTGTACTTGTTCTTTTGCAACAAAAGAATTCTCGGGTCTCCCTACTTGATTATGTTGCTGGTTTGGACAACATCGCTTTCAGCAATGAGTCACTAAATGAGCAAATCCTATTCTAAACGCATAGAATACTTCCTTCAGCGCAATGTTGCCTTTGAGATTAACTTATGTTATAGTTTCAGGAGTATGCTAGAGCAATGGAATCAAGTGTGGGACTCGTGACTTGGACAGAAGTTGGAAAATGCAGCTGTACTCGAAATTTGAGGTCAGTTCACATTCATACATACCCTTCATTTAGCATCAAATATCGAAGTTGCCAGTTTGGTGCATCTATGGCATTTTTATCCTTTCATTTCTTTTTTTGTTTTGGGTGTGCAAAGTCTAGTTTCGTGGGTGAACATAGAACCGATTGGATGGTTAGTTGACCCTCTCTACACTATGCAAGATGCTCTTCTTTTCGGGCCTAAAACTCCATTAAAGCCCCATGTGCACTGTGGAGTTTTGTACCAAGAAGGATAAAGCAAACTACTCGTCGCCGATTTGATCCCACTGGTCTTTTCTGGAGCTGGTCTACTTTTGCACCCACAAATTTGCGGTTGTAGGAAAGACCAGGCCATCTAATGTGCTTCCTCAAATCATCCAATGGTCAAGGCTTTGACTGCTTGTTTGGCGTGTTATGAATAATCATCTTCCCTTTTTAGCCTAACTCCAATAAAAAGCGTGCACTTGCACTTTTTGTGTTTGGTCTGGTATTGCAATCATCATTATGATACCAATAAGTATTGACGAAGCCACTCCCCTGATGTTCAACCATGAAATTAGGTTGTGTTAGACCATAGACAACTACAGGCATAGCGTTTCCTCCCAAATCTCATTTCCAATGCCTGATGCCTCCCTACTGAGACTAAATGATTGAATTGAACTGAGCCTTTGCCCTTGATGTTTAACTATTAAGATTGGAAGTTGCCCATGGTTATTAGTTCCTCATTAGCATGTAGACAGAGATAAGTTTTTGGTACAGTGGAGCGTTGACATTCTGTGTCTTTTCTATTTGTTGGTAAACTCTTGTCTTTTCTTCTTGATATCTAAGGGAGAACATATTTAGGTGGTACCTAAGAGGACAGAGAACTAGGCTATATCTGTATGGCTGTATCAATGGAGACAATGTAAAATAGTGAAGATAACTAAACTGAAAGATCACTAGAAGTTCAGCCGTATGGCTGTATCAATGGCGACAATGTAAAATAGTGAAGATAACTAGACTGAAAGATCACTAGAATTCCAGCCGTATGGCTGTATCAATGGCGCCAATGTAAAATAGCGAAGATAACTAGACTGAAAGTTCACTAGAAGTCCAGCCGTATGGCATGTTTAGACTGTTATTGAGATGTTCACAGTTGAAAACTCGGACCAGAAAACTATGAGCATGAGATCGGTAAAAGCTTAACTACCCAAAAGAAAACTCCCAACCTATGATCTTTTACGTCTCCACCTCTTGCAAAAGGTGTCCTTATCTTGTTGTGGTGGCTAAATACGAATAAGAGAAACTAAAAAAGTGATGTTTTTTTATTCTATTTATACTGCCTTGTTAACAGAGGTCCGCTGGTGTTTGTGGAAAGAAAGCCGGAAGTGAATGGCATATTAAGCTGGTGCCACTGGTTTTTATCTTCAATTGAGGCAACAGTAAACAGGAATTTAGAGTCTATACGAAGAAATGCTAGGAAATAGTAAAGAAAGATGGGTGGACAGATGGAAAGTAAGAGGGACAATTTATGGGGTGAACAATTGAAGCCACTTTCTTCTTCGTAGCGGCGTTTGTTTCCTTTTATTCACAAACCCCAGAGTAATAGCAGTTGTAGCCTTGTAGGTGGCATTAAAATTGCGAGCAGGTATAGAAGAGAATGACTGAACTTTGAAATTGAAGTGATCCACTTGATTCATGCTTTGCTTATTATATTCC
Source organism: Linum tenue (assembly GCA_946122785.1). NCBI lineage: Eukaryota > Viridiplantae > Streptophyta > Magnoliopsida > Malpighiales > Linaceae > Linum > Linum tenue. The sequence goes on from CAMGYJ010000004.1 coordinate 62,673,729, forward strand.
CTCCTCCCTGTTCTTAATTATGTGTTCATGGTGACGAGGCATATAATGAACTCTCCACCAAGTGAATAATTTGGAACTTAAGCCTTTATATGTTCGTCTCGAATCTTCATTTGCCTGTTCAATAGAAGAGGCATATAGAAAACAAATTTCTGTCTAGTTGGTGTGTCACAATCTCTTCGTTTCCCAGTTTTAAGATTGATCAGTCATTTTGAAACAAAACTGCTTCAGGTTTTTCTTAATTATTTCTCTTTACCTCTTGGCGTTGATGGCTTGATGTGCAAGATTTGCTCTCTCCTGAAGAATGGCAAGATTGCAGGTGATATTTGATGTTTCGTTCTGCATGACAACTAACTATTTGTGAATGTTGGAGATAAGGATGGGGTCATTACTATTGATGAAGGTGACCCTAAACTGATTCGTTGTCCAATTGTGCTCTATATCAAAATTATTATAGCATATTGACTTAAATGATCTTTTTATCTACCCAACCGAAGAATCATAAGCGAAATTAAAAAGAAAAGATGTAGAATTATGAGACTGGAATCATTAGATTGTCTTTTCTTGGGAATTGAACGGTATGTTTAAAGGTCTGATGCAAGACTGGTCACAATGGATTAATGGTGGGAGCACCATCGTGTATACGTGTTTAATCCTATATGGTGATAAGTGCATACATCTTTAGTTAAAAATATTCACCATTTCTTCTGGGATTAGGACAGATTTGTATTTTTCTTTAGAGTAACCAGATCTGGAATAGTGAGTCTGAAACCAACCAAAGGGAGAAAAACCTAATCAATTTGCTAATGCAGTTGGAAATCCATTGGCCAACATAAAAGTGGCTGCACTTTCTGAGAGAGGTCTGGTGGCAAATGTGTCAAACATGATGGATAGTTATCTAATGTCTATACATGCAAACTAGAGATTTACTTGGCTATAACGCATGAGTATATGACTCCTGAATAAAAGTTATTAATATACATGATGGTAGTATCATTGAACCCAGGGGAACCATCAGATGGGCACCTGTAAAGGCTTCATTGGTTGGCGATTCTTAGACTTAAGTTCTAAGAAGTTTGATATGTATGGGCTTAAGTTCTTTGTTTTTGTCATTATCTTGCTTCCAGTTCCCTGTCATCTTGATTAGCTACATTTTTCTAGAGTGATGATAAAAGAGTTAACACTAAACAGAATGTTCTGTTCACCATGTTATGTGGTTTATGTTGCTAATATTCATGTCTATCTCTTATGACAGTTTGTCTTTTTGTAAAATGCATTATGAGCTCATATTCTATGACAGTTTGTTCTTTCTGTGACATGGATTATGCACTCATTTTCTATGCCTTGGGCTAGTTGATCAGCTTGATGGATAGGGGATGGAGGCTCGTGTGAATTAGATGATGTATTTGAGCTGTGGTGTTCTTTGTACCTTTAGGTGAATCGTATCCAGGGACATTTTTAAGATAACATGTAGATAAAGTCTACCAGTGAGAAGATTTGTCATAGTGGACGGGAGACAAGAGGTAAGGCAATGAGCCATATGGTATGTGAAAATTATACACAAAAGTAGTCAAAGGAAATTCAAATCAATTTGAATATATGCAGATTGTTAGCCACTACTGTGATGGTTATCCTATCAACATGTATGAATTCTTTCTCTTTAGTCAGCAATTCTTCTTTTTTCCTTATAAAACGAAAAGAGAAACAGTCTGACTAGTCTTCTTAAGAATACAAATCATGCATAGACATCGTAATTTTTTCTGCTAATGCATCCTTAAAACTGCATAATCTTTCACAAAATTCTTCCCTACTTTATTCTTATTGAGCTAGAACCTAGCTACTGATTTTTAAAATTGAATTTCTGATAGATAGGAAATGGTTTTTTCTGAAGTTGGAGTGGATATACTGTAGGATGTTGTATATCATACTTTTACTAGCAACCCACTTATGAGTGGGATATCCACATATCCTGAGCATGCACGAAGCTCTGGAACATTTTTAATGTGCCATGTCACATGCTTCAAGGTTTGCTAAACTGATAAAAATTCAGCATGCCATATAGGACCACTGACCCACACCGAGCTTCTTTTACTTCTTAAGTAGTATAAATAGGGCATGCTTCTTTCTTTGATCAATCATCCTTCTCTTCTCTAAGCTTTATTTCCAAGAAGCTCACATTTCCAATATGGATTTTGTACCTAAATTGACACCTTTCATGCCTACAGTTCTCATTGCACTTGTATATCTGGTACCACTTTTCAGTGCCAGGCAAGGGCAGTATGTTATTGAGAAGAGATTGAACACATTGATCAATGATCATCTTGTGACTAATTTACCTGGCCAGCCAGAAGTGGACTTCCGGCAACTATGCTGGATTTCTTACTGTGAATGAAACAAGTGGAAGGGCTCTGTTTTACTGGTTCTATGAGGCAACCAATCGCCCTGATGAAAAACCTTTAGTTCTCTGGCTGAATGGAGGTAATCAAACTTACTTCCTTTGCCATATTTCCTGTTCTTGAATCCTCGCAAATACACAAGCGAATGGTAAGGTCACTGTGGAAACGAGTGTTGCTCGCCAATGTGGAGATCATTGGAGTGGTTGCTTCTCTTCCCATTGCATCACCCTGCACCACTTTCAACTTAGATATTTGATGAGTGTAATGTCAGGTAGAAAGGCTTGAGTGGCCCTCAGCCAGGTCACCTTGCGAACGTTGGAATTATTTTCCATGGCTGTCCTGATCAGTTCCAACTTCCAAATGCCAGGCTTTTGGCCAAAATGATATCTCATGCATTTGTGTATTATATAACAAAGTGTTTTCTGAGTGCTTTGCGTTGTCCATTTTGCTATGCTCTCCCTTTGTATACATGCGCTCTGAATAAGAAAGTACTATGAAAAAGTTCTTTTGTGGCAGATTAAAGATTATTATTCCTCTGGGTCGTAACGGGTGTCATCACCTTAATCTCAATTATTGTCCAAATAGGTTCTTTTTCACAACAAGTACGATTGTTATTGTTTATATATTCTGTGCCCTCTAATAAGGTGACAAGATGCTTGTTGTTTCAGGTCCAGGATGCTCTTCTGTGGGATATGGAGCAACTCAAGAGATTGGCCCTTTCATAGTGGACGCTAATGGAAATGGAATTAAGTATAATCCCGACTCATGGAATAGAGGTATGTAGGGCCAACGCACTTAAAGCCTGTAGCCTAATATTATCTATGCTTAACAATTGGGCAAGGTGCAATTATGGTTGGATTTCCAAAATTCTCCATTATCGTATTATCTCTATCTGTAAATCTCGCCATTCTGTATGTGTCGCAGAAGCCAACATGCTATTCCTGGAATCCCCAGTTGGAGTTGGATTTTCATACTCAAATACAAGTGCGGATTATAATATTCTGGGAGATGAATTTACAGGTAAATCACATGATTTATGAATTCGATCGTTATTCATGTCCGTTTGTTCAAGCGCCAGTTTAGGTTATGATATAATCTTTTGGTCTAACTGGTTTTTTTTACCCTTATTGGTAGCAAATGACGCCTATGCCTTCCTGCACAAATGGTTTCTCAAGTTTCCATCGTACAGAACGCGGATTTTCTACATAGCAGGGGAAAGCTATGCGGGTAAGAACAATCTCTCTAAAATAAATTTTTTATTTTTATAATATCTATGGCTAGCAGATCATTTTCCCTTAAAATTACAGAACATGTCAGCTCTTTTCTTACTTAGAAAAGTTTTCATCTTTGTACTTCAAAATTTCTTTACAAATTCATTATTACGTGACATAAATACAGGAAAGTACATCCCGGAGCTTGCTGAGTTTATACTCGACAGGAACAAGGATGCTTCACTTCATATAAACCTTATGGGTATTCTGGTATGCCACACATAAACATAGAAGAAGTAATAGAGATCTGCTTGAGAATCTACAATCAATTCCAGTCTCTATCTAACGTCACTGTTTCCTCTTCTCAGATGGGTAATCCCGAAACAGACAGATGCCGAAGACTGGAGAGGCATGGTAGATTACGCCTGGAGCCACGCCGTGATCTCAGACGAAACCCACAGGGTAATCAGCCTGAGCTGCAACTTCAGCAGCGACAACACTTGGAGCAACAACGACTGCAGTGATTCTGTCGACGAACTGCTGAGACAGTACAGGGAGATCGATATCTACAGTCTCTATACGTCGGTCTGTGCAGGGAACTCGGCAAGCTCGGATCAGAAATCCACCCAAGTTATGTTCACACGTACTTCAAATATGGTGAGTTGAATACTTGATATGAAAGAAAGGGCATTTGATAGGGCGTCCGTGAATGATTGACCCTCATTTTTTTAGCGATGAGAAAAGGGCATGCATATAATAATTAAAGGGGTTTCTCTTATGAATAATTTGATCGCCAGATGCCGCGGGTAATGGGCGGGTATGATCCATGTCTGGATGATTATGCCAAGGCTTTCTACAACAGGCCTGATGTCCAGAAGGCCCTCCATGTGAGCGATGGCCACCGTCTCCGCAACTGGAGCATCTGCAAGTAAGTAATTTGATCAAGTCGTATATATATCGCAAAAAATTTGTGGTTGACTTTGTGAGAGATTCTTCCTGCTATAAGAAAGTACCAGGTGCAGGGTTTGGTTAACTTGTGGTTGACTGTATAGTTACGACTGAGGCAGTCACATACAGTTGCAGGGTTTGGTTAACTTGAACTTGAAGTCATGTCATGTCATGTCAATTGTCATAACTATCTTTTCTGCTTTCTGTGTTGCCAATTATTGTATGCTTGATTTTGCATGGGCGGTGACATGATTGGTGTGCAGTGAGAAGATATTCAATGAGTGGAAGTACTCCAAGCCATCAGTCCTTCCTACCTACACAAAGCTGATTGGAGCAGGAGTCAGGATCTGGGTCTACAGGTATATAGCCAAAACAAACTTCCCCCTTTCCAATGGCTGTGGTTGGTTCCCTATATGCGTCGATGGATTCGACTCACGTCGTTCGTCTTTGTTGTTCGAGCAGCGGGGACACAGACGGGAGGGTACCGGTGCTATCGACTCGGTACAGCATAAGCTCGCTGGGGCTGAAGATAACCAAGTCATGGAGGCCATGGTATCACCAGCGGCAAGTGAGTGGGTGGTTTCAGGAATATGAAGGCCTCACTTTTGCCACGTTCAGAGGAGCTGGCCATGCCGTTCCTGTCTTCAAACCCAGCGACTCCCTCGCCTTTTCCTCCGCCTTTCTGCTCGGCGATGCTCCACCTTCGGCCCGATGAACCTTATCTGCTTGGCGATGCTCCAACCTTCAAGCCTTTCTGCTTGGTTGATGATTGCAGAATTGCCTTCTGTGTCTGTTTTCATCAAACTCTTACTGCAACAATCGAATCGACTAAAGAAAAGCAAGACGGCCCCTTTTTGTAACCTCACAAAATGCCTATATTTATACAGTTAATAAAAGTGTATACCATCCTTTTACAATTCTCAAATTTTTTTTTTCCTCACCAAACCACTTAATTAACTTCTCACGGAGTGAGGTATAACGAAATCTTGACACACAAAAAAAAAAACAAATTATATTTCTGGTATGAATTCACATAAATCCAGCTGCCATGCTTACAACGTTATTGCAATAACGTGGTTACAATGCTCACAACCGGCTCCGCTTTCATCCAACAATCGCATAACGCCTAATCGAACAATTATGCTCGTCGTAAACAAGTCGTTACAAATGCCGTTGTAAGCACCACAATCTGTCACGCAAAAAATCATGGGTTGTAGTGAATCCCTTCGTTCCCCGCCAAAGCCATGTACTTGTCCTTCCTCGTCAGCTTTGTGCACTCAAACCCCAACGCATCCCCAATCCTTCGCTGAACCCGATTCGCCACGTCGTACCTCGACGGCCCATCATTCCCACCGGGCCGAAGCCCAGTCGACACCGGGTCCAGAACCCGGATACAATACTCGGGCCTGGGGTTCAGCAGAAAAAACAGCGGATCCAAACACTTCAGCCCGCTCGCGGTGGTCCCGTAAAACATGTCCACGTGGACATCCATCGCCACGGGGACCACCTCGTCGGTCAGCTCCGCGAAAAGCGGGCTGAACCTCAAGAGATACGGCTCCCGACACGTGGTCCCCTCCGGGCAGACCACGAGATCACCCCGGCCCAACAGCCGGTCCATCATCTCCGCGTCCCGAACCCGGTCCCGGTTCAACCGGACGGTCGGAATCGGGGAGAGCAGCTCGGAGACCCGGCTCAGGCTGTACGTCACGGCCGTGAATTTTCTGTTCATTGTGAAGGAGAGGTAGAGCGGGTCCAGCAAGGTGCGGTGGTTGCAGACGTAGAGCTGACCCTTTTTCTGCGCCGCCGCGGCGGCGGCGGAGGAGTTTGGTGGTGACGTGGCGGTTTGGGTGATGACGGTTCGGAAGCCGGAGAAGTAGAGGATGGGGACGGAGAAGGTGTAGGGGAGGGTGATGGCGACGGCGAGGCGGGCCGCCGCGAGGAGGAGGCCGAAGGGAGTCCAGACGAGGAGCGCGAGGAAGGAGAGCGGCGTCGGCACGGCGGCGAGGCGGCCGTCGTGGAAAATGAGGGGCTTGGGGTATTTTTCACGGGGGAGATTTCGCCAGCTGGCCTTGTCGGCCCTTCTCACCAAGTAAATCTCCTGTTGGCAACAAAAAAGAGAGAGGGGAAAGTTTATATTAATATTTGATGGAAACAAGGGGGCGCGATATCTCGATAGTCATACACACACGTATTATGTACTAATTGCGCGGATCAGGTTGGGTATTATCCATGCGGAACGTGTGACGGACTGGTTTTTTATATGTGTTATTCGGAAGCAATACTCATAACTCGATCCTACTGTGATGATCGGATAATATCTGGCATGAAAGATAAGGTCCAAAATTGTCATCGCTACACCGTTTAGACTTTGTTCTTAAAAATAAATTCTTTGTATTAAATTTTTAATTTGATAGTGTTATTCATTTTCCATTAATGGTGAAGTGCCAATGCTGCTGGTGTGTAATAAATGGGGTATCTCAATAATTGTTGTGTGGGGAATTTTCATTTTAATTTTTTATGTCTTCAAAAGATACTCGTGTTTCTCAAGGTTCAGTTTCGGGCACGTATTTTATTCTTCTGTTGCGTATTTCTTTTGTATTTTGATTGTATTTGTGTGTATATTATCTGTCCACTGGTTTTATACATTAATATGGCACCTATTTTTGAACAGCATAGCACAACATGTATTAATGTCATTGTCTGAAGGGAATTTCTATATTTTATTAAAAAATTTTTGGTAATGTTGTTGGAATTGGACACTTGTGAATTTTTCCATTCAAAACAAGGACAATTCAGGTCTAGCGTCTTTGACTTTTTCCCTAGTTGAAGAGGAAAATTCATACTGTGTTATTATACTCCATTAATGATTTTCTACATCCATCAGTTCAGTTATCGGTTGGGCTAGTAATAATTATAGTATAGGACAAGCACTCAATCATACGAGTCACTATCCAAAACGGGGCAAAGACGTGTGTTATGACAGTGTTAAGACGTTCTTATTACTATGGTATGAGTGTTTTTATGTCGTAAAACTAATTGAAATGTTTTTCTTCGGAATATAAAGAAATGCATATAATTTTGTAGGTCATGTGTGGCTTGTGTCCCATATTTTAAAAAAAAAATTAGAGTGAAATGAATAAGTCTTATTGAATGTGAATGTGATAAGGATTAAGGAACACCCAAGCTTGTGCCACGTGTCAAGGTATTTATGTTGTTTACCAGTCCACCTATCAAAATTTAACCATCATAATAATAATTATGATGGGATTTGCTATAGATTGCTAGCCATAAACAAGTTATTATTATTTATTTTAAAGTTCCAGTAACAAATTCCGAGAGATTGACTTAGTTGGATCAAAATATCAATCATCAGACCTTAGGTTCGAACTTTGGGGCAACAACGTTGGATTGTGGCAACTAGCCATAAAATTCCACAATTTCCACTATACTTATCAGTTCACAGTTAAGTTCCATTGTCTTTTTTCCCCCCTCTTTAGTTAAGTGCTCTCTAATTTTAGATGTAGACTTCCATCAGCCGGTAATTCCAAACACATTCCTTGTTCACATCACTAATACGCATAGTTAGTAAATACTTCATTTAATGTTTTGTATATATGGAAGTACTTGTTTCATGCATTCGAAAACTACGTTTCTATATTATTTTCAAATTGTTTCATTTAATAACTCTAGTACGAAACATGTATAAAACAAATATAATACGTTTAATATTCACATACTGAGTGAACTGAATTCATACTTGGAACTTCATTTATGCATTCATTTTTGTTCAAAATAATCATATGTTTTATAACTACTGACGTGCCGTAAAATACTCGTATATATTTTGTACGTAAATCGACTCATGACATATATTTTACTTACGATTCAGACTGATATCATAATTACTAATTATCTAGAATTGAATTATGGAACAAAAAGCACTCACCTTGCAAAGAGAGAAAATACAATGATCGTCGAGATCCCTACTAAACCTAGCAATCCCAACCGGCCGATCATCATCACCATCACCACCACCGCCGATCGCCCTCACCACGTCGCCGGCGCTGCCGCCGGAATCCTCCTCCAACGCTCCCACAAAATACCCTCCCACCACCCTAAGTTCCCTAGCCACGACAAACTCAACCTCCAAGTAATCCTTCAAAAAACTCTCCACCATCACCCTCGGCAGCTTCCCACACACCGCCACCACCTTCCCTCCGCCGCGGCCGCCGCCTTTCGCGGCCTCGAAGGCCTCGAGCGCCACGTCACTCAAAAAGGCCCTGGGGAGCACGCTGCTCCCCACGCTGAAATCTTTCTGCGTGAGCCCGAAGAAGCTGATGAAAACCATCAGCTTCAGCTCGAGCTCCCCTCCCTGTCCGCCTGCTAGGGTTAGCAGGCGGAGGAAGGGGTAGAAGAGGAGGAGGACGGCAGCTCTGACGAAGCTGCCGGCCTCGAATGCCACCAGCATGAAGTAAGGGAACATGGAGGTGGATTTCAGGAGAGCTCCTTCCACGTCGATGACGACTGCGGTGGTGGGGTTGGGGTCGTCGTCGCGGCGGAGGGATGAGAACTTGTGGTAGGTTGTTTTGGTGCCGGAGTGGACGGCGGCGTAGGGGTGGCTGAGGCTGAGGCTGCGGCGGAGGGGTTTCGGCGGTGGGTTCCTGAAGAGGAGGCGGAAGATGTAGAGGAAGAATGTTACGAAGAACGGCGCCGTTTGTAGCATTTTTTTTTCTTCTTCTTCTTCTATGTTTCTATTTTTGGTTTGTTGCTGATGATGATGAATGGGAATGGAGATAGGTGGGGAAGAATGGAAGGGGGGGTTTGGGGGTTAAATACAGCTTTGGCAAGTGGCAACAATAGAGAAACATGACATGAGAACTTGCCACTACCAACCGTTTAATTTGTTTTTTTTTTCTATTTCAGTGTTGGGTCCCCGCAATTTAGAAATAGCGGTCTATCGATTTGGAGAAATGATCGATTAAATTTGGGTTGAATGCAGTTTTGATAAGTGACAACAAAGAGAAACATGACATAAGAATTTGCCACTACCAACCGTTTTATTTGGGGTTTTTTCTGGCGTTGGGCAAGTGTCATCGTGGCATGGAGAAAGCTGTCTATGACTTTGCACAAACGGTACGTCCACTAAGAATCATACTTGATTTTTACTTACGGTCAAAAAATTATGGACAACAAGAGGTCTACAGTACGGAATTGGTTTGTAGTAATGCAACTTTTCCTATCTCCCATAGGCAATCAGTCATATCTCTAAGAGATTATAATTATAGGCCTAGACAGAAAGAAATAACATCATCTTTTAACACTTTTGGATTAAGAACCTGCAGAAGCAAGATGAAAGGAGATTTGTGGACGTTGAAGATCATATAATTGTATAACAATGATATCCTACTTTTTTAAGTCTCTTCACAGCAACAATCGCAAGAAACTTGCTCCATCGCAAGAAACAAGCACAAGCAAAAATAGAGTTTGGAGGAAAGGTGAAATCTTTGTAAAGAGTAAGTCAAATCAAAGAGACAAAACTCTGGAGAGCAGTTTCCACACGGGTGAGCAATCACCCAAGAAACTTCTCATGCATGCTTCAATCTTTGTACTCACTTCAACTCTCTTACTATCAAGCATATCTATTAACAATGTATGTTTGTAACCAAATACATCGTTTTCACCAGTAATGATTCATTCGATCGAACATTTTTATCAGAAGCGGTCGACGTTGCGTTTTCTCCAATTTACAAATGATTTGCAAATTATGGTAGCAAACCCCAAAAGTAGTTTGCTTGTATATTCATTCATTCATTCATTCATTCATTCATTAATGATGAAATTAATGCAAGAAGGTGTTGGAGTAAATGTGATATCTCAATAATTCTCGAGGCTCAATCCTGAGCACGTATTTGATTTTGGAATTTTCTTTCTCCCTGCATATCTCTTTATAATTTGATTATATATTTTGTATATATTATCTTCCCACTCGTTTTATATATGACTAGCTAGGGCACCAGCTTTGGACAGCGTAGCATGTATTGATGTCATTGTCTAAACGGTATTACTATTTTTATTTATAAAAAAAAACACTATTATTGGAAATGGACACTTCTGAATTTTTACGCCAAAACTGAAAAAAAGGCTAAGTTCATCGTATTGGTTTTTGATTTTCTTGTTTGATTGCTTTATTTGTAAGACGATGATTGTTTTTCGTATTCATTGATATCTCGAGTAAAACAGATATCTTCATGCGTAAGAAAGAAAAGTCAATTCCGTCGTATTTGACCATTTTCCCTATTTTAAGATTAAAAAGTCTAATTCTATATTACATTCCATTAATGATTTCCCACATATATCAGTTCAGTTTTTGGTTGGACTAATTATGAGCATTAGGAAATGTCAACGATATAAGAGTCCCTATCCAAATATTGGCGCACAACCCAAAGTTGTGGAACTAATTCTGTTTGGATGTAATTTTTAATTTAATTTATACAATTGACGTGGATGCTATCTAATAACCAATGTTAAGTCACTATTTCTAATTATCCAAAAAAAAAAAAAGTTATTTTACAAGATGAGATATATTTAAAAAAAAATATCGACATGTCTTGCAAATATTACGAAAGTGCCTAACAATTTTTTTGTAAAAGTGTGTTGTGACGGTATTAAAACGTTATTATCACTATCGTGAGTGTGTTTTACATCGATCGTAAAATTGCCTGAAATCGTACGGCGTCGAGCATGGATCATGGTTAAGAATAACATTACCAAAATAAAAGAATAGTCAACAGGAATGCGCGTATTTGTACATAGAATGGGGTATGACTTGAATGCATTTTATCAACATGAAATTTGATCAAGGAATGAATCAAACTTCCCATGATAAGTAATGGAGGGGGAAAGATGAGCATCATACAACCGTGTGTTGATCATGAATCTCTTTAAGACTCTTTCATACAACTTTTAACGATTGGTCTCATATGGATCTCGTTTAGATTACTAGCGTGTTTGACGATTGTTTAGAATTTTGATATTTCATCTCAATCAATTAAGTTGTTAAGAAAGACCAAAATTTGGATTTTATATATGTACGAACTTCCGACACTATCATGACCGTCGGAAAAAAACCAGCCCCATAAGTTTGAAGATTGCAAGGTTCGTATATTATCATATCATACATTATACTTAAGTTAATTTGTTGGTTTTATCCAAGTTCGAGCAGAAGAAGCAAAGAGAGGAACTACTGTTCAATTAGTAGTTTGTATTATGATATGATTGCAGAATTGCCTTTAAATTTTAATGTTGGTTCTCTTCTTCCCTTTCATTTTCCATCCAATAATAATATGCCAAATGCCCCAGATGGGTGTTGTGGTGTTTAACTACCTGGCCCTTTTAAAAGCCCAGATAGTACTGGAAGGACCATTGATGGCAACATGTCCATTTGGAAGCCCAAATCAAGAATTGATTGGGCAGCACGAAAAATTTGTTAGTACTTAGCTCTGTTTTTAGAACAATGACTGGGGTTGAACCGGAAAAGGTAGTGATTTAGGGTTCAGCGGCTAACAGTTACAAAAATATTGATAGAACCGTCCATGATATATAACATATAAGACTTGTATATTACACTAATTTAAGAATGAAATTATCAATAACCGTAAACAAGATCAAATTCATATTACCACCAAAACGAAACATTGAAGGGGAACCATTGATTAGGGATTTGGGAGAGGAGAGTGAAGTGGCGTGGTTTCTGTCCAAACCTCAAAATTTATACAAAAGTTTAGAGTTGTCACTGAATTGGGCCATACATACAATATTTCCATATTTGGGTAGTCACAAGATGTAAATTCATCCACTTCTCGTCAATTTTCTTTTACCCATTCCAGCTTCAACCACTTTCAAATATTCTCCTTCATAAAGACAACTTTCCTAGTATGGCCAAACCTTTTAGGCCATCAAGCAGACTTTTGGGCGAGCTTGTAGAATTCTAGTCGTTCAATTTTTCATCTTTTTAGCTTCCTCTATTGTATCTTCTAAAATAGTTCCAGAAAGATTTTCTTTCAAATTCGAGTTTATGATTTCCCGTCCTTGAAACCAACGAGAAAGTGTTTTCACATAAGTTTTCATAAGTCTCATATCCTCAACTTTCAATCTTTTCTTGATCATATACAATGCAATCATGCCGTCATCTTTCACATTCTTGCGGCCAAATAAAGGATTATTGCCAGAGTAATCTTCCGTTGTATCGAACTCGAGTCTACGCCATTCTCAATCCACCTCCCTCGAAACCTGTGAAAATGAGTTACGACGCGTCCGGATGGAGGAAAGATCAAGAAGTGGATCTCTGTCCCGCATGAATGAAGCTATGTCCAGGCTGTGGCAAACACATACCAGTGAGAGGGATCTGGATATGACTGCAATTTGTGAACTAGTGATTGATTATACTAGTAGAAAGGTAAAGATCTCCATTTTCCTCCTACAAAATCTTTAGCCAAATCAGGAGGCTGCACAAATTAAACCTAGATGGTGGAGACACAATATATTCTCCTCGGAAAATAAGGCCCTACCTCTTTCAGCAAACAAAGCCAACTCAGTTGTTGGTTTGATTAAGGAACATTACACGCTCTGTTTTCAGTTTATGCATAAAAGAAGCACCATTCATTCCTTCTGTATCATTTCAATCGACTGGGACAGACAACACATTTGCTTCTGTACTAGAAGTCTAGAACAACAAACCTGTAAATAATTGAGCTTAAGTGGTTCAGAATTTGATGTGCCCCGCGAGGCCACGACCACTTTACCATACTACTAATGAATAATAATAGTGCTTTTCGATTGATTTCGTATCTTAATTATCGCTTCTCAGTTCATTTCTAAGAAAATGATATTGTGTTTCAATGACCTTAGCTTTCGATAATAACGGTTAACTTAAACACAATGTAAAATGGACTTTGTACAATCGTCAAACCCTGTGCAAACTACTAAACTCAACAGTTGGGACGAGCTCAAATCTTAGTAACACCCCCACCCCCAATATTAACCCTTTAACCATCTTCAAAACAATTTGAGTTATTAAAACAAACTATGCATATACAACGACACACTATTAGAGCGTACAATGAACTAAAAAGCATGTGCGAGCAAAATCCTCGAAACTCATAATATTATTTTGCTTTAAGGACAGAATAGAGGATCCTAGGTGAACTTCAAACTCAGTGTACAGAATTTCGTTTGATGTGACATATCAGAAAATAATACAATATGAATCTCCCTTGACAGTTCGAGCTAGCTAAGCAAGTCATATGAGATCCCAACAAATGAATAAATCCTAGTAACCGGGTACAGATATGCAAATATTTTCCTATGTCGGGTTTGAGTTCAAGCAGTTCAATGTGCCCTCTCAATGGCGTTTTCTAAAAGAGGAAGTATTCCCTACAACATTCAAACATAGCAAAGAATTAAGAGCAGAACTTTCTACTAAAAATGCTAGGAGTCTATCACTTGCCTTCATCTTGGCGGGGCTAAGTATTATGTACATCTTGCAAGCATGGGGAGGGAGCCAGGCACACGTCCGGCCAGTCCATATTGATTATTGGGTGTCCGTCGACAAAAATTTATGCTGCAAAAATACAAAGGCTGTATCAATGTCCAATACAGGAGGAGAATAAGCAAAGATCATAACATAGTAAGCTTCAGAGTGCTCACTTACAGCCCACAGGTCTGCAGGAGAATTTGCAGTAGAAAGATCTGCAACTTTTCATCAGCGCCTAAATGTATTCATCAGTTAAGTTAACCACTGAAAGGACATAGCTGGGGTGGAGTCAATCGTGCTTCCAGAAAGAGCTCCAACTCATCCATCTAACTTTCTACACTTGTTCTTCCTTGTAATTTCTTCAGGAATAACCTCTGTCCACTCTACTCCTGACAAAGCTACTTCCCCTGACTTTCCTAACATTTTGGTTAAGCATGAGCTTCCTCACTCTTTCAGCATCCTCCCATTTCTCATCCAGAACAAATAAATCACAAATCTGAGTGTAGACCCCTCCATCGGTCTCCGGCTTTATGACTGCCAACACCTGCTCAATCACTTTCTCGGCCATGTCGAACCGGTTGTGCTCCTTACAAGCTGACAGAAACGAGCCCCAAACAGCAGCATTCGGTTCAAGTTTCATCCTCTCGATGACCCCGCGAGCTTCTTCCACTAGTCCTGCCCTGCCATAAATGTCGACCATGCACCCATAGTGCTGTATCTTATACTCCAAACCATACTCTTCAATCATGTTGAAGTACCTTCGCCCGGCTCCCACCATTCCCGTGTGAGCACAAGCATGAAGAACACCTGTGAAAGTCATCTCATTTGGTCGGACGCCTTCTTCTTTCATCATCTCGAACAATGATAATGCTTCTTCACTACATCCATGCCTAGCTGCTCCACTTATCAATGCAGTCCATGCTATGACGTTCTTTTCCTTCATTGCAGAAAAAACCAGGCAAGCATACTTGAAAACTCCACACTTGGCATACATGTCCACAAGAACGTTGTCAATTTCCCCATTCATCTTCAACAAATAACCATGAACCGATCTCCCAAGTACTGATCCAGGACAACCCATTTGGGCGCAACAAGATAAAACAGTCGACAAAGTTATCTTATCCGGCATAATCATCGGTCCATCATTCCCCGCCATCATCATCTCACGAAACAGAAACAAACCTTCTGCCCAGCGCCCACTATGAACAAAAGCAGTTATCATAGCAGACCAAGACTCAACATTCCTCTGCGGCATCTCTTCAAACATGTCCAGCGCCTTATCGACGTCCCCGGACCTCGCATACCCTGTAATCATCACGTTCCAGGTGACAGCGGTTCTGTCAGGCATTTCATCGAACAGTAAGCGAGCATCACGAAACGATGCAGCTACATACGCAGAGAGAAGGCAAGTGGCGATGTAAACGTTGCCACCGAAGCCTACCCTGACGACATGGGCGTGGAAGTGGCGAACGATGAGTGGGTCTTTCATAGTGGCCGCTGATTTCAGTGCGAACAGTAAGGCGTAGCTGTCGAGCTTTTTGACTGAAAACTGGCGGTGCATTCTGCAGTAGATCCCCAAGCCATCGCGCGGGGAGGAGGAAGAAGCCTGCTTGATGGCTGCAGCTAAAGATCTTCTCGATTTGAAGAAGGGTTTCCCGGTGACGAGGCAGCGGTGGTGGCTTGGAGAGGATTTGACGACGGGGTCGAGCAGGCGCCTGACCATAAGCAGCATTGGTTTATTCCCATCAACACCAAGGCGACGGTTAGAGCCTGAAACAGATCGGGAAGTGCAAGTGTCGAAGCGGCAGCTTGCGCCTCATCTCCCTTGTTAGAAAAGCTCGTGAGGCCGGAGCCACGGTGGAGGAGGCGGCGGCGGGGGATTTCTAAATCAACCCGCGCAAACGAAAGAAGTGGACGGCGGCGGAGGATGCTCTGTTTTCATCTTCCTTTCGTACAGAAGACGGGAAACGGGCTTACGTACTGCTGCTGGATATGTGGGTCTAAACACATGGGCGTGGCCCAATTGTGACCATACTTAATGGGCTTTCATGGCAAAAGGGCTTTTCTACCAATCGGATTGACTTAGTGGTAGAAGTGGGTAGGCATATACCGAATTTGTCAATATTTGATATTATTTCATACGCAAAATACACTTGGATAGCCATAATTCTGAAAAATACACAGATGTAGCCACATTTTGAAAATTGAATTGACAAATTCAGTCATTTTCATTAGTAATTTTAACACAGTTAACTATTTGCTGATGTGGACTTACACATCATCAAATATGAAGTATGAAGTACAAGTTAAATTCAAAATGATTTATTCCATATCACCTGCCAGCTATCTCAACTTAGATTATTGTTTATTATTTTTATAAATTATTATTTAATTTAAGTTATTTTTTTCAATTCTCCTATCCTCCTCCCTACGAGACCTAAAACTCCAATTTATTCGTCGCTCTCCAAACTAACATGAACCGACATAAACCAATTATACTTCGATAAAATAAATCATTATCACTTCCTAAACCGAGATAGCACTTAAACAAACGGTTTCACAACCTTCCAAATCTCAAATCTAAGGAGAAAAGAAAGAAAAGTCAGCCAAACCAAAATCTCCGACGAAGTATTATTGAGGGTTTGAGGTGATGGCGGGAGGCTGTTAAGGAATGTAGAGTTGCCTTGTATCACACGCTGCTCCTTGCAAACCCTAGGAAATAGGCTTCCAATATTTGAATCACTTAATAATCTGGAAATTATAGTGGAAATATATATATATGGTGGCATATTGAGCGCACCACTTTTATTGCATTCAATGCACTCGCCTCATAATCGTCATTACGAACTTGCGATTCATGTGAAAACGATGTCAATCGTCGTTTTTGGTATGATGAACAAGAAAACACATGAATTTTTTCAAAAATCATTCAAGATTAACTTCAATTTGAATGATTTAGGCTTTGGGGATTTAGGGTTAGAGTTTAGGTTTACAATTTGGGATTTTTTATTTGGATTCAAAATTGAAGGTTAAGGGTTAGGGTAATGGATTAATTAGTTGTGATTCTATGTTATATCATCATATTAGATTAATGCTACCAATTAAAGTTCAAATTTATACGTGTTATGACCACTTTTAGAGTTGGGTGCATTGAATGAGAAGCATCTTCCCCCTCGCAACGTGTTTCGTGCCTACCCCCTCCCCGCGAGTGGGCTTCTCATTTTGGCATTACTTGTCTATTTGTGAGCCAAATTTGTCCCCCCAAGCTACTACCACCATTTGTTTCTTGCCATTGTAGCTCAAAAGTACCAAAATTTAGCACTTTACCCCAACCATTGGAGATGGTCTAAGAAAGCACCAAAAAATACATTTTCCTTAATCAATTCGAATTTCTAATGACCTTCCTGCTACCGTCAACAAACCTCAGTGATCATACCTAGTGGTTGAATGCATACACCAAGATAGTCTCAATGTGAATGCATTTCAATCTTATACCAATCCATATCAGTATTTTTTTGTACATGATAGTTCAGCTGGTTATTGTGGGTACCACATTGTATCACACTTATGTGGCTCTTTAACCGTGGTAACATCATGATGATGGTGTTTTTTTTTGTCCAAGATATGTCAAGAAGGTGGTAACTAAACATACATAATTACAAGACCGACTTTAGCAACACGCGGTAGTTCATAAGCAACCGGATTGTCGATAAAAGAGCTTGTTTCGTTATTACATGGTGCTGGGAGTAGTCACAACATGTGAAGTACAATCACCGGAAATTTACTAATGTCTAGGTCTTTCTTAATAATTACTTAATTAGATTGTTTTGTTTTGGGTCAAGTAACAACCACAGATGATTTAACAATGACTAATTTTAAGTCATAGTACCTATCTTTGAAACTCAATGACAAAAGGTCAGTCGTCGTTACCAAATGGCCAAAACCAAGCACATAACATACAAAAAGTCAGTCATAGTACCTATTTTTGCCCTATTTGTGGTTCGGAGGAGGGGGAGTCGCTGGAACATTTATTCCTTTCGTGTCGTGTGGCACTAGCCCTCCGCCATCGGTGTAGCTTACAGCTGCCTCCAGGAATTTTTCCAAACACGCATTTATCCATCTTTTTAAGGCACATTATTCTCAACTCCGATCATTCTACCATAATCAATTGGGTTCTCTTTTTTTGGCGACTTTGGAAAGGGCGGAACAATGTTGTCTTCACAGCCTACGCGCAATTTACCACTGCTGCCTTGTACCGTCACCTTCTCTCACATCATGCCTCTCATCAAATTGCCGTCCTTCCCTGTCAGTCGCCTCCGTTACCGCCCAGACCCCGGTCCCATTCTCGTCCGCTGCTTCAATCTAGTTTTCGCATTGCTATTGATGGGGCTACCAGGGCTCCGACTCATGGCGCCATCGGTATGGTTGGCTTTGATCATCTTGTGCCAGTTTTTGCAAGGGGTGGTTTCTTCCCAGGTCTTTTTCATCCCAAGATTATGGAGGTGTTGGCAATTCGAGAAGCGCTTTTATTACTTCGACAATGGCAGTGGCAGGATCGACCGGTCGTGATCACAAGTGATGCTCTTACTGTTGCTCACCATTTGACGGTTTCTGATGCCAACGATGTTCTTGCGGGAGCTATCTTACGAGAAGTCATCTTAATGTTACAAGAAATGTCGTTGGTTTCTGTTGTTTTTACTCCTAGAGAAGCGAATAGGGCTGCCCATGTTGTGGCACGTAATGCCTTATGCTACTCTGGCTCTAGTAGTGTTCGTTTTAACTGTTCATTTCTCCTTTGACTATCTTCTCACGAAGAAGCCGTTGTTTTGTGGCTATCTCGTGCTTATCTAGTTAATCCGCAAGGGTTTCTATGACAAAAAAAAATGATGGTGGTGTTTTTTTTTTGTCCAAGATATGTCAAGAAGGCGGTAACCAAACATACACAATTACAAAACCGACTTTAGCCACACGCGGTAGTCCGTGAGCAATCGGATTGTCGATAAAAGAGCCTATTTCGCTACTCCATGATGCTGGGAGTAGTCACAAAATGTGAAGTACAATCACCGGAAATTTACTAATGTCTAGGTCTTTCTTAATAATTACTTAATTCGATTGTTTTGTTTTGGGTCAAGTAACAACCACAGATGATTTAACAATGACTAATTTTAAGTCATAGTACCTATATCTTTGAAACTCAATGACAAAAAGTCAGTCGTCGTTACCAAATGGCCAAAACCAAACACATAACATACGTATAATAAAAATTAATTAATAATGGGGAAATTAATAATAAATAACGACTAGAGTAGACTCTGTTGTTGCATGATACCCATTCAAATTATGACAACGCAACTACAACCCGACTGCTTCTTCTCCATTATAAATTGTCTTAGAAATTAGTAATGAGCAGCACCTTGAATGATTCAGCCTAACGCTCCATATAAGAAACTTCCCACAATCCAGCCCCAAGCTAGCACTTCAACTACTGCAATATTCATTTAGATTAGATTGAATATCCAAATGGCTCCCTTTGATTTCAAGTCCAACAAACACTTTGTTGCTTCATCTGATGGAGCTACCCTCCAAGTCTACGAGTTGACCAAGCCTACTCTTACCCATCCCTCTTCCATCCGCAAGACTCATTGGAGGGAAGTTGCAAACATCAACACCAGTCTCGACGATGACGACGACATGGCGGAGCAAACGAAGAAGTACGATGGACTGGCGTTCTACGATGGCCATGGCAGGATCGAGGGGCGGGAAGCGGTGACCAAGCTGGCCCAACACTTGAAGCTGCTGAGCTTGATGGTGAGCCCTGGAGGGCACTGCTTCCAAGACGTGAACGAGATGGGAGAGTATGTTGAGTTCGGGGCTCACTACCTCCGGCTGAACGATCTGTTCAGCTGGCCCCACCATGGAGTTGGGCTCGCCGCGACTACTGGGTGGGGCCGTTCGGAGTTGAGGTACCACGACCCCAGGCATGGTCAACGGTCGAAACGGACGGTAGGAGGCAACATGGTTAGTATGGAGATGTACGAGGAGTTGCGAAGGGCGCTGAAGAAAAATGATGAGGAATTGAGAAATCTCAAAGAGGAGAAAAATGACACTACGGGATTGCAAGTACTATTAAGGAGGGAAAAAGAAGAGGAGTTGCAAAAACTGAGGCTGGAGAAGGATAAAGAGATAGAAAATTTGAGAAGAGAGAAGGATAAAGAAGTCGAGAAGATAATAAACAAGGACAAGGTGGAGACATTGCAAAAACTTAACGAGAAGAATGAAGAATTGCGGAAGCTAAGGAAGGAGAAGGAGGATGAAGCGGCAAAATCAAAGAGAATGGGGGATGAATTGCAGAAATTAAAGAAGGAAAAAGTTGTGGAGGCAAGTGAAAATTTGAGTAAATATAGTGATAATGAAGTAGAAGAGATGAAAAAGGAGAAGGACGATGAACTCCAAAAACTAAGAGACCAACTACGTTCAAGCAAAGCTGAGCTGACAAGCGTCAAGCAAGCGCTGGGTGAATTGTTAGAATTAATTTAACACAAGTAATTTCCTGGTCAATTCTATATGTGCAAGTGTCTTAGCTTGTTACTCATATAGGGTTACATAAGTTGTTTTCCCGATAATCTATTTTGAGAATGTACGATGTAATTTTCATGCTTTTTTATCCAAACGAAATCTAGAAAATTGAAATCGCTAATTATATTCCCCTCGTATCCTTAATACATATGTCGCAATTTTACTGTGTGGTGGCTATGGTGTTGGGAGTAGTCACAGAATGAAGGATGATGATTGGAAGTTTACTAATCCATGTCTTTCTTAATACATATATATTATAGGTCTTTCTTTATTACTCAATTAGTTTGTTTTGTCTTTCGTGAAATTTACAGCTGTAAATCGATTTAACAATGACTAGCATATTGTATATTTGTAGTATTTATTATTATTATTTTTTTTTGATAATTTTTGTAGTATTTATTAATCCAAGTTGTTTTGAGAAATATATTGTTGAGTTATTGGTTAATTCTACTTGCTAGCTAGGTGCTATGGAGTTAATCACATTTTTTGAAAAGTCGTAGTTGCCGAATGGCCAAAACCAATCATACAATACATAACACTAATTAACTTTGGGGGAATTAATAAATAAATAAAGACTAATAGACTGGTGAAAGAGAAGGATGAGAGCTGGTGCAACTGAAAAAGGAGATGGACTACGAGCTACAAAATTTAAGGTGGGAGAAGGAAGATGAACTTAAAAGAAGAGTTACGATAAGTTGAATGCAACAAAAGATGCAGAGTTGTGAAAGCTAAAAGAGAACAAACACGAAGAGTTGTGGTAATAGTCAAAGAAGAAGAACGATGAATCTATCTATCAATCTATCTATCTAGAGAAATTTTACAATGCTATATAGTATTGGTGTTATATGTTTTTGTCTTTATGGTACAACTTAAAATTGTACATTTACGTTATGGTACAACTTCATATTGTACCTATATTTTTGTACAAATTCTTTTATGGTACAACTTGAACTTGTACCTTTATGTGATGATACAACTTCAAGTTGTAAAGTTGTACCATAACATAATGGTACAAATTACTTTATGGTACAACCTAAACTTATACATTTAATGTTATGGTGCAACTTTAAGTTGTACATTAAAGCACCAATGCTATATAGCATAGTAGAAGTGCTCATAATATTATGTCAATTCAAAAGTAATAGTTTGACACATTTTACCCCTCATTTCTTGATGGTTTGGCTTTGCATTTCATCGTCCCTCGACATATTTCACGCTAGGTTGTGCTTGTTTTGATACATTTCAGGTCCTAGCACGCGTGGAAGGGTCGAGGACGAGTTTTGGGACGATTGGAGGTCGAAAAGTGCAGAAACAGAAGAAAAAGTCCAAATACCGTGACAATTGCCCCGTGATCGTGAAGCGCAGGCGTCCAGGAAGCAGCTCCTAGCCAAAAAAAATTTTGTTTCATATTCCACCCAATGAGCCGAGTTCAATGGTATTATTAGGGTTGAAAATACAATAAACTTTTTATTAACAATAGATGTGCCTACAATAAATCCAAAAATTCAAATGCATGTGAAATGTCACAATATTTGTATGAACAAACACCAAAGATAAAGAAATTTTACCCAATGCACATTCAAACATTTGGAAAATTATACGTTGGAGTACCTTGTTAAGACGAGAATCATCCATAATGTATGTGGATGTTTTGGATTGAGATTCTAAACCAATATCTAGGCAACAACCATGGGTTGAGGGTTAGTCCAAACAATGACCAAAAGTTCTGGGAATAGTCAAAGAAGAAGAATGATGAATTGAGAATACTTATGAAAGGCAAAGATGGTGGAACTATTATGCAAAAATGTTGAGAGGAGAAGGGTGAGGAGTTGCGATAGTTTAGGAAAGAGTTGGATGATGAGATGGAAAGATTAAGAAAGAGAAATGATGACAAACACGGGGAAAAAATTTGAATCCGAGAAAGAGGAAGAAATGTTGAAGAGGCGAGAGGAGAAGGATGATAAATCGCAGAAGGGAGGAGGAAGAGTCGAAAAGGGTATTAAAGAAAAAAGATGAGGATTTTTGAAATCTCAGAAATGTGAAAAATGCCAAAGCACGGAAAGAGAGAGAGAGGCGAGGAGTTGCAAAAACTAATACGAGAAAAGGACGTGCCGATAAAAAAAAAAGGTGAGACTAGCAAAGAAAGGAGAAATTGAGAAGACAATAAACAAGGACGAGGTGGAGACATTGCACAAACTTATAGAGAAGAAAGACGAAACGATGAAAGCATCAAAGCAAGGAGAATAGAGAAGGAAGATGAAACGACGATAACATCAAAGTAACTGAGCTTACAAGCGTCAAGAAAGAATTCATCGGTGGTTGCTTACAAACTCATCATGATGCAGTCAAGAAGAGGTTAATGAAAATCAAGACATGCAACTCTATGCTAGCAAGCTACCTCAACTAGCAACTTATGAGCAAATTGGCTAATAACTTATTATTGACTTTTTGATAATTCATGGGTTTGTTATTCAAGTATGACTCATCTATGATTTAGAGAATAAACTATGCATCATAGATTACTCAAAAACCAATTACTACTAAATAGCATGATATGAACAATTAAAAATTAATGAACTAAGTGATAAGATACCTTAACTCGAATCAATTTTGTGGGCTAATATATTAGTCGAGTTCGAGCAGAACTTGTGAGTGTATTAATGAGTCACGAGTTCAAATCGAACTCGTGTCAAATACAACTGGAAGTTTTAGTAAAAAAAAATCGACCCCAAACTAGATAAAAACTTGTTTCGATTCAGCTCATTTGCAGCTCTAATTGGAATAAGGTTTGGGAAATTCCACGTCGGCAAAAGACGCCCGGTGCCACCAGAAACGTTCATCAAAATCAAGAACTGCAACTTCATGTTTCGTCGCCTTCGTTCTCGTGGTCCTCGGGATCCGGCTGTTGATCAGCGGCGCCACCGGGCGGGGGGAAGAGACGAAGCCACCACCGCCGCAGCAACCATAACAACAGTGCTAGATGCAGCAGTGCGGCGGCAATCATATACACAAACAACACCTCTCTGCTCAACTCAATTAGGATCAAGGAAAAGCCAAACGGCATAGCTGGGAACATGATCACACAAAGTAAAATCGATCCAAGGGCGCTCAAACAATCATCAAATCTCCCCACGCCGCCGCCGCCGCCGTGGAACTCCTTCCGATGAGAACTGGCAGCTCCGTTCCCGTTCCCCTCCTTCCCAGGGTCGTCAGCACCTTCCGCAGCAACCACCACCACCAGTATCGAATCGATCTCGATATGAATTTCTCGTAGTCGTCCGAACCCCAATCTCCTCCTCCCCCTCCGCCGCCGCCGCGTCCTCTGCCACTAAGAAGCCGATCGAGGTGAGTCAGGGGACCGGTTTCTGGCGATTTCCCAAATGAGAAAAAGGAAAAATTAGAAAAGGGTTTCTTTCGATTGGGAAAAATTACGAAACCATTACCCGTCTCCTCCGCCATCGCGATGACTGTGTGACTCCTCCGGCAGGCTCGGCCCTGTACCACGCGCCGCCGCGGGGGAACTCGCCCTCCCGAGATACGTCCCGAGGAATCTTTTCGTTGTCTTAAGACAGCGAGGGAAGGCCTTGCGATTCGAGATCGCGACGGGCGAGAGCGATCCGCCGCCGAAGCTGCAATGGCGTCGATGATGTTCTGCTCCAATTCCAACGCCGCAAAACCCTAATTCCCCTGTCTCCCCTGCTGCGGTGGTAGCATTGAGCGAGGAATTTGAGGGCTGGGGAACAATGGGCTGGATTATCGGGCTGAGGGAGTGAGGGACTGCAAGTAATTGCCGCCGGCGGGAGAATCAACCTTCCGATGGCTAGAGACAAGGCGGCGCGGCGCAAGAGGCATATCCCGCCTGAAGAGAATAGGGCACAGAGAGTTGCCTTGTGTCACACGCTGCTACATGCAAGCCCTAAAATATATGCTTGATTTTACTTTTGGGTGAGGAATTGGGTGAGGAATTGGAGGGCGGGGGAATAAAGGGTTGGATTAATATCGGGCTGCGGGAGTGGGGGACTGCAGGTGATTGCCGCCGGCGGGGGAAGTAACCTTCCGATGAGAAGAGACATGGCGGGGCGGCGCGGCGCAAGAGGCAGGATTGTGTTTGTGTAATCATCCCCCATTGAAGAATTAGATTGGTGTCGTTGCCTTGTATCACACGCTGCTGCATGCAACCCCTGGAAAATAGGGTTTCAGTAGCCAAAATGAGATTGTTGGGTTGGGCCTACGGGCTCCGTGTATTTTATGAGTGTATCGGGTTTTACAGTTTTACAGGATGATTGGGCTTTTGAGATTTATGGGCTTTCAGTTCACCAATTTTGAGTTCTGTTCCGGCACGTCTTATCAGTTTGGTGTGTAGGCACTAGGCAGTGGCCTAATCAGGAAATTTACTAAGATGAGGTCCAAAGTGAGGAAAAAAAATAGGCAATAACGTAATTTATATTAATGTTTTACAATGATACATGACGTGTCTTCATATTCCGAAAAGTATCCAAAATACATTCATCATCCAAACTATAAAAGATATTTCTTTCAATGTAACCAATTAAAAACTTATTTATAATTTCATCACCCATCCGATTGTGTAGGGTGTACAGCTGCTCATGCGGAACTTTGGGCCCTTAAACAAGGTCTCGAGATGGCTTGGCGCAAGGGGCTCCGATTTCTCATTGCGGAAACAGACTCTCAGCTTGCGGTCGATCTCATTCAGCACAGGTCTGATCAGGCTCACCCTTTTGCTTCCCTTCTCAATACGATTCATAGACTTTTGGCGCAGGACTGGCTGGTTAACCTAGTGCATACATACCGGGAAGGGAATAGAGTCGCGGACTGGCTCTCGAAGCACAGTCTCGTCTATCCCTACGGTATGCATGAACTAGCCAACCCTCCAACCCAACTTATTGAAACGTTAAAGGATGATGAACGTGGGCTGACTTTACCTAGGAATATTGTCACTCCCTCTGTAACCCTCCCCCTATAACCCCGCTTTCTCACTTCTTGGCATTTCTGTGCCTCATTGCAATAAAAAAAAAAAAATTGTGTTGGTTCTCATTAGCAAATATATGTTTAGTTTTGGTGATTTTCAGGCTCAAGGTGGGTCTCAGAGCAAAGGATTGGCTCCGCCACTGTTTGTAGGTATTGGATAAAATTTAAACTCGAATATTGCGGGTGGTGGATGGACTGAACATATATTTTTTTACTATCTAACTCGAACCTGTCCGATTATTATACATTTATATACATGTATATATGTTTATTGTTTAAAAATAATCATGATTTTTCTTAAAACATTTGATATTTATCATTCATACATAGTATTTTGACGAAACTGTATTTTTTTCAACCAACTTCCTTCGTTCTAGTAATTTCTAGGTGTAAATTTTCACTTATGTAATGTTAGCATACGTGTAATCGTAATTCGTAAACATGTTGGTTGAACCTATGAACAGAAATTATTATCCACGCATTATTATGAATACCCAATACCTGATCGAATATAAGTATGGTTTTGATATTGTACACGAATATTGTATAACTATGATTATGACTTATAAATATGAGTAAAATCAAACTATTTTTGATAGATTAATCAAATATACATCATCCGACCGGTTACATCCTTGCCCGAATCCCCATTTTCATGAAGAATCGGAGGTAAAGATGAAAGATACAAGGATTAGTTGATTCCATAGATATAGCCTTTCATTAGGTAAAGGAGCTCTCCCCCCGCCATCTTCTCTCTCTTTCTCTTTCTCTCTCTGGAGAAACCGAAAGGGAAGGGGGAAAAAATTACGATTCTAGCCGGAAGGAATGAACAGGCAAAGAAGAAAGAAGAAGAAGAAGAAGAAACGAATCGCTAGGGGAGAGAGCTGCACTGAATGTCGATTACCCTCCAAGTGGAAGAAGAAGAAGAAAAGAAAAGAGGAGGAGAAGAAGAGGATAAACGACAACAGCACGACGCCGAGACCGATCACATTCTCATCTCGATAATCAACAAAGCAAACGACGATCACGTCGGCGACGGCGGCCGGACCGGCGGCGGCTTCCATTTCCGAAAACCCAATTCGCACCTCCGTTTCCTTCTTGGCCATCTTGGCCGGAGAAGGTCCCAGGCTGCAGGTAAAACCACATTTTGAATGGGTAGGAAAAAAAAATTGACTTAAGATCCTATTCTTTAGGCTGGTTTTTCTGTTTCTTCTGCATTCTTTCCTAATACCCTTTTTTTTGTTGAATTTCATCCTCCATTGTTTTCTGATCCAAGAATTAACAAGATTATCTGGTTTCTATTGTTTATTATGCTTTCACAAAGCAATGCCAACTGGGATCTTATGCGGGTTGAGGCCATTTCTATTGGGACGCAAAATCTTTCGACCCGAGGTACGTAGTTCTATCGAACTTTCATTCATTAGACGAATGTCCTTATACAAGTAGAGGGTTTTCCTGAATACACTGAAACAAGGTCTAGAATCTGAGAATCCGCGTATTTGGGAGAGATCAATGCACGGATTTGGCGATGCAATGAGCATTGTCAATGTACCGAGAGAAATTATTAGACATTTTTTTTTTATGCAGGCGGGGAGAGGGCACTCGAGCAAGAGGGAGAAGAATCCAGCACCGAGGCCTAAGCAGAATGGCAGGACTCGGGGCGGGTCGACGGGGCTGTTCATCCTGATGATGGACCTCCGGAAGAAGATCATTCTGTTTAGGGATGTATTTGACCTGCCGCCATGTGATGTCTCTGCTTCCATAAATGAAGTAAGGCCCCAACATTTTTTGTTCATGTTGCTTCTGCTTCAGCTCCATTGCTTCGGTCATAAATGGGGTTTTGTTTGTTTTATGGCAGCTGGTGACGGAAACCATGAGTGATCTTATCAGTCTCTACCCTGAAATCCTACCCATCAAAGATTTGTCAGAGATCAAGGAAGGAGCTTCAATTCACGAGGTCATTGCTCAATTGATTGCTCGCTATGCGAACTTCTTAGGTCGTTTAGTTGTGATTGTCCAAAATGCGTGTTGTTTGAGAATCCATGCATTTGGGATAAGCATAGAATGCATGCATTTTAAGAAAATGCGTGTGTTCTTTGTTTAGATGTTCGTCTAGAAGTCTCAGGCTAATCATATTTATGCAGGTTTTGATATACTTGTGTGGTGCTTTAAGATCTGTTGGAGACGCTTGGGTGACGAATCACGAGTGGATGGACCAATCAACATTATACAAACAGAACAACATGGATGAACTGAACTCAGAACAACTAGGTAACGACTGATCCACCCCCAAAAGAAGAGCTATAACTGATCTGTTTCAAATCCCTTGTTTGAATCTAATAGCATCACCCTTTCTGTGTAGTTGAGCTTGCATTGGCAACACTGAATTGCTTAATCAAAATACCAAAGAAGAAGTCTGATCACGACGCAGCAGATGAGGACGATGATCATAGCAACGAAATCGAACCTGCAGATAGCAGCAGCCCAGCAACAACTGATCATGACAAGTTCTTAGCAGGGTCTTACTCGGAGACCAACACTCCGTTCAGTGCTTCCCCAGTCACTCCGACGTCGGTTCTTCCTGGGCTGGTCACGTCATGTCCTTCTCCCAAGGAGGAAGAGTTCTCCAACTTGTACTGCTCATCGCCGTTTCTCCGGTTTCTTAGCATTCAAGCAGTCGGGAAGCTGAATCACATCGACATAAAGCGTCTGTCTTTCCACTTGTTCCCCCATGGTGCTGGATCTCATCACGCCAGCAACCATAAGAACAATGTCAGTGATGGTAAACTGGCTGAAACGGAAGCAAAGAGCAACGAGGGCATGGTGTTTGAAATGGACGGAAGCCATGCATCTGAGGATGATGATAAACCTTCTGGGACCAAGAATGAAGATAAACCAAACAGTGCAATGGTTGACGAGGTTCCCACAATAGCACGTCCCCAAGAGCTCCTGATGTTACCACCTGTTCCATTGCCTGATGTTCATATGCCTTCACCAGTTATCTCAGAAGACTTGCGAATGAAGGAAGAGGAAGCCACGACAGGATCAACACCTCCTCCTCCTCCACCACCTCCGCCACCACTGAGCTGGCAGCCGGAGACAAAGATAGGTACCCCGCCACCCAAACCTCCACCACTACCACCATTCCCTTTATGGGATACATTGAACACGAATGTGGTTCCTCAGCCTCAGCCTCAGCCTCCACCACCACCACCACCGTCGGTGACATCAGAAAGGAGTGCGGTTCCTCAACCTCCACCACTACCACCGCTGCCTTCATGTGCCACGCTTACAAAAGCTGAAGTTCCTCAACCTCCACCACTTCCACCTCCATTTCTCACTAGAAGTCCACCTGTATCCCACCTTCATTTCCCATCGGCTGCTCCACCTCCGCCTCCCCCACCACTTCCTGTTTCGAACTCTGAAGTAGCTACCACAAGTACAACATCACTTCCACTTCCGCCACAACAACCCCCTCCACCACCTCCAGGGTTGAATTCCCAAGCTTCACCACCACCGCCACCGCCACTACAGAAGATATCTGAAGGGGAGAAACTATCCTCATCATCTTCATCATCACTGCTAGTAGCACCGCCACCGCCACCACCAGCAAGGGCAGCTTCAATTGGATCAGCTTCAAGCAGGGCTCCACCACCTCCACCGTCTGGACCGGGGGCTCCTCCTCCGCCACCACCAAGGGCAGCTTCAATTGGTTCAGGTTCAAGCAGGACGCCACCACCTTCACCGTCTGGACCGGGGGGTCCTCCACCTCCTCCACCAGGTGGTGGAGCTAAACTACTAGGGCCTAGGAAGGCACAAACTAAATTGAAGAGGTCAAGCCAAATGGGTAGTCTGTACAGAATTTTGAAGGGGAAGGTAGAAGGAGGGAATCAAGTCAAGTCACAAAGTGCAAGATCGAGCTCAAAATCCAGCAGCAGTGGTGGTGGGAAGCAAGGAATGGCTGATGCACTCGCCGAGATAACAAGGAAGTAAGCATTCAGGTTCCAACCAACTCTCAAAATGTTTCATTCCTCTGCCGTTTTCCTCCCATTTATCCCTCCCCCCTCACTTCACTGTTCTGCATAATATCTTAGATCAGCATACTTCCAACAAATTGAAGAAGATGTCCAGACCTACGCTAAAGACATAGCAAAGCTCAAGACCGAAATCAGCAACTTCAAAACAAAGGACATGACAGAGCTGGTCAACTTCTACCACCACGTCGAATCCATTCTCGAGAATCTTACCGACGAATCACAGGTCTGTAAAGGAAGCTAAATTTGGTTTCACAAATTGGGCTAATCACATCTCATTTACAAAACCAAGCAAATGCCCCCCCACAATGCAGGTTCTCGCGAGGTTCGAAGGCTTCCCACAGAAGAAGCTGGAAGCAGTAAGGTCATCAGCTGCACTCTACTGCAAGCTCAAAGGGATAGTCACCGACCTACAGTCATGGAAGATGGAGTCCCCACTGGATAAACTTCTCGACAGGATCGAGCGATACTTCAACAAGGTACCAGCCTCTCATATCCGCACTCCATAACTATAATCCCTCAATTCCCCCCATATTGGCCAACACTATCATTATTAACAAACACTACAAAAGACGTTCCAGGCGAAGGGAGATATCGATGCATTCGATCGAAACAAAGAGGAAGAATGCAAGCGATTCAAGGGCCAAAACATCGAATTCGACATGCAGATCCTAGTCCAAATCAAGGAAGCCGTGGTGGACCTGTCCTCCAATTGCATGGAGTTGGCACTCAAGGTACTAAAATCAAAACCCACTTGAATTTTAACAGGGAAAGAAAAACAGAGAATTTCTGGGTTCTGAGTTCTGACCTTTGCTTTTCCCGCTCTTTCTTCTCAGGAAAGGAGAGATGTTCCTAACAATGGTGGTCAACCGAGCAAGACGTGTTGTAAGACGTTGTGGAGGGCGTTCCAATTCGCTTTCAGAGTGTACACTTTCGCCGGCGGGCACGATGATCGCGCCGATAGGCTGACGAAAGAGTTGGCCCAGCAGATAGAGGAAGATCACAAACTGATGCAGGAGCTTAATCAGTAAAAACCTGTATCCCGGTGAAAATATTTGAAGGAATCGAGGATTTGCAAATCGGACGGCCGGAGTGGCCGGCTTCTTGTTCGATATTAGGGTTCCGTACATAAAACTGTGATTACCTTTTTTTTGGGGTTGAAATTAGGGAAGTAGCGAGAAATCGACGATTGATTCTCCTCGAGACCGTCAAGCTAGAAAAACAAACAATGTAGCCGTTTTTGTTCTTGTTTTTCTTCTTCTTCTTCTCCCGATTCATTGCCATGTAAATAGTGGAGTCGCCTTCTCCTTCTAAAGAAACGACCATATTGTGAAAGTTCTTGTTCATTTCAGTTTTGATGGCGACAGAACTTTCTTCTCCGCCGCCGAGAACAGCATAATAAGACTTCAAATACTGCAATGCCGGAGTTTGTGATTTCAGATGATAAGTAAAACGATCACCGGAGACATAAATCTGAGGCTCCGCCTGAGGCCTGAGCCCTATAGAATCTTGATCTCCCATTTGAAGAGTGGAGCGGACACTACCAAAATGGCGCGAAATCGAAATTTGAAAATAAAAGAAAGATAAACTCGTCTGGGCTAGCTGCTTCGATCTTCTGGGCTCGAGCATTCAAGGGGAAGAAAAGGTCCATTTAACTAATCCTAGCAAGCCCAACGCCTAGCCCAATGCTTACATGTTTGATGAGATTGATTTGAATACTGACAATGACTATAATCTGTGAAATCACAACAAAAGTAATATGATGTTACAGTGGTAAATTCATAGTGTACAAATAATATATTAGTAGTTAAAAAAAATTATAATATAGTCAATTAACATTATATCTGTCTCCATAGAACGCCGCTTACTTCCCTCTCAACTTAGCCAAAGTTTCATTGGGGTGAATATATGATTTAACAAAGGT
Organism: Linum tenue; assembly: GCA_946122785.1. Lineage (NCBI taxonomy): Eukaryota > Viridiplantae > Streptophyta > Magnoliopsida > Malpighiales > Linaceae > Linum > Linum tenue. Next base: position 62,705,336 of record CAMGYJ010000004.1, read on the forward strand.
TAAAGAAGAGAAGTACAACTAAATATTGATACAAACAACAATATAAAATGGCTCGACAAAGAGGAAAGATGAGACGGAATTAGTATCCATTCTATGTTCCGCGGTAGATAGAAGCAGGTAATACCCGCTTCAAATAGATTTGTACATGTTATAACGCTTACATCTTGTCATCGCTAGTTCAAATTCAACAAGATATTCCAAAAATTGGGCTGCCTTTTTACCCCATAATTTAATTAGAAATTCGATTTCTATATATTCATTAAAATAAAGGGATATATTCATAAAATTAGAAGAAACAAGAAACAAGTCAGGATGGCCGAGTGGTCTAAGGCGCCAGACTCAAGTTCTGGTTCTCGTGAGAGAGCGTGGGTTCAAATCCCACTTCTGACATTTTCATTTTTATTATTTAGTTTGCAGTTTTTATTGCTGTTCAAATTGCCCTTAATCCTTATACTTTCTTATAGAAGGTGCATTCACAGTTCTTACAAAGTAACAATATATTTGTCTTAGCCTAATTAGTATTAAGCCAGGCTCATGTGTATTGATGATCGTTATCGGTCAGCAACATTAATTTATAATGCAGTGACCCTGATTCGAGACCCTTTATTAATTTATAATTGAAACTCTATCAACAACTCGAGCGGTTGGAACCAAGAGCGGATCCAGGTGGAGGGTTTGAGTATGGAAAAAATACCAGTATATTAAAAAAATACAGACGATTAAAATTTTAAAATCGATGTTTGCAATCTAATTTTGCTCCAAATTGTAATTCATACACAAAAAAGTGTACAATATTTTTATCGATACGAACCAAACAAATATCGAATTTCCTCTAACAAATAATAGGTCAGCTGTCTTTTCATTCCAGCTTTTCTTTCATTTACTGCTTCCACATTTCTAGCTACTTTAGCTAGTGGGCTTTTAATCCTCTTAACGCACTTGCTTCCCCTGTTTTTGTTTTTTTTTTCTTCTATCAGAGCCCCCGATTTGACTTCCGAGATCGACAACAATGGCAATAACGGCTTCCACGCTGCTGATCGTCGTCGTCTTCGTCCTCGATGTCGTTGCATTCTCTCTCGCCGTTGCAGCGGAACAGAGGCGCAACACCGTGAGTTCAAAATCTCCCCCGATCTAATCAAGCAAGATAATGAGATTTTTACATGATTTGAACTCTGTTTTTTTTTTTGGGGTGGAATTGGGAAACAGGGAAGGCTGGAAACTGACGTGAACAACAATGGGCACTGCGTTTACGAGTCGGATATAGCGACGGGGTTGGGGGCCGGCGCGTTGGTGCTGTTGCTAGTGAGTCAGCTCCTGTTCATGGCGGCGACTCGGTGCTTGTGCTGCGGGAGAGCAATGAGGCCCAGCAAGTCCAGGTCATTGGCCATTGCCCTCTTCGTCTCCACTTGGTATGCGCACCCTTATCCTTTTTATTCTGACAATTTTTTACTGCTTGTTTGCTTAAATTTAGGATGGTAAAAAAAGAATTGAGGATATGGTTTCGTGGTTGTGAAGCCAGATTTTTTAATTTAGATATCAAAACATGTGCCAACAATTTGAGTTATTGACACTAACAGTTCTTGATATAGTATTAAAGTCTTTTCTGACTGATCGAATCGAATCTCGGCGACCCAATTTGTAAAGTTCAGACCTACATATAGTGGCTTTTATGAAGGGGGTAAATCTCAGTAAGTGTATATACGATATGACCCGTAATTGAATCTTGTTGTAACGAATTGAGAAATCAGCAATGCAAGAAAGTAACGAACATTAGTTCACTAAAAACGATTAGAAGAGAGAGGAGTTTCACTATTTTGTGGAGATAGATATTATAGAGAACGACATAATCCTAACCCAACACAGAAAGGAAAATGTTGCAGACTAGACTCGATCGAAATAGTAAAACAACCCTCTATAAGCCCATATCATGGGGGTCATGTAGCACCAGAACCTTTAAATGGGGCGTTTCGATCTCGAGCCCTGACTCGTTGACCGAATATCATATGACCTCATAACTTTTCGTCGATGACAGATAATTTGTCTTCTAGTCATACCAACAAAACGTTTCGTTTGAAGTTATTCGAAACTGAAACCAATTGATTTGTAATAGTGGGTAAATCTATTCTCTCATGATCGACCATGAACAAGTTTAATTCGGCCATGGGCGGTTCCTCTGCTCTGCAGGGTGTTCTTCATCATTGCGGAGGTGTGCTTACTGGCCGGCGCAATCCGCAACGCCAAGCACACGGTGTACCTGACGAATTCCTTCTCTTGCAAGGCGTTGAGGAAAGGGATTTTCGGCGCCGGAGCTGCTTTCATTGTTTTCACCGGGATCGCGTCGGAGTTGTACTACATCAACCATTCCAAGGCCAGCGACGGCATGCCTTCCGTCGCCAGAGACGCCGGCGTCACCATGGGGCGGCTGTAGTATGAAAATCACTCGTACATACTCATGTGAACTTGGTAGAAAGAGGACAGGGTGGTGCGGGGTTACATTAGGTGTATTTCAATGGTATTTGAAAAATTTTGTAATTTAAATTCGTCGTTTGTATACTCATATGTGATTCATTGGTATTTTAAATTTTAGATTATTTAAATTTTAAATTTTCTGTTCACAATGTTTATAGGTTTTAATTGATTTCATTAACTAAATATGATATGTACAACTTATTTAACTTTGGGTGGTTGTTTTTATTTATGATTCTTATTATTTTATATTTAGGTCTTGCAAATCCAATTAAAAAAAGGTAAAAAAAACTAATATTTTTATTATTTTATATTGCTTTTTAGTTAAACTAGGATCACTTGACTTTTGTTTGGGCTTATTTTGCTCTCCGGACGCTTTTGTTTTTTACCGGTCCATTCCTATGGTTACTAAGCCTCCTAGGGGTGGAGACTATAGCCCTTGGTAAATTTACCAAAGACGAAAATGATTTATTTGATATTATGGATGTTTGTGTACGGGTTTTGTAGGTTTGTTTTTGGAGGTAAGGGTTTGCGTTTGAGCCGGTTCTGGTTTGTTGTTTTATTGACAACTGAGCTAGTCTTTGGCGGCTAGCTGTGTTTCTTTTTGCCTATTGTTGGTTCATTTTGCAGGGAATGACTGTCTGCTCTGCTTTTGTTATCGACAAGGAAGATAATCCTCCGGCTTCTCTGAATTTTGGCGTGTGTTGTGTAGACGCTTGTATTCTTTGTTGTATTTCTTAGGATACTGACAGAGCTGCTCATTTAGTGACTAAAACGGCTCCTTTATCGGTGGATTGATTAGCTATCGACCGTCGCATTTGATTATTTCATTTACTACATATTTGTAATCATAATGCATTGTTGTAGATGACATTGTACAACTATGGGGGAAAATGTGACTGGATTGAATTTGGACAGTTGTGGAATAGTCAGCCTCTTGTTCCCTATTTGAGGTACCAATAGACCGCCGCCCTTGAAGGAACTTAGGCCTGTGTGATTTGATGCTCCCTTTTGTCCTTTGGCCCATGATTCCTGGACTTTGCTTTCCCTAATTTGTCAATTCATTTCACTATATATGGAGATGGAAAGACCTTCAAATTCAACTCTCCAATGGAGCATCCATTTGAAAACCCCAAAATGAATAAAGAGGGGTTATGGAGAAGGGTTTAACATAAAAGTTGTTATAGGAATAATCTTTGCATTCATATAGTTATTGGTTTAAAACGATCCGAGTCGTGTATAAGGACCCAACAATTCTCTATTGAAAGTAAATATGCAATCGCTTTCGAATCCTAGAGTTGATTAAGTTGAAATGGCTGTTTTATCAGCATATGCTCACATAAACGAAACATAATGGATATTCGTTTTACTCGAATCAAACTTGTTAGGTTCTTTTTCAACTTATCTGCCGTTTCTAGCAAGTATTACGTGCAAGCTCAAAAATCTCGAGTTCCAATATGAGTAGACAATTAACTTGCATAATAAAAAAGAAATCCTAATTTTTTTCTCTCTTGATTCAATGTAATCCTTATTGTAATTTCCTTACATAATAGAAAAGAAACAACTGATTGGAGTTTGCCGGCTCAACCGTCAACCTATACCAAGATTGGAAATGAAAAATGTGGCTCAAGAAATCGAACGAGGCCAGACGACCCAATTCGATCGCGAACCATTTAGATCAAAGCCTTCAACCCAATCCAATAACTACCAATTGATATTAGGAAGCAACCATTCTTGATGAGGTTTTGTTGTAATAGTATGAGAAACAGAACCCAGAATGATTCCAACATTCCAACTATTGGTGGTAGAGGTGAACCTACAAACAACTCTCCACCATGAAAATTTTGTAAAAAGCCTTCACATAAAATGCATATCCAAAACAAAAACCAGCCTATTGAAACCATATCCAAGAGAATCTTCCATCACTTCCCTATCATTCAGCCAAAGTCACTTTCCTTGCTGTGTGTGAGTCTCCATCTTCACCCCATGTCACTACCGCTGACCCATGCCCCACTTCCCAAGCAACCAAACACACACCAAATTGATTCGGTGACACCGATGCAAAACAACACTCTAATACATTCACAATCCATATAATTTCATAGAGAAATTTCACATCTCATGTAATTTCATCTTTCATTTTCAAGACTGTTGTGAAAACATAAGTGCATCATTTTTCGGGACACATTGGACCGCATATCATCCAACTCGGATTCCGATAAACACATGTTACGGATCAGATAATATAAGAATGAAATATGATATCTACGGTATCCATATTTCAATTCTCAAGACACAATATTATTGGTAATTTAAATATCTACCCACGCCCACGCACCAAAAAGAAAATATGCCTCATGGGATGGAGAAAGAGCTTGCCCAGTCATTTCTTGTGTGTTCTCAGTCGTCCAATCGAGAATCAAATGGTTGTGATCCGTATAGGGTACAGAAAGCAAAATTAAAAGATTGTGATGTGTTTGCTTCCCCGGTAAACCACAATCATCCACTATTCGATCTATTGATTGAAGATAAGGAGAACATATAAAAGCGTCATTATGATCATCGGTAGTAAGAAGATAAGGAGAAAATTGATCAAAGATAGACAAAGAGAATAAAAAGAGAGTAGTTTCACAAAATTAAGGTAGGAGCACTATTGATTGACTTTAGCCTGAAGCTTCAGCTAAAAATGACAGCTTAAAACTGTTCCCATTCCTTTTCTTCTTTTTCTTCCACACTACTAATCTACTATACCATAATACATCAAAATCCCCACCAAAACCCAAAAAATTTAAAAACAAACTGATCACTAACCCACATTGTTCTTACAGAAACAATGAAACATCCCTCTCCTCCAAACCCTCATCCCAAATCATTAATAAAATCTCTATAAAAAAAACCCAATAAATCACCAACTAAAACTAACCTTTAAATCAGTTAATTTAGAATTAATTAAACTTGATCATGGTTTATTTAAAATCTCAGAATCATCCCACGGAATGTTGAGATCCGCGGAAGAAACCAACAAGTTATCCATGTCGACATCCCAATTCCAATACCCGCCGCCGCCGCCGCTCGTGGTCGTCGCCGTCGCTAGACTCGCTACATCATTAATATCCCCACTCCCACCGCTGACGGTGCTCGGAACTTGCCACGTGGCTGGAGCATACCCTACTCCGCCGCCGAACGGCAAGCCCAGAAACTGCCCCTCGAAACCTGCAACGGCGCCGGCGGATTGGGCAGAGTAATTAGGAAAGCTCAGACCTTGTGTGAACACAAACCCGATTCCCTCCTCGCCGTCCAAGTTAGCGACGACGGAATCGCACATTGGCGACGGGAAGTATAGTGACGAGCCGCACAAAACGGTGTCGTTTGATGATGATGATGCTCTGCCTCCAGAATTAGTACTCTGTTTCGGCTTCCTATTCTGCTGCGCTTGAATTGCCATCTTCTTGGGATTGACCTTGTTAATGACCCTGCCGGAGCCGGAGGAGGGTTTGTGAGGGCGCTTGTTCTTCCGGCCGCCGCCGACGGGGACGTTGCGGAGGGTCCCGCCTTTGGTCCAGTGGCGCTTGCAGGCTCTGCAGAAGTACCTGGGCTGGGATTTGTTGTAGTTGTTGTAGTAGCAGAACTTGGTGTTGGCGGAGTCGCATCGAGGGCAATTCACCGGCGGGTCGGGTCGGTTGTGGTCCGGGTTCGTCCGATGCCGCCTCCTGCCCGTCGGGTCGGGTGGAGGAGGCGGCTTCGTTGCAGCCGCCGCCGCTGGATGGAGGATTTGCGGCGGCGGCTGGAGGATTAGGCTGCTCTGGCTCCAGTCCAATCCTCCGTTAGAAGAAACCTGCTTTGTGCTCAAACCCATCATTAATTTGAACCCAATTCAGACTTTCGATGGATAATCAAGCCCCAAATCAAGAGATGAAGGAGGAGAAAGAGATGAGGTTGGTGAAGAAAATGAGGAAGGTGAATGGAGGAGGATGCTAGTGACTAGTGAGCATTTCTTTCCTTTTGGCTCTCTCTTTGCCTTATAAATATGTCTCCCTACTCCCCCATGTAACCCTCTACATGACCCAAAAACTATTCACTACTAATACTCCAATAGTGCATAAGTGGTATGTTTCGCGTCTTGTCGATTAACCTATAAAATTTTACATAGTATGATGACGTCTAAAATACGTCAAATTCAAATAATAATTATCATCCGATCGATATACACGTATTTTTCATCATGATTTATTCTGTAAGGAAATGACGATATACACTAGACATAGTTTGCTTTGAAATTTCAGTATGATATGAGAAAAACTACGATGCATGTCAGACACAGTTTAATCTAAAGTTTCGATCTGATATGAGAAAAAACGACGATACATGCTCCAACACAACTTGTTCCGAATTTTTCGGCCCGATATGTGTATACATACATACATACCCCTACTCCTCAATCTATGGGAAAACTACGATGGAGTAGATGCAATGATGATGGGGCAAATGGGGGAATTATGAAGAGAGAAAGAAATGGGAATATGAATGTGTGAATGAATGGTGGTCCAAGAAAGATTCACAAATTCAATAGTTGGAGCTTGTGGGAAATCAAATTTTCTGGTTTTGGGGGGGTCGAAGGGAACATGGATATAATAAGGAAGAGATATACCGTGGCTAACCCTTTTCGACGATGCTCGCCCAAGAGGCAAGAGGCCAATCTCTCTCAATAAGATATTGTAGAGAGAGAGAGAGAGATTCGTTTTTTGCTTCGTCCCTAAGGTGAAGATGGGTTGCTGACACGTGGATGGGTTGGCGGCCGTTGATAGTGCGGTTCTATACACACATGCATGAGTTGTAAAGTGGGACGTTGGATGTGTTCATCATGATCATGCCTTGTTGTTGGTTTGCTAGCTACATTGCCAAATTATTGTATAGTAGTTTCTTATAACAGTTAGGTAAGCTAGCTAGCTAGCAAAGCATGGTACTTACACAAATGAAGACAAATGAGAGAAAAAAGAGTGTAGATCACTATCCAATAACTCGGGTTGTTGGAAAAAAGGTTAGTAAGTTGATACCTTATCACTCTCTTACAGAGGCTTCAATGCTCTTCGGCGCCAATCAGTGTTAGTACATGCTTACATCGTTGGACACGGTACTTTTCAACGCGATACGTCTCGATCGACATAGGACGAATCCAACGATGTAAAGCAGAGGGAGATGATGGTATGAACAGAATTCTGCAGCAGCTAGCGCTCTGAGTTTAGTATACACACACATATTCGTTATTTGACTGGATAGATCAGACCGTACAGCGAATGAGGGAAAAGGGCGGTGAAGGTGGTGGGCCCCCAGCTGATTGGCGGGAATCGTCGTAGGGGAAAGAGGAATTTCGGGCGATTGTGGGGCCCACCGGACCAAGTAGACAGCCCCAGGAAATGAACTGATGGGCCTATCCGCATGTGATAACTGCCCATGACCCCAAAGCTTCTGTCGTCTTCTGGCGGGGGGAGTCGCTCCGTCGTCGCCGTCGGCGGCCCCGGTTTTTTTTTTTCCTTCTTCTTTTTTCTCTGGCGGCAGAAAGCCGACGAAAGGCAACGTCGATTTCATGTCCCTTTTGGCGACGGCGACACTGTCGGGTACGGGTGGTCTCGTGTACTTGTTTTGTAGCGGCGGTTGGGAATTCTGCCTGAGCCGGATTCAGACTATGGGAAGTTTTACTGGATTGCTAAATGTCGCCTAAAGGTCGCCCTAACTTAGATGTCAAATTACCTGTATACCCTTAATGAAAAAATCAAAATTGAAACAAACAAACAAGCCCTAAACCTAAACCTTCTCCTGCGTTCCCTTCTCTCTGCACCTCGCTCCATCGCGCCGAACTCCCGCGATCCCACCCGCGCAGCAGCCTTCGCCGGAGAAGAAGGCTTCGTCGGAGAAGAAGAAGGTAAAAAAAAAAAAAACCGTGCCGACCGCAGTCAAACCGCGGTTAGACCGACGGTCAACCGCGGTCAACGCGCGGTTGAACCGACGGCTGACCGCGGTCAACCTGCGGTTGGACCATGGCCGGACCGCAAATCACCTGCGGTTGGACCATGGCTGGACCGCAAATGACCTGCGGTTGGACCATGGCTGGACCGCAGGTGATTTGCGGTCCAGCCATGGTCCAACCGCAGGTCATTTGCGGTCCAGCCATGGTCCAACCGCAGGTGATTTGCGGTCCGGCCATGGTCCAACCGCAGGTGATTTGCGGTTCCTTTTTTTTTTTCGTTTTTCAGTTAATGTATTTACCTCGTCGGAGTCGCTACTCCGACGATATCGGCTTCAAAATGACGATGATGGATTTTTCTCTCCTTAGATAGTGTTTTTTTAGTCCAAGTGGTGTTTGTTTGATAAATGGAAGGTAAAGAAGCTAAGGGGGTAAAAGTGTAACTTTGATTCTTTTTAGGGCGACCTTTAGCAATTTTAAGGGCGACCTTTAGCAACTCCCAAGTTTTATATCTTCCTTTGATTTAGTTCATATGACCAGATCGTGGATACAGTCCAACCCAAACCATTTTGCAATTCGTGTTAGCAGTACACTCGACCGCTCTCTCTGCTCTTCAGTGAGACCCAAGTCTTACTTTAATTTTACAATTTTTTTCAGCGCCTTCATTCACAAAAATCACATCCCGTTAGAGAGTAGAGATGATCGCATCTTTATATGAAATCATATTAATGTTTCTATGACTTTTTATGGTGGAAGTTGGGTTCTCTGAAGGATGAATGAAGAATGGCGAGGTAGGATCGGAGATTGGAATGCCTTTGTACAGAACGCCATTGATGCCGATGTGGCGACCTCCAATGTGAGGATTTGCAGGAATGGCATCGTCGCCAGAGGAAGAATCGTGAATCGCCATAGGAGAACGATTACAGACAGAAAAGAGAGACGGAAGCAAGAGATTTGAGACGAAATCGGCTTAGTTGAGCTCTGATACCGTGCTAGTTTACTGAAGGGAAACTTGATTTCTTGATTGATCTATTGGAAACGTACATTATCCAGCTGACTCAGCTGGTTTATACTTGGTTTACAAAGAAAGATAGGAGAGTGAAAAGGAGGGAAAATCAGTTACAGGTCCTAACTGACTAACTAAATTACATATTAGCACCTACTCTACCTAATTACATACAATACTAATCCTATACATTTGAATCTTCTACAAATCGATCCTTCGTATACTTGATAGTATCATGCATACATGTTGGAATTTGGATATTAAGGCAAAAAATAGAATTGTCGCTAGTTACCGGTTGAATTTTTTGGATGGTGAATAAAAAAAAATTGTTCATGTTTCAAGTCTGATATCGTATATTATTTCGTCTGATATCGTATCTATGTTCCGAGTCCCTCAATCGGGACATAAATCGTATATATAATCTAATCTGAATCAAACTACACCATTTCCCACCTAATTAGTAGTTGGCTGAATTATGGTAAAGTACTCGAGCACTTTGCATTATTTACATTATTTATTTATAAATGAGCTAATCATATCATTAGTGTAGAAGGAGATTGAGATGGGATAGCATATGAAAAAAAAAAATGAAAGAAGCTCTCGCCTCTCTCATCGTCTTTGTCGCGGCTGCCCTGATTAGGGTTTTGAAGACGGTGGTGCACTGGGCGCCGAGAAGAGTAAAAATCGGCGCCGTGCTTCCATCGAAGTCCAGGGAAGAGGTGATTGACGAGGATCGTGACATCGGGTCTCCTAATTGGGGAGGAACAGTGGTTAATCGTCGAGTTAGAGAAATCGACTATTTCTCGCGGTATATTCAGATTCGCAAATCGGGGAAGATAAACCCGAATCGAGAATCCGTCCAGAGTACGGTTCTCCGATTAGCTCCAGAATGGACCTATATAGTCTCTCAGGAGAGACTGGGAAACGCACCAACAAAAGCTCGGTGCTTCCAGTGGTGGCGTTTATATTGGCGACGAGAGGTTCCAAATCGTTGGTGGATTTATTCGAGAGGTATGATTCCAATCCTTATAGTATCATGGTTGGGCTTTCTGGGTACCATTTTCATACCGGTGTTGGTGATTTTCGGCCTAATCTGGGGTCTCTACTGGGGTATCCAGCGGCTCTTTTTCCAGAAAATGGCGAACCCTGGTGATGTCCCTGCTGCTCAGGCGAAGGTGGTACTACCTGCGGTGATGGGGTCGGGCTCTGGTGGTGTCTCTGATGATCAGGTGATGGCGGTGCCGACTGAGATGCAGGTGACCGGAGAAAAAGAAACAGAACAACAGGTGGACGCGATGAAGGTGGATGAAGTGGCTGCTGGGATCCAAGCCATGGCAATGGATCAGGTTGTTGAATTTTCGATGGATGATGTGGCTACAGGGGTGCAATGGGCCAAGATGAGCCTACTAGGCAGATTGTTTATGGATAACCCGCCAAGCTTGGCGGTTATCAGCAAGATAGTGAATGGAGAGTGGAATTGTGCAGTGGAGGTCAGAGTTTTGGCGGCTGAAATGGGGCTACTGCAGTTCTTTTTTGCAGATGAGGCAGATCGAGATTGGGTGCTGCACAGGACTCCTTGGACAGTGAAGGAGAGGGTTCTTCAACTGAAACCTTGGAGCCAGATCACCAAAGCTTTAGTGGATTCCTTCACAATGGTCCCATTCTGGGTTCAAATGTGGGGAATTCCCACTCATTGTCGGACGGTCGCATTTGGGAAGAGAGTGGCAGGGGCGAAACTTGGTACGGTGATGGAGGCGGGTGCTTATGCAATCCAAGGCATGCCGGGACACTTCATCAAAGCCAAGGTGCTGCTCAATGTGATGCAGCCCCTCCGATCACAGGTGTATGCTAGTAATCCCCTTGCTGGCGAGTTTTGGGTGACATTGGTATATGAGTTCCTGCCGATGCTGTGTTATCACTGTGGCAGGCTTGGACACATCGCGCCGAATTGCTCGTTCCCAGACCCAATTGGGATTGAACATTACGGCCCGGAGCTCACTACCGAGGTCATTGGTTATCGAGTAGAGGAAGCTGCTTTTATTCCCCAACTCTTGAGGCCTCCAATTCAGCCTTCTGTGTGGGTGAACCCACGAGCTGGTGGCGTTGGACAGGAGGGACGAAAACACAAGAGGGGCGAGGAGATGGAGGCGATGCTGGCTGAAGAGGATGACAGGACTGTGGTGTTGGGGCTGCCGGCAGTTAAGCAGGATGTGCAGGAGCAGAAATTGAGGGCTCACCAAGGTAAAATTAATGCTAAAACAGAAGGTAGAAATCAGGGAAGTGGAGGTAATGCTGGAGGTCATGGTGTTGGGGCAGGACGTGGCCAAGAACCAAAACATAAGAGTAAGGGAGGGCAGGGGAATTACCTTGCTTATCACAAAGGGCAGGGTGTGGAAGATAGAGTCTACTTGTCTCACAACCGTGGAGGCTTTGTGCCTCATGCTGGGGGAAGAAAAGCGGACAGCAACCATGGCGGAGGGAAGAAGTTTCACCCGAGGGGTGCTGGACCTCAGCTGCAGAGCAGGCAGTCCAATGAGCCGAGGCAGCAGCCCAACATTCCAGGTGGGGGCAAACAGAAAGGTAAAGAGGCTTTTCGCATGACTGCACCAGACCCGGATGAAATTGAGGAAAGGAAGAGAGCTGCTGGAGAGGTGGAGGGGCTGCAGTTTGACCCAACGCCAGTGAAGAAAAAATGTGTGGAGAATACGGTGGAGGAAACCAGCCAGGAATGGTCCCAGCCCAATAAATGAAGTTAATAGCTTGGAACGTGAGGGGTATAGGGCCATCCCTTACGTTTCAATCGTTACTTGGTCTTTGTAGGATGAATAAGCCAGATGTTGTTTTCCTTTCGGAAACAAAATCGTGTAGGCGCGTAGTTTCTCGTAGGATGAGAGGTCTCGGTTTTCAGCATTTTTTCCTTGTAGATGCGGTGGATGCGTCGGGAGGGTTGGCTCTAGCGTGGGAGGTTGGGGTCAATGTTTCCATTGTTGAGCATTCGAACTTTTTTATTTCTTTTGGTATTAATAATAATAATGGCTCTTTTGATTATGTGTGTGTGTGCGTGTACTTTTCCAGTGACTTGGCCATTAGACAGCAGCAAACTAGTGAGTTACACCTCTTTTGTGATAATTTGGATGTTCCTTATATGGTCTTGGGGGATATGAATTGCGTGATGGACGCATCAGAAAAATCTGGCGGGTTACCATGGGACCCAATTAAGGCGGCAGGGGTGAGGGACTTTACTAATGCGCTGGCTTTGCAGGATGTTGGTTTTTTAGGTCCGCTATTTACATGGTCTAATAGACGCATGGGGGCGGCTTGTATTATGGAACGCCTTGATAGGGTTCTCGCTTCTCCATTATGGATGGAGAAATTTCCACAAACGGTGGTTAAACATTGTACGGACCTTGGGTCCGATCACAGAGCGCTCTTGGTGGCTGATAAGCCATTTGCAAGGAAGACGAAACCTTTGTTCCGGTTTGATGCGAGATGGACCGAAAATCCGGAGACAAGGTTACTGGTGAATTATGTCTGGAGCCAACCGTACTCTGGCTCGCCTATGTTTCGATTGTGGCAACGCCTCAAATCTCTTCGCCACCTATTGTATGATTGGAGTCGTGCGGGCACGACGAATTCGGCTCGGAACATTCGTATATTACAGACGGAGATTGAGGCGATAAAAGGTGAAGGAAATGTGGACTGGGAACGAGTAGTGGAGCTTGAGAGAGAATTAGCGAGGCAATGGGTGAATGAAGAAATCTTCTGGCGACAAAAATCGAGAGTGCAGTGGCTGAGTGCTGGGGATCAAAATTCTGGATATTTTCATACGGTTACAAGAACCAGGCGGAGGAGAAATTTCATAGAGGGGCTAAAGAATGACGATGGGATTTGGGTGACTGATGAAGGACAAAAGGGCGAGGTGGCATGTGGCTTTTATGATCATCTGTTTCGTTCAGAGAATCAGATACAGGATATGATGGCGCGGGTGTCTGAGCTTCCAGTCCCTGCCTCTGTCACTGAGGAGATGAACAGAAGTTTGACAGCGGAGGTCACAGCATTGGAAATCAGGAGAGCGGTATTTGATATAGGAGCTACCCAGGCGCCTGGATCTGATGGATTCACGGGCAAATTCTATCGTAGTTATTGGGACATTGTGGGTCCGGATGTGGTGGAAGCGGTCCAGTCATTTTTTCGATCTGGTAGAATGCTGAGGAGTTTCAATCATACGTGGTTGACCTTGGTTCCTAAGGTGGAAACAGTTGAAACGATGAAGCAGATTCGACCGATCAGTCTTTGTCAAGTGTTTTATAAGATTATTTCAAAAATCATGGCGGAGCGAATGGCCATCATTTTGCCTTCAGTTATCTCACCGGAGCAGAATGGGTTTATTCGTGAACGTCAGATAGTGGACAATGTTCTGATCGGGCATGAGATTATGCACTATCTTAAGATTAAAAAGCAGGGGAAGAAAGGGTACTTAGCTCTAAAGGTTGATATGGAAAAGGCCTATGATAGAGTTGAGTGGTCCTTCTTGCTTGCTTTAATGTCTAAGATGGGGTTTAGTGCTCAATGGATTGGGTGGATACAGGAATGTGTTTCTACAGCGTCATTCTCGGTAATGATGAATGGTACCCCGTCTGGGTATTTTAGATCGACGAGGGGGTTACGTCAAGGAGATCCTCTGTCTCCATTATTATTTGCCATTTGCTCTGAAGGATTTGCGGCACTGATTAGAAAGGCGATTCAGACTAGGAGTTTAGTTGGAGTCAAGGTTAATCCCCAGAGCCCTAGTGTGTCTCATCTTTTCTTTGCGGATGACTCATATCTTTTTCTCAGGGCTTCCAAGACTGAGTGTGAAACATTACTTGGTCTGTTAAGGGAGTACCAGGAGTTGAGTGGTCAGAAAGTAAATTTGAGCAAGTCTGCGATTTGTTTTAGTGGGAATGTGGATCCCCCGGAGGCAGAAGAGATGGCAGCCATTTTAGGAGTGGGAGCGATTGGTGTTCAGGACAGGTACTTGGGTCTTCCTTCTCTAGTGCAGAGATCGAAATTGGAAACGTTTCGATACCTTGAAGAGAGATTATTGGCTAAGCTCCAAGGATGGAAGCAGAAGAAACTGTCGTGGGCAGCAAAGGAAGTATTGTTGAAGGCGGTGGCTGCGGCCCTCCCGATCTATGTCATGTCGTGCTTCCTGCTACCAGTGACTCTTTGTCGTAAGCTGGATAAGTATATGGCGCGGTTCTGGTGGGGATTCTCAGGAGAGAAGGACAAGGCTCATTGGGTGTCCTGGCGTAACCTATGCAGGAGCAAATTTGATGGCGGTCTGGGGTTTCGACGATTCGAGAATTTTAACCAGGCGTTATTGGCAAAGGTAGCCTGGAGAATTTGGAAGGAGCCGGATTCGTTGCTGGCAAGGGTACTGAAAGGGAAATACTTCCCCCGAACATCTATTCTTACAGCAACACGTAGGTCGAGACCTTCATGGGGTTGGATCAGTATTTTGCATGGAAGGGACTTGCTTGTCAAGGGTCTTGAGTGGCAGATTGGAGTAGGCTCACAGGTCAGAATTAGGGAGGATAACTGGATCCTGGGTATTAGTCCGGCGGAGCTGGAGGTGAAGGCCTCGGCTCCGGATCTGACAGGAGTAATGGTTAACTCGCTGTTGGTACCTGGCAAGGGTGAATGGTGTTTGGAATGCTTGGACCAATGCTTCCCTAGACCGATAGTGCAGGCTATTCAGGCTATACCACTGCCGAGGGGTGGGGTGGAAGATAGCCAGGTCTGGACCGGTGAGGGGGATGGGGAGTATTCGGTGAAGTCGGGGTATCATTTAGCCTTTAAATATGCTAGGCAGAGTCAGGAGTGGAAGACTGAGGTGTCATTTTTTGATATGAAGTGTTGGAAGAAGCTCTGGGGACTGCCCATTCCGCCAAAGTTGAAGTGCTTTCTTTGGCAGAGCATGAAGCGGATCCTTCCTACTATGGAGACGATAACTGAGCGGACTGGTAGAGTACCTGGGGAAGAGGAGCCTGATGCGGGAGAAGATGTCGTCGATCCCAGGTGCCCGGTCTGTTGGGCGCCGTTGGAGACTTTGGAGCATATGTTTCTTTCTTGCAGGATGGCAAGGATGCTCTGGGAGAGGTCGGGTCTGGAGGAAGAGCTTGTGAGGGAGCCTCCGTTGAACTTTGCTATGTTCCTTCGCCGCTCTCTTTTTGAGCAGGAGGCCAGTGAAGAGAGAACAATCCGGTTTGTGGCAACTCTTTGGAGAATTTGGAAGAGTAGAAATTGGGTAGTGTTTGATCATGTTCAGTATGGGGTGAGTGCGCTGGTGAGGCAATTTGAGGAGCAGGTCCGTGAGTGGTTAAGTCTGGCTGAGGATGGGCGGAATAGAGGGAATCGGGGGATACAGGGAGGGGTTGCGAATTGTGTGGCTGGTAGATCTCAGACTGCTATGCCTTATCGATGCTATGTGGATGGTGCTGTACGTGCTGGCTCACATGGTGCTGGTGGCTTGGTGGTCTATGATGGGGTGGGGAGGGTATGTTTTGTGCAAGGATTTTCTTATGCAGGTCTGGAGGATCCGTTTCTGGTGGAACTGGTGGCGTTTCGTGATGCAATTCGGTGGTGCTCTATGAAGGGACTAGCTGAAGTGCAATTCTGTGGGGATGCGAAGGTTGTCATTGAGAAAATTCAGAGGATGGATGCTCGGGATGTGAAAGGAGGCCGGATTCTTGAGGAAATTCGGAAGTTGCGGCTGCGGTTCTTGCGTTTGGAGATGGCTTTTATTGGCAGGAGTAACAATCGGGTGGCCCATGAAGTGGCTAGGAAGACCCTTTCTTTGTTGCCTGCAGTTGTAGATACTTTTGATTTTGTTCGTTGGTTTGTTCTTGAGTTGTAAACTGTTCTAGCTGTTTGCCTTGGTAATACAAGTGATCTATTGGTAAAAAAAAAAAAAAAAAAGATGGGATAGCATATAATTGGAGTCAGTCGGCCGTCACCGTGATTACGACCATGAGCGTGCCGTGCATGGTAATCATTATTATTATTATTATTATTATTATTATTATGTAAATACAATATATTAGCCACAACTATTATGAAGCGGGAAATTATAGCCACAACTATTGAAATTCAAATTATTAGCCAAACGTTAACTATCTGTTAACAATTTCGTTAGTAATACTGACTAAACTTTTATGTTTTGAAGTTATAAACTAAAAGCATTCCTACTTGGCCGCTGTCGTGGCCGATGACGTGGGATTCTCCGTCAAAAATTCAATAACAATAACGGACAGTTAGCCATATCTTGACCTGCAACAATAGTTATGGCTAATAATTTGAATTTTCATAGTTGTGACTATAATTCCCCGTTTCATAATACTTGTGGCTAATATATTGTATTAACCCTTATTATTATTATTATTATCAACCCCACGACGACAACTATTCTTCTCTTCAAACCTAAACAACGTTTTAACTAGCCATTCTTTCTTTAATCCACGTCCCAGAAGGATGATCATGCAGCACCAACCCATTAACGATTAAACAAATATAAACTCAATTACGACAACAGTCTAATCACTCGGCTACACATTCATTAACGACTATAATGGGCCAGTCAAATATATTAATTATTCAGCTGTAGGCTGTAGCTCCCGACTATGATTATCATGCTAATTAATCTAGATTATTATGATTATTAATATATAGCTAAACGACAACATCCGTCCGTCATTAAGCAGCCCAAAATGGATAATGGGCCCTAACGGGATATTCGGCCCATATGATTGTTGGCTGATAATTCAGCTGGGTCCACTGACGCACTTTGTTTACCAATTTTACCCTGAGGATTTCCTCAGAGCATAGTTAGTAAATACTCCGTTTAATACACGTATATGTACCCGTACGTACTTTATTCGTTTAAAACTTCCGTATCCGTAATATTGTCAAGCCGTTTCTTTTTTTACCGTTCATTTGATGGCTCCCGTATTAAACACGTTTAAAACCCGTATAACACGTTTAATATCCGTATTTAATGAATCAAATTATGAACTTTACTATTATTTATATATTTATTTATTTTTAAAATAATTAAATTTATATATTTATAACAATTAACGTACTATTAAACATAACATTAGCATAAAAACAAAGTAAAATACTCGTACGTATTTTATACGTAACTTTCCCGTACCGTATTTTATTAACTATGCCTCAGAGCGCAGACTGAAGAGCCAGGGGAAGAAGAAAAAGTAAATAGGCGCACTTTTTGTCCACTCAAAAACGTTTCCCGCGGTTCAACCAAAGGGACGAAAATGTAAATTTAACTGCCCGTCTGATTACATCGGCGAGCGACACGTCAAAGATTTAGCGGGACCCACCATAATTATTTATTTTAATTTCTTGCACCAGAGGAAAATATTTACTTTCCCCGGATTTTCTTACCGCGGATTCTTCCTTTCCCAGATTTTCCCTCCTCCCTTTCGTTCCCAGATCTGGGTAACCCGCGATTTTGTGTTCTTGATCGAAGGAGGGAAGTGATAAATAAATAAAACAAGAAAAAATCAGGAAAATTGTTGCCTTCTTTCCCGACGAATTTGGTAAATATTTCATTGTTTTCAATCCAGAGGTGGGGGGAAAAAATGGGAATGCAAGAGGAAGGAAATGGATACGGAGACGGCGGCAGCAATATAGATACCAAGTACTCGAGGATAGATTACGCCGGCAGCGAAGCGGGTACGCCGTCGTCGGAGAAAGCGATTGCCGTGAAGAAATACGATACGAGGAAATACGTGTTTGCCTGTGCCATCTTCGCCTCTCTCAATTCCGTGCTCATGGGTTATGGTTGGTACATAGATCTTCCCCTTTAAAGTTCCTTCCTTTCTTTTCCCCCGATTCCGTGAGTTTCATATGGGTTGTTTGGCTTCCGAGAAAATTCTGTCTTTCTTTCATTCCCCTGATTTGATTACGGATTTCCCCTTTTGAAAAAGCATAAGAACTTGTTAGCTTTCTCATTTTCTGAACAATAGTTTACCAATTGGGGTTTATCACACAATTTGGTTGCAAGACCAGCATTGTATTCCAAAAGGGAAAACTCCCTTCATCTTAGCTCAATTTTGCTATTGATCAATCTGCAGATGTGGGTGTAATGAGTGGAGCAGTGATCTTCATCCAAGAAGACCTCCAGATATCAGAAACCGAAGAAGAAATCCTGGTTGGGATCTTAAGCATTGTCTCCCTATTCGGGAGCTTGATCGGAGGCAGAACATCGGATATCATAGGCCGAAAATGGACGATAGCATTATCAGCCATCATCTTCCAATCAGGAGGTGCAATCATGGCTCTTGCACCTTCCTTCAGGGTTTTGATGATAGGCAGGCTCACGGCAGGAGTAGGGATAGGGTTTGGAGTCGCGATTGCTCCGGTGTACATAGTAGAGATCGCGCCTTCGGTGGCGAGAGGGTCCCTGACCTCATTCCCAGAGATTTTTGTAAATTTCGGTATACTCTTAGGGTACATTTCGAACTATGCATTCTCGGGCCTATCGGTCCACATGAGCTGGAGGGTCATGCTTGGTGTAGGCATCTTGCCTTCAATCTTCCTTGGTTTTGCACTGTTCGTGATCCCCGAATCGCCTAGATGGCTGGCAATGAAGAACCGAATCGACGAGGCAAGGTTGGTGCTTTCCAAGACCAATGAAAGTGAGCAAGAAGTGGAAGAGAGATTAGCTGAAATTCTAGTAGCTGCAGAGGAAGCCAATACCGAGAGATATGACAAGAAAGCAGTGTGGTTTGAAATTCTAAACCCATCTCCAGCAGCCAAGCGAATGCTAATCACTGGCTGTGGAATCCAATGCTTTCAACAGATCACAGGTATAGAAGCTACTGTGTACTACAGCCCAACAATCTTCAAACATGCTGGAATCCAGGGGAATGCTCAGGTTCTTGCAGCAACAGTTGCCGTGGGGTTCACTAAAACTGTGTTTATCTTGTTTGCCACATTCCTGATTGATAAACTAGGTAGAAAGCCATTGCTTTACTTGAGCACAATTGGGATGACCATGAGCTTGCTTTCTTTGAGCCTGACCTTATCATTCCTGAGGGATAATGGAAGGCTTGGGATCACCTTTGCATTGCTATCTGTTTGTGCCAATGTGGCTTTCTTCTCGGTGGGGCTCGGTCCGATCTGTTGGGTGCTTTCATCGGAGATCTTTCCATTGAGGCTAAGGGCTCAGGCGTCTGCTCTGGGAGCCGTCGCGAGCAGGGTGAGCAGCGGTCTAGTCACCATGACGTTTCTCTCGGTGTGTCGTGCGATCACAGTTGGTGGGACTTTTTGTGTGTTTGCTGTCATCTCTGGTCTTGCTGTTCTGTTTGTGTATGGTTGCGTGCCCGAGACGAAAGGGAAATCGTTGGAGCAGATCGTGATGCTGTTCGAGGACGGTGGTGGGGACTGGCAGAGGCGTGAAGTTGAATTGGGAGATGCAGAACGATTGGTATCGAAGGAACGATTGTCTGATTCCTCATGGTGAAGAGCTTGTGTGGTTTGATATAGGAGGACTCTTATATACTTGTACAAGAAACAGATGTATAGAATGTAGAGTGACTCATTTTTTTCTTTCCATCCTGAGAGCTGTGGATTCAAGCTACTCTGCAATGTTCCATGAAAGTGGTTTCACAAAGATGGGGCTGGTAGATGAATAGTGTGTTGCTGCTGGTAGATGAATGTTGAAGTAATGAGAGAACATCATTGAATTTGACCTCTTAAGTTACCGTCAGTGTGACAGTAAAATCGAGTGAGGTTGTTGATTAGATGACAAACAAACTCCTTAGAACCAAGGGTTGGAGATGATATCATCCTTTTTCCATGGTTGAACAACCACAATCTCATTGAAGTTGCATGAGCTTCACTAAATCAAAAGCTGCATATATCAGCAGCCAATTGTTGGTTTGAGGAAATATATGTAGCAGTTTCCTAGGAGGAAGCATGACCTCAAACAACTGCCAGATACCACTAGCAGACAATAAAGAAACAAATAACAAAGAATAAAACATGTCAATGGTCCAAATTGATGCAGAAGAGGCCAATAAGTTTAGGGTGCCGTTTGTGTTTATTGGCTTGAGAGTTGAGGCTAACATAAATGTACCTTTTTATTTTTATTTTTGTCACAAGACATCTCTTATTATGGGTTAAACATTCACTAATTTTTTTTATGCGGCATTCGATAAATTGTTTCATCCTGTTTATATTTTCAATTTGGTTTAGACTAATTTCACTTGAAAGATGTGAAGTTCAAACAAATATAATTTCGACCTATTCAAGGAAAATCTAAACATAAATCTACACAATAAATAAAAGCCAAATGAGAAAACTTGAAGCTCCATTTCAAATTTCCTGCATCCAGAGTGAAAGTAGGAAGGATATTTTGGTCTTCACAATTACTTTTTTTTTTATTCATTAAAAATGGCACATACTAGGATTCGAACCATGACCACTTTAAAGAAAAGCAAACATCATAACCAATCACACTAAGTACATTTGTTGTATCTTTTTAAATTAAAAACATATAATAGCATAGAGGAAAAAACTCTTCCCTCATTTCAAATTCTCTGCTCCAGGAGCGTTTGTAGGAAGGGTAGAATAGGGAGTGCCAAATTTTTTTCTTTTTTCGCTGTGGAACGGGCCATCTTACCATACACATGCATGCGGATTTAAACGGGTCTAGGAGTGTCAATTTTTTTCTTTAAGTCCTTTTATTTCTCCGTGATGGTAAAATATATATATGAAAATAGAAAAACAATACTCCTTTTTATTGCTAAAAAGAAACTAATGCATGGATTCTAATAGGCTAACCGTTAACCATAAAATAAAAGAGTTGAATGAGCCTGACCTACATGAGATTTGCCCATCAAGTAAAACAAATGAACATCATGGGTTTGCCATTCTAAAACAAGTTATTTTCTCTAGCATAATATATATTATGCTATTATTTTATATCTTAGTGGCTAAAATATAATGTATTTTAAAATTATTCAATGGTTCAACCTCAACCAACCCAATTAGTCCAATTTTTATCATTTCAAATATATATTATGTGATTATTTGATATCATAATTATTAAATAATAGTGTATTTTATAGGGAATCGTTTGGTATTTGTTAGTAAAAAAATAAACAGAAAGATCTATTTGGTTATTTTAACATTAAAACGATCCTAAACATTTTCAGCTTTCTTTCGAAATTCTATAGTTTTATTCCCGAATTAGTAATGTGCAAATGGCGAATTGCAGTCATCTCTTTTCTTTCATTATTTTTTATTTTCAAATAGAAAATTTGAAAGTAAAGAATAGTTAGAGTTTGGCATGGGTCGGTCAAACATGCTGAATTTCAAATTTTTGCCCGTTTTGATCATGTCTAATTTATAATCACATGGTTCCCTGATACCGGATAAAAATCTCAATCCAAACCAGTTTGGCAAGTGAGTTCGTGTTTACCACCATTTTCTAGGGATACAGGAACGGCGGTTCCTATCCCAAATCGTGTTGTTCATTCTTGATTTCTTTAGATTTTATCATGGCTTGGCAAAAACCAGAAAACACAATGACGACAAGATGAAAGTTCTATAAAGCAAATTAATCGGCCAACGGGCCGAGAAAAAACTAGCAACAATTGTGAGATGCTCATTTCCCAAAACCGGCGGGATAGACGATTTTTTATTCGATTTTATGGAATTCAGTTTCTCTAAAACTTACTTCACCTCATCATATTGCCAGAAACAATATTGTTTCACAAGGTAACATGTACTTGATTTTGGTTCATAAGGCTGATTTTTGATTCGTTGCATCATTTATGTCTCTTTCCTACTAAAATTCACTATTTTTATCACGTGTTTTCCAAAAAAACTATACAATAATAAGCTATACACCCCATTACATTATCAAATTTCATACCTCACCTTTCTCCGGCCAACTGGCCGGGGCCCACGCTAGTAAATTGATAAGAACAAATATATTCTTTCGATTTTCACGTTTGATATACTTTATCAAGACTTCTTCCTTCCTTATCAACTTGTTGGAACATTACGTGTTGATCAACCCACAAAAAATGAGCTTTCCTCTTGTCTCTTAATCCTTCCAACTCCGCCAATAACATCGGTAGGATGCTCATTTATAAATAAACCGAGCAACGCCAACTATATTAAGCAGTTAACTAATGAAGTAACATACATTTACCATCCAATCCGCTCATTGATAAATACACAATGAGAAAACCTCTCCATCTTCCAACAGGAAGTGTTGGATTATATTGAATTACAAACATGATATTGTCGTCGTCTCCTTATTCAGTTTTTCTGATCTCGTAAAATGCTTCCATCTACAAATACATTAATTAGTCGAACCTAAATAAACAAACCAAGTAACATAAAATCCATCATGCATTTATCCAAACATAACTAACATAACATATAAACAAAAGAAACGAGAGATCTCTATGTTATAACAAAGTGACTAGCTTGTTGCTATGTATATCTCGTCTTCCAATCCACTCGACTTTTATTAACATAATAATAACTAACGATTTATCATTAATTTATCGAATAATGATGTGGAAAAATAAGAAATCAAAATAGAACAAAACCTCTAAAATTTTTCAATGGAAAAGGATTCTCCTTTCCATCATCTACACTACAAATGGAATACAAAAACAAACTAATTAAACCAAGAATCAAGAAGAAGAAGAAGAAGAAGAGTTGCAGAAAGTACTACAGTACTCCATCCTAATCCGACTCATCACGCTTCCATCTTCAATCTTCACATCCCGACTCTGCCGATTCCACAAATGTACGGCGAAGCTCTCCTTCTTGATCTGCTCCAGCTTCTTCCTCAGCCACCGCGCGTGAACCCTTCCCCTCGGACCGTGAAACAGGGCCGCAATCCTGCTCCAATCCACCGGATAAAACGCCGCCGGCGGCATCACCGTGAAATTAAAACCCGAATCCCCAATCACCCTCTCCACAACCCTCGAAACCAGATACGGCCCGTTGTGCCCCCACTTGCTCCCGTCGAACGTCCTCGCGAACTCCTCGATGAACCGATAAACCAGCGGGTGGTTCCGATCGAAAATCAACACGGCGTTGTTCAGCCGGCTCCAATTCCCCGTCACGGCGTCGACGGTCTGTGCGCCGATGCAATTCCTCAACCCGTTGAAGCTCCGCAGGACCACGACGTCGGTATCGAGGTAGATCCCGCCGAATTTGTACAGCAGGGCGAGGCGGAGCAAATTGGAGAGGTTCTGCGCGACGGGGACGTCCCCGGGTCTGACCCGACCCGACTTCAGGTCGCGGAACCAGGTCTCGGCGGGCGTGTTTTTGAACGCGGCAGCGAAGTCGGGCTTCACGGCGGTGACCCGGAATTGGTTGTCGATGAATGGTTTCAGCAGCGCTCGCCCCTGTTCGGAGTCCATCGAATTTGAGACGATGACGAGGCAGGCGTTTCGGTGGGATCGGAAGAGGCTATCGACGGCGAAGGATTCTCTCTCGCCGAACGAATCCACGGTGGGGGAGATCAGCGTCATGAAGAAACGGAGCTTGCAGTCGGAGCCCCGGAAGAATTCCCGGATCCGGGTGGAGAATGTGAGTTTTGATCCGGATTCGTGTGCCCGACCCGGATCGAACCGCCGGATCTCGTCCGCCACGTGCCACTTAGCGGATCGGCCCTTTCGTCCGGGCCTCGTGGCGACGGTGGGTCCCACCGGGGCGGGGAAGCGCGTGGGAGGCAGCGGCTCGCTGAGCGCGTGGAGGGGGATGACGGGGAATGACGATGCCAGCGACTCTGTTGGCGAGGTTTTTTTCCCCTCCATCAGGTGGAGGTGGCCGGATTTCGCTTCCGCGGCGGCGGCGGAGGAGAAATTGGATGGAGCGTCCGCCGGGGAAGTGGCGGCGGGGAAGAACGGGACGCTGACGTAGAAGACGGTGGAGCCATTGTAGATGAGGAGGACGAGCAGTACGAATCCCAATACGAATCGCTTCACGCTCTGGACATTGTGGTACAGAAACAACAGAGCCGCCGATTCCTGATCGTGGTGGATCCGGCAACCGATCATCACCGCCGTCATCGTCTTTCTCCTCTTTCTACACTTTCGCCATCGCCATATTTTTTTTTTACGACGATGAAGAGCGAGCGAATGTGAGTGCGAGTGTCAGACTGAAAGGAGAGGAACGAAGTTGTTCGACTGAAAGGTTAGTTAATGTAATAATTTCGTACGCGCGAAATGTACGGAATTCGTTGATTTTGGAAGGGGGAGAGGATAAAAAAAAAATGCGAAGAGGGAGCTTCTCCTACTCTTTCCTGAAACAAGGAGACAGTTTTTCAGAGACAAGAGGGGAGAGGGTGGGGAAGATGAAGAAGAAGAACAAAGAAGAAAGAGCCATGCTTTCAGTCTCTCATGCTCTCTCTTAATTTAGCCGTTTTAGGTGGGAATGGAAACGAACCATTTTTTTTTTTTATTATTATGTTAAATGGAATACTCATTTTTATAGTATAAATTAAAAAAAGAAGTGATTTGGTAAGTAATCAGCTCGATACATTTTAGAATACATGTTTTTTTGGCTTTTTATGTTTAATTTTAGTACGAATATCATCTATTTCTTACTTTATAAGGTTTCACGATACATAATTAACGTGTAACATTCAATAATTTATTCAGTTATGTGGGATTCAATATCACAATTTTTATATTCTAATGCTGCCTGAATTGTTTAAGTGTTTCATGTACAATTTTTATTTTTATTTTGCAGGAGGAGTTGAATGTGTAATTGTTAAATTATTATACATAGTTGACAATTTTGATTATGCTTGGTGAATGCTTGTATTTAATTGATTATGCCGTGTAACGCTTGTGTAAACAAATAAATTAGATGCAAGGAATCTAATAATGGTTAGTTGTGACATTTGGTGGCCTTTAAGAAATTAGAGCCTCCTTGTATTCTTATGAAGAGAGATGAAGATAATATTGATCAAGTCTTGGTCAATCCGATGAGTTCTTCCACAATTCGGATCATTTTGTTTACTAATTTTTCTTACAATTTCTCTATTTTATCGCAGTTTTCTACTCTGAAAAGAGTGTGAGATAAGATTACAATAGTCAAACTTACTAATTCAGTACATATTGATACATAGTTATGCTCATCTAATACGGGATTATCATTAGAATTTGAATCATTGATCTCATTTATTTGATCTACTATATGATTTTATACTTTTCGCCCAAAACAATCTATGGAACAGACTTGTATTGTAGAGGTTTAATCAGAGGTTGGTGGTTTGAAGTTTTACGAGAAAGAGACTTGCATATGTAGAAATTTGATTAGAGATTGGTGGTTTGAAGTTTACAATCGACATCGTACATAAAATAAAGATTTATAGGTTTTAGAGCTTAAAACTATATGAAAAGAGGAAGGATGATAATACTTAAATAGTTGTTATTTATCTTTATAATACTAAGTGTTTTCATGCCATTTTGAGTTTTACAAGGACGTTTGAACGATCAAAGTAGCCTAGATTGCTTCCTTGAGTTTAGAACGATTATGATGAAGAACAAGAGTTTAAGTGTAAGAAAAGAGGCAAACTCCTAGATCGTGTGAAAGTGCACCATTACATGCATGGTCGAGAAGTTATCATGTCGTGATCAGATCGTGGCCTACACACAAGATCGCGGTTTGGGGCTTAGATCCTTAGACCGCGATCTCAGAGAGGCAGCATACAAAGATCCACAAAAGGTGTCACGGGCGGAGTCACAATCCTTCAATCCGAGACCGCGATCTCCCCTCCAACTCAACAAAGAGACATGTCGTACAATTCACGGTCTAGACACCAAGATCTCGACTGCGAACTCCATTGAGTTGTTCGTGTTCTTATCCATGCTTATAAAATAGGGGGTTGTCTAGAGAAGAAGAAGGAGAAGGGGATCACTATTGAAGATTGAAGTCTAAGTTCAAACTGGGAAATGGGAATCATGAAGAATATGGTCTAATCCCCTTCTCCTGTTTTTTGTTTTTGTTTTTGTTTTTTGTGCTTTCTTTTCGTCTTTCATTGAGCAATCCTCTTTGTACTTGGGTAAGCAACCCAAATAACTCTGTATATGTATGTTAATATGCTTGGTGAATGCATGTATTGAATTAATTTTTGCCGTCTAACGCTTGTGTAAACAAATAATTAAATACAAGGAATCTAATAATATATGGTTGGGTAGTTGTGACATTAGGTGACCTTTAAGAAATTAAAGCCGTCTTGCATTAGTATGAAGTGAGATGAAGATAATATTGATCAAGTCATGGTCAATGCAAGGGTTTCGTCCATAATTCGGATCGTGTCGTTTATTAATTTTTCTGGTAATTTCTCTATTTTATAGCATTTTCCACTCCCGAAATGTGTGAGGTAAGATTACAACAATCAGACTTACTAATTCAATACGTATTGATACATAGTAATGATCATCCAATGCGAAATTATAATACGAATTTGAAGCATTGATCTCGTGAATTTTATCTTTTATTATACTTTTCACCCAGAAAAATGGATAAAAGAGATTTATACTTGTAGAGGTTTGATCAATGGTTGATCGTTTGAAGTTTTACGATCACCATCTTTGTCCAAAAAAATATACTGGATAGACATGTATTTGTACATAATTGATCTTAGGAGTTTTACAATCGACATCATACATAAAATGTTTTCTCATAACATAATATAGACACGATGAGTTGGATATAGGGCTGTCAATTTGGTTTGGTTTGGTTAACCAAACCATTAAGTATGAAAAACCAAAAATCAAAAACCAAATCCCAAAAACCAAAAACCAAAACCCAAACCATTAAGGTCCTTATTGGTTTTTGGCAACCAAAAACCAATAAGGACCTTAATGGTTTTGGTTTTGGTTTGGATAACCAAAAAACCAACATGTACTCATACACTCATATTTATTCTTATTTCCCTCCTTTTTATTGCATAAACGTCATAATAATGGTAAATGGCCATTACAAATTATTGGTTGGCATGCGTGTCAAAAAAAACAAAAAAAAAATATATTTGTTGATGAATAATTTTATTCTTATTGGTTTCTTAATGGTTTCTATTGGTTTTTCGGTTTTAACCAAACCAAAACCATTAAGTTGCTTATTGGTTTAAAACCAAAAAACTGAAACCATTAGCTTTCCATGGTTAAAACCAAAACCAAATGAACAGCCCTAGTTGGATATATTCAACCTTAGTCGATAAATATCCCATAAAGACTTCTAGGTTTAAAAAAGAGGATGGCCACAACCCGAAGTACAAACGTAGTTCTTCCTTAGAAATGATAAGACTACAAGCTTGTTAATTGGAGTTAATCCAGCATTGTAGAGTTCCCCATATGAAGAAAAGGTGTTATCTTGAACATCTAAAAGTTCAGCATAACATGTGAAAAATTACAGTTCCCTGGTTAGTGGTTACGATTACGTAAAAGAACAATTCATCATAATAGCTCAGTGCTTCAACGTCTCACACCATGGGAAAACGATTCTCTTCTTAATCTGAGATCGACAAACAAATCCGTAACAGAGCTTCTAAATCTTCGTAGTCTGCATATATGAAAAACGCCATCACAAACTCACCAAATTGCTCACCACGAACAACGATTCACAGAAGCCCTCTTCGCCGCTTGTAGTCACTCACAGTCAGCGTCAGAGCATGCCGGCGGCCATCATTCTCGGGGACCTGAACACCAATCGTAGCTTCAATCCTCTGCTTCCTCGCCATGTACCCATTCTCGACACCCTTGGCACCCCCGAACCTATGCAGGGCATCCAACGATATCGGCAGCTCGAAATCATGCAGAGCATTCGACACCGTGCCTTGATCGACCGGTGCGCTCGTATCTACCAACTTGCCAGCGCCTGCCGCTGCTTCTAAAGCTGCTGCTGTCACCGCCTCACCCTTCACGCCTGCTGCAGCTACTCCACTCCCACCAGCTTCTGCAGCGGCGGCCTCATTTGCTGCTGCTGCGGCAGCAGCGTTCTGACCGGTGTAGTAGTTTCTCGACCGAGTCCACCGCCTTGAGAATGGGTCGTACCCGGCTTCCCCTGCTTTCAACCCGGATTTAACCGGTTTGAGCTCGGAAGCGTTTCTGAAATTCTCCACCCTGTTCTTTCTGTTCATCTCGGCCAGCTTCACGGCCTTCTTGTCCACTTCCTGAGCGAGCCGTGAAGCTTCCAGCTCACGAATCCTAGCCTGGATCCTCTCCACCTCAGCCAAATCATTCCTACCCGCCGCCACCTCCATCTCTCTCCTCAGCCGATCCTTCTCTGCAGCCACGTTCAAAGGTCTTGTCGATGCGGACTTCTTCTCCTGCAGCATTTGCTTCACGGTGGCGGCAGAATAAACGTATGAATTTGACTTCTTGATGGCTTCCTTCTTCTCCAAGATATCTTGCTTGCTTGGCATTCGCCCATTTGTCTTTTCAACTTCCTTCTTCCACAGCTTGTATTCTTCTTCAGTTGGTAATGAGTCTGAAATCATAGCCATCTGCCAACGTGCAGCCGAGCTCTCATTACCCCATACGACATTGAGGTACTTATATGTGGTCTTGTTCTCGAGCTTGTATGGACGATCAGGGTCAGCAGCATCGACGTTCCGCACTAAGCAGAGTCGGTATATGGGTCCGGATCTCGACTTTCCTATCCCGACTCGTACAAAGCAACCCACGATCAGGTCATCGAACCACGGCTCCATCAACCACTTAGCAAGCTTTGATCTTCGAATGGTGATCTCTCTTATGTCTTCATATGATGGCGCACCATCCCTCTCATCATCACTGTCCCCCATCCCGGTCGACTCTTCATTGTCACTGCGCGACCCACTCTCGCTGTCACTCTGGCTCGAGCTGCTCAAACTCGTTGCTGAGGTGAATGGCTTTCGCTTAGCTGGCGTAGGACCACCAGACGAAGAAGCTTCACGAAGTCTCTTCCGGTGAGCCTCAGGATCCTGCTGCCGAAGTCGTTTGGCTTTGAGCTCATTCAAGGCATCATTTTGCGCAGCTGATCTGTCAGCCGATCGAGCTGAAGACCGCACCCCGCGAGATGATGCTTGAGCAGTTGGTGGCGGAGTATCTTTCGTGCTGCCCTTCTCACGTTTGGAACGGATCCTCTCGGTTAGATTCTTGTCACCCTTTTTGTCTGCACGTTCCGTCAAGATCATTTCCCTGTCGAGTTCCGACATCTGCTCGAGTTTCCTCCGGTCTTCCTCATCTTTGTAGAGATCCGACCCTACATCCGACTCGTCGCTATCATGATCAGAGTTCCTCCGGTTGTCATCGTAACCTGGTTCTTCTTCTTCCTGGCTGTTCTGTTCATCATCGTCGTCGTCCTTTTCAGCTGCATCCATACGTTTCTTGAGAGGGACTTGGGATCCGGATGGTTTTTTCCTGCTGCTCGGGTATCCACGGTCATCATCATCGGAATCTTCGTCCCTAGAGTCGCTTCCATCGTCGGGATACGAACCCTCACCGCCGCCACCTCTTCTCCTAGAGGATGGCCGAGAGTTTCTGTTTCTTCCTCCTCCATTGCCAGTTCTTCCAGCTGCTTCCAGCAGCAGATTCTCCAAATCTGCCATGATAAATCAGCCCTCCTTCTCCAAAGTCCACAAAGCTATACTACCTATAATAGCAAAAATACAGATTAAACAGTATTCCAGATTCAGCTGCAAAATTCGAAAGATGAACTCAAACCCTAAAAGAAAGCACTCGAATCCAGTCAATTCCCACCCATGGGAGGACAAATTACTGCCGGAATATTGATTAACAAGCCTAATCAGACCGTCCGATGAAGTTTAGGAAGGAGATGAGGCAAATCTTAATCAAGACAAATCGCCTATGACCGGAAACCTAATTTCCCCAGCTTTTCTTTCTCCCAAACCAATTTGAAAATCATAACTAACCTTATCGAATGGCGAAGCAGTGGCGATTGAATAGAATGAATACGAACCGGAACTTTGTGTTATAGAGAGGATGAATATTGACGGAGGAATATCTTCGGTTGCGGCGAATCGCGATTCTGCGGTCGGCGACAGAGATTAGAACGGCGGAGATGGAGTAGTAGAACGATGGTCGACGGAGAAAGGTAGCGACCTCGCGATTGTTGATTGATAGATTCTAATTTTTACCGGGCCCATTGTTTCACCAACCACGGGCCCAAGCCCATTGGCCTGGCAACTCCGCTACTAATACGACACCGTTTAATGGAAACAGACGTTTCGCAAGCACACAAAATCGTGTTGAATTTCGTGAATATGTTTAAAACCCGACTGTCACATCTCCCCGGCGTCGTTGACCCGCCTGTAAATATACCCGTAAGATTCTCCGGCTCGGAAAAGAAGAAAGAAGACAAGCAAATACCAGAGCCGTCGGCGTTAAAACCACTTACAATCCCCTGTTTCAGATACATAGAAAGCAGAGGAACGAGAAGAGCAGAATAGAACCAGAAGAAAGAAATGGAGCAGATCGAGCACAAATTCGTGGAAGTCGACGGAGGATTGAAGCTCCACGTAGCTGACATCGGAGCAGCAAGTAAGTCAGACTCGGATCGCCGATCAAATTTCCTTAAATTAGTTTCTAAAAATGGAGATAACTGGGTAATTTGTTGAATTCCATTTCCAGGCGACAAAGTTCTTCTCTTTCTCCATGGGTTCCCGGAGATATGGTACTCATGGCGCCACCAGATGATCTCCCTGTCCAAATCGGGTTACCGAGCTATCGCCGTCGACTACAGAGGCTACGGGCTGTCCGATCCCCCGCCGAGGACTGAAGATGCCACGTTTGCCAACATCGTCGCCGACCTCGTCGCCATCCTGGACTCCCTCAATGTTCCCAAGGTCGATTCTTTGGTTTTATGACTCGCTGTAGCTGTCCGGTTTAGTGCAATTTTTTGCTGTTTGTCCCTCCTTCTCAATCAGACATTTCGTCGAACAGGTGGTGCTCGTAGGGAAAGACTTCGGAGTTTATGTCGCTTCATGGTTCAACGTTGTCCACCCGGAAAGGGTGTTGGGCTTCGTGACCATGGGAACTCCGTTCCGCGTCCCGGGAAACCGTGCATCCGTCATCTCATCGCTCCCGGAAGGTTTCTATGTCTCGCGGTGGCGGGTGAGCAAGCAAATTAGCGCCCATGAATTCTGTTAGTGAGGACCAAATTAGCTATAATTTAACCCCGGTTCGTCTTCTGAGTTCTGACCCCAGGAACCAGGGCGAGCCGAAGCCGAATTCGGGCGGCTAGATGCGAAAACGGTGGTGAGGAATGTATACATTCTCTTCTCCGGCAGTGAACTGCCCATTGCAGCTGAGAATCAAGAGATCATGGATTTGGTCGACCCATCAGCTCCTCTCCCGACATGGTTCACCGAGGAAGATCTCGAAGCTTATGGAGCTTTGTACCAGAAATCAGGGTTCCAAACTGCCCTCAAGATACCCTACAGGTTTGGATTGAAGCTTATCAAACATCATGATTCCAAGGATTTGGTCACACATCTAAAACTGATTGAATATTATGCTCCTGCAGATCGCTTGACGAGCAACTGGAAGTACCGATGCCTGCAGGGGTGAAACTTAACGTTCCAGCATTACTCATCGTGGGAGGAAAAGATTATACCCTGAAGATGACAGGGATCGAGCACTACATCAACAATATGGTGAAGGAAATCGTTCCGGATTTGAAGACGGTGCGTTTGGCTGAAGGGAGTCATTTCGTTCAGGAGCAACTCCCTGAAGAAGTGAACCAGCTGATACTCGATTTCCTTAAAGCTCGAATCTGGCCATGAAAGGTTCGATGTTTCGTGCAATGTACGGAGTTAGAGGAATTACACCAGCTCGTGATCGTCAGTAGATGCTTCTTTTTGCTGGGTATAAACAGCTGTTCCGTTGCCATGTTCGGCACAGGAAATGGATTCCCATATGGTGCTTTTGTTGTTGTAAACCCTTTTTTCTCTGTTGCTGGTTTTGCCTAATGGTGCACTTTGTAAGCCTAAATATAACATGATAAATTGACCTACACAACCGATGTTAAGCTAAACAATCCGAACTGACATGTAGTATCGAGTTATCCGTCGAACCCCAGACATTGACATTTCCCATTGAGCAGGCCATCCTTTCTACCAATCATCTGCACTCGCCAATGTCAACGGAAACAGGAACCGACGACTCCATGAGAAAGACATCCCAACAGAAACCCAAATTCATGTCAACTAACAATGGCACGCGAGCTAGCAGAACCTGCAGATCCGCCTGCTCCACCATGTATAAAAGAGGAGAGGCAGAGGCAGGATGAGAAGAACAGGGCAGAAATGGAGCAGATTGAGCACAAATTTGTGGAAGTTGAAGAAGGATTGAAAATCCATGTAGCCGAAATCGGAGCTGGTAAATGTTCACTTGCATGTTAACCTCCATCCCAGTCTTTCTATGTTTCCCACCAATGCCAGAAAGTGAATTCTCTTTCTGGGTTTTTTCATCCAGGGGACAAAGTTCTCTTCTTTCTCCATGGATTCCCGGAAATCTGGTACTCATGGCGGCACCAGATGATTTCCCTGTCGAAATCAGGGTACCGCGCCGTCGCCGTCGACTACAGAGGCTACGGGTTGTCCGATCCCCCGCCGCGGCTTGAAGACGCCACTTTCGCCAAAACCGTCGCCGACCTGGCCGCCGTCCTGGATTCCCTCAACATCTCTAAGGTCAATAGCTACACTGCAACAATGCATCTATCTTCATCTTTTTTCCCTCTTCTCATGCTTTCACTGGGACATTTCGTCGAACAGGTGGTGCTCATAGGGAAAGACACTGGAGCTTTCATCGCTTCTTGGTTCGGAGTCCTCCACCCGAAAAGGGTACTGGGAATAGTGACCATGGGCATCCCGCTCTCTGTCCCGGGAACGGCTTCTTCCTTCATCAGCTCAACCATCCCTGAAGGATTCTATGCTTTACGGTGGCAGGTATCGTAAAGACACCAAATTGGCAACCAGAAAATTACCAGGGCCAAAATAAACTGACCCAATTCGTTTTCTTTTTTGGTTCTGACACAGGAACCAGGGCGAGCCGAAGCCGATTTCGGACGGGTAGATGCAAAAACCGTGATTCGGAATGTGTACATACTGTTTTCAGGGAGTGAAGTGCCAATCGCAGCCGAGAATCAGGAGATAATGGATCTGGTCGAACCTTCGACTCCTCTTCCGCCATGGTTCACCGAGGAAGACCTCGAAGCTTATGGAGCTCTGTACCAGAAATCTGGATTCCAGACTGCACTTAAAATGCCCTATAGATCACTCGACGAGCAGTTGGAAGTACCAGTATCAGAGGTGAAATTCGAAGTTCCGACGTTGCTGATCTTGGGAGACAAAGATTATGCACTGAAACTTCCAGGGATGGAAGACTACATCAACTATATGTTGAAGGAAATCGTCCCGGATCTGAAGACGACGTATTTGGTCGAAGGGACTCATTTCGTTCAAGAGCAATTCCCAGAAGAAGTGAACCAGCTGATACTTGATTTCCTGAAAGTTCGAATTTGGGCATGAAAAGTGTACAGTTCAATCCATGATTCAGTAGTTGTGATTACTGATTAGTACCTTTGCCTTGTTGTTCACTTATTTCAAGTCAACAAGGGAACAGAGTGTTGGTAATTCCTTGGTGGGTTACAATCTCGAAAATTAATGATACGGAACTTGCAGTGAAGGTAACTCTCAAGTAAAATGCTTCCACCTGAGCTACTGGTCTACTTGAACTGTTTACGACTGTTTAGACTGACCTGGTAACCCTCAAGAACAATGCTTCCATTTGAGCGACTGATCTGCACATTCTTCAGGTCTGTGTGTCCCATGGTTTTCAACGCAGCAAGAGAACCTACATCACCTTCTCCTTCCCATACTGGCAATACTTCAACCACAATCTTTCGCTACATCTTGTGCTCCGTACCTTCCTCAACAAGCTTCTCTAGACCAGCAAAAGTTCCCCTCAAATCCAGCCGATCACTGCACAGACCCTGTTGATTACAGTGCTCCAGTATAGCATACAAAATTATGTGATCCAATACCACAAACCTGTTTCCTCTCCGGCTAGTTTCTTCCGTGGAATCTTTATCTTCAAAGGCAACCACTTTAGAATCCAATACATCCACTAAACGAAATTGAACTGGATACGAGGAACTTGCAGTGATTATCATCCAAAGGGGTTGATTAGCACCCAGTACTTTAGAAATAGGAAGAGAGAGCTCGTTGGTGGTCGACGAAGCAGAAAGCACAGCGTTGTCATATTCTAGTAACAATCGGGAGTAGTATTCCCTTGTTTTGCAACTCCTTCTGCAAGCTGGTTCAGAATGTTACCACTTAGAGATATGCAGTATCTGCAGATCAGGAGCACATACCAAGTTAGTCTATACCATCGACGATGTGAATTTGTTCTCTTTCTATTCAACAAGATTGACGATTTGCTAAAGGTAACAGCTAGGTTCAACCTCATCCAAGCCAGATACTATATAGTCCCCCGCACTACTGTTTTACATCACAAGTAGCATCATGGATGCCGGGGAGGCAGAAGTAGCTTTCAGAGAGGTGGCTGGTCGGGCATATACTTGGGCGAAGCCATAACGCCAACGAATGTCAAAGCTCTAAATCCATATATTACTGATAGAGTATAGAATAGATACAAAATGTAATTTTGTTGTTTTCAGGGTAGTTATTGTAATATGTAGTTTGTATAGGTACTAGGTAGTAATTTGGAGAACATATAAAGGCTGTACAGTGTATTGAGAACAACTACCGTTTTATGCAATAATCAGTTTTCACTAAATCTAGCATGGTATCAGAGCAAAATTAGGGTTTCATTCTTGCTTTCTTTCGTCTCTTTCTTTCTGTGTTGCGATGGCGATTCCTCTCCCAGCAAATCTCGATCCAAATCATCCATACTTTCTCAATCAGAACGAGAATCCGGCGCTGGTGCTTGTGTCGACGCTTCTCCATGGTGGAAACTACCAGTCCTGGGCGCGATCGATGAGGATGGCGTTGCTCGCGAAGAACAAAGTCGCGTTCGTCAATGGCGAAGCTCCGCGTCCTGGAGATGCCGATCCGTTGCTTCCGGCTTGGGAGCGTGCGAATCTGATGGTCTTGGGCTGGATCTATCGATCTCTGGAGCCGACGATTGCTCAGTCGATTCTCTGGCTTGATTCCGCGCGAGAAGTCTGGCTCGATCTTCAGGAGCGTTTTGGTCAGGCGAATCTGGTTCGGATCTCCGATCTGCATGAGGAGATCTATGGATTCAGGCAAGGAAATCTGACGGTCACGGAGTACTATACTCGTTTCAAGATGCTCTGGGACGAGTTCTTTGCGCTTCGGCCGTTGCCTGGCTGTTCTTGCACTCCTCGCTGCCGCTGTGGAGCTTTCACAAGACTTCGCAGTTATGTTGAAGCTGATATGATCATTAGGTTTCTTCGCGGTCTTCGTGATGCGTTTGGACCGCTCCGATCGCAGATTCTGCAGCAAGATCCTCTTCCGCCGATCAATCGTGTGTTTGCTCAAGTTGTCCAACAAGAGCGCGAGGCTCGTCATGGAGCGTCTCTGGTTCCTTCT
Organism: Linum tenue; assembly: GCA_946122785.1. Lineage (NCBI taxonomy): Eukaryota > Viridiplantae > Streptophyta > Magnoliopsida > Malpighiales > Linaceae > Linum > Linum tenue. Next base: position 62,741,399 of record CAMGYJ010000004.1, read on the forward strand.
GCTCAGCCTCCCATGGCGTTTGCTGCTCCTTCTTCTGCTCAAGGAGGTTTTACTCAGGTTGCTTCTTCCTCTGGTCAAGGTCGTCGAGGATCCAGAGAAGGTGCTAAGAGGCCGATTTGCACTTTCTGTGGGCTGGCTGGTCACACGATTGAGAAGTGCTTCAAGAAGCACGGGTATCCACCTGGATACAAGGCTCGTGGCAAGGCTGTCAACGCTGTGTGTGCTGGGGAGATTGCGGAGGATGTTTCTGAGGATGCTGGTGATAGCTTTACCCTCTCTCGAGCTCAGTATCAGGCGTTCTTGTCTCTCATTCAGCCTCAGCAGTCTCAGCAGGCAACTAATCTGGGCTCCATCAACTTGATGGCGGTTTCTAACTCAGCTGGTCCTTCCACCTCAGCTGGTCCTTCCACTTCAGCTCTCTATGAGGATGCAGCTGCTGCCCAGAGTACTTCTTCTGCTTCTCGGACTGTTTACGACGAGGTTGCAGGTAAGATTATTCTTTCTGTAGCTGATTCTAGGTCTCTTGAACAAACATGGGTAGTAGACACTGGTGCTACTGACCATGTGGCTTGTTGTTTGTCTTTGCTTAAATCCTTTCGTGTTGTGCATAATTCATTTGTGACCTTACCTAATGGTTCTAAGGCCAAAGTGACTCATATTGGAACAGTACATTTAAATGATCATCTAATCATTTCTAATGTCCTGTTAATTCCTTCCTTCTCTTTTAATTTGCTGTCTGTAAGCAAATTAACTATGCATCATAATTGTTCTATGACATTCATTCATAATGGTTGCTTTATCCAGGAGCTGTCAGCTATGCAGACGATTGGTATAGCTGAACAGGTCTCTGGCCTTTACTACCTTCAACCTGCAACTCTCTGCCTGGTCTTGCTATCCCTCAGTTGCTGTCCACATCATATGACACTTCCCATTCTATGTTTGACTTGTGGCATTATCGCTTGGGACATGCCTCTACTCCTAGAATAAAAGGATTGCATGCTAATTCTGTTCCTATTACTGTCAATGACAATATACATTGTTCTGTTTGTCCAATTGCAAAACAGAAACGACTTCCCTTTGCATCTAGTGATTCTGTTAGTACATCTCCTTTTGATTTGATTCACTGTGATGTTTGGGGGCCTTATAAGGAACCAACTATTGATGGTCATCGGTATTTTTTTGCTATTGTGGATGATCACACCAGAGTATCTTGGGTTTATCTTCTTAAACATAAGTCTGAAGCAAGAGATATTCTTATCAATTTCTGTTCTTATGTATCCACTCAATTTGCTATGACAGTTAAAATGATAAGAACAGATAATGCACAGGAATTTAATATTCCAAGTTTCTATAATTCCAAGGGTATTATACATCAAACTTCTTGTGTTCAAACTTCCCAACAGAATGGTAGGGTAGAAAGGAAATTGCAGCATATAGTAACTGTTGCTAGGGCTCTTCTATTCCAAGCTTCTCTTCCTATTCTGTTTTGGGGTCATGCTGTTCTTCATGCTACTCATCTTATTAATCGTATTCCTTCTCCTCTAACTCACAATAAATCTCCCTTAGAACTACTTCAGGGCACTCCTATTGACTTGGCTTACCTTAGAGTGTTTGGCTGCTTAGCATATGCTAGTACTCTTAGTCATAATCGTCCAAAATTTGAGCCAAGGGCAACTCCCTGTGTCTTTTTAGGTTATCCTTTTGGCACAAAAGGTTTTAAGTTAGTTGACTTAAATACCAACCGTCAAATTGAGTCTAGGGATGTTGTGTTTCATGAGCATATTTTTCCTTACAAAAATTCATCATCTTCTTCTGATTCTGAATTGACTCTTCCCAACTTTGATCTTCTCATTGAACCTAGTTCCTCTAGTGTTTCTCCTTCTGTTCCTTCTTCTGGAATTTTACAGGTTGCTGATCCTGTTCATATTCCTTTGCAAATACCCAATAATAATGCTCCAGCTCCTGCTGGAAGGCCACACAGACAAACAAAGCCTCCTGCTAGACTCAAGGACTTTGTTTGTCATTCCACAGTGGCTACATCTTCTAATATTACTCACCCTCTTTCCAAAGTTCTATCTTATGACAAATTAGCTGCAGGTTACAAAAGTTTCGTCATGAATGTCACTAAGGAGGTTGAACCTACCTGTTATGAAGAGGCTATCAAGGATCCACGTTGGGTGGCAGCTATGCAAGCTGAGCTTGATGCTTTAGCAGCAACCAACACATGGAAGGTAACTTCTTTACCCTCTTCTCATAAAGCAATAGGTTTCAAGTGGGTTTATCGGATTAAATACAAAGCTGATGGGTCTGTGGAAAGATTTAAGGCTCGTTTAGTAGCAAAAGGTTATACACAAACCAAAGGCATTGATTACTCAGAAACTTTTTCCCCTGTTGCAAAAATGACCACTGTTCGTGCTTTATTAGCTTTAGCATCTGTAAAAGGCTGGGCAATTGAACAATTGGATGTAAATAATGCGTTTTTACATGGGGATCTTGTGGAAGAAGTATATATGAAAATTCCACAAGGTTTAACACCCCCTGCTGATATAAAAAGGCCTGTTTGTCGTTTAATCAAGTCACTTTATGGTCTAAAACAAGCTAGTAGACAGTGGAATTCAAAACTGACTGAGTTTTTATTAGCTAATGGTTTTGTTCAGTCCAAGGCAGATCACACCTTGTTTACAAAACAGTCTGATTCCAAATTTTTAGCCTTGTTAGTATATGTTGATGATGTGATCTTAACAGGTGACAATTTGTCAGAAATGAAATCCATTAAGTCTAAACTAGATGATACTTTCAAAATAAAAGACTTAGGACCTCTCCGATATTTCCTTGGCTTAGAAATTGCTAGAACTTCCAAAGGGCTAACTCTGTGTCAGAGGAAGTTTGCTTTAGATATTATTGCAGATGTTGGGTTGCTTGCTGGAAAAGTTGCAGACTCACCTTCTGAACCCAATATTCGACTATCTGCCAATTCGGGTGAACCACTTTCTGATCCCTCTCCTTATAGAAGGTTAATTGGTAGGTTATTATACTTATGTACTACACGTCCTGATATTCAGTATGCTGTGCACCATCTCACTCAATTTGTAGCTAATCCTACTGATTTGCATATGAATGCTGCAACTAGATTAGTTAGGTTTATTCGAAACAATCCTGGAAAAGGATTGTTCTTTCCATCTGATTCTGCTGTAAGTTTGTCTGCGTTTTCCGACTCAGATTGGGCTGGCTGCCCTGATACTCGCAGGTCCACAACTGGTTTTTGTGTTTTTCTTGGCAAATCTTTGATTAGCTGGCGTTCCAAGAAACAAACAACCATTAGTCGATCTTCTGCAGAAGCAGAATATCGAGCAATGGCTGAGTTGTCTTGTGAATTGCAGTGGCTACACTATCTGTTTACTGATCTTAATGTCAAATTTACAGAACCTTTTGCTTTGTATTGTGATAACACTTCTGCCATAAGAATTGCAGAGAATCCAGTGGCTCACGAACGCACAAAACACATCGAGATAGACTGCCATCTCATCCGAGAGAAAGTAGCAGCTCGACTCATCAAGTTGTTCTACATCTCCACTGACAGCCAACTTGCCGATGTTCTAACCAAATCACTACCGATACATAGGTTTGTAGAGTTGATAGGCAAGCTGGGCATGTGTGATATACATGCTCCAGCTTGAGGGGGGGTGATAGAGTATAGAATAGATACAAAATGTAATTTTGTTGTTTTCAGGGTAGTTATTGTAATATGTAGTTTGTATAGGTACTAGGTAGTAATTTGGAGAACATATAAAGGCTGTACAGTGTATTGAGAACAACTACCGTTTTATGCAATAATCAGTTTTCACTAAATCTAGCAATTACTGTCCCAATTCCACCCAACGATCCATGTCAGGTACGAGGAAAATGTACAGAACCAAATCCAACTAATGTTGTTGTTATGCACTTGGATAAGGTATAGAATTCTGCTTGTAACAGTAAGTCCTACATGCTGATCAATCATCTGGGAAACCTAGAAATCTGTTAATTAAAGTAATCACAGGCTTGGCATCTCCAGCAGGATACGGAAGGAGAGACTCCAAATTCATATTCGTGATCGTCTCGTGCAACAGTTGAGGACGTGCGCAGTATAAATGCTTCCTCTCAGCTAGTTCTTCCGCAAGTTCAGATTGATGATTATCCATCAGGTCTTCATTCACCACTACAATGAGAGGTTTGCCAAGCCGTAAAGTCTCGAATATGCTCCCTGACCCTGCATTATGTACAGAGCACTATGTGATACTACTCTCTGGAGTGCCTAGAATGAACAGAACTTTCGTCGTCAACCAGGGATCCTGTCAGCATACAAGCCCGAGTGCCCGTATTCAGGCAGATGGTTTATGGAAAATTTTGGAGTCATAATTGTATACTTCTTCGACTATAGGACTAGACGTGTGATAATCATAATTGTCTCATTTCTCCAGAGATATATATCGGCAACATTGCTTCCTAAGTTCAGTAGTGAGTATCTAGATTCACTGATGTTAATTCTTTTCTTAATATAAACAGGAAGATAATCAAGAGATTCGTTTACCTGCATGATTGATGACAAGAGATGCCGATCTAAGATGTTCTGCAATGCTTGATGAGAAAGTGAAATAATCAACCACAAGAGATCCACCTTCCCCTTCACACTGCAACAGAACAAGAACATACTCGTGAGACAGAATGGATATCAAGCTCCAATTTGCAGAGAAAAGCCCGTAGCTTATGCATCAAACTTCGATGAACTAAAACGAAAAGCAAAACGGGAAGCACTGCCTGAACCAAGAGAGGAGGAGGGATACAGTTATGTTCTTTTACCTTGTGGGGAATGTAGGACCCTCGACCAATTTGAATGAGAAGGTGGGTGTATCCTCTTCGCAGCAACTCATGTTTAACTTGTTCAGTATCAAGAGCGTCAAATAACGTTGTTCCTACTGTCATAAACACTGTTTTACGTTTCTGCTTGATTTCTCGCATCTACAACTCAAGTCACATTGAGAACCCATTTGAATCAATTCAGTATAAATACTGATTCATGAATGATTAACAAGATCCCCACCACACAATTCGGGAAGATGGGGGACACCAAAATCATAAACTTGTTCTTAAGCTTCAAATCTACGTTCGTTCCTATCCCAAGTCTAGTTGATTTTTCCAAGCACGGTTCATCAGCAACGACAAAATCGAAGAAGACCCAAAAATTAGATACGATCCACCATGCCAGAATGGGGCTCCAAGCTAGAAATGCAAAGATTATTATTTAGGTGAATATGGCTCGGTCGTTCAGCAAAAAAAAAAAAACAAGGCAGCGAGATTACCAGATTGAAAAAGTGACAAAGACGGATAAGAATGGCGCAAGGAGCTATCAGTCTCGACCTTTTGGAAAGCTGCAAGCTTGGAGGCTGGCCGCGGGATGGAGACAAATGAAGCTGTCTCGACCCATCTACATGCAAACCCCAGTGCCCATCTACCCAAATTTGTGCAGAAAAATGGACAGTTCATCCACACACTTCTTATCAATATACACAACAACAAAAAAACCCAACTTAATTGCACTCTGATTGAGCTAGTGTTCTTATTTCTGTTCATCTCAATCTATTCCTTGTAACCCAAGGATTCCAAACTTGTCAGCATACATATTTCGCTAAACTGCCCTTTTCTAAACACCACTCCTTACTCCTTACAACTGCACGGAATGTTCAACTCGTCTAATAAGTCAATCAATCAGCACAACAACAAAGTATAACTAAGCAAGATGACGACATAACCTTATAGAAAGTGAGAATCCCAACACGATCCGAAGCAGCAGCTTCAAAGACAGTAACCAACTCCCCCAACTCTATTAAACCAAATCCATCATAGAGCCTCTGGAGATTCTCCATAACAGGCTCTCAAAAGCCAGTACCTCGTACCCCATAACCGCAGCTGCTCGACATTCCCACATTGGGTGTCTGCTTTCTCTTCTTCAGGCATTTGCCATGGGGGAATGAACGAGTTAAGGTGTTATTCTTTCTTCAATGAGATTGCTTTCCAAACTACTCTTGTCCATCAATGATCTGGGAGGTAAGATTAATACATAATCATGTTCCACAATGCTTCTCAATGAAAGAAAACCAACTAACCCAGAAAGGGCACCAAGGGAAGCATGTCTTCAACTTCTAGGCAGAATCAGAACCTGCTACCTTGACCATAATGGATCTAACAATACCAACAAATGCCTCTCACGGTCATAATACCGTGATGAACATTCAAAAACCAATCTCCAGCTCCATTCGCATCTAGCAACCTAAAATGGCTGCTCCTATTATCAAGACCAATGTAGCTAAATTCGGATTATGGACACCAGACCAAGATCATATATCGAAAGCATCCATCCGTCCCACCAACATAACTTTGAAAGGGCATCTGTGTTTCAGAATTACATAGAAGCAAATAGAGCTGGGAGTACCCAATGGATGTCCAACTTACAGGCAGGAGGATAAAGCATATGACTCGAAGTAAGATTAAAACATGTGGGTGTTAAGGCTAAATGATTTGCTTCTAGCACTCCATATTGCTCATTGGTTGCATACTACTCTAGCGTTTGGAACTTGGAGAGGAAGATCCATAAAAAACTAGACCCAACTGGAAAATGGAGAAACAACCCCTATATTCCAGCGGAGCACCATCACCATGCGCTGCATAAAATTGGAGAATAGCTGCCATATGTGCCAAAAAAGATAAAATCCAACTCTACTTCCAAACACCATTGAAATCTCAAAGCAATCTAATTAATGAGACAGAAGATAAGCAAAGCTTCTTTCTAGAGCCCATTAGAACAGTTTAAAGAGAATTGCCAAAACAGACTATCGATGGGGGTCAGGAGATTGGCATCCGATATAGTGCAAGAACCTGATGGAGACCAGGAGGACTACCTTTCCAACTGCTGTCACCTGTAGGTGTTGCAGAGGGATATGAGATCCTAAGACAATAACCTGTGAAGTATAAGGTAGAGCCCAACTTCCAAAGAGGGATAAGCATTGAAAGCAACCATCCTACAGCATAGCAGCTTGGGAAAAATCCCAACATATGAATAGTCATAATTCCTAACGAAGCAGAGACAGGTCTCAGGTTTTGGAATTTCAGTCCATCATAAATAGTAAACAAGAATCAATGGGCAACAGTGTTAGTAGCACTGTAATACCAAAATGACGGAAGCAACACCCGCCCCTCCTATAATTTCAACACAGACTAGCCTGGAAGGCAATAATAACCTGACTTGTTTGAAGCCATACCTGGTGGAATGGCAGAACCAATGAAACCCATGCTGGATGGCATCCACCCAGGAAGGAAACCTTCCAGCCAACACGACTTCTCAACAGATCAACAAAATATCCTCTCAGGAAATAGAATTCTGGGAATCAAGCTCAATAACTAACAATGCAAAAGCTGGTAGCAAATTCTCAACACTAAGACCCTCGACTGCCCATTGAGTCACACGGGCTTCATGCTGCTATGTTTTGATTCTCCATTGCTCCATACAAATGTAATAAGACACAAAATGTCTAAGTGAACCGATCTAGATCTAAATATAGATAGCAGCAAGTACATAATCACAAAGGACTAGCTAATTACCCATTTACTTCCCCCCACTGAATTCCACAGCAACAAAGAATTGAACAGAGAAAGATGCAGCCTTCTTTGCATTAAGGTGCTTATTCTTATGCCACCTCTCCGCCATGCGTCAACGTTAAAAAACAATGCATTAACACATACAAACTCATTTGCATCACTATTTCCTTCAAGCTCAGTGGTCTGTAACCTGGCTCCCATAATGCCAACAAACAGCAGCAACTAGTTAGTTTAATAATACACACATTTAAGGTGCTTATTCTTATGCCACCTCTCCGCCATGCGTCAACGTGAAAACAATGCATAAACACATAAAAACTCATTTGCATCACTGTCTGTAACCTGGCTCCCTTAATGCCAACAGACAGTACCAACTAGTTAGTTTTATAATAGACGCCACACATATGCAGAGGCAATCACAAACACAAAAAAACTGTATTTCCCAACCAAATCCCCCCTAATTTCCTGATCATATGAGTCTATTTCCAACTCTTGCTCTGAAAACCCCTCACCCTGATCTGTGATCAGAGAACTAAGAATAAGCATGACTGAATTCGAAAACCTTTCTGAACAACAACAAACCATTCAGACATAGACTGCCAACCACAGGAAGCAAGGATCCAAGATATTGAGGCAGAATCAGAACCAGCTACTGTAATCATATCGATTCATCCACAGCGACTGAACCATTACTCTTACAAGTACCACTCTAAGAATCCGACATAACAGAAGATTCATAAATAACTACTGCCAAATTTGGCTTTCTAGGACCTTGTCTACAGTTCCAAAGGTAAAAAAAAAAACCCTTTTCGTAAGAAGATAAATACAGCAATCAAGAAGCCATGACAAAGAAGATAAGTGTTGCTGTTATTTAATCCAACCACAAAGAAGATAAGCAGAGCATAACTGTAGAAGCTCATGCTGAATGCACCAGCTTCTCCCAGTCCCTCAATGCTTATAGAAAATCAAGAGGCTAAGGGGCAAGGATAATATATAGAAATTATTCATGATAACCACCCAACCACAATAGTTAGATCATGTAGACCCATCCACCCTCTTTTCCACGCCCATGTAGCTCAAAGTCGCGGATTATTTCACTCTCTTATTTTCATTATCAGTCAAATAAGACTTCCCGTCGCAATTAGGTTCCTATACTTGTCTCAAATGCAACAAATCAGCATGTTCATAAATCTTACACAAGCTAGATTTTTAAGACCATGCTCAAGGTAAAGCAATGTAGAGGTTTCTTTCAAAACTACTCCTGCAATCAAAGGTATGTCAACTAAGATTAAAACATGATCGAGTTCCAGAATGCTTCTCAATGGAAGCAAATCAACACATCCAGAAAGGGCACCATGGAAAGCAAGTCTATGACGTCTAGGCAGAGAATTAGAACCTGCTACTGTGACCATAACAGATCAAATAATACCAATGGATGCCTCATACGATCATAATACCAATGATGAATATTCAGAAACCAATGCCCAGCTCTTTTCGCATCTAGCAACCTAAAATGGCTGCTCCCATTACCAAGATCAATGTAGTTGTGGACAGGTTACAAGCAAAATCAAGATCAATGTAGAGAACTCAGGTTACAAACACCAAATCAAGATCAGACATTGAAAGCGTCAGTCCTATATTAGAAACATGCGAAGACTATGTCAGCATTATAATACCAACACAACTTCGAAAGGCATCTGTCTTTCATAATTACATAAAAGTAAATAGACTCGAACTAAGATTAAAGCAGGCAGATATTCAGGCTAATGATTTCATTCTAGCAGTCCATTTCTTTATTGATTGGCATAGTACTCCTGCGCTTGGAGATTGGAAAGGAAAAATCCATCCAAAACTAGACCTAACAGGAAAGTGGAGAAGAGAAACAAACCCCCTAATGATACAAGAACCACGTCTGTTTCTTATTTATGTAATCTATAGCTTTACACAAGTTACATTCCTTTTCAGGTAACTTGAGCTGTAAGATCAAAAAAGTATCAAGAGGCTCGAGGAAAAGCATAATGATAAGAGGAAAAGATCACATCAAGGGACTATGACAAAGTCTGCGACGTTAAAGCAGAATCAAAACCTGCTACCGTGACCATAATGATCTAACCATATATCAACAGATGTATCTTACATTCACAGTACCATGATAAATACTCATAAACCAATCTCCATCTCCATTCACATCTAGGAAAATGGCTGCTCCCATTATCAAGATCAATATAGATAACTCAGGTCAAAATCATATCCTGCAAGACTAGGAAGCAGCCTATTAACCATATAAAATTGAACTATACCAACCCGATGCCCTTGCCTTTCACAACCGATACAAGTGACACAGTAAACCCATATGTACTTTGCAGATTTGGCAACAGATTTCATACCAGAATAAGTTTCCTTCCAAACTTCCAACTGAATCAGGATGGCCGCAATAGTTTATGATGATTAAACTAAACAGACAGAATTGAGACTATGATTATCTGATACGATGTACTAACATGAAACAAAGGTTAATAGACACCATTGCAAAAGACAAGTGAGCAGAACCCCACACAACACCAGCATCAAAATCTCTATCCAGCAAGCTCGCAAGTTTATACCGTCTAAATCCAACCATTATCAGAATCTATAGTATAATGCATGTTATCAGAAAAATGAAACTCCTCCCTACGCATGATCCCAACCAGGACCTTGTCATTTTCAATTTAGAGAACCGCCAACAACCAATCTTTAGTCAATGCAGAAGGGCAACTATGAATAAGCACATTCCCTTCTAGGACATTGTAATTCACTTCGAAAGTCGCTATAAGCAATCTCACTCAAGGCAGAAGGGCAACCATGACTATGCATAATTCCCTTCTTCGACCTTGTACTTTTTAGTTCGGAGAACCGCCACAACCAATCTTTACTCAATGCAGAAGGGCAACCATGACTGAGCATGATTCCCTTCTAGGACATTGTAATGCACTTTGAGAATCCCCACAATAATTTTTACACAAGGCAGATGGCCAACCATGACTATGTACTTTTCAGTTCGGAGAACCGCCACAACCAATCTTTACTCAGTGCAGAAGGGCAACCATGAATGAGCATGATTCCCTTCTAGGACACTGTAATGCACTTTGGAAATCCCCACAATAATCTTTACACAAGGCAGATGGGCAACCATGACTATGCATAATTCCAATCTAGGACCTTGTAATTTACAATCAAGAGAACCACCGGGACTGATTTTACTCGAGACAAAAGGGCAACCATGACTAGGTATAATTCCCATCAAGGACCTTGTAATTTTCAGTTTATAGAATCGCCACAGCCGGTGTTTAGGCAGCTAATCAGATAATTACAACCCAGTCTGTTAATAGATGCAGAAGAGCGACCAGTTCAGGCAGCTAATCAGATGTTAATAGAGGCAAATAATTGCAACTCAGTACATGGTTCTCCTCTGTAACTCCCTTTCAAGTGCTTGCTTAATGGACTTTCAGTCAACCGATAAGCTATAAAGAGCAATTTTTGGCAAATAAAAAGACCAAAATCAGAGAACTAACAAGACAACATCACTGTTCGATCCTAGGCCCGGCTAATATTGGCATTGCTCATGGGCAACAAACCAACTTGTGATTCTGGAACCAAGTTCGATCACCCAAAACTTGGAATTCGGGGACAAAAACATAGCAGCCAATATTTTGCATCAAAGAACTGGCAAAAGTTACCCTCATGAATCAACAAAGTGAGAACGATTATGACCCTTTTCAACCCACTGAGCCTATTTCATCAAGTTCAACAGACATCACAGGACAAATAAGGGAACTAGCCCTTCGACCAAGAAGGAAAGGTTTAGAAACTAAACCCACGAAACGCAAGCAAAATAAACAAAGAAGGGGAGGCGTAAGGGACAAGATGATAAAACCTTTACCAATTAACCACCGGAAAACCTCGGACATCCAGGAAGGATCGTTCGCCGGTGACATCCATCGCACCGGCGTCACAGACAGAGAGAGGGAAGCGTCACCCCCATCACCGAACCCTAACAAAGCCAACAACAATAGACAGATGGCGACATCGCGGCAACCAGAACCCTAACTCTACAGGAACGGCGAAACCTTAGGCTCGGGACGCTTCTCGTCTCTGTCATAGAGAAAAATGCCGGGAAACTATTCTAAGTAATTTATAGAGGTGCTATCACGGCGAGTCGGTCGGCAAATTATTACCGTTGGAAAGAGGCGGTTAGCGTAAAATATACGCCGGAGTCGGTTCCCCCAATTTGTCTAAAATTTTACGCGGTTAAGTTTTGACTCGTTCAACGCGGGTGACTATTATAAGAAAAAGTCTGACGTGTGCAAGCAATTGGGCTTTTTTTTTGGTAGAACAATTGGGCTTTTTTTTGTAGAACAATTGGGCTTTTTTTCCATAATGGTGGGATAAATAATGGGTATCGAGATCCAAGACACAAGCATAAAATCCACATTCGTCAGGCCCAATCTATTTAAGCCCAATACACTAATGATTGGCACGACTTTCTCCTTATCACGGGCTGGGAAAACGGTTAACCGCGAAACCGCATCGAACGCGCGGTTATTGGTTAATCGCAAACCACAAAAACAGCCCAATACACTAATGATTCGCGGTTATTGGCTGTTTTGCGGTTTGCGGTTTAACCGCAACCGAAACCGCAAATAGCTCTAACCGCAATGCTAACCACGAAAAGATGGCCCAATCAATTTCCAGTCTAGCCCAAAATCGCAAATAGCTCTAACCGCTAACCGATTTTCTGTTAGCAGGTAACTGGCGGTTTTAATCGAAAATCGTCGGTTACCGATTAACCGAAAATCGGAAAAAAACCAGGGACGGTCAGTTTTCAAAAGGGAGAGGGATGCTTCGGTTAGCTGAGTAACCGGAGGCGGTCAACCACGTTTACCCGACTAACCATAGCTAACCGACCCAACGAATGACCAACTCTAAATCCATATCTCTTGCAGTTCCCAATTCCACTCTAGGTACGAGGAAAATGTACAGAGAGTCAAATCCAACTGAATGTTGTTGTTATGCACTTGGATAAAGGTATAGAATTCTGTTCGTAGCACAAAATTACACAGGCTCATCAATCATCTGGGAAACCTAGAAATCTGTTAATCAAACTAATCACAGGCTTGGCATCTCCAGCAGGATACGGAAGGAGAGACTCCAAATTCATATCCGTGATCGTCTCGTGCAACAGTTGAGGACGCGCGCAGTATAAATGCTTCCTCTCGGCTAGTTCTTCTGCAAGTTCAGATTGATGATTATCCATCAGGTCTTCATTCACCACTACAATGAGAGGTTTGCCATGCCGTAAAGTCTCGAATATGCTCCCTGACCCTGCAAGAATGAACACAACTTTCATCGTCAACCAGGGATCCTGTCAGCATACAAATCCGAATGCCCGTATTCAGGCAGATGGTTTATGGAAATTGTTGGAGTCATGTTCTACAAAATTATATACTTCCTTTCGACTATAGGACTAGACATTTCAATATCTCATAATCATAATTGTCTCATTTCTCCAGCGATATATATCTGCAACTTTGCTTCCAAAGTTCAGTAGTCAGTATCTAGATTCACTGATGTTAATATAAACAGGAAGATAATAGACTGTAGATTCGTTTACCTGCATGACTGATGACAAGAGATGCCGATCTAAGATGTTCTGCAATGCTTGATGAGAAAGTGAAATAATCAACCACAAGAGATCCACCTTCCCCTTCACACTGCAGCAGAACAAGAACATACTCGTGAGAGAGAACAAATACCAAGCTCCAATTACCACAGAAAAGCTCATAGCTTATGCGTCAATGAACTCAAACGAAGAGCAAGAATGGGAAGCACTGCGTGAACCAAGAGAAAAAGGAGGGACAAAGTTTTGTTCTTTTACCTTGTGGGGAATGTAGGATCCACGACCAATTTGAATGAGAAGGTGGGTGTAGCCTCTTCGCAGCAACTCGTGTTTAACTTGTTCAGTATCAACAGCTTTGACAAGAGCGTCAAATAACGTTGTTCCTACTGTCACAAACACTGTTTTCCTCTTCTGCTCGATTTCTCCCATCTGCAAGCAACTTAAGTCATATTGCCAACCCATTTGAATCAGTTCAGAATCAATACTGATTCATGAATGATTTAACAAAATGCCCATAACAATTCGGGGAAGATGGGACAACAAATTCATAAACTTGTTCTTGAGCTTCAAATCTAGGTTCGTTCCTCTCCTAAAGTCTAGTTGATTTTCCAAGCACGGTTCATCAGCAACGAAAAAATCTAAGAAGACCCATAAAATTAGATACGACCCACCATGCCAGAATGGGGCTCCAAGCTTGAAATGCAAGAGTATGATTTAGAAGCAGATATGTCAGGTTCAAGATGGCGCGATCATTCAGCAAAAAACAAGGCAGCGTAATTACCGGATTGAAAAAAGAGACGAAGACGGATCAGAATTGCGGAAGGAGCTGTCCGTCTCGACCGTTCGGAAAGCTGCAAGCTTGGAGGCAAATGGCCGCCGGAGAATGGCAGCGATTGAGATTCCGGATCTGGTCTACGACGGAGAAATTGAGAGCAGAGTGTGGAATCGCGGTGATGCACTCAATGGGGAAGCTTTTTTATGGCGTTGACATAAAAAAAAGGGAGTTTCTTTAGACGATATAAGACAAAACTTATATAGAGCTGGCGAGTGGCGGGTAATCGGCAGCGACAAATCGTCCTATCTTCAAAATCGAGGAGAAGAAGCAGAGAAGAGAAGAAGCAAGAAAGAGAATGGGAGATCTCTACGCCTTGGACTTCGATGGAGTTCTATGCGACAGCTGCGGGGAAAGCTCGCTCTCCGCCGTCAAGGTCTGTCTCCTCCTCTTTTCCCTTCGCTTGGTCGCAGAGAGAACTCCGGGAACTCGTAAGCATCAAATTGAAACCTTCAGTGTGTTTGTTTGGTCTTCTTCCTCATAGGCCGCCAAATTGAGATGGCCGGATCTGTTTAGAGGCGTGGATTCAACCACTGAGGACTGGATCATTGCTCAGATGTACACTGTAAGCCGCCTTTGTCACTTGACTAACTGATTGGGAAGAATGATCGCCGCCGGCAAGGCTGATTCATGATTTGTTGTGCTGTTGTCAGGTGCGGCCTGTTGTGGAAACTGGGTATGAGAATTTGTTGCTTGTGAGGTTGTTGCTGGAGATGAAAGTACCTTCAATTAGGACATCCTCGGTAAGCATATCTTTCGCCAGAATGAAAATTCCTGGTCAATTACAAGATGCATAGAATCAATGTTCATATAATCTCATTGGCAGAGCTGTCTGATGTTGTGGGTTCAATTTGAAAGGTTGCTGAGGGACTCACAGTGGATGCAATCCTGGAAAGTTGGTCGAAGATCAAACCTGTCGTCATGGAAGAATGGGGAGAGATGGATAGAGACGATCTAGTTGAGTTCTTTGGCAAAGTCAGGGATGAGTGGATGGAACAGGACTTGAAAACTTGGATTGGAGCAAACAGGTACACAGAGTAGATAACTTGGATTGTGCTTTCGACTCTTTATTTCGTACGAGCATGCATGATCGAATGGAATTTAGTTGTGAAGTTGAGTCCTTGTGCTGTTGTTTGGTATACGATCTTGCTTTCCCTGAACTGTGTCTACAGAACTTGAAATTGGCTCTGTAGGTTTTGAATGGGAAACTGATTCTATTGCAGATTCTATCCAGGTGTTCCAGAAGCCCTGAAATTTGCTAGCTCAACAATGTATATAGTCACCACCAAACAGGTACAACCCTGCGAATCGATTTAGTTCATCTGTATGCCAACGCAAGTAGCTCCCTCCCTCTCTTTAATCTCGTCTCGTCTCTGTCTTAGGGTCGATTTGCAGATGCTTTACTGAGAGAGCTGGCAGGTGTAACAATTCCATTTGAAAGAATATATGGTTTGGGAACTGGGTCAGTCTATGTGTATCCTAATTTGGTGGTTCTAGGGGAAATGGCTTTAGTTCTAAGCTCTCTATTGCTCTTGGCGTTTATCTCTAATTTCAGACCTAAAGTGGAAGTGTTGAAGCAACTTCAGAAGAGACCAGAACACCAGGGGTTGAAGCTGCAGTAAGTTTCCCTCTCGTTGTTTTCAGCTGCAATATAAGCAAACAAGCTTCTCTCGTATTAACTTCTACTACTTGATCTTCGCCAGTTTCGTGGAAGATCGGCTTGCAACCCTCAAGAACGTGATCAAAGAGCCAGAATTAGATGGATGGAACTTGTACTTAGGTACCAGACTTTCTCTCTTTTCCAGCATTCTTCCCAGCTGTTTGATTCCCTTCCATTTATGTGAGCTTGCAATTTCCAGAAGGGGTGTTAATGGATGGTCTGGACAGGTAACTGGGGATACAACACGCAGAAAGAGCGAGAGGAAGCAGAAAGCATTCCTCGGATTCACCTTCTCCACCTCTCCGACTTCACCAAGAAGCTGAAATAGTAACATCAACGGCTTGTGATCGCGGGAAAGGCAGTTCAATACCATGTTTGTTGTACTCTCCTTTTCCTATTAGAAAGCTGCGAAATTGCTGCAACTATAAAAAACCAGAAAATTTCTTGTATTCCCTCTCTGGCTAAGTAACTAAACCCTCTACATCCGTCAGACATTCAGGAACTGATAAATGTGGCTTTGTAGTTGTATGAACAAACAGTTCTTGTTACAAAGAGACATCAAAAGAAGAAGAAAAAAGTGTACAACACAAGAGATTTCATGACATCAAGATGCACTATCATTAACGAAACCAAATCGTCCAAAAGAAAACTCAAATCAAGACCAAATTCGAGCTCCGAGGAACCCTAGTATCAGCTCGTTCACTTGTTCAGGAAGTTGCTCCTGAACAAAATGACTACCTTCACTCAAATGCACTATCTCCAAATCGGGCACGAAATGTTTCACCCCAAAATTCGCGTAATCTTCAAATCCTGGAGACTTTCTCACGTAATCTTTATCCCCCAAGATCAACATCGCCGGAACTCTCACGGTTAGATCTGTCACGTCGGCCGATTCCTCTATCGACCTATCAAACACACAATTCGTGGATAGTTCTTATTAGTAACTTAGTTTTAACTTCAATCAGTTCAACTTAGTCAATTTGCTGTACCTGTAGGGAACCTTCAGCGCAGTTTGGAACCCAGATTTCTGGTACAAATCGCCGTAAGTCGAAAGATCTTCCTCCGTCAACCAAGCCGGAAGATCCGGCGACGCCCCCACCAAATCCATGATCTCCTGATCGACGGCGGCCGTCGGCAGCTCCGTTCCGGCGAAGAGGACGTAGATCTTCCTCACCACCGTCTTCGCATCAAACCGTCCGAAATCAGCTTCAGCTCTCCCCGGCTCCTGAAAAAAAAAAAAGGTCAGCACAAGCCAGTCAACGACGACCATCACTAAGTTAGATAAAACGACGCCGTTACCATCCATCGGCGCGCGTAGAAGCCTTCGTGGAGGAGGGCGAGTATAGCCGACGCGCCGGGACCGGGGGGAGTGAACGGGATCCCGAGCGTCACCATCCCCTGCAATCTTTCCGGGTACAGCAACGCGAATCTCGAGGCGACGTAGACGCCGAAGTCCTTGGCGACGACCGCCGCCTTCGGGATCTGGAGGGAATCGAGGACGGCCGCCACGTCGGCGGCGAAGTCGATGAACGTGGCCTCGTCGGGTTTCGGGGGCGGGTCGGATAACCCGTACCCTCTGTAGTCGGGCGCGATGGCCCGGTAACCCGCTCCGGCGAGGGCGAGCATCTGGTGCCGCCACGAGTACCATATCTCCGGGAAGCCGTGGAGCAGGAGGACCACTTTGTCTCCTGTGCCGATTTGGGCGACGTGGAGCTTCAATCCGCCGTTGGTCTCGACGAACTTGTGCTCGATGAGGTCCATTTTTTGGGGCGTTTGGGTTTAGGGGTGGAGGGATTTCCTGGTTCTTTGGGATATTAAGGTGATGATTTACAGCTTGTGGGTTTGGAGCATGGTTGTCACGCCGGCTGGCGTGCCACCGGTTGAACCTGGTTCAACCGATACCAGTCATAAAACCGGCGTGACACTACCGGTATGACCGGCATGATCGATATACGAATTTCTAAGTAAAATGACCTTATTTTAGCGAGTTTAATTGATAAAAATAATTTTATTATTTATTTTATGAGTATAAAAGTTAAATATTGATGTTATTTGTTGGATTCAAGTATAAATGTTTAAGTATTGACGTTAAATGTCATGTTTAAATATGAGTATTTATAATTTTATTTGTAATATTGACCGGCATGAACCGGCACAAACCGGTATGTGCCACCGGTCGAACCATTTCACTTGCTAAACCGGCACACTGGCATAAACCGGTTTGACAACCTTGGTTTGGAGGATGTTTCTGAAGATTATAAAAGGGGGGAGCTTGAATTATTCTGACTGTGAGGCATCATTTTCAAATGAGGCTGCCATTGACATTTTTTTGAGGCCAGTCTCCATAACTCGAGTTGTTGGGAGATGCTCATGTATGGTACTTAACCACTTTCTTACACACCTCTTCAAACAAAAGCCAACTCATAAGCTTGAAATGCTCTGATACCATGTTATGAACCAGTTAGTTTCAATAACTCGAGTTGTTTGGAGAGACCCATATATGTTACTTAACCACTTCCTTGCACTACTCTTAACTTTACTTCCTCCGATTGATCAAAATGGATATTCTACTCTCCTTTGACTTTTTTTTTTGGCTAGAAACTCTCCTTTGACTTTCGTTGGTTTGGTATTTACGATTGTTAAATGCTTGTCTTATAAATTGATGTATTGTTTAAATATGTATATTTTAATGTTGTGATTTATGGTTGTGATTGTAATCTGAAGAATGATAAGAGAAACTTACATTTTGAATGAAAAAGTCATGTTTACCCTTCCTTTCGCGTGATCGGTTCCAAAGGTGTTGAATCGTGGTCTCTTTCATTCTCAAACGAATACATTTATCTTGGAAGAATACATGATTTCCTTCTATTGTATTTTAGTACAATGAATACGTAGAATGCAATAAGTTATCGTATGAACTTGAAATGTTTGGAAGATACGATGAACTTACATCATAATTCATAAGAAGAACCTCTTTAAATTAATAATTATTAATTTATCGATTAATTAATAACTATTATAAATTAATAATTTTTACAAGTCCCGACTATATTAATTTGTAGAGGTTATAGTGTAGTTAAGAGTAAGCTTTACTAATTTGCAAGGATTAAAAAACCGTACCGTAACGACGGTTCGACCAGAAAAACCTCCTACCGAAAGTAAAATCGGTAGGCGGTATTTAGCGGTATAATACGATTGAATCATGTTTAAAACCACAATTTTAAACTTTAGCATAAAATACTTTATCGCTGATTTTTCCGGTACAACTTCCGGTACGGTATTTAAGTTGTTGTTAATTTGTTGGGTTATAGGTATAATATGCCCCTCTATTATGACGTTTTATCAAACATGCCCCTCTACTATTTTTTACATCAAACATGCCCCCTGTACTTTGTAAAAATGATCAAACATGCCATTTTGTTAAAATTTTCATCCAAAAACCGTTAACCAAGGTCGAACTTTAGTTTGGGCGACACAAATGACTAAAATATACCTAATAAATTCACTTTAGAATTTTTTGGTTCTTTTGTATAATCAAATCATTCAAATAATTTCACTTTGAAAAGACCCAGGGAAATAAAACAGGGGACAAAACTTACATTTTTCCTCCCATTTGCCTATGTCGGGTCGTCTAAATCTCGGTTCAACCACGATTGACGATTTTTTCAATGGAAATTTTAATAGAAGGGCATGTTTGATAATTTTTTCAAAGTACAGGGGCATATTTGATGTAAAAAATAGTAAAGAGGCATGTTTGATAATACATCATAGTAGAGGGGCATATTATACCTATAACACTAATTTGTTTAGTCGGGTCGAGGAAGAAATTTCTTTTGCTCATTTGATTGATGGATGCTGGGCTTCGAGGTAAGCGTTGAGTGAGTCACTAAACATGTTGGGCCGGCGGAAAGGGCAGCTGCGGATCCGCTGGAATTCAAAAGAGGCTGCTTCGGCTTCAGCAAGCTGGCCAGTCCAAAATTGCTATTTAACACCTCAATTAGTTTGTCTGTGGCCTTTCTTGACCAAAGATGCTTTGTTATAAACAACAGTCCGTACTGAATTCAGAAGTAAATGATATATTTGAGGACCAGAACTGAACTATTGGCAAACTCAATTCTGATCCAGTCAAAATATCGATCCGGTCTAATTTTTTTTACTCTTTAGAAAACTCATTGAACCGAATATGGGGTCATATTGTATTCGGTCAGGCGTCTAAATATTTATTTATCCAATTTTGCTTTACTATTTAGAAATTCCTCGGACCGAGCAGTACTCAATTTGGCATTAGATAGCCTAAATATTTATGAGGATTGCTATTCGTCGCCCTAAAAATCATTATTTGTTGTCCTAATTATATTTTAATTCAACAAGGCCTCTAATTTAAATCCGGAAATGATCTGGCTAGGCCTGAAATGAATTATTGTAGTAAAGTAATCAACTAGGAACAGAGTCGAGAACAAGGGAACCAGATGTTGATTCTTGAACTGCTTCTACTCAATATATTGAAGTAAGAGAAGTGGAATTATGATGGCAGTCGATCGATCTTGCCTATGAAGCACCAGTTGTCGATTAGCTAGTTTGTATACAACAAAAATGGACATTTCACCACCAAAAGAAGAAGGAAGGAAGAAGAACAGAAAATGAGAGAAGAGGATAGAGGAGTCAGTAACTGTACAAACGGTTTCTTCTAAACAGCTTTCATGGCAGCCTACACGATTCGATCACTTCCTTCACTACTTCGTGGGTCTCCGGCGAGATCATGTTCAGCGTCAAGTGAAATGCCTGCAGCATAAAAAAAAAAGAAGAGGAACCACGATCCAAGAACCGAGTTTCGCATCATTCAATTTGGCACTGAAACCACTATTCAGTGTCACAATGTGTAAGGAAACCATAGAATGGAACACTAGGTTCGCAGAAATAGTCCCACAATTCCGCGTATGAAAGCTCACCACAAATCTCTCCAGCACAGGAACGAGTACCGAAAGCTTGTGATCCGGGAGGCAATCAGCAATTGAATCACGTGTGCTCTTGCTGCACGGTCAAAACCAATGTTTTTTTCAAAATCAATCGAAACGAGTTGTGCTCTTGCAGCAAAAACACTTAAATCAGACAAACAAACAAACAAATAAAACAAACCTTTCAGTTGAAAGAAAGGCAAGCAGCAGTGCTGCATAAGCCTCCACGATCATCTTCTCCGCTTCTTTCTCTCCTTCTAGCAGTGCCACCTCATCGTCCTAGACAAGATGAATTGCCAATGTCAGGCTACAGATAAACTGGGGATGTGAGATGAATGATAAAGAACGGTCTTTTTAGAGAAAGGAAGGTCGTGGACTCACCCATTGTATGCCATTCCCTTGTTCAGATTGATCACCTTCTCCTAGGTGGGCTAGAAAGATGGAACACAGTAGCGGAATTACATCCCTACGACTCTCCTCTTCCGACCCTTGTGAGCTGGCTAACGAAACGCTAGCCGATGCAAGCCTTGACCTGTGGAAACACCAACCTTAGTAAACCTGTTTTGTCCATCCTAGTAGAGATGAAAATGATGGAACAAACACACCCTAATCCAGGAAAGAAGACTAGCTGTAGAGAAATCATAATTTAACCTGTTTTGTCCATCCTTCTCGACCAGGTTGACAAGGAGACCCAAGATGGCCACCAGAAAATCCAGCTCTTGATCAGTTAAACGACCTTCGTTCTGATGTTCAAGTACTGCAGAATTAATGGATGTGGAAGATGAGTCGAACGACGGGAAGTGGTCAGCAATCAGTGAAGACATAGTCTCCAACCCCTTGCATCCAGCAACTTGCCGACATCCCACAGGGTTTTCATTCGTTAGATTCATCAGAACCTACCCAGACAGAAGAACAAAATGTAATTAGAGAAACTGCTAAGCTCCAACATTCACGG
This sequence comes from Linum tenue, assembly GCA_946122785.1. NCBI lineage: Eukaryota > Viridiplantae > Streptophyta > Magnoliopsida > Malpighiales > Linaceae > Linum > Linum tenue. Next base: position 62,763,089 of record CAMGYJ010000004.1, read on the forward strand.
GTGAAATGTATTAGGGAGATAAATTTCGTTTGTAATTATCACATTGTCCTTATTGCTTATTATTATTGTCTAATGAAGCTGCAATTGAATAGTTACTAAGTAGAGAGGAACAATACCTTTACTGATGTAAGAAGACACTCAGATAGAAGAGTAGAGCATTCTTCATCTGAAACACTGGAATTCGAGCCCTTCTGGGAAGAACACTGTTGTTTACTTGAGTCTTCATTGAGCTGTTTACTAGATTCACTTTGAATCGTCATCACATCGAAGGGATCCTCGTGGTTTCGGCGTTCTTTCACAGGCTTTCTCATAGCTGGAATTCGAGATTTTTTCGGTTTACCATACTTCGCATCCCACTTTGAGGGCTCAAAGTCATCACCATCAAATGCAAAGGGATCTTGGCTATCGAAGAGTTCGCACATGGAATCTTTTGCAGAATCATCAACGTCAACATCATACTTTGACCTCAACCCATTACAGCTCCTCGATGTTTCACTGCTTGAACTGAACATTGATGAGCGAACTCTCATCTTCAGTAGGTTACTGTCGTCCATGGTAGCTGCTTCTCTAGAAACAGAGAGCACTCGCTGTGCAATTGATTTGTGTGAAGTCTGAGAGCCCTTTTCCAATGAGGTCCCTTCTGTAATGTAGCAATCTGATTCTGACGAGCTGATGCATATCACTCCATCACTGTCTACTGTTGGATGTGAATGACAACCATGTTACAAACAGACAAGAAGAGAGACAAGGAGAGAGCAATTGGCAAAAGGGCCCACCTTTGTGGTCATTATTACTTCCACTGGAGAGGGTGAAAGGGCTTCCATTACCAGAGGTAGCAGAAGTTCTAAGCAGATAGAGTCCTATAGATCAATGGATATCCAGCCAATGTTAAAAATAAAAATAAAACTAAAAGTGAAGGGGTGAACTATAACATGCAAAACAAGAAGAAAAAGAGATTATTAGTACCTGATAAAATCTTGATCACACTTATGACAAGTTTGGTGAAAGATATTCGGCAACCATGAGAATCAGAGTTTCTTTTCATCGCAAGTAGATGGTCCTATGTTATCGCAAAAGAACAAACTAAAACAATCAAAATCTGATACTCGCAACAGTAACAATAGGGTGGGATTGGCTTCCGTTTTGGTTAACCGAAACCAGTAGGCATGTGTTTGTCAAACTAAATAAAACAGTACAGAAATTTGGTTGAACATAACCAATATACGCTTTTGGTTTACATTGGCCAATATTTGGGTTATTTCAATCCCAAACCTAAAATATCTAAAATCAGAACAAAGCCAAAACTGAAACCAAATTATTTGACCAAAAAATATGAATATGGTTTTGGATTATGTTCACGAGAAACCAATTTCCAGGGCTACTGGGCATTGGACAAGACCACAAACATGTAGAAAATGAGTTATACCTGGTTGTCTTTACTCAAGAATGTAGCATTTTCCATGATCTTCAAGCATTTCAAAAGGGTTACGAGGCTCGGCAGGACCAAGACATCTTGTGCACTCTGAGAAGAGGATGAATTTTGCTGCTCCAAACTCTGCATTGACATTCGTGATTCACAAGTGGGCAACATATATCAAGATAGATAACTTAACCAAAATAAATAAGTCTCGAAGAAACTCTTAGCCCTCAGTTTTAGCAACACCAACCAGCCAACAAAAGTATATGTATCTCCATGTCTAAAGCAGTAGGAGCCTCCCATGATTTGATAGATTGATTCAAGCAACATGTATCTAAGTACGTATAGGGAAGGGCCAATTCTAAGAAGAAGAAAAACAGACATAGCTCACACCTCAATAGCAGAGTGGCAGCTCATTGCAACTTCAAAGACAGCATCAAGTCCTCCAAGTTCTCGCAGCTTCTCCTTGAAATTTCCATCCATCTTCCTTACCCGGCCCGATGTATCTGAATGAACGCGATGAATGCAAAAAAACAAAAAAAAACAAAAAACAATACTTGTGCTCATCAGTTAAAAAAACAGGTATTTGAAGTTATGGAATTCAAGTCTCGGTGTCCACAAATTAACAGTCAGATAGTTAGCCAAACAGGTATGCACTTGTAGAAAAACTTGCAATTCAGAATCTGAGTCAGGATTTTGGAATATTTTGCTTCCTGCATAAATCACTACATATCCGAAAAGCGACAGAAGCGTTACTTAATAATTGCAGGGTCAAAATCGCAAGAAGAAAAAATCATACGGAATTAAGTTAAAACAATACCAACAGGCTCAAACTAGCAAGGCCTACAGTATATCACTTGAATATCTTATGATTAAAAGATGAAAATCACAGAAAGGAAGACAACAAAAGGATTCGAAAAAAGTTCATGGTCTCCAAATAATTAAATCTCACAAGCACACGTGAATAACATATCACTCTTAGAAATAAAAAGCCATGAGAATTATATAGAACTAAAGTATTTTCAACCCATCAAATAGCGAGTAACAGTACCTTCAAGTGATATCTTGGATAAGCAAGCCTTCTCCATAGTCAACAGGGCGATGTACTTTGATGTCAACTCTGGCCTCTCAGCTCCCATATTGTTCCCAGACTGAGACTTAATGACCTTACCACTCACAAGAATTTCCTCAACTTTAGCGACAATAGCAGAAGAGCTTGAATCTGCCATCTTGCTTGTATCACGCAAGATATTAGTATCTCTGCGTATCGACAAAATCTTACTGCCTAAACTTCGAGTTTTGTCCTGGCTAGCCTTAGAATGTACCGGTTTCAGCAATTGAAGCAAAAAAAGAATACAACTGGGTGATTCCAACATGTGGTCATCTTGTCCCTGATAGAACAAAAGCATTATTACAGTTTAAAACCAGTTAGATGAGGGTTGAGGTAAGAACATAATAATCAAACACGAAAGGAAGGAATTAGCAGGTACTGCTGGTGATAGAGATAGCTTCAGACACCAGCTTCCTTTTGAAGGCTCCTAATCAGCGGCCAAATTGTTGTAAAGAATGTATGGCTCTTATAAACCAAGGCCAACAACTCAAGGAAGTTAGTCCCACTTTACCCACCACGCCAGTCTTAATTTTCAAAATGAACAATGTTGCTTATATTCCATTACATAGCAAGGACTAGACTTGTTCTGCTTCTGACCAGGCAGCACCTTAATTCCAAAAACTAATCTGGCGTGAAAAGAATAACTACTGTGGAAGCATCTTTATAATACTATGCTTTAAGGTATACACCACTAGTAAATTATTCAATGGAAGTAGGCACTTACATCACTGGTTAAGAGAAAGAAAAGAGTTGAAGCTGCCAGGTTGCTGGGCACATCATCAAAGCTAAGACCCAAGACTGCATCTATTATTGTTTTCACTGTCCTGAAAGTAGGCAACTAGAAAAGATCAGCACAATGTAGCGGATCTGATGCATAAAATGTTAATAGGTTAACTGTTCCACAAGGGGGAAAATAGTTTATGTGCTACGCCTACAAGCGCTAGAAGGTCTGGCAAGTGTGCATTGGCAAACTACTCAGTACTGTCTGTAATAATCTGAGGATTTCTGTACATCAAGCTGGCGGTCTCTAAGAGTACACGAGAAAGGGGTTCCAGTAAAAGAGAGGTAGAGAAAATCACAATACTCATAGTTTCACAATTCATAACCCAACTCTTACTCTATAATACACACTAATATAACACTGTAGTCTCCCACTGGCATTTCCAGAACTGGATTCCATTTTGCTTAGAAGTCTACGACTTTGAGCATTAACACAATGACTTTCCGCACATATTAGCGTTAATATCATCATCGAAGGCAAACAAACAGAGCTCCATAGTTCACTAATGCAAAGGCAGTCCCTAGCTCTCCCTCTTTAGTTCACTAAAAGACTTAACAAACTGTAATCTCCAAATGGGAATTTCCAGCAACGAATTGCAAGATGACATCTTATACATTTTAGGGATCACATCCTCCTTCACCGCAGCTCCACAAGTCACTCACTCAAAGGCAGACCTAGGCACTACTTCACTAGTTCAAGAAGTTTAACCCCCGGAAACTCCAACCAAGAATCCAAATTGCAGAATGCCTAAATTCTCGAGAAACCTAAGCCAGATAACCCACGAACCAAATTTCAAGAATGCTTCGAATTCGAAGCTACTGACATCAATTCAACGAATCCGAAGCAAAACCACCAAAGGGTTTTTTTCAAAATTTCAATTTAGAGCCGCATACCCTTGAGCCCTAAGAAGTCGCCGCTGCTGCACCGTGCCGCAAATCGACAAGAGGGATAACAAGCTCGCCCTCCTGATTCTCACTGGCTGCCCTCTCCTCAACCCATCAAGCGCGAAATTAACCTCGTCGACGTGCTCCATCATCTCTCCGAACTCCTGCGCCTCCATTAGTGTAGAAGTCATCGGAACCCACGGCCTCGCGTCACCTCCACCCCTCTTCTCCAACTCCCCGTTTCTTGGTTTCTTCGACTTCCTGGAAGCAACGCCGTTGGCAGGGGCCGAATTTTCCTGGGAGGAGGAAGGATTGAACCCGTACGGATCGGGATCGAAGGAGGATGAGGCGGCGGAGGGCCAGAAAGAAGACGATTCTTGGGAAGGGAAAGGGAAGTCGTAGAAATCCTGAGATGGGCTCTCTTGGGAGAGGGAGAAAGAGTCCCCGCCGAATGCGTGCCCAGCAAGGTCGTCGTCGTCGTCAGGTGAATCGGAAAACGACCTGCTCCGGCGGCCGTAAGTCCTGACGATCATCGCTTTGAATTTGAAATTTCTTCCCCTTTGTAGTTGTTTTATCTTCAATACGAGGAAAAGCGGATTGCTGGGTTCGAGGGTGTTTTGGGAAACGGAACAAAGATGAGCTTTTTGAAAAAAATGGAGGTGGGGTGAGAGCTAAGGAAAGAAAGAAGAGTGGAGCAGCGGAGGATTCAAGACGACCGGAGATGGAGAAGAAGAAGACGGAAGGAAGGTGTAGCCGTTTGGTGGTTAAAGATTGGGGGATTTACTTTTGTTCTGACGTGGGTCGGGTCGGGTCCGGTTGTGGGATTCAGTGCGGCTGCGGCCTGTTGGAGCTCCGCCGGTCTTTTGTTGGTTGCGGGCTTGCGGCAGCTGTGGCCAAATGTAAGGGTGATTTGGTAATTCGACGCGTTCGGATCGGCACGTATTTAACGCGTGTATTTCTTGTGGTGATGATGCAACCGTAACCGGTTCACGATTAAATTTCACAACATGCAATGCATAGTGAAGTTCACATTTGGGCGGATCGTATATGACTATATGAGACTAGAAGTTTCGTGTACAAACATAAATACTCACATGGTACTAACATAAAGTAGTTGATACTCGAACAGAGTCGAAGACACCTTTTACGAATCATTTTATGTTTCTTCCTCGAGAAATTATAAGAGAGAACACTATCAGAAACATCCCAATTTTTTAGATCCTCACAACAGGGAGCCTGCAATAGTGACTCCATTTCTATAAAGTTTTATGTGTCATTCTCAAGAAAACATCGGGATAAGGAAGTCACAAAGCAAAATCATATGGAGGAAGTTGAGGAGGGAGAGGGACATGACCGAGAGGGATTGAAGAGGAAAATATCAAGATCAATTGAGTAAATTAGGCACAAATAAAAATACAGACTTGTGATTGAGTAAGCTCAAACCCACATTATAACCAGTCTTCCAAATTCTCCATATAATACAAATCTACTGAATAATTGGAATTGAAAGCGCTCATGACGCATGAAATGATGTCACTGAAGATTGAAATTGGTAGTTTGGGTCGTATAAATAAAATCTCATAAACACACCAGAAACTTAATGTTGGCAACTAGGGATGACAGTTTGTTGGATTGTTTGAAGCTCAAACCGAATCTATCGGGTGCACCAGAATAAAACCAATAAAATAGCCAATGAATTTTAGAAGAGAAAATCCAACCCAATGAGTGCTCACGGGTGCATGGATACCTATGAGTTCACTGATATACCACAAATAATTTCTCTGAACACTCACATCATAATATTATAGAATTTTTTCCTATTAATATATTTTGATATAGACCAATAACATGTATAAGTTATCCATACTATTAGACCTATATTGTTAGAAGGACTAATAAGATTTATAAATTATCCATATTATTAAAACTATGTTTGTAAGTTGAAGAAGTCCTTGTATGGATTTAAGCAATCTCCGAGGCAGTGATACGATAGGTTTGATAGCTACATACTTGAGCTAGACTACATCAAATGTCCTTGTGGTATTCAGCAAAGCCCTTGAATACTCTTTTTGTCACAAGAGAGCTACATCCAAAAGATATTGTCCAGGTTTTGCATGTCTTCAGCAAAGCCCTTGAATACTCCTAATGGTTCAAATGTTCATCTATTCTCAGTTTATGCACCGCAGTCAGAGGTTGAGAAGGAGTGCATGCCGAGAGTCTCATATGCTAGTGTAGTAGGTAGTTTGATGTACATTATGGTTTGCATTATACCATATCTTGCACATGCAGTTAGAGTTGTCAACAGATTCATGTTGCAACCTGTAAATTAACATTAGCAGGCCGTGAAGAGGATATTTCGGTACCTTAGGGTACGTCTGATGTGGGATTTTGCTTCGAAAGTGATATAGAGTGCTTAGTGGCTGGTTATTCAGATTCTAATTATGCCGAAAATGTTGACATGAGGATATCCATGACCAAATATGTATTCACTCTTGAGAGTTATGTGTTGAGTTGAAAGCAATTATGCAGTCGACAATGACATTGTCCACTACATGGCGTTGACAGAGGTTGTTAAGGAGGGAATATAGTTGAATGGACTGATTGGTGATCTGGGTGTACATCATGATCAGACAGTGGTTACTGTGACAGTTTGAGTAAAAAATGCTTGGCCAAGGATCAAGTCCAGCAGGACTAAGTACATTGATGCGATGTATCATTTCTTGACGATAGAGAGGAGAATTAAGATTAAGAAGATTGGCACCGCGGAGAATCTTGTTGACATGTTCACGAATTCGGTTCCACGTGTCAAGTTCTAACAATGCTTGGATTTTCTAAATGTTTTGAATGGGTGAATCAGCATTAAGGGGCATTGATGGCAGGAGGGAGAGAAGGATCAAAATACATTAGACATTTCGAAAGAGATGTTTCAAGTCAAGGTGGAGATTTGTTGATATGATTAGAATCATACATTTGGTTGCGACTGGAGACGAGGGTCAACGCCCTCGATCCACGGAGTATGGGATCTATGACGTTTGGGTTTCTGTTGTGGGTCTGGTTTGTAATCTTATTATTTTACCATATTGGATTAGGGTTAGACCACATGGGGAAGTACTATAAATACTTCTCATACTACTATGTAATTTGTATCTCTTCGTAGTATAATGAAACTGGATCTCTCCTATATGTGGACTAACTAACACACATTGTGTTAGTGAACCACATAAATCTGTGTCTCTTGTTCGCTTATTACTTACGTTTTCTTGCTTTGTCGATTCTCCGCTTTCCCGATCTGTAGAGAAACCGACAAAACAGAGCACTTATTCAAACACTTTTGCAACCAACATTCATTACATAAGACATACTACATGTTGAAACTCACATTTGGAACAAACAAATTACATATTCCTCATGTTACAACTAGTATTCAACAAGTTTACAACCCTATTGCCGTGAATTATCAACTTGATATATTGAATTCATTACATAAAGACACAAAGTGTTGCAAGTTGTTTTCGAAACAAACACAAGACATATTGAATAAGTATACAACTAGTATCAGAACTTTACTATCTAGTGCTCATTACATCGTTAATGTTAATCGTTGTGTCATGTGTGTACATTACTATCTAGTGTACATTACAACTAGTTGAATAAGTATACAACTAGTTCTCATGAATTTATTATTTGATACTTTTTAGGTGATCATTACATATATATTATATAATATCGAAAAGTCTATGATGATCATCAAATTAGCGGTCCACGATTGATATTATACTAATAAAATTGTTATTCACATACTACCATTTTAATAATAGTTCTAGTACATTTGCTAAATTCTTTTTTTACAAAAAATAAATTTCACGTATTTGGAAGGAATGACTTGGGGATGGACTGAAGACAGGGGCTGGTCTCATTGAGGGTATGGATGATCAACCAATAAGCTGGGCATGGGCATGTCTAAGGCGCGGTGTATTCCTTTGATGGGGGCTTTGTGTAGAGAGTAGAGACTCTCATGTGACCATAGGCTGATTATTCATGATGCCTATATGGTGGGATTGTTTTGGCTAAAGGAGAGTGCCTCGAAGGGCTTTTCGATCCATCGATGGTGGAAATAATAGCGTTTTGGGAAGCAGTTCATTGGTGTGTTGCTAGAGGACTAAATTCGGTGGTACTCCAAGGGGATGCTGAAGGGATTATTGACAAAAATTAACGCCTGATGTGTGAACGGTGCGAAAGGGGGTGCACTTTTTTCTGTGAGATCTTGGCTTTGCGCCAGGAGTACCCAGGAGTGTTAGCACAGTTCATTGATAGAAAAAACAATATGGTTGATTTTTGCGATTGGCTCCATTCAAAGATGTAAACATTTGATTTATGCGTAACGCAAACATCTTTGGTTTAAAAAAAAAAAAACTGCTAACCTCAACCATTTCCTTTATTAATTAATGTTTCTAATTCTTTTTCGATTAGGTTAATGTTTCTATTTCTAAGTACATTCCATGTTCACCAATAAAAAGTTGGAAAAAAGAAAAAAGAGAATTGTCAAGAAAAGAAAAATTCAACGAAAAGAAAAAGAAATTGCCAAGAAAAACAGCAAAACCAAGAGGGGTGATTACGTCTTTTTTTCCCCATATTTCCGCTTATTTAATTGCGCAATTTGCTTTTCGTTTTCTTTGCACCGCACCTCCGTGGTATCAATTATCATCATCGTCTACGTCGTTCTTTCTTTAGAAATGTGTGGTATTGTTTTCTGACCTTTCGCAATCTGGATCTAGGGTTTCCCCCCTCCGCTTCTCTTCTCCCCGGCCTCTCGTCGACACTTTCCTCCACCACCAGCTTAAAGCCTTAACATCACAGCCAGAACAGAGACACATACAAACAACAAATCACAGATCGCAAACCCTAGCTCCACCGTTTCCCCCACCCCCGCCGTCGCCGACGCCGACGACCTTTTTCCCCGTATTACGAGACCTGAACCTTGGTAATATCCAAAGCAATCGAAGAAGATCGATTCCGATCGTCGGCGGTGCGATTCGGAGTTAAACCAACGTGGGTTCTTCGTCATCGAATCATATTACTATCATCTTAATTCTTAAACACGATTTGAGCCTTAAAAGGAAAATTTCCCCCCCTTCCATCTTTTCCTTTTCTCTTGTTTTCTTTCTCTCTGCTGAGAAACTTGTCGATCGATTCGATGTGGACGAAGGCCAGGACGATGACGAGACTTGGGTTTCCGATTGACTGACTTTGGGATTTGACCGCTTGAAAAAGGAAACAAGTCTCCACTGAAAACCTAGGCTTTAAAAGAAAGGAAATCGAAACCCCCTTGACCGATTTTGTCGGTGAAGAGATGATGGGGAAATCGGCGGTGGTGTATAGAGGGGAGGAGTTGATGGGGGAAGTAGAGATTTACGCGCAGCAGAAGGAAGGAGAAGTGGTGGTGGATGGAGAGAACAAGAGCTTCAACTTGAGGAACAAGAACAGGGTAATTGACGAGATACTGGTTTCCGGCAGGGAAATCAGAATAACCCACTTCTCCCCGGCGAGTGAGAGGTGCCCGCCGCTGGCGGTGTTGCATACCATTACCTCGACTGGGATACTATTCAAAATGCAGCCCAGGAATCTGCCGCTGCCTCAGCAGCAGCAGCTCACGCCGCTGCATTTCCTGCACTCCACACTTATCCAAGAGAACAAGGTATAGCAATTCAAACCTAAGGAAGTGCTTTAAAAGAAACTTGGGGAAGGAGAGATTGTTAACTGAGTCTGAATACGTGAGAGGAACTTTTGGGGCATCTTTTTCCTGTTTGTAATGTGACTAATTGGAACCAACTGTATGAATGTGGAACATTATCCTGATCAGAAATGTTGACTTTGCATCAAGCTGGGAGATAGCGGGAGTGATGGCGAGTTCATAGATTTTAGAGTGAGTGTATTGGTATTGTTGCTCTGGTGTCCAGAAACTTGAGCTCACCATTTGTGTTGTAATATGGGGACTGTCCCATGGAGCTGGGCCTTAGGAGTAGATGATAGAGATGGGATGTAGGAGTATAGGAATTAGATTGACAAGAAACTTAGCCGGTGTAGTGTAGCTCAGTATCTTCGAATATGTAGAAGCTAGTTTTGGTGATGGTTATGGTGCTGAGCGTTGTTTTTTCCCCTTGCTTCTTTTTGCTTAAGATACTGATTGCTTAAGTATGATGTTTTATTCAGACTGCAGTGATGCGGGTAGGAGGGGATGAGCTCCATTTGGTCGCAATGCATTCCCGAACTAGCGAAAAGCCATGTTTCTGGGGATTCCTCGTTGCAGCAGGGCTGTATGACTCATCCCTTGTCATGCTGAACTTGAGATGCCTTGGCATTGTATTTGATCTTGATGAAACTCTAATCGTTGCAAACACGATGAGATCTTTTGAAGATAGAATCGATGCTCTGCAGAGGAAAATAAGCACCGAGGTAGACCCACAGCGGGTTTCAGGTATGCTGGCTGAAGTGAAGCGTTATCAGGATGACAAGAACATATTGAAGCAATACGCTGATAGTGATCAGGTGACTGATAATGGGAAGGTGTTGAGAACTCAGTCTGAGATAGTCCCTCCAGTTTCCGACAGCCATCAGCCTATAGTGCGTCCTTTGATTCGGTTACCAGACAAAAACATTATTCTGACTCGCATCAATCCTCAGGTATATGACCCATGTGTTTATATAGTTGAATATGTGGTTGCATCTTGGTCTTGTGCTGCCTTTTTTAGAAGGTAGTCATCATATAAATGATATGTGTTACATCATTACATTTCTCTGAGCTGGAGCCATTTATTTGCTTTCTTCCAACATTGATGGGAGAAGTTGCTACTTCGCTTACATTTCTGTATATGCATTTAGTTTTGCAGATGATCTGCAACATAGGCATTTTATGCTCACATCTTCTTTATTCGCATATAAAGTTCCTGGCATGTGTATTATGTGTACCTACTACCTAAGTATGGGGTTATGCTTTTATCTGTAGATTCGTGACACAAGTGTTCTTGTGAGGTTGAGGCCTGCATGGGAGGATCTGAGAAGCTACTTGACTGCTAGAGGTCGTAAGCGTTTTGAAGTGTATGTCTGCACAATGGCTGAAAGAGACTATGCTTTAGAAATGTGGAGGCTACTTGATCCAGAGTCAAATTTAATAAACTCAAAAGAACTTTTGGACCGCATTGTGTGTGTCAAGTCTGGTAAGCACCATGGCATTGCTAATCAACTGTTCCTCACATTTTGGCTTCTTTCCTCTCTTACTTCGACAATTTATAACTATAATTGCATCTTGATGATCCCTTATAGCCGGTGTTCATATTGTTGCTATGCATTATTAGGTCTAAGGAAGTCTTTGTTCAATGTCTTCCAAGATGGAACCTGTCATCCTAAGATGGCATTGGTGATTGATGATCGTTTGAAAGTTTGGGATGATAATGATCAATCTCGGGTGCACGTTGTTCCTGCATTTGCTCCATATTATGCTCCCCAAGCTGAAGTATGTTCTCTATTGCCTTTGTCCTATGCATCTTTTGTTCTAATCTTCCCTTTGGCACCTAGTTGGAAACTGATTCTTTGTATTACCCATTTGGTCCAATGTGCCCCCTCAGATTCATCTGAGCATGCCATAATCATCTCCTTGTATTGCAGGCAAATAATGAAATTCCAGTTTTATGTGTGGCAAGAAATGTTGCATGCAATATTAGAGGCGGTTTTTTCAAGTAGGTTAACATTCTGAAGTCGGTTGGCCCATATTTGAAGCTGTTAAAATGTGCCCAAACTCGTCATTTTATACTTATTTCGACACGACCTGATCCTTAATTGTTAAACAGAGATTTTGATGAGGGTCTTCTGCAAAAAATACCCGAGATTTCATACGAAGACAATATTTCAGATATTCCGTCTCCTCCTGATGTGAGCAATTACTTGGTTTCAGAGGTTAGTCATATAGTCTTTTCTGTCTGGAGTAACTCTTCCTGGCCTACCCATTACAATTTCTTTGTTCTGAGAAGTCATATTGTCCATACAAGGATGACCCCTCAGCTTCAAGTGGAAACAGAGATCCCCTTTCTTTTGATGGTATGGCAGATGCTGAAGTTGAACGGCGACTAAAGGTTTCCTACTCTCTTCGTTGTCTTTCTGCCATTTAGATTGGTTAAGCCCATTGTTCGTGTAGACAATGTAGGGTGTCCGCCTAACCATTTTGATCTTTCGGTGTCACCAAGTTAATTTTAGTTCCATTTTCCGTGGACTTCTATAGGAAGTAGCTTCAACTTCTTCAGTCTTACCTCCAGCAGTTCCCACCCTGGACTCAAGGCTGGTATCATCTCTTTTCACGATGGCGTCTTCTTCACGATCAATTCCACTGCCAACTACACAGCCATCTGTCATGCCATTTTCTAATGCACAGTTTGCTCCGGCACCTTCGTTAGTTAAACCTTTAGGTCAGGTTGGCCCTGCAGATCCAAGTTTCTCTGGTTCTCCTGCTAGAGAAGAAGGTGAGGTTCCAGAATCCGAGCTAGATCCTGATACGAGAAGGAGACTACTTATATTGCAACATGGGCAAGATTCGAGAGACTTGCCACCTGTTGAGCCTCCATTTCCAGGAAGACCTCAGGTACAAGTTGCAGCCCCACGTGTGCAATCTCGTGGAAGTTGGGTTCCGGCAGAGGAAGAGATGAGTCCTAGACAGCTGAACAGACCGATACCTAGAGAATTTCCGCCGGAGCCTGTGCCAATGCATCTTGAAAAACACCGACCTCATCATCCCTCATTTCCCCCTAAGGTTGATACTTTTATTCCACCTGATAGAATGGTTCATGACAATCAAAGAATGCCAAAAGAGGTATGTTGACCGCTACTTTGGTATCAGGTCTTGCCTAAATTTAGTGGTATTTCTCTGACTTCGTAATGATTGGCTTCATTTATACACAGGTACCTTACAGAGACGACAGGCCAAGGTTAGGCCACACCTTGTCCAGTTACCATTCTTTCCAAGGTAAGTTCTGGTGATAAGCTTCATTTCCTACAGCATGCTATGGCATTGAGATGATCCTTATGTGGATATGTTTATTTGTTTTCTTCACTTTTCATGTATGTTGTTCCAATCTCATGACATCTTGGTTGTTTTCTGTGTTTAAGGTGAGGCTATACCATCGAGTCGTTCATCTAGCAACAGGGACCTTGACTTTCAAATGGAAAGACCTGTTTCAACTGCAGAATCTCCCGTTAGAGTGTTGCTGGATATTGCAGTGAAGTGTGGTACCAAGGTCTGAAATACTTGAGTTGGGACTGCTATTTTGATGCTGTATTATATATCTTATGATGTTTACATTTCCTGTATCTCATTGCTCAATTTGTTTGCTGCAAAACTACAGGTGGATTTCAGGCATTCGTTGGTTGCTAGCAGGGATCTACAGTTCTCCACTGAGGTGTGAAGGTTTTCTAGGCTCATGAATTCTTGTTTTTTGTGGGAAATCGCTGGTAAATTCTTTGGGTTGCAATGTTCTAGATTTTTGACTTCTACGTGCTTACCCATACTTTTGCAGGTTTGGTTTGCAGGAGATAAAGTTGGTGAAGGTATTGGCAGGACTAGAAGAGAAGCCCAACGTGTGGCAGCTTTTGTTTCTCTGAAGACTCTTGCTAGTATGATTCTGACTAGTTAGTTTATCAAAAAGATCTCTTTATGCCTGATGTTACATCTTTCATTTATTTGCTTTCAATACTTACAGCAGTGGGACTAGAATCTGAAGTGGATCTGATTTGATTTTAAGAAGCTTTTAACCCACATCCTAGCATCTTTTATGAGTTGTTGCTTTGTGTTCTCTTGCTCATGTCCATGTTGAGTTCGTTAGACTTTATTGAATGGTTTGTCATTGTTGCTTATTTACTCCACAATAAAGGAAAAACACACTTAACAGATGTTTGTGGTAGTGATAATGTCTTTCCTTATTCGAAGCTCAACAGGTATTTACTCTAATACAAGAAGCCATAGGATCTGTTTCATCTTCCCATGTCTTCTAACTTGAAGTATCATCCAGTCCTTTATTTTTGCGAAACATTACATCCTGTTCTTGTAATCTGGACTTGCATGAATTTGATGTTCGTTCAGCATTGAAAATGGAGTCACTTCATGCCGTTGGAAATCTGACATTGGTGTGCACCATGTTTATGCAAGGTATGTATACTTCACGTTCGATGCCAGATTCTGTATCTTTGCATGGAGATGCAGGGAGATACTCTGGTGTCAACGAAAATGGTTTCTCTGCTAATGTTGGTTCATTTGGCGATCAATCAGCTCCAAAGGATGATATTGTATCGTTTCCTCCCCTGGATCCGAGGTTTGAAGGTTCTAAGAGATTCTCGGGTTCAGTTACTGCTCTCAAAGATTTTGTAAGTGCCAAAAGTTTCCAACTCTATTTTATTATTTATTGTTGCAGAGTAGATATGATAAACTTCCTGTTAAGCTTACGTTCTGATATTTAATATATCTTCAGTGCATGATGGAAGGCCTTGGGATGAGATTTCTCCCAGAGACTCCCACGTCAGTTAATTCTGATGAAGTCTATGCACAGGTTTGGATGATGACCAGTTCTTATGTTTCTTATTCAAATACAATTTGAGAATGTTTAGCATGTACCGTGCTTTTTGCGAGTTGAGTAAGTTGTGCAGGGCGGTTTTATTTTCATTGGTAAGTTGGAATGATAGAAGGAAAAGAACGCAAAGAGAGAAGGAACCTTTGATACTTGGATGATTTTTTATTAAGACAGTCCTCTAGGATGAGCGAATGGGTTGAGCTATATAGCCGCTAGAGGTTTATATTTTGTTTATTTTATCAAGTATATTGAAGGATTGTGCACCGGTTCTTCATTATCCTAGGCCTTTTTACTCCATTTGTGATGTTTTCATTTGATGGGTCTTTTAACCTGCACTTATTGAACTGCCTCCACCTGTTAGGTTGAAGTAGATGGACAGCTTATGGGGAAGGGCATTGGATCTACATGGGATGAAGCTAGAATGCAGGTAAAACAATTTTCCGTGCCATTCATTACTGACCTTTCAACTGATGAAATGTGATCTATCATATATCTGATGTTTTATTTGTAATTTGCTTGTCTGTCAGGCTGCTGACAAGGCTCTTGGAAGTCTAAGAACAATGTTTGGTCAATCAACACCGAAGCGTCAGGTCTCCCCTAGGTTTGTTCTGCCTCCCTGTCTCATATCTGATGTATGGCTCCCAAGAATTTGTCTTTTTGCCCAAGTGCACTCAGTGAGTGAAATTTGCTTTCCCTATAATTCACCACTTTCATCTTTTCTGATAATTGTATTTCTTTTCCCTGGACATTTGGATATAGGTCCTTGCAAGGGATGTCAAACAAACGTATGAAGCCAGATTTCCCACGAATGGTGCAGCAGCGGATGCCTGCTTCTGCTCGATACCCAAAGAATGCCCCTGCTGTCCCTTGAAGAACCTTATTATGATTCCCGCTTGTTCCAGTTTTGATCTAGAGAAGCAAGCAAGTGTTGAAAAAAGATCCTAATCTACCAGTTGCATAGTTGGAGGGCGTTTGGGTTGCCTTTTCCATTGATGAAGGATCTGAATTCAGCGGAAGCTTATGGCCTGTTTGCTCTCTCGAGGCACAGATGGCGGTCCGTGCCTGAAGCTCTCTCCCGAATGCAACAGATTCAGTTGCTTCTGCCTTGATTGAATGTTCTTCCTCCGCCACTATCCGACAGCAGCCTTTTTGCCCAATCGTCGGTGTGATCAATGCCAGTTGTGAATCGTGATTGACGAATGCCATCCATCTGCAAAGCAGGCAGTGGCCGGAAGAAACATATTTGATTTCGGAAGATGTTTATGTATATTGATAAACATGAGCAGGGAAGCAGCAATCGGGCAAATCGCAGCCAAGCTCCATTTCCAGACCACTGATCCCAACCTCTTCGACGGTGTTCGTGTAAAGCCCTGTAGATTAACCCTGGAAGCTGCTGCATGGGGTTGCTGCCTTGCAGTGCAGTTCAGCTTTGATCTCGATCATTGTGCAGTGGTGTCACTTTAAGGTTGTAACCGCGCGGCAGATTGAAATGTCCTCCATGACCATGTGGAGAGCTCTGTAGTATACCAGAATTGCTAGTCTTGTAGTGTAGGTGTATTGTTATCTGGGTTGATTGCCCAGAATTGGTTGTAGGGTATTTTATAGCCGGGGAGAATATTAATGGGCTGGATCTTTGTAATAGTTATAAAGCCCAAAGTGACGAGCAGGCCCATGATCATCGGCAATACCCGACACGTCGCCCATCGGAAATGCGCAAGGGGTATAAGTGTAATTTGATATTTAGATTATTTTAGTGTCGTTGTAAAGAAGAGAGCCAGGAAATGTTCTCTTTGCAGAATTTTCTGGATTTAATATCAGCTTGTAATGTAAAAATTCGTTTCATTTTAATTTTATTCTGCTCATCGTTTTAATTATCTTAAGTTAATTCTTCTCACTGAGATCTGTTTTGGAAATAAAAACAAAGGACAACGGCCACTGAGTTGGGAACAAATTTAGAATGTGCCAATGAATTACCGGCAGAATTTGGTATAGAAATGTTCGATTGAGATTAGATTATTTTTCATTCTAAGAGTGATAGTAGACTATAATCTTCTCTCATTAGTTTCTCGCTAGTTATAAAACTGTGTTATATAGTATTAATTAATCTTACTAAATTCTAATTTGATAATCATTTATATCTCAGAGACGAAATGGAAGATTAGAAAACCAAAGTAAATAGAAGTATAGAACTATCTCGCTTAAGTGCTTAATATCTTCCTGTCATGCAAGAATTGAATAAAACGCTCACAACCTGTTATCAGATGATCATGAGATTTGGAAATACGATGCACAATTGTGGATTGTAACGCGAAACCGGATGTGGTTTCGTGTTACAACACAAAGGGACAATGGCCTCAATACGACGTCGGCCAGGTCTGGTGATCCTCGTTTGGAGGTGAAAACGTAAAAACATTTCCCCTTTCTTCTCAGTTCTCTGCGCCTCGTCACCGCTCTGTATATAAAAAGGTCAAACAACCGCCTTAAAATAGCAACACTTGTCTTCAAATAGTTTTGAAGCTTCCACTGCATTTCTAGAGAGAGAGAGAGAACGCACGAGCTTCAATTCTATCACAGCCTCGGAGGTGTAGAGAGAGAAAGAGGTGAGCTGTTGTACAGAGAAGAAAGAGAGAGATAGAGGGGTAGGCGTAGACATGGCGGCCTTCGAAGGATACGGAATCGACGGAGAAGCAGCGGTCCAAGCTTCGAACCACGGGTCCTTCCACGACGACGACGGCGGCGACCAGGAGAGCTACTCCAACTTCGGCTCCTACTCCAACTTCGCCAGCGGCACGCCGGAGTTCTCCACCGGGGACATCCCCGTGGATCAGCCCGCCGCCGACGCCTCCCCCGACGGATTCGGATTCGGATCTTCTTCAGCTGAGCTGGATCCGAACCCTGGCTACTCCCAGGGCCCCTTCGGCTCGATCCACGCCGAGAACGGCAACGGCAATGGCTACGGCGAGGCTGACGAAGGCATCTTCACTTCCGATGGCCCCGTGCTGCCTCCGCCGACTGAGATGGTCGAGGAAGGCGCTGCTCTTCGCGAGTGGCGGCGGTGAGGGTTTTCTCTTTTTTAATTCGAAAATTCTTCGATTGGTTTATTTCAGCTGCTCGTTGTAGATCCAATCTTCCATTTCACTGTTTGCTTAGATCTGTGTATGGAATAGCTTGCTTTGTGAGTTCCAATCCTTCCGCCGCCATTTCTGTGCTGTGCTTCCGAATCATGATGAGGATTTAGAACGCAGAGTTGATTAGTCTTTAGTAGAAAGCTTACTGAAGTTTAGGGGAATCTAGCCGGCGAAAGATCTAGACGATTTCAGATCCAATTTTATTCAATCCTGTGTCCCATGGATAGAGAATAACCTGCTAATGTCTTCAAGCATCCATTCCTGGTTTAGAGTTTGAGATCGAAATTCTGTATTCTTTTGATGAGGGTATGTATGTTAGATCCATGGCTTCATTTTGAAGTCATGGCTCGTGGGGTTTCCTGAATTAGTTGTGGTGATTCTTTTGCTTTTCTTGTTGCCATCTTTGCTTTGAGACAGGATTAAATAAACTTCTGCATAGAAGTTGAAATTGGATGTTACCATTTGTGGTTAGAGTTGCACTAGTTCTGGTACGTTATCAAGATATGGAATAGTAACTTGTAATCTAGTGAATATATCGGGTGAATCGTGTTTACTTGTGGGGTGAACGCAGTTAAGGCTTAATGCAACTTTGGTAGTGATACTTATTTCATAATGATCATAACAGTATGCACTGAGATTTCTGGTTATCATTTGGCAGTCAAAACGCTATCTACCTCGAGGAGAAGGAGAAGAAAGAGAAGGAACTGAGGCAGCAGATAATCGAAGAAGGCGAGAAGTACATTCTTGCTTTCTACGAGAAGCGAGCTCTCAACATTGAGACGAACAAGACAACCAACAGAGAAAGGGAAAAGGTAAAAATCCCTTCACTCCCTGAAATCTTTAGTACCATTTACTACCCTCATTAGCTCTTTCAACTCGTTAAACACGGTTCTCAAACCTTGCCTTCTTGTATCAGATTTCCTTGGCCGGCCAGGAGAAATTCCACAAGGAAGCCGACAAGCAGTACTGGAAGGCAATAGCCGAGATCATCCCTCGCGAGGTTCCTAATATCGAGAAGAAGAGAGGCAAGAAGGATCAGGACAAGAAGCCTTCCATCACTGTGATGCAAGGACCAAAGCCCGGTAAACCAACCGATCTCGCCAGGATGCGTCAGATACTCCTGAAGCTGAAGCACACTCCACCGCCGCACATGGTCCCTCCACCACCACCTCCTGCTGCTCCTGCCAAAGACGGGAAGAAGACCGCCGACCCCAAAGATGCCGCCAAGGCCGGGAAAGAACCGGCTTCTGCCTCCACCACCACCACCACCACCAAGGACGCGACTGCTAATGGCACGACTGATCATCAACCAGAGACTCCTGCTGCCACCGCTGCCGAGGAGACTGCCCAGCCCGCTGCAGAACAGGAATCGACGCCGCCAAGTGCCTAGGTTCTGAACCTCCCCTTCCTCTCATCACTCATCTGATTCCATACTTCCTTTTTCTTATGTATGATCTTTATAATTGTCCGACGGAGTTTCCCATTTGGGTTCTTCGTGATTCGAGGACCTTGTACCTGGATCTGTTCATATGGATCCTGCTCCTTGACAGGTCGAGGTTTCCTCTCTAGTCCTTTTCTTCTTTCCCGCTCTTTTTTGTTGTATTCTCGTGTTGTATTGTATGAACGTGTTTTCTTTTTGCTTGTTTTGCTATTAGTTTGAATAGAGAGACATACCATATTCTTTTCTCCTATGTTTGTCGCCGTGTCCGGAAACATTTACGTTGCGATCAAACTGTTTTATCATGTAGTGTAGTTAGTTTGGGGTGTTAGACACTTCTGTGGAATTCTTGAGATTGTCGGATTATTGAAACCCGTGTGTTTGAAATGGATGGATTACATGAATGAAGATGTTTTTGAATTGGTAAATTTGGAAGGTTAGATTATTGGTTACGGTAAGTGGTTGGCATAGTGGGTAACGCGATACGTGATGATGAAGTGACAAAAATGTTATCTGAGTTCTACATGTACATTGAGATTTTGACAAGCCTTCTTTATTCGACTCGATGTGACAACGTTAGTCGTGTGGGTTGGATATCTTGGTTGAAAACTGGAAATCCAAAATAGGCATTCCCCCTTAAAATCTAGATCAAATGGGTTTGTCCATTGTGTTTCTCACTGACTGTTAATGATTTTTGGGTTTCATGGTTTGATTGAAACTGATAATAGTGATAATGATTTCAATTGTAAACAAAAATCAATCGGAGTAGCTAAGCAGTTGAATTTAATTTTTGGATAATCGGAAAAATTAATCTTGAAATGGTGGATTCATATTATGGATAAAGAAATTGACATTGCTAAGACCGAATTGACATTGCTAAGAAATTGTCAAAGTTTTCAAAATCCAGTCGATAAATCATTACGATGATGCATGTAATCTAGAAATGATAATTGAGATCTAAAACGTAGAGAAGTTCTAACAGGTCGAATCAAATGAGTCAAGTTGAAGCGGTCTTCCTAGTATTTCCTCTCCTGAATTCTAACGTAGCCTAATGAGGCTTTTTCAGACAATTCTACAGCCAATCATCACAATCTCAGCAAATCACACACATCCAAACAAGCTTAGTCCACACGTAACGGAGAGAAGAAAAAAAAAGGAGAAAAATCAGTTGGTGGTGGTGGGTAAGTGAGTGGACGCTTTCAACTTTAAGACAAATCTTAATACCAAATCTCCATTATAGCTTTCCCCATTATCTACGCTTTGCCATTACAAGCCTCCCGAAAAGGAAGATGATTGGCAAACCCTAATGGCTATAATCCTACTTAACACTATGCTTTACTGACAACTATCAATAGGCTTAAATCTTGAAAGAATTGTGATCTTTGCACAAACTAAGAAGGAAAAGAAAGGGCTAGAGTGATTGCCTGCAGATTTCTCATGATCTTTCATCTAGGGGTGACTTCAGTAATGGTCACAGGAACGGAGGAACTATGGTTGCTGGAAGACTGTGCAGTTGACCTCTTATTTACACAAGCTCCACCAGCACCGACCCCGTCCGACGAGTCCTGGAAAACCCCAGGCGCCGTGAGCAGCTTGTCGTTGAGCCGCGTGCTCGTGGACAGCATTTCCACGACCTGGCTCATCGACGGCCTTCTGTTCGCGGTGGCTTGTGTGCAGAAGAAGGCTACTTTCATGTGTCTCACCACGGCTTCTTCGTCGTCGAATCCCCCCATCTCGGCGTCCACCAGCTCCAGGAGCCTGCCTTCCTCGTAGAGCTGCCATGCCTGCTCAGGGAAATGAGGAAGGAGGTTGTTTTGATGCATTCAGAAGCTTTTTCATGAAGGAAGTAGGAATTCGACGTGTGTTCTGCTTTTACCTGTTCTAGAAGGAGCTTCTCCGTCCCTCCCCAGCTGGCCTTTGAGCTGCTTCTGCCGCTGATTATCTCCAGGAGTAGGATGCCGAAACTGTAGACGTCAGCCTTCTTGGTTAATTGGCCGCCAAGTGCATATTCTGGCGCTAAATAACCGCTGAACAGAAGCAAGTAAAAATGGAAGTTACTATTTACTATCATGCTATTGCAACTGAAACGGACAAGCAAAGTGGAACATTAAGCACAAAACCTACGTGGTTCCTGCAATTCTCGTGCTGATATGAGTGATGTCATCCGGAAAGAGTTTGGCCAACCCGAAGTCCCCAATTTTCGGGTTGAGATCTTTGTCAAGGAGTATGTTACTTGCTTTGATGTCTCGGTGAACAATATGCGGCACTAGCTCTTCGTGGAGATAAGCGAGACCTCGAGCTATCCCCAAGCATATGGCAGCTCTTCTCCCCCAATCTAGCCTTATGTTTGAATTCCTTGAACCTGAATTTTGGAAGTAGGCAAAATTTCAACAGTGGAACTGATTCAGCATCATTGTAACTCCAATGAGTAGGCATAGTTGTAATGTAAGGATGACAACATCGACCGTAATCTAAGTTCAAACCTAGGTGCCAACGATAAACTATCTAAAGCAGCTGTTCAGTAACATTGCCTCATGAAATATGGGAAATCTGGACCAGCGAAGGTGGATAGAACTTACCTAACAAACAATGATCAAGACTATTGTTCTCCACGAATTCGTAGACTAGCATCCGGTTAGCTCCTTGTGCACAGCAACCTATCAACTCCACAAGGTTTGGATGCTTAACTTTCGCCATCGCCCTGATCTCGTTCAAGAACTCCCTCACCCCTTGCTTTGAATGGACAGAGAGTGCCTTCACAGCAATTTCCCTTCCATCTTTCAGGGTTCCCTAAACCACATTACACAAAACAAAAACAAAGACACCATTACGAACATTGACAATTGCAGTATCCTCCCTCTGCTACTAATTTTAGTAAATGGGGACATGGAGGCAAGCTGGCAAGTAACTTGCTTCACCATGTTCAAGCATTGTGTTCGTTCTCCAAGTTCCAAGCTTCAAACAAGGCTTACAAACAATGGTGGTGGGTGTGAAATATCAAATAAGCACACCTTGTAAACTGTACCAAAACCTCCTCTCCCGATCTTCTTCCTGAGATCGAAATCTTCCGTTGCTGATCGCAGCGTATTATAAGCAATATGGTTAACATCGCGAAGCAGATCGCCTGTGAATCACCCAGAAGAAATAGCAAAGTTCAGCATCATGCAAAGAAAGGCATTTTGATAATTTTCAATCCGCGGAATAAAATTGCTCACCATCAACGCCGTGATGAGCCCATGCTGCGGCGGAGGTTGAGGCAGCGCCGTCCTTCCGACCAACCGCGGAGGCACGGAAGCAGCTACACTTCATTGCGTCTCTTCTCTGGTAACCAGCAGTAACTTCCCCTCCCTCCCAAAAAAAAAAAAAATTCACATAGCTATTTGCCTTCAAGTGACCAGGCGGATTTCCAGAGGAGCTGAATTCTAGGGTTTCTGATGATGGTGATCACTGCCAAGCAAACAGCTGAATTCATGGAAATGAAGTACAGAGATTAAGAGAACTCCAGAGTCCAAACCTACGCCGTCAAACACTCAAACGGAACCAAGTAAGCTGAAATCGAAACGCTAAGAAGGAATCGAATTCGAGTAGTAAACTGAATATACCTTGGAGAAGAAGAAGAAGAGCTGGAAGGAAGCAACTATGGCGACGAAGCAGCTGCTGCAAATTTCAAGCACGCGCTACTTCTTCTGTTCTCTTTTTTTTCTTCTTATATTCCGCTTTGTTTAATTGTGTGAGGGAAAAGGAAAATGCATTTGCAGGCGCTCAGATTATACTTTTCCGTCTCTCTTAATATTTTTAGAGTTTTATTTGGTATTTTATTTTTGTTAAGTCTTCTTTTCCTTTTTCCAGCTCGCCAAAATATACTTTAAAAAGTAGACAATTGGAATCATCTCCTCGAACAATTGTAATTGTCCAAAATGAAACGATTCGAAATTCTCTAATTCCAATGGCTCACCTCGACACCCAATATTGTATAGCAAAATGAGTCAAACTTAAGAAAATTATCTTAAAATGAGATAATTAAACCAAAATTGTCTCACAGTCTGACTTCATCCAAACAATTCATAAACTAATTCTTAAGAGGACTATAAGACTAAAGACATACATGTTTCTTAGTTAGAGCTAAAATTGGTGTGGATATTCAACAAAGAATACTGCAATGGTGTTTTACTAAAAAAAAAAGAACTTGTTTTTATTCGCACTAACGCTAGGTGTGTTCAAACAGAGTGGTTACCGTGGTAATCGTTTTAACCAGTAATATTTGGATGATTTGGTTTGGTTAATTTGGATAATTAGTTTGGTTTGGTTAAATTTTTTAGCTTGTTTGGTTTAGGTGGTTTGGTTTGGTTTCATAGACTCCTAACTGATCTAACCAAATTAACCAGTTAAGTAATTAGTCATATATCTAATATTTCATACACACATACTTAATACTTTGCATAACCACTTGAGATTCAAATGTAAGATAATTGTATCAGTTACGTGTATTTATGTTAAGGGTTAACTATAATTATGTCTTGATTGTTATGTGTTATTCAATATATAAATTGCAAATTTATGCACTAACTGGAAAATTTTCTCACTTACTGATAATGTGATGGTATATTGGTTATTTCGGTTAACCAATTAACCAAACCGATTAAACTTTAGTTTGGTCAATTTGGTTGTTGTATTCGTTTGGATGGTTTGATTAATGATATTGTATTCCATGATTAATAGAATTTAGACTTATTTGGTTTGATAACTATTTGAACACCTCTACGCATAACTCAAATTTTATATAGGTTCCCTCTGAATTATTTTTATTAATAAATTACATATTTCATCAAACAAATTGCTTACTATTTTAGGGTGGGTTGATTGATTGTTTAGTTTAGGTGGAAATTGGAAGCGTTGATTGTTGATGATACCAAAACCGTTGAAAATTATTTTTTTATGATTGTTTTATTTTTTTATCACTGGTTGGAGGATAGAAAATTAGAAATTATTGGCCATGATTTTTCTACGGCAGGGTCCATTCGCAGAGGGAAAAGTTTGAAGTTTGAAGCAGTCGTTAAATTACATGAATCATGATCTCTCCTTCCGCTATTGCCCGCGTTCCGGTCACTGATTTTGATCGATTTGATGCTTGATTTACATGGAGCGCTGCTAATTGGTTCGATTAGTGGTTAGTCACTTACCCAAAACAGTTAATCTCTAACCAAATCAATAATTCATATTTTGATTAGACACTAGCTATTGGTTTAGTCAATGATTAGTTTAACCTGTTAACCAACAACCGGACTTAGCTTCCTCCTTTTTGTATTTTGCTATTTTCTTCATGATTTCTCTTTTAACTGGGGCTGGGCATGCGGGCGGATCATCCGCGGGTTTGGGCCGACCCACCCGCATTTGACCCGAATTTTGTTAAGTGGGTGGGTCTGTGGGTGGGTGACGGGTTGCGCTAGGAGCCATCCGCCGGGTGGTGGGTGGGTTGTGGCCTTGTGGGTGAGTGTGCGGGTGACCCGCTCAACCCA
Organism: Linum tenue; assembly: GCA_946122785.1. Taxonomy (NCBI): domain Eukaryota; kingdom Viridiplantae; phylum Streptophyta; class Magnoliopsida; order Malpighiales; family Linaceae; genus Linum; species Linum tenue. The sequence goes on from CAMGYJ010000004.1 coordinate 62,787,971, forward strand.
ACAGCAAAAAGATCAAAGTCGTTGGCGCTAGAGAGAGGAGAGTGGAGACGTTAGATATAAACTCGGACTGCTCCTGGAGTTTGAAGCTCAAAGCCAACCTTCCAAATAGAGATCCCCTCTTCTTCCCTTTACTTTTTCCTCTAATTCTTGTGCCTAGATCGCCGCTCTTTCCTTTGTGGAATTATTTTCCTTAGTTCCTTGCACCTAATAATCATCTCAATTTGTAGAAAACTCTTTCATAATAGAATTTCTATCCAATTTAAGAACTAATTCGACATTTTTCGCCCTATTTCAACTTCTTGTTTCCCTCGATGATTCTCTTCACCTATTATCATTTCAAGTTGACTCCTTTATATTATATACATTATAATGTGGGTGAACCCACAAACCCACCCGCATCATCCACCATCCGCCCGACCCAACCCGAGACTAAATGTGGGTGGGTGATGGGTTAAAAATTATCAATCCGTTTAAGCGCGGGTGGGTGCATTTTATGGTCAAAATCCACCCGACCCATCCAATGCCCACCCCTACTTTTAACAAAGAGAATCTAACAAAATATTATGAATTTCACAACTCAGATTCAATTTCAACACATAATACTAAAAACAGTCAATCACCAACCTAATTGTTTATCGGTTAACCACTAATCATTTTAGTCGGTCAGTGATTAAGCATTAAAGCAAAAGTAACATATCGATAACTTAATTATTAATCTTTATCGATTATTAGTTAGCTCGATAACCATTTGCTAGCCATATTTACATGTATTTCTAGTTATATTTGAAAGTTTTAACAAGGCATGACGACTCTCTGCCATTTATATTGACCTAACTGTTTCACAGGCTTTTAGTCACTTGGACATTCTGAGATAAAAAGCTATGATATGATTTTCTAACGTCTTATACAAGACTCCCCCAAATACTTAGGTCTTATATACTCATTGAAACCAACTTAATCATTCTCAACACTAACACTCTATCATGAAAGAGGGTTTAGAAAATTGAGGAGTGGAAGAAAAATTTAGAGGGAGTGAAATAAGTAGGGATGGCAATGGGTCGGGTCGGGGACGGATAGTGCATATCCGTTACCCTACCCATAGTAGTTCGGGTTTTACCCATGCCCATACCCACATAAGAAACGGATAGGAAATCCAAACCATGCCCATACCCGTTCGGGTTTCGGGTATCCACGGTTATCCGTGGATAATATTTTTTCTTTATAACTCCAACCAATACGTTAATATTTACACGTATTCTCACGTTACGTAAGACGAAAAGTACGACAATAATTCACTAGAATGAAGAAAATTAATTAAAACAACACAATTTCATAAAAAAATGATATTTATATGCTAAATATAAATTATGTTAGAGAAAAATATTGATTATTTCTAGACAAAATACATATGCATGTGTATAATCGGGCGGGTTCGGGTTGGATAGTGAGAAAACCATGCCCATCCATTACCCGCAATATTCGGGTTCGGGTTTTACCCGTACCCACTAAAAGTCCTTCGGGTTCGGGTTTTACCCTACCCGATTAGGTCGGATTCGGGTGGATATCCACGGTTATGGATATTTTTGCCATCCCTAGAAATAAGTGGTGTTCAATTTTTGAAGGGAAATTAAAGGAGAAAATAATATTAAAAAATAGCAAACATTGATTTCACTCCACAATTGCTATACCAACATTTTCTCCCGAATAATTACTCTCTAGTACTCTAGAAAAACTTATGAACAAGATAAAATTTTCTACCGATTTTTGTTACTTTTCCTTCTTCCAGAAACAAAGTTAAGATATCATAATCATCCACTCTATATATAAATAAACTAACAATCTACAGTGTATGGGTCGATACACGTTTGGGTTTTTAATTTTGGGTCTGGTCTGTAACCGTTTCCTTTACCATATTGGATTAGGTTAGACCCACATGAAGAAGTATAAATATTTCTCATCTCCTCTGTGATCTGTAATCTCCTCGATATAGTGAAACTGACTCTCTCCTACCTGTGGACTAGCTAACACACATTGTGTTAGTGAACCACGTAAATCGTGTGTCGTGTGCCTTTTGTTTTGATTTTCTTTCTTTATCGATTCCGACGATTTCCCAATTCGTAGCAGCGCAGTTACAACAAAAATAATTAGAAGAAGATAAAAAAAAAACGTGCAATTGGGGAAGCCACACATTTGGTCATTTGATGTGATCCCATGTTTCCAATACAATGAAATCCTTGACACCTCGTGACTTCCAAGCTTTCATACCTCACGAGATTTTGGTCCAACTTGAGCATATGAGTGGTGAAGAAAGAGTCATTCCAAAAGTCCAAACCCTCCAACTATATTGTTGTTTGGGTTTCTAGGAAAAAGGTTTGTGGTCTATGTGTGGTCAAAATTGCATAAAGGTGGACTTGGGAATCAAAATGGGCCATTTATTTTGTTGGATATATTCTCCAAGTCAAGGTGCCATGGAGATAGATTTAGAAATACATGGACGAATTTATGTAGAAGTGTTTTGATAACGTTCAAGTGTAAAAGAGTGATTTTGACTATATTAATTAGGAAAAACATGATTCTATATAGAAGCATTGATTATCTGGAAGTGTAAAAGTGTAAGTTTTTAAAGTTTAAATTGCAATTTTCACTACATTACTATGAACTAATTTAATTGATTAGGATGTCGTTTAGCATGTACATGTGAGAACCTCGCTTCTAGGGCTTCTCGATACTGATCTTCGGCACTCGTGATAATTAGGGATTTAGGGTTTGAGAGAAAGAATTAGGGATTTAGATGAGGAAGAATAGAATTGGGAATCGGCCGAGGCCTTGGATTAGGAGAGAATAGAAATTAGGAGTTGAGAGGATAACTAGGATTTAGGAGATTCTTCTTAATATTCTTATTGACTGATTATGACGTAAACCCAAAGTACATATATATAGGAAATACTGGAAACCCTAATAATAATCCTAATACGGTTAAATCTCTACTAACCATAATTATAATTATTCTCCCTGATATAACAATAGAAACTCTAAATAAATGTGTTTCTGACAGTACATGTGTCGCGAGATATGTAAATCTCAATGGCCTATGTATTATGGAGGTTAAATTATATGAATTCGCATAATATTATAATTTAATAATGTTTGACTTGTAAAAATCATAACAAAGTATTTGGATTTACCAAATTTTATTGGATTATATAGCCATGCTACCACGGATCGTGACATTATATAATCTTCCAATAACTTGAGTTTCGTATCAAAATTTAAAAAACAACAAACAATATGAAATAACAATAGAATAATTAATGAAAAATAAAACACATTGGTTGTAGTATATAATTTCTCTTGCAACCCGATTAGATTGGATATAGAATGACATGCATATTAGGAATAGAAGCTTCTTTTCATTGTATGTGTGGCATTATTTCATGAGGCAACGAGGTCAAATGTAGACAATAGATCAACATTCAAACTACATAGAAAGATTCATAAAAAGAAGTTTCTTAAATCCTAACTTAATATATTTATGAAATTGATAAAAGAAATTCCCGGCAATTGGGTGAAAATGAAATTGATAATTTTGTTTTAGTGTAAGTGGACCATTTGTGAGGCAGCACGGCTGGGGTAGTTTTTTCCTCTATCATGGGCCTCGTTTTGCACTCCCAAACTAGATACAAGAAAAAAAAGCCCATAGCGAGAGCAATGATAGGCCCAGTAAAACTTTGTCTCTTGAATGAGCTTATTATCCGGATTCTTATTGGTACAAACTTGAAGCTCAATCATTTATTGCGCAATTACATACATATGTTAACCCTTCCACTTGACTTAATTACCGCTCCATTATCATAACCTCCTCTTCTTCAATATATGATATATTGATATATCTCTCAATATATGATATATCTCTAAATATTTAAGTTATGATGATCGACTTTTAAAAAATTAAAAAATTAATCGAGTTACAAAGTAAACGAAAATGATGAATAATATTAGGGTTGGAAAACGATGCGGTCTAGTCATATATACGGTCTATGATTCAGATTAAAAGACTGGAGTATAGACCATATATCAGATCACGTACTATACGATCCAGACCAGACCACACCTGTGGGGTCTGCTCCGGTCCAAATAGACCACAATGAACAAAAAAAAAAATAATTTGTTTAGCCAACCACACCAAAAAGTGAATCAATAATATAGAAAAATGGGTTTTTTTGCATTAAATCATAAATTCCAACATGCATGAATAATTTTTACACCCTAAATCTTGGTAAACAACAAAAGTAGAAAGTCAAAGCATCCCAACTTGCACCATAACGTCATTAACATTAACATAATGTCATACTGAGACATGATCGTTTCTACTCTTTGGTGAAATGTGGCTGTGAATGAAACTTGGGTCTCGTTGGGGAACTCGAGAGAGTGGCCGAGTGAGCTGGTAACACGTATTGGGAAGTCGACTAGGTCCATGGTTTAGTTCGATAAACCACGATCTAGACCAGACCAGACCAGATTAGGCCAAAGAGATCAAGACATCATATAATATAAACCATGTACTTGACCAAACCATTCTTAACGGTCTACGATCCCGACCAAACCGTGCGATCCGATTTGATCCATAGTTTTTCAAAATCTATTTTCCCAGCCCTACCATATATCTAAAATCCAAATATATTGATAGGAAGAAATCATCCAGACCATTATACCAAATTATTGGAGTTTTTTTTTGTTTAAAGTATAAGTTGCTTTCTAAAACTTTAATTATAACGAATTGTTTGTTATTAAGTCATCTAGACCTATTTGATGATGGGTCTAATAAAGAATATCTAGAAAAGACGTAAAAAACAAAGAGCGAAAGTCGACCTGACTTCTCCCGCCGTCCAATCGAGAAAGAAACGGCCAGAATTAAAAAGAAAAGAAAGTGAACGCCGGCGAGAAGAAACGCCGCCGGGTATAGAGGGAGAGACAAAACACCGCCGTCCTCCGCCGTCCCACAAAATCTCCCAAAACATCTGGAAGAAGAATCTCTCTCTGTGTCATCCCATTTCCTCACCAACAAACCCTAGAAACTCCAAAAACAAACAAAATTCCCAATTCCTTGCTCCCCTTCCCTCCCGTCTCTCTCTCTCTCTCTCTCTCTCTCTCTCTCTCTCTCTTATGTAATCGCACTCTCGAACGCCCGCCAGCCCACACTAACCCCACTCACTCTCTCTCTACAGTTCAACCTGTCGCCTTCACTCGCGACTTTCGCCTCCCCGCTGTGCCTTTAGTCTACTTTTCCCGGCTTTCTTTTTCTCCCTTTGTCTCATATATATAAAGTTCCAGGGTTCGGTCAATTGTCGAAATGAGCAATCAATCACAGCCACAGCATCAGGTGGAGGTGGAAGTGGAGCAGGAAAAGGAGGAGGAGGAGGAGGAAGCTGGTATTAGCAAGGAACCGGACGAGGAAGGAGTCGCTCAGGCTTTGGAAGTAGCGGCTAAGACGGCGGCTGCTGCGGTGGCGGCGGTGTCGGAGAAGGGTGAGGCGGAGGCGGAGGCGGGAAGTAGCGAGGAAGAGAGCATGGAGAAGCCCGACGATCCGATGGAGGAGGATTCGGTTGGTCCGGCTACTGTGTTCTGCATCAGGCTTAAACAGCCGCGGTCCAATTTGATGCATAAGATGAGCGTGCCTGAGCTTTGCCGCAATTTTAGGTATAATTGATTTGCTGTTGATGATATTCTTTTGGAGAAATTTGGCAAAGGAAGTGCATCTCTTTGAGATCAACTCTGGCATGGTAGGGGTTGTTTAATGATGGAGGTCTAGCTTCTTGCTTTGCTCAAAGTCTGTTTGTTTGTTTGTTTACTGTGATGTATTGAACACATTTTTTTGCTGAAGACTTTGATGATTGATTTAGTGAACTGTAACTTGGTGGGGGATAAGAAGATTAAGGGTGGATAAGATGAACGCCCTCTGTTGTTGAAGGTTTTGATGGCTGATGTAGTTAAGTATAGCTTAGGGAGTAAGAAGAATGCTAGCGTCTTGATAGGATGAATTTGTGTTGATGAGAGTAGGTATGGCCCTTCAGTTTTGAATGAATTTGCTGGCGCTTCTTTGGTGGAGTCAAAAGGAGTTTAGATCGGAAGCTAAATGGTATCGGTTTGGGATAAAGTTCTTAGCAATGCTATCTATTCCTTCAACTGCGTTTTGCATTTCGAACCTAATGTTTTTTCCTTGTTGCTCATTTCTTTTTCAGTGCTGTGGCTTGGTGTGGGAAGTTGAATGCTATAGCATGTGCGTCAGAAACTTGTGCAAGAATTCCAAGGTCAGTTCGCTGCTTATTTTCTACACCAAATAATGTTTTTTTTTACCCAGCAATGCTGCTGTTAGTGTTCTCATTGACTTGGAGTTTTTCCCCCTCCTGACTACGTTCCTGAGGTAGAGGGACAATGTGAAACTACTCTGTTAAGTGTAGTTTCGGCATTGTTAATGTAGCAATTTGCACTTGGTTTCATGAATAACTTACACATGGTTGAGTAGTAACCTAACTCCTTGTACATAATCTTTGGCGTTGAAGTTCCTTCTGTATTCTTCTGTTTCACTAGCCTTACATTGTAATTGTTTCAGCTCAACTATTTGTTTCCAATTACGAGAACCATTAGTCTTGGTTTATTCATCAGTAATTCTTGGCTCTTGTTACTCCTGGATGTTTGGTAATAGATGAGACACACTATGATTTTGATCTTGTTCAGTTTCTTGATCTTGTTGGAGTATACTCAAAATGGATGAACTTATTCCCCTCTGGTCTGCTCTCTGTACTAGTATGTAAAATTGAATTCAATTGAAAATCTATTTCCAATTGAGTCTCAAGTCTCCTAATGCACATTCCTTTTTGGCTCTTGATACTGAAAAGCTTATTTCTCGTACAATTGTTCTTCTGTTTTCGTACTTACTTAAATCCTTCTTACTCATTGTTTTTTGTTGATTTAGTTCCACTGCAAATCCTCCATTTTGGATCCCCATACACATTGTCATCCCGGAGCGACCAACCGAGTGTGCCGTTTTTAACGTAATAGCAGGTATTAGATTGAGTTGTGACCCTCCCTCAGTTAATTGATTGATTTGGATATGTTCATGTTATGTTGTGTGTATCTCGATAGCTGAATGAGCTGTCTTTATTAATTAGTATCCTCGTCATCCCTGCTAATCATTTATGGACATTAACTCAACGCCCAATTGATACGTTCATTGATAACCATATATCAGGAATTCCTTTTTCAATTCCATTCCATTTGATTTTTACTTTCTTTTTTTTTTGGTAATGGCGACAACTCTTCATTTTTTGGCTGGTTCTCATTTTCCAAATGGCAGTAACACATTGGAGTCCTTTGCAGATTCACCTCGTGATTCTGTTCAGTTTATTGAATGGTCTCCTGCTTCCTGCCCTCGTGCCTTACTAATAGCTAATTTCCATGGGAGAATAACAATATGGACTCAACCATCTCAAGTAAGTTTGCGGTCTCTTTATTCTGTATACGTTGTTTTACTGGACATACACTCCTTATATTTACATCACTTTAACCATACTGTGAACTGTGAAGTACTTCTGGCTAGTAGGATCTTTGAATTCTTAGAAGCTATCCTCCTCATCTTTCTTATGTAGGGCCCAGCTAACTTAGTACGTGATGCCAGTTGCTGGCAGCGCGAGCATGAATGGAGGCAAGATATTGCAGTTGTTACAAAGTGGTTATCCGGCGCTTCTCCGGTATGTTGCTCTGCGCTTTATGTACCTTGTTCAGTTGCTGTCTAGTGTTTTTTCTCTCTGCATTCAATTCTGTTTCAGCACCTGAGTTTAACTACACCTCTGCTTTCTGCCACCAATTTGATTCATATGAAAAATTATTTGCTCTTGATGCCGTCCTGGGACCATAATTTAATAGTGGAATATCATATTTAGATATTTGTGCCTGTAGTAATACTAAACTGCCATATGGTTATTGCTTAACTTGTTTCGAATTAATCAGTATAGGTGGCTTTCTTCGAAATCCAGTGCTACCCATCCGAAGTCAACTTTTGAGGAAAAATTCCTATCCCAGCAGTCTCAGACTTCAGGTGGTATTATCTTAGTTCCCCTTACCTACGTATTTCTTCATAACCTTGCCAAGTAATGCAGTTGCCCATTAGTATCCAGTTTTATTGAGTGAGTTGCCAAGTGTAAAAAAAATAAAAAAGAGTTGTGTAGTTCTGTCGTAGTCATCACTGAATTATAAAGCAAATGAATGACAGTTTTATTAACAGATCTGCTTTTATGGTGTTATTGCAGCTCGATGGCCCAATTTCCCTTGTGTCTGTTCTGTTTTCTCATCTGGTTCAGTACAACTTCATTGGTCCCAGTGGCCTCCTAGTCAAAGTAATGCATCACCAAAGTGGTTTTGCACTAGCAAAGGACTCTTAGGGGCTGGACCGAGTGGGATCATGGCTGCTGATGCCATCATAACGGATAGTGGTGCAATGCACGTTGCTGGGGTTCCAATTGTCAACCCTTCTACCGTTGTAGTGTGGGAGGTTACTCTTGGCCTTGGAACTGGACTTCAAGCAACTCCAAAGATGAGCGCTAATTGTGGAGTCCCTCCTTCATTGAATCCTCCTAATTGGGCTGGTTTTGCTCCTTTGGCTGCATACTTGTTTAGTTGGCAAGAATATCTAATATCGGAAGCAAAGCAGGGGAAGAAACATACAGATAAAGATTTATGTGAAGCTGTAGCACTTCACTGTTCTCCTGTCTCAAACTTTTCTGCATATGTAAGTCCTGATGCTGCAGCTCAATCTGCAACAACTACCACCTGGGGATCGGGAGTCACTGCTGTTGCTTTTGATCCAACTCGCGGCGGCTCTGTGATTGCGGTCGTGATTGTTGAAGGTACTTTGACATCATAATGACTTTGCACTTAGAAAATGGTGCTCATGTTTTTGCCTTTACTATGTGTTTTTTAACATCTGACGTTGATTCTGTACCATGGCATGTTTTCCATGCGTGTCATTTTCATCTAATGGTTGTTTCATACACACAGGCCAGTACATGTCCCCGTATGATCCAGATGAGGGCCCTTCTATAACAGGATGGAGGGTGCAGCGGTGGGAATCATCTCTTCAGCCTGTTGTTCTTCATCAAATATTTGGAAATCCTACGTCCAGTTTTAGTGGGCAGGCACCAATGCAAACTGTATGGGTGTCCAAAGTGGACACCAGCATACCTCCGACTAATGATTTTCGAAATCACCAAGAAGCCGTGGCAGTACCAAATTTTGATGCCAAGAAAACATCTGATATATGTGTTGAGAATTCTAAAAGAGTGATCTTTGATCCGTTTGATCTGCCAAGTGATGTTAGAACTCTTGGTAGAATTGTATATTCTGCTCATGGGGGTGAAATAGCTGTGGCCTTCTTGCGTGGTGGAGTGCACATATTTTCTGGTCCGAACTTTGCTCCTGTAGATAACTACCAGATCAATGTTGGATCAGCAGTCGCCGCACCTGCGTTTTCTTCTACCAGTTGCTGCTCAGCTTCAGTTTGGCATGACACTAGTAAGGATTGCACAATACTAAAGATCATTCGGGTTCTACCTCCTGCTGTCCCAAGTAGTCAAATAAAGGTTAACTCGGCAACTTGGGAACGTGCAATTGCAGAAAGGTAATAAAATGAATGCAATTTTGTGGTTTTAAGCTCCTCTTATCTATGAATTTTCTGCACATCACCTAATCTTTGAAAAACACATGCTGGTTCTGTTTTTGTCAGAGCAGGTTTTGGTGGAGCCTTTTGGTTGGAGTTGATTGGTGGGATGCTGTTGGATGTACACAGAGTGCTGCCGAGGATGGTATAGGTAAGATATTTGGGTTTTCAGCAGTTCTGACTGATAACATGTAATTATTTTTTGCGTAGCTGGACAATTCTTTTTTGAGTGCATAAAAATCTGATCATACAGTACATTCTGTACTTATCTTTTGTTAGTAATGAAGTTTTTGGTTTGGTTCCAGTATCGCTCAACAGTGTCATTGCTGTTTTGGATGGGGATTTTCACTCTCTTCCCTCTGTTCAGCACAGGCAACAGTATGGGCCGGTATGTTTCTCTTGACTTTGTTTCTTTCAAACAGTCAATGTTATTTTCCCTAGTAGACTGCTATAGTGAGAATATTAGTCCTTTGGAGTTTCTTTCAGAGTCACATGTTTCCTTTGATCATTGGCACCACAAGCATGTTGCTTTATTTGTTTTACCATCTGTTATTGTTTAGTTGCAATTCTGGGGATGTCAGCAGCAAAATTTTACTAACTATGCCAATGAACGCTATTGATCATTACATACATATTCATGCATTTTCAATTTGCTTTCTCTTTTACTTGTATGTAGTTTTGGATAATCAACGATGATGACTACTAGTGTTTTCTAAACTGCATGTTTGGTACATAAGATGTAGTTAATTTGTACTTCTTCCATTTGTATACATTTCTTGCAGAGCCTTGACAGGATAAAATGTAGGCTATTAGAAGGTACAAATGCTCAGGAAGTTAGGGCCATGGTTCTTGATATGCAAGCTAGATTGCTGCTTGATATGCTCGGCAAAGGCATTGAATCAGCCTTGATAAATCCTTCTGCGCTAGTATCTGAACCATGGCAGGCATCTGGTGAGACATTATCTGGTATTGATCCCGAAGCCATGGCTGTTGATCCAAACCTTGTTCCAAGCATACAGGTTAGTTGAAGCCCTGCCCTGACATTTCTACCAGTTCTGATTTCTTTGTATTGGTAAAATCTTGAACAAAGCCCCCAACACATGGTGTGCTTGTGAACAACTGATCATCATTGTCTGAAGCACACAAGGACAACATGTTTAATGTGTCTTGCTTCCATTAACCTTATTGTAGTCAGTCATGTCATTGAATATGTGTCTTACTTCCATCAAGCTTAGCCCAAGAAGGTTTTCTACAATGGGAAATGCTTTATTGATTTTAGCTCGAAGTCTTTCATCATTTACTGTTGTTTGCCTTGGTCCTTTAAGTAGATTTCAATGTAAATGCCCCCCTTCTCTGTCTCTGTCTCTGTCTCTGTCTGTCTGTCTGTCTGTCTGTCTGTCTGTCTGTCTGTCTGTCTGTCTGTCTGTCTCTGTCTCTGTCTCTCTCTCTGTCTCTCTCTCTCTGTCTCTCTCTCTCTCTCTCTCTCTCTCTCTCTCTCTCTCTCTCTCTCTCTCTCTCTCTCTCTCTCTCTCTCATCTTTTGGGAACTGACATCATACCTTGATGCAGGCATATGTGGACGCAATTCTTGATTTAGCATCGCATTTCATCACTCGTTTGCGGCGTTATGCAAGTTTCTGTCGCACATTAGCTACCCATGCTGTTACTGCAGGCACAGGCAGCAATCGCAATATGGTAACTAGTCCTACTCCAAGTTCTGCATCCCAGGGAACAACTCAGGGTTAGTGTACACTCCAAACCACATTTTATTATGAAAATTGGTGGTTAAACTGTTAAACTGACTGTACATTCATGCGCTGAGAAGCCACATGCTTAGAGATGTGAACACCTAACCAAAAAAAGAATTGCTGCATGAATGAATTTTCTGTACACGTCTCAGCAAATCATCTGAAACTTTGTCTGTCTATTTATAAGATTGTACAATGCTACGGTTCTTTATAGCTGTTTTTCCTTGTTCTTTTTCATTGGAAGGGGTTTTCCCTTATTTGCATCTGTTGATAAAATGGGGATATTCCAATAGTTGAAAGTATGCAGCCTGTGTACAGTGCTTATATTCTTCAAGTTGCTGTGTACAGTGCTTATATTCTAATAGTTCAAAATATTTTCCAGGTGGTCAAACTGGCACAACAAATTCAAATGGAAGCACTCAGGTGCAGGCCTGGGTGCAAGGTGCTATTGCTAAGATTAGTAGCACAACAGATGGTGTGCCTGCTTCGACTCCAAACCCTATCAGTGGTCCAGCTCCTTTTATGCCCATAAGCATTAACACTGGGACATTCCCTGGAACACCAGCTGTTCGGCTAATTGGAGACTGTCATTTTGTTCATAGATTATGCCAGCTTCTGCTCTTCTGTTTCTTCTTTCGCCGAACACAGCTTCCTCGCTTTATTGGGGTATCACAGAGAAGTAATGATTCCAGTACGCAAAAACCTCAGCCGCCTGGTGTCCCAGCTGGCAAGGTTGAGGACACCAATTCTGCTTCCTCAAAACCAGTAGCGACTGCTATGGTTAGATCAGACGAAGGTCCAGCAGCAGCTCGAAGTGGTCAGCTCATGCCTGGAGCCAAAGGAGTTGAAGATGGACCTGCTGGTCGCTCAAGACTAGGCTGTGGCAATGCTGGTCAGGGGTACACCTTTGAAGAGGTATGCTGGGAGCTAGCTTTCGATATTATTATATTCTTTTTCACTAGTGGCGTACTTGTCATTTATGATTAAATCCACCTGTTCAAATATTTTCTTTAGGGGTGGTTAACTGAACTGAAAGTCTTAAGGAATCATTATTCCTAACTGTAACTGAACCTTTACATTAAGGGTTAACTAAAACCACTAGCCAATGAGTCAAAATGGTAATCCTGACGGTTAACAAGAAAACAAGGATTAGACAATTCTTACATCAATTAAAGCTATACCAACCTTCTATCAACTCAAACAACAATAGCATGTACAACTATACTCCTACGAACAATAGCCTGTACTGAACAAACAAAATTGCCTGGATTCCTGGCAGACCGGAATTAGTTGAATTCCCTCAGTTAGGGCTAGTCGAACCATTTCCAGGAATCATATATCCTACTTTATAACTGCACCAGTGCTCTTTCCTGTACCACCGAATACCCGTTGGCAACTCAACCGAAAAATTGCAGTAATTTTCATGCACACAGAACTCTACACTGTCCTCCGAGTTTTGCTTTGCAAGTAAACTAGCCCGATATAATAAGGGGTGCATTCCTATGGTCTCTAGATCCATGGTTCTGTTTTATACGATTTGGTAAATTAAACTTCGGTTGATTTTTTGTTAATTGTTGCTTGTAATTGAAAATCCAAGACCCATTTAAAGACCAGCTACCAGTTTGGTCTCTGGTTAACCGAAAACCAGAACCGGTCCGCCACTTTTTTCGTTGCCGTGAATGATTGGAAATTTGGAATAATGAAATTCTTGTGTTTGTCTCAGGTTAAGGTTCTATTTCTCATTCTCATGGATCTTTGTAGACGAACAGCAGCTCTAGCACATCCTTTGCCGGTCTCACAGGTGGGAAGTAACAACATCCAGGTGCGACTCCATTATATCGATGGCAATTATACTGTCTTGCCGGAAGTTGTGGAAGCATCTCTTGGCCCACACATGCAGGTATTACCTAAGAAGTTTACAGTTAGGCATTTCACGTGATCAAATAATCTGTTATGTAGCGATTGAATTGGGCTTCTCTTTGCCTTTGTGCCCTTTCTTGTCTGTAGAATATGCCCAGGCCTAGAGGTGCTGATGCCGCTGGCCTCTTATTACGTGAGTTGGAACTTCACCCACCTTCCGAAGAGTGGCACAGGCGTAATATGTTTGGTGGTCCATGGTCCGATCCAGAGGACTTGAATTCACCAGAGGAAACTCCCAAACTCGGCAGCTCTCCGGATTCATTATTAGATTGCAGCTCATTAGAGAATTGTGATGTGCACTACGGGGCTCACGGCCTGTGGCCTAAGAGGCGTAGATTGTCTGAGAGAGATGCTGCCTTTGGCTTGAACACATCAGTCGGCTTAGGAGCTTATCTTGGGATAATGGGATCACGAAGGGACGTGGTTACCGCTCTTTGGAAGACTGGTCTTGAAGGCGTTTGGTATAAGGTGATTCTTTTTTCCCCATTTTCCTTCTCCGCAAATTTCTCCTACACCCCTCTCCCATGATGACTGCCCTGCTAGCAATTGGATACTTGGGTTGGGTGTCCATTTGTTTAAGCTTTTGCTACCTGTGTTCTTGTGTTTTTCTGCACCAGATGAAAGGCTACTGTTTCTGATTAAACTCAATTCTGTGTTGTATTCTGATTGCAGTGCATACGATGTTTGAGACAGACTTCGGCCTTCACTTCACCGAGTGCCATGCACCCAGGTAATCCAAGTGATCGTGAGACGTGGTGGATCAGTCGTTGGGCGTATGGCTGTCCTATGTGCGGGGGTACATGGGTCCGAGTCGTGTAGTTTGAGATTATCTTTTGACCCGCATCCATTTACCGACGTTCTGGCTGTCTGTTCCATCAGAGGTACATGGGTAGTTTACATATAGTCAGCTTCTCTGAATGCAGCTGTGGAATCTAACCTATACTCTCCGGTCTTTGGATCTGTATATATGTTTAAGGCTTGTTTCATATACCTGTACTGGAAGAAGCCTGTAATAAATGCTCGCAGTCTTAAACGTCGGTCGATTTTCCAGTAGACTAGGGCCATACTTGAGCTGTATGATTTGTGATGTAACAACATAGATAGATCTTGTAGAAACTAAGATGGTATGATAGATATTAGAAACAGACTCCATTAAGAGGTCGTATGGGCTTATCAGCTACACTGTCCCTGTTCCCTGAAAATGCATGATTTCTCCTGTAAAACTTGTTTCTCTTCTCATTTTTCGAAGAAAGGTACGTACTTGGACTATAATTGCAGAGTACTTTGTATTCTGGAAACTGTTGAAGTTGATGCTGTATGTGACCAGCCCTTTACGCAAAAACACTTTCGTGGACGAATATGTTACAGTTGCTACTGCAGATCCCATATCTAGAGTTGCAAAACGCGCAGGAACAGCTCAAATTGTTATAAACGCGCTGCTACGGATCGGGAAATCGCTGGAATCGACAAAGCAAGAATATGAAAGCGAGAATCGAAAGACACAGACACACGATTTACGTGGTTCACTAAAACGATGTGTGTTAGCTAGTCGACGGGCGAGAGAGAGCCAGTTTCACTATATCGAGGAGATTACAGATTACAGAGAAATATGAGAAGTATTTATAGTACTTCTCCATGTGGGTCTAAATTCAAGTCGTAGCGAGACTCCCGATTACCAGTCGTAGCGGCTGATAGTCCGATTCAAGTCATATCAACACAAATAATGAAAGCCAGGATCATCTTTCCCAAGTGAAAAATCATTCAATGGAACCATAGAACATATTTACATTGTACAGGGACGAAGCCCCTTTTCTCTATTCACCATGAAAGCATCACAAACCCAAGACTCGTTAACTAAAACAGCACATCATCAACAACAGACAAAAAGAACATATCAAAGAAACAACATTCGAAGTTAGATCTCAGATTCTAAACCAAAAGTCGCTAGGAAAGAAATGAAACTTCAGGCTTGTGAACCGCCCAGAGCCCAGTTGGCCTCGCTGCCGACTCGCGGCATTGTACCAGCAGTAGCAGCCCTGGACTGCACATCGACCTTGAAATCAGCTCCGCACATGACTCCCTTCGCTGTCGATTCTCGGCATGGCTCTGATCTCGCTCCATGGATGCTCGAAGCTCGTCAGCCCTTCCTCGCTCTCGAACATGAACCCGGCGGGGAACTGGGCAAACGACTTCCCGCAGCTCCCCTTCATCCCATCCAAGATGTCTGTTATCACAACCGATCCATCGGCTGCTATTCCCCAGTACAGCCCCACTCCCTCCTCGCCGGCTCCCTGCATTCATTAAATCGAAAAGAAATGAATACATTGATTGACAGAACGTGATCGCAGCAGCAGCAGCAGCGGACTTAGACTTACCCGAGCAGCGAAGACCCGGCCCGACTTGGAGTCGTAGAGGACGAATCCGAATTCGCCCTCGAGGTCCTTGAGAACCTTGTGAGCAGGGTAAGGGCCGCGATCACGAAGGGTCAGATACGCCTGGATCACGAACATTGCCTCGTTGGTGCCCTTGGAGAGGCCGTACTGCTTGTTCAAGCTGCAGAGGTTGATCAGGCTCCCCGTGAATACGCAGTAGACGTCGTTCACTCCGCAGAACACCCTGCAGCGAAATACCACTTCCCCAATTAATTAAGAGTTTCAATTCTGATTCGAGAAGAGAGGAGAGGGGAGGCTAGAACGAACCTCTGGTGAGCGCCGAGCGAGCTGCGGCGTGGGACGCAGGCGAGCAGGGCATTGTCGCGGAACTTGATCGAGAAGGAATCGGACGGGTTGGAGGAGAGGAATTCGTCGACGATCTGGTGCGGGAGCTTCGGTGGCCGCGGGGAGGAAGATGAGGAGGAAGGAGGGTAGGCTGGGCTGTTGAGCTCCTGAGGTGGATTCACCACACCTTTCTGGAAGATGGCCAACATTTTTTTTTTTGGCTTCGACTGCAAATTTTTCGAGGAATCAAAAGGATGGAAAGATTGGTTGAATGAAGGTTGAAGACGATGAGTAAAAATGAGAATGGGATTGTGCTGAAATTTGGGGAGAAAGGTACTGACATTTATAATGTCATGCGATGACGTGGAAGTCTTATCCGAATCTCTGGATCTTACTACACTTTTAATCTTGAGGATAGATTGGATATCAAATTAAATTCCCCACCTATCTTATCGTAGTAAAATCTGTTTATAGATTATTATAATTTCAAAATTTGTACCTCTTTCCTTCCGGTTCATAAATTACCCGGTATAAGATCGTTAAATAACTATCTATAAAAATATAAAATTATCATTAATCATAAGGAATTTAGAATTTCTATTATCTATCATCGAACGCTCTCACAAGTAATTCATATTTGATAAGTTGAGGTTTCCGCTTTCTTTGGGTAAATATTGGAACTAGTAAACCAATTAGAGCGACTAGTTGCATGTAGTTCATATTTGTCCACTAAAAATCATTCGGTCCATTGTTATTGGTCTGAGCAAATGAACCAACCCTAATATGTTTAATCAATTGGAGGTCTATTGCTCTGACTGAAACAGTTTAGTCTCGTTTTAATATGAGTATTCAACCACTCTCACCATAATTAATGTGTTCACCATTCACCAACTCTTCTATATTAATTAGGATTAATAAACGATTAAAACAGATTAGTTTGGTGATGGGCACCTTATCCAAAAAGCAACGTTTTAATATTTTGACAGAGATCCAAGTCGGAGCGAATAATGAATTACATGCTCGTGATTTGTTGTGGGTCCCACGTCTTTGCCTTTGGATAAAATTCCAGTTGCCACGTCCTTATTCGCTGTCAAACAGTCAACGAAATTATTCTCCGCTGCCGCGCACTTTTACTTCAACGTCCTTCTGGTTGAACGGGGCTGACAAACAACTGGGCTTTCATTGTTGGGCTAAGGTGTGTACGATGATAGAAGTCCAATTGAAGTGGTAGGCCGAGGATATATTTTTCCTGGGCTCAAAGAGTTTGATATCGTATTAATTATTGTGCTAGAGGGGAGCTCAATTGGGCCTTTCATGAAGTTTATGTTGAACATTATCAGGCCCACTAAAACAGAAAACATGGATCATGCAGCTCAAACGGAAAAATAAAATTTGTTTTCCGTATGTGTTTTTTGATTTTTTTTTTATTGAGGGTCAAGAGAATGGTTTTATATAAATCAAGGTTGTCGTTCGGTTGACTCGTTTTGACCCTCATCTTGCAAAAAAGATGAGATTACATATTCATTGGATTCAGTGGTGGAGCCACCTTATGTTCAGGGGAGCCTATAGCCCCTTTAATTCGCAAAATCACGCAAAATTACATGTAAATTTGGATAAAATTTGGAGAAATATAGTAGTTGGTAAGACTTTAGCCCCCCTCATCAATTCGAGCTCTCTAAGCGTAGTTTTTTTAGCTCCCCTTCTCGTTTAGATTTTTTGCTCCGCCACTGATTGGATTGACTTACTACACGGTTACTGGATTGGAAGTCACACACCGTCATTTTTTCTTTGCTTTGCAAAATGTGCCTCTTTTTTTATTTTCCTCTTCGCCTAACCCTATCTTTAGAATTTTAAGTTGCACATTTAGTATAAATATATGGATTGTAAATAAATAAAATCCAATTATATTTTTATATATGATTAAATTCATTTGATGTTAATGGTTATTGTTAAATTTATACTAATTTGATAAAATGATATACATCGATATAAACTAATTGTATCATCAACCGGAACTATTATACTTGCTAAATCGAGGAAACCACGTAAACCGATTTGACAAGCTTGTAAGAAACTAACAAATAAAGAACATGCGAGAAGTCTAAATGCGGGATATTCATCTCTAGTAGCCAAGCTGAAATCTGTTGGCTAGTTTCACTATCAACCTCCCACTTATTTATACCAAAAAAACTTCTCCATATCTGCAAATTTGCCCAAAAAAACCAGCGGCGTCCAATTGCTTGAAGAAGACAACAATCCTCCACACCCCGAAAAGCAAGGAAGAAGGACCTCCATTGAAAAGGAGACCGGAGAGAGCCTTTGCTGTTTTCCGTCGCTGAACAATTATCTCATCCTTCTCCGAGAGGAGAGCTTTCCTTTTGGGCTCGGGAAGCAGGGCGGACGAAGAAGAGCGAGGCGAACGAGAAAAGAGAGAGAGGGAAGAAGAAGAACAACAATGGGGAAAGGGGGTGAGAGGATTTCATCAATGGCGTCGGAACAGGAGAAAGACGAAGGCGTGGTAATGGCGTCGGATTTCTTCTGGTCTTACACCGACGAGCCTCACGCCTCCCGCAGAAAACAGATCCTCTCTCAATACCCTCAGATTAAGCAGCTCTTCGGCCCTGACCCCTGGGCTTTCCCCAAGGTCAGAGACAACCTTCGCAATTCCCTCTTCTCTGTCCTTCGTTATCGCTAGGGTTTTCAGATCTCGCCCGCAATGTCGCTCCATTCCCTCAATTCAAATTGCAACCTCTGTTTTCCAGCGTCAATTTTTAGCCTCTGCGGTCGATTCAACGATGAGAATCATAGATTCGGGGATAGGAATTTGAATTTTGGTTTGGATGTTTCAATTGGGTTTTCAGTAAAGTTAGTGTCTTTTTCCTGCTGGCAGATTGGTGTGGTTGTGATCCTCCAGCTATGGACAGCAACATTGCTCCACGACTCAGGGTGGCTGAAGATGCTAGCCATTGCCTACTTCTTCGGCTCGTTCCTAAACCACAATCTCTTCCTTGCAATCCACGAGCTTAGCCACAACCTCGCCTTCTCCACGCCGGTCTACAACCGCTGGCTCGGAATCTTCGCCAATCTCCCCATTGGCGTCCCCATGTCTGTCACTTTCCAAAAATACCACCTTGAGCACCACAGGTCAGTGTTCGTAACGAGGCATTTAGCACTCGCATACGATGTTCTATGCGTTTAGAACTTCTGTTCTCGTACAATTGTTGAAGATCTCTGTGACAATGGCTTATACTAACGTACATATGTAATATGGTATGTTATGTATAACTTATGCTTATGGTATTTCACTAACGTACAATTGTTGAAGGTCTCTGCTGTTCTCGTTCAATTGTCGAAGGTCTCTGCTGTGACAATGGCATGTACTAACGTACATATAATTTATGTCTAACTTATGCTTATGGTATTTCACGAACTGTGCCACAGGTTCCAAGGTGTGGACGGCATAGACATGGACATTCCAAGCCAGGCCGAGGCTCACATTGTTCGCAATGTGATTACCAAATCCATATGGGTTCTCCTCCAGCTGTTCTTCTATGCTTTCCGCCCACTCTTCCTCAAACCAAAACCACCTGGCTACTGGGAGTTCCTCAACTTCTTCGTCCAGCTTTCGCTCGATGCAGCCATGGTTTACTTCTGGGGGTGGAAGTCCTTCGCTTACCTGATCATGTCGACGTTCGTGGGGGGAGGGATGCACCCGATGGCGGGTCATTTCATCTCTGAGCATTACGTGTTCAACCCTGAACAAGAGACGTATTCATACTACGGCCCACTCAATCTGCTGACTTGGCACGTAGGGTACCACAACGAGCACCATGATTTCCCCAGGATTCCCGGGAGAAAGCTTCACAAGGTGAAGGAGATTGCTCCAGAGTATTACGAGAGCTTGGATTCGTACAAATCGTGGAGCCAGGTCATCTATATGTACATCATGGACCGCACGGTTGGACCCTTCAGCCGAATGAAGAGGAAAGTAAAGAAATCGGAGTAAAGTTCCAGTTGAGTTCTCCATAGGCAAACTACATTCTTTGTAGCTTTTGAACATTTGTTCCTGGCGGGGGCATCAGTTTTGGGTCGAGATTTTATTTGATTTGGTTTCTTGGGCTTCAAGGGAAATTGTGGGGTGTGGTTATGGTTGTTCTAGGTTGTAGCTATTCTTCTTCTGGGAGGGTTATCTTTTACTTGTAGTGAAAGAAACTGCTACTAGAGTTTGTGATTGCTGGTTTCCTGCCCTAGTGAGTGTACCATGGATCCAAGTGGAAATATGGAACAGAAAGGAAAGACGGTATGTGTATTTAGCACTGAGATATTTGCGACTTAATACAGTTGAGTTCTTCCACTTTTTTATTCTTTGTTTGAGCCTTGGCAAAAACCAATTGAGAGGAGAACTTGCTTGGGATAGAAGTAACTGTTTTTTTGGTCATTTTCCGAACTGTAGCCACTATGATTCAAATCCAGCTAGACACAATCAATCAAAACTAGTTTTACATGACTTTACTATATTATACACTATGATATGGACCAAAACTAGTCTTTATAAAGTGTGATGGTTGGGTTATATGTTGGCCTATTACGTTACACCATGGCATAGGTTTTCTTGAGTCTTGACTACAAATAATAATACAATTTAAAGTTTTAAACTGATGCATTGTTCTTAAATTAGCTATGATTTTAGACTAAATTTTGACTTAAAGTGATCTTGCTTATCACAGTTCATCTTCAATGGAGTTATGGAGCCACTTTGTTGCCCAAAAGGGGTAGAGCATTTGTTATATAGTACTTCTATTAACAGCACTTGCTTTTCTTCTTTAACAGTAGTATTGTAGTAATATGGAGATTGAGGTCTCCAAAGCTAGCATACATGCAAAGGAGGAATGAAGGCCATAATTGATAATTCTGAACTTCTTTAAACTCATTATACAGCGAGAACAAAACATCTGTACATCAAGTCATCAAGTCCTTGGCCAATCATGTTCCGACCGCAGTCACAACACTGGAATTATCCGCGGCAACTTCAGGTTCTGGTGACAGAGCTGGCATCATGGAAGCTGATTGGACGGCATGGTTGAGTTCTCTCATCTACTGTCTCTGACCGCGAATGAAGTCACGCATGTTCTGGTGGATTTCTGCTTTCACAACCACTCTCATCTTGTCTGAATCTTCCCACAGCAAACCGCTCCATTCTCGAGCCAAGTCACAAGCTGCCTCAAACACTTCCTGCCGTGGGTTCAAAAGAAATTATACCCTGATTAGTGATTAGTATGGGGCTCAACAAAAGCTAACTATTCACAATGAGATTGTCTCAAGCTTTTTACCCGGGAGTGGAAATCGTCGTACAAATGGGCTGGAGACATCTCAACCCTGTTAAGATCTGTTTCCCACAGCCTTATCTATTTGCAAAGAGAGACAAAAGCGTCAAAATAACATCAAGATCGCCAGAACAGTGGAAAGGAGGTTTACATATGTAATCTCTCAGGTTTACTGCAATAGAGAAGGTCAATGGCCAACATTATAACATACATTTAACGGTGGCTAGCCAGTACCTGCTTTAACCAAAAGCTGGACCTGTTTAATAGGGTGTTTAACAGGGTTCTGGTTATATATTACCGGTCAAAAACATGAAATTGTAATATACAGAAAAATTGAAATTCACCGAATAAGTAAAATAAAACAGGAAGGAAGAATTAAATTTCAGCAAGAATCCAGCCAAAAGAAACATGAAAACCCGTTTAATATCAGTCATCACTTTCTATAAGTTCTTTGGTTTCTGGTAAACCTTAGGGATTGCCGGTTTTATCCCACTGATTTGGGTTGGAGTAATGTGTAGAATTAGCGACTCTTAACCTTTATTTTTTCGTGTGTGTGTTCACAAGATCAGTTAAACACCCTAAGAGTAACATGTCGGCCTGAGTGACAGAAAAAGAAGCATTTTAAAGTTTCAACACATACCTGGTCAGTGACATTTTCCGGAACTGATGGTGTTCTCTGTGCTACACGAGGATGAGCATTCTGCTGCAGAAAAGACACTATCTGCATGCCAAAAGTTGGGAGATTATGAGCAGCCAAATAATCTCAAGAACAGCGAACGAGCAACCAATTGTAAAGGATGAACACGTATTTAAGATATGAAAATATATACCTGGTCTGCTGTGATTCCATTTTCAAAAGCACCATACAAATTTTCCTTTGTGATTGCTGCCACGATAAGGTTAGGAAGATGATACTCTACCCTGCACACAAATCAAATAATTCAGATTACCAAGGGAAATTAAGAAATATTTCTTCAGTCTCGGGCTACATGGAGGTTATCTGCATCATTCACTAGAATTCATCTCTAAATTCTTGACTATTGAAAAAAGCTACATGGAGTCATTTTTCACAAAATTCAGACTACATAGGGGATATTTTTTGAAGTCAATGCAACTTATTGTTACAATATCAAGCACATAAGATTTTGCAGGAAGTAAAATTAGCATGGCATTGATTTAGGATGCATGAGTGGTCAGTTTATTATTATTACTATTCGCGTCACAAAGGTTCTCCTAGTTCAAGTAAGAGGCAAAACGTTCACAAGGAACTCACTATAAAACTGTGTGATGCCCCATATAAACCAAGAGAAGAGAAGATAGAGAGCGTACCTTGAGAAAAGACGCAGAATTTCAGAATGCAGCTTAGATGCCGAGTATTCATACACCCTAAAATTTGTTTCCACTACAATAGATCCCTGAGAAAGAAAGTATAAATTGACAATGAGTCAAACAAAGACGAACCGAATCATTAACAGTCAACATATTCCACCCTTATAGTGAGTTCAAGAAAGGTCAATGGGGAGATACATCCGGAAAAAAAGAGAATTCTGTAAACTACCACGGACCTGTTTCCGAGTTGATGAATCAGCTAAGCTCACAGACAAATTGGTCGCCAATTTAGTAGGTATAAACCAACTATCATTCCTCCCCTGGAATGAACCAAATAGATTAATAACTGAAATGGCAAACAGATATTACGTTCCAAGTAAGAGCATTAGAATAGGCTCAAAGAACCTTTTGAAGTTTCACCAATCCCAAGTCAGCAAGGTCACTGAGAGTACTCCTCTGAACATCAGTCAATGTATTCAAATTATAGGCCTGAGACAGCGAAAGAGTGAGATTAGAGGTGAAGTATATCAAATTTTTTAAAGTCCAAAAGAGATTGTCAACATTTTCACAAGGAAATGAGAAACTACATCTCTTGAGAAAAAAAGAAGTTAAACAAACAAAAACCGGAAAGCGCCAACATTACAAACTTAATACCTTGCCAGTCATATGAAAACTGAGCTCTAACAAGAAGGAAATCAGGTCTACTGGATCCACACCTCGCTCCTGCATCAAGACAAATGAAAACATAGAAGAAATAGTTTAATATACATCTAAAATCCAACCAACCAATAAAATATTCTAAAGGGCATATGCATATACCAGAAATGGGCACACATGATATGAACAACCGCAAGACTGCTAGCTGCTTATAATTGCTAGATTATGCATACCTCTGAATTAGATATGTACTCCCTGATGATGTACCAGAGTTGTGCATTTGTCTCCATCAGCTGTAAATTTAGATATTGAGAAAGACTTTCAGTGTCACGTTAATTGATCTATGTAATAAAATAAAGTCATAATCAACGCAGGAGTACCAGAAACTGGAAACCACTTTCAGTCAATTTAGGATCTTTGCTGCAAAATAAGACACAGATAGGACATAAATGCCATATGTATAAAGTATGCAGGACTTCAAAATATTCATATAACCAAGAAGGTATACGTGAAACTGTGATGGGAGAAATACCTCTGACTTAGAAGACCTCGTTGGAAAACACGCATCATAGAAGGACTAAAGCTAGTTACTTTTTCAGCTTGGCCTGAGTTTATAAGGTGAAGCAGGAAACACTGAAATACCACAATGAAGTCCTAGTAAGTACAGTATCTATCGTGCAAAAGTGGTACGAAAAGTCATACGCAAGGATTACACACCTCCCATTGCTCAAGGGCATAC
This sequence comes from Linum tenue, assembly GCA_946122785.1. Classification (NCBI taxonomy): domain Eukaryota; kingdom Viridiplantae; phylum Streptophyta; class Magnoliopsida; order Malpighiales; family Linaceae; genus Linum; species Linum tenue. Next base: position 62,812,116 of record CAMGYJ010000004.1, read on the forward strand.
TTCTCAAGTTCCTCCAAACTAGGAAGTCTTCCAGTAAGACTTGGAGGCATCGGTTCCCTTGGCAAAACACCTCTGTAGCATTGAACTTCAATTTCAATAAGAGAATGGGGCATATTGTACTCAGACAAAGAAGCAGGCAATATTGCCAGACAGTAATCAATATGACACGAAGAATTTATAACAGTAATAACAAACTTTAACATCAGTTGAATTAAACATCAATGAAATCTACATCAAGATCAGAATTTAGTCAACAGGACATTCGGGTGCTATGACATAAATAGACGAGCAGCTGAACACCAGGAATAAGTCAGCGGAAATTCATCACGAAGTATTATCATCCAGATGAGGAAACGTAATAGCTCACCCCGTAGTTATACGCTTCTGAAGGTTAGCCTGAAATGTGGGGTTCAATCTGTAAGATTTCTCCTTTTTCCTGCCACTAAAAACACAACAGTTTCACCAGACACTAACATGTAGAATCCAATGTACCAAAAACTAACTAACGAAAATATCCAGTTTCTCTTCCTTCAGAAGCAATTAAGTAGACAAGACTCCAAAAAACCTAATATCCTATTTTCAATGTATAACCAGAGAATGTCTAAACTGAAATAACTCTGCTGACTTTCCAATGATTGATCTATTCCCCGTGAATTCTAAGAACTAATTCTACATGGATTCATGTAGGTAACAAGAAACCACATATATATAGCTAAAAGCACCAACCTTTCCACTGATTCAGTAAAAATTCTAAGCTGGACTAGTCTATCAATGGAGACCCTGTGCTTGGTCGAACCATCAGGAAGCACCCATTCCTCCAACAATTTAGCAGTAATTGAGCCTTCCGAGAACAGCATTTGAGTGACGTACTTCTTCGCCAATGGCGGCAGCGACCTAATCAATCAGAAGATCAAAATTGTGAACTGCTCTTTACTACTCATTCTGATCCTTTCCCCCCCCCCTGATCAATTAAGAACTCAAGTGTAAGTGATCGGCGAAGTTCAGAAAGTGGGTAACCTGAGAATCGCTTCGCAGATGAATGGATTCTCGTAGAGAATGTCGAGTTTCATGGCGGGCAAAGCCGCCACCATGTCCATGAAGTTCTTCGCAATAATCCTCACCTGAGGCATTTTGTTTACTTCCCAAGGCAAAATCCTCCAACTTCCTGCGAGGGATTTGATTGCCTGAGCTCTGAAGTTTCAAGCTTTCGATTCAACGATTGGGAAAACGGCGATGGAGGAGAGACAAAGACAGTTGCTCCGGCAAAACAGCGAGAGGGTGAGAGTGAAATTTTCCAGACTCCAGAGAGCTCTTTCTATTTGCGCTCAACCTCACGACCATTTTGAAGACAAAAGATGCGGCCCAATAGATCTACAATTTCATGGGCCCAGGCCCACTGGAGTCGATTTTGTTCTCTGACGTAACTGCTCATCTCACATGATTCTCGAATCTCGATTTATAATGGCGCAACTTATATAAAGTTAGGGTTTTTCTAAAATCCTTTTCCTCCGATCATAATTCTTTACCGGAAAGGGAGAAGAGGAGTGAAGAAGAATGGGCGGGGCGGTGAAGGACTTGCAGACGAAGGCGGAGCTCGACGGATTGCTGAAGACGGGAGCGCCGGCGATCCTGCACTTCTGGGCGGCTTGGTGCGATGCTTCCAAGCACATGGACCAAGTCTTTTCCCATCTCTCCACGGATTTCCCAAGTGTCCGTTTTCTTAGGGTTCGACTTCTTTTCCTTCCTTGACTCCCTATTTGATCCTTCAATCCAAAGGGAGGAAGACCCAGCAATGGAGTTCGCAAGTTTTTTTTTTTTTTTTTGTCGAATTGAATTGACTTGGTGGGATTTCTCTTATGTTTTGCAGGTGGAGGCCGAGGAGCAACCCGAGATATCTGAGGCTTACTCCGTTTCGGCTGTGCCGTATTTCGTGTTCTTGAAGGTGAGTTCGATTATGTTGTGCTTAGCCTTAGCTTGCAGAGCTCTAGCGTCGTGAAAATTGCTAGTTAAGGGCGATGGCCAATTCAATCATTAGGCAGTAGATGGCGGAATAAGTACTGGAGCAATGGCATCAGTATGGGTGGAATAGAAGAGAAGGGATATGGGAGAACTTAGTGATAGCTTGCGACTCTGTTGAACTGTTTGAAAGTTAAGAGTTGCTTCAAAGTTGGGAGTTATGTTATCTGAACACTCACTTCACTTCTTAAATAGGCAGGAGTGATCTTATGAATCATTAGTTCATGATTTTGTATGCACATTTCAATCTCTGATTAGTTACTTATATATACTTTGCAAAGATTCAGTGCTATGTTCTGATAATTGTCAGCTTAAATTTTTCATCAGGATGGTAAGACTCTCGACAAGTTGGAAGGTGCAGATCCTTCCAGTTTGGCTAACAAAGTTGCCAAAATCGCTGGCTCAGTTAATCCCTCGTACCCTGCTGCTCCGGCAAGCCTTGGAATGGCTGCTGGCCCCACTGTGCTTGAAACGGTTCAAGAGCTAGCTAAAGGACTTGGATCAACTCAATCAATCACTCAGAAAAAGCAACCAGTTACAGGGCTCCAAGATCTGATTAATTCCCATCCGGTCATGCTGTTCATGAAGGGAAACCCTGAGGCTCCACAGTGCGGGTTCAGCAAGAAAGTTGTTAACATACTGAAAGAAGAGAATGTGAAGTTTGGTACTTTTGATATTTTATCGGACAACGAGGTCCGTGAGGGATTGAAGCAATTCTCCAATTGGCCTACTTTCCCGCAGCTCTATTGCCAAGGTGAACTTCTAGGAGGGTGTGATATAGCAATTGCCATGCACGAGAGTGGAGAACTGAAAGAAGTCTTCAGAGATCATGGAATCAGTACTGGTACCGGTACCGAGACAGCAGTCAAGGGTGGAGGAATCACAGAGTCTACTGGTCTGAGTGCCACCCTCGACTCCCGACTTGAGAGCTTGATTAACTCGAGTCCAGTCATGCTGTTCATGAAGGGAAAACCCGAAGAACCCAAATGTGGTTTCAGTCGCAAGGTGGTGGAAATCCTTAAAGAAGAGAAGGTTGACTTTGGCAGTTTCGACATACTGACTGATGCGGAGGTCCGTCAAGGGCTTAAAGTGTATTCAAACTGGTCAAGCTACCCTCAACTGTACATCAAAGGAGAGCTTATCGGGGGATCAGACATAGTGCTTGAGATGCAAAAAAGCGGGGAGCTTAGGAAAGTATTGTCTGAGAAAGGTGTAATAATTCAGAAAGAAACACTTGAAGATCGTTTGAAGCGTCTAGTTTCTTCTTCACCTGTGATGTTGTTCATGAAGGGCAACCCTGATGCTCCAAAATGTGGTTTCAGCTCCAAGGTTGTGAATGCTTTGAAAGAGGAAGGTGTAACTTTCGGGTCCTTTGATATCTTGAGTGATGAAGAAGTGAGGCAGGGTCTGAAGGCGTTCTCGAATTGGCCAACTTTTCCTCAGCTTTATTACAAGGGGGAACTAGTTGGAGGCTGTGACATTGTCCTTGAACTTCGGACCGACGGAGCGCTGAAATCTACCTTGTCCGAATAGAGATCGAGTTTATACGTGTCTTCAATCTCTTGGGTTCCTTGTGGAAGTTTTGAGTTTGATTAAACAATTGCATATAGGACCCCGGATCTCTGCCTGATGTAGTCCCATGGTTTTTGTCCTTTGATGAACCAGTATGCGTGGTTTTCCTAGTTGGTTAGACTGATCTTTTTTGGAATCGCTGCTGTTTGCTTCAGCATGATTACCGTACATTACAAGTTTCGTACTTTTGATTGGCGACATGACTTTCAGTTTTGTTATTGTCAAATCTTTGCTAATCAGCCTCTCTCATCTTTGTCAATGAGGTCATTCCTCTAGCTGCATTTTCGTTTCTTCGTCCGAGGGATCCACTTTTATAACTCCCTCTTCTACAGTACTAGTGAATCCACTTCTATAACTCCCTTTCTACGGTACTCGTGAAGAAGATCGAGGAAGAAGAGATCCTTTGTGAGGGCGAAGAATAAAAATCGACCATCTGATTCACCAATATGAAGAAAGGCATCTTGGTACTTCTTAGAAAACACCAATTTCATAGAGTTTGAAAATCTACCTACCAAAACAACAAAGTTTTCGCTCTACCAGTCTCTCTTTTCGCAATGACAGCATTCTGAAAATCCGTCACTCAAAACAGATTTTTCGAATTTCGATAATTATAAGGATCTCTCTTAACAACTCAATCCGCTTTCCTCCCAAGGATTCTCTGTGTTTTCCCATTCTGGGCAATACCATCTGCTTCCATGGCACTCAAGAGAGACTCCACTTCTTTCCCGCTCCTTTTGTATGCCTTCAGCAAGGCGTGATACATCTCTCTGCTCACTGGCACAACTTTCATCAACCCATCGACAAAAGCTCTCGCGTCTTCAGCACTTCCTTCATCGCCGAGCCAACTCAAAACCCCAGTAATCACGCTCGGATTAGGCTTCCACCCTTTATTCTCCTCGTACTGTGAAACAGCAGCCTTCATGCATTCGAAAGCCTTTGCCGGCTCATCTTTATCCAGGTACCCTTTTGCCACTGTGGCCCAACTATTCGGAGTAACAGCCTTTCCTTTCTCCATCAACTGTCGAAGCACAGCCTCGGCCTTCTCCATCATGCCTTGCTCTACACATCCAATAACGATAACATTTGGAACCTTGAAATCGTAATTGTTCCGACAAGATTTCCATTCTTCCAAGATCTTCACAGCTTCATCAATCTCCTTGACTTTCACCAGGGCTTCCAGCACAGTGATGTAATCTCTGTTTATGCACCTTTTACAAAGGGTTTTCTCCGCATTCCATAATCGTATTATCTCAGCTGTGTTCCCAAGAGCTGCATTGAGCGATATGAGGTGGTTAAATCCGGTTCCATCTTTCCATTGAAGAACCTCCTCTGCTTTCTTCAGAGCATCGATCGCCTTATCTCGAAGGCCAGACTTAATGTAGAAGTTGGCAACAACTGTGTAAGTGTTCCAGTCCACCAAGATGTTCTCTTGCTGCTCCATCTCGTTCAGAACTTTCTCCATTTCGTCAATTTCGGATCTAACGCCATAAGAACTGATGCAAATTCTGTAGCTGTAGTTGTCTGGAGAAATGTTGTTGGACTTCATCTCGGCCAACACCGAAGGTACCTGTTAAAAATTAGGAGACTTCAATTCCATCAGGGAGAAAAGTTCAAATTATTCGTTAAGAGAAAAAAGGTCACAACTTGATCACTGCAAGTCTGCAACAGTAAAACTGATCCATTCCACATTAGTTTGCAGTACCTTCTCATGCTGGCCGATATTCGTGTACAAGCACATGATGCCGTTGTAAGTCAAGGAAGACGTGGCTAAACCAAGCTCCTTCATCTTCCGCATATGGGAGATGGCCTTATCCACTTGCTTCTGGCGAGCATAACAGTTGAGGAGAGCCCCATGTGTCTTGTCGGTCTTGTCGATGTCTTTAAGGTTGTTGAAGTAAACCTCGGCAGCTTCAAACCCATGAACCTTCCCGATTAGATCGAGCCTAATAGCATGCTCAGCGGGTGAGATAACAACAGTACTCAATCTGCTCATCCATTCTAAAACCTGACAAATTGGAACAAAGTGCTTCAACATTAACACTAGAACGAAACTGGCTGATGCAATAGAAAGATTGGAACATTAACAAAATTCGACGATTGAATTCGATATCCCTCTACTGATCACCAAAAGATCCAATCTTGCAAAATTTCTCACTTCCCCATTTCCCAAATTTTATTGGGTAAACATTAATACAACAGACCAGAGCTCGCTTATGGGATATAAAGATAGATGAGACCGCTATGATATCCAAGCATGTAAAGATTTTCTCGCCCTTTCTCGGCAACCAAACAGAGACTGCTAGATCAAAACAAGAGAACAGCGGCAGGAAAGTGGGAAGGGGATAGAAGAACCAACCTCTAGGGCTTGAGTGAATCGCCTTCTCTTGCGGAGATCGAAAACAATCCGCTGAAGCTCCGGAAACCGGACTTTCTGGCCGGTCTTGACCCAATTGTCGAGCTCGGCCGAGACGGATGAATTGCCGAGGGGGCTGATCTTCGAATAGAGAGTGGGCCTGCTGTTGTTCTTGGCGAGGTGATAGGATCTGGAGATGATAGCACTGTGATTTCGCGTCAGGGATTGGAGGACTAGCTTGGAGTTCATGATTGCTTTTTAGGGTTCTTGAGAGTGTGGAAGAAGTGAAGTAGCAGAAGAAGAACAGCCTGGGAAAAGCTTTTTGTTTTTGGGGTAGGGTTTAAGGAGAGAGATCGGACTAGAAGGTGGGCCTTGTTGGGCTTAAAGTGAAAACAGATTGGGCTCTCAGAAGGGGGCATTTGTGGACTGACAAGTGATAATCTTCCCGGATTGGGCCGAAAATATTGGTTTGAGATTTATAGTTTATAGTTTATTCTACCTTATACAAGCCCGAACCAAATGGTAAATTACCATCAGCTCCAATAGATTAATTTGAGTACAAATATCTTATAAATTGCCATCAGCTCAATAACCAATAGGGTACAATCCAGTTTGGTTGACACCAACAAATTCACCTCCTTGTCCATGTCCATTCAATAATTATGCATGTTGTATTAAAAACATTAAAGAACAAAACGAGTAGTAGTAATAATAACATTTCATTATATTATAGTCGTCCGTGAACGTCTTTATTAAGGGTCGAAGAAACATAGACCATTGCACAACAATACGAATCGAGGGCAATCCTGCCAACTACCAATAGGGTTCCATGCTTGTGGTTAGGCTTTGAAGATGATCACGAATCTAAATGTGGACCAAATTCCATTGTGCAACCATTGTTTAAAGGCTTCAAAAAGATCGTAGATGTTGCCAAAATAGATACTTGTTTTAAGGACTACTCTAAATGCTCTCTATATTTTATGGACTCCCTCTACTTGATTGTCATTAAGATGCTTGTTTCTTGGAGTGCCCTACTCACTTTGTGTATTTTATGGGGTGAAGGAATCCAATGGTGACTATATATGTCACCATCGAAAAAGGGCTTTAAGTATACTTGCCTAAAGAGAATCAATAATTGTTTTGTAATGTTGTAAGGCGGAGTCAACTTTTGGCAAGGAGGAACTTACCATTGAAACCGATGAATAGTCTTTTTGAATCGAACCGAACCCTAAAACACGTTTCAGACGATAGCATTCAACCATCTCGTGAGATAGCCTGAAGGGAGGAAAATACACATGTGAAGGTCTAGATTTTGCTTTGGTTTGTTTCGTAGATTTGAAAAATGAAGGTTTTGGTAACAATTGGGTCTTGAAAACCATGAATATGTGAGGATTTTAGGTTAATTATGGACTTGAAAAATACTAATGTTTGTTTCATATATTTCATGATGAATTTTGTTAATTAGATTTGTATGTATAAAGTGAAATGGACTTTTATTGCTCTCATTGGTATGAGAAGAGAAAGGAAACAGGAGGGATAGATTGATCACAAATGATGGACTTGAAAGTTCGTCATCAATTCTCACCTAAAAGGTTAGGATTTTCAAATTCGTGAGGCACACAGATGTGGGCTTGAGTTCCACATATTTGTTGCCTTCTATATAGAATGAAGAAAACAATGGAGTTTGGACAAAATCCATGATTGATCCAAATCCATCAAGCAAACAATCCCTAATCCATGATAATACTGAGGATCCTTTTTTATTCTTGGTCGAGCCTTTATGGATGATGACAATGCATGCAGCAAGCAAACATAGTGACATCTTGGGCTAAGCTTTGATCCGTAGGATAAGGTCACATATCACCCTTATTGTTAACAAAGTGCGGGCAATGATCACGAATCTATACGTGGAAACAATTGCATTATGAGAATATTTTGTGGACCATAAAAATCATAGATATTGCCAAAAAAGATACCTTATCATATGGATTATTGACCATCTCACCACCTCTAATTACTCTGTTCTCATAATGACTGGTCTAATCATAATCAACTACCCATTAGTCTCATTTTACTAGCATCATATCAAATACCAAATCAGGTTTGATTTAGCACAGATACACCACACAATTGCTGAACTAAGTTATAGATTATATGTTGCACATACACGTTTTAATATATACACATTACTTCCAATTACATTATTGGATAAACCTAAACCCCGTCGGTGGCCAACATGATAAGAGTCCAATTCACAACGGCAGGCTAACTTGAGACAAAAATGGTGACAGCGATGTCATCATCATAAGCTAAATCTCTCTCTCTCTCTCTCTCTCTCTTTGTATAATTGACTGGCATTAAGTCTATACGAGCGTTTCTCATCACAAGTTTCACAAGCCGTTTCAGGATTCTTCTTTACAAATTATACAAAATGAAACGCTTCTTTCCATAAGAACTCGTCCAGACGTCCACTGTCTGGGTCAGAACACAATGAGGCACAGCAGAGCGCAGCAAAACAAGAAGAAGGAGATCCTACTCAGCGACTTGTCCGCCTGTATATCCTGCCTTCTCAACCTCGAGCTACCGCTCGGATTAAGCTGATAGGAGTTCGGGTAAGCATGTAAACTATCGGAGTTCCCAAACACCCTGGCGAATACAACCTCCCCGAGCACCCCATATCCCGGGTGGTGGTGGTGGAAACCGGTATCAGGCAGCGATGGGGATGTAGCAGTTTCGTCGAAGCTAGCATATGCCATGGGTGGAATGTCGTGGTGGTTATTACCCCGGTAAGGGTTTCGGTAAGGAAGCTGCTGACCTGTTTGAGTGCTGCTTGTGGCGAGAGCTTGGGTACCACAGGCTGGTGGGCGAGGGGGAATGGAAATGGCACTGCTGCCGGGAGTCTTTGCTTCGGTTTCTTCTTCTGTGGACTGTCCTCTGCCATAGAGAGGGACCATTGTGGTGTGGGATATATCGGCCTTGCAGACGGGGCACTGTGGGTGCTCGTCGGAAGAAAGGGAGGCACTCTGGACGTGGAGCCACTTGTAGATGCACGGCCAGCAGTATAAATGGCCGCAGAGGGTGACAACTGGCTCTTTTGCAAATTCAAAGCAGATGTTGCAGTCGAAGCCGTCGTTTAAACTGGGTTCTTCCGAGCTTGTTGTTGTTGCTGCTGCTGCTGCACTTGCAACAGATTTCCATTCCTGCGAGTAGAATTGCTGGAATGCCATTGATTGGCCACTTGGAGGGATCCGTTCTTCAGAACCAGCAACTATATTGACTCTCTGGAAAAGAACCAAGGATAAACAGACTTCAGAACAGTAGGATGAAACCTCACAGGAAAGCCAGAGAAATTCAGGGTGAAGGAATTCAGAGCAAATCGAATGCAAGGACCCACAGAAGCACACAGGAATGGCGAGAGCAGGTAATGGAGGCAGGGAACTTGGGATTCCAAACCAAAAGGCACAAATCGATGGTCACAAACAGTAAGATGACGTAGATCTCAACCCTCCAATGAAGATGGTTAATCATAGTGATGACCTCTACCCAAACGATTGAGTAATTTGGCGAATCTGAATTCATGAAACCTAAGGGAAGGTAGAACTAAGTCCTGAAGGACAAGTCAGTTACACCTAATTTTCTCATCCTCTTTAGAGGGGTTTTAAATGGTTGGCCGGTAGCTCTCTATAACAACATTATATCTAAACAAGAAACCCATCACCATGTAAGAAAGCAACCATTTTTCATCGTTCAGTGTGAGCATTAGGTTCTAGGATGACAGCCCATGCCCATCAAGCAATAGAAACTATAGGTCAAAACTATTCTAAGCTCCAATAGGAATCTAATCAGCAACGGAAAATGAGATCTGGGCTACCAATGAACCTAGAACATGCCCTCCTATTCTAAGCCCAACTCTATCCTGTGTTTGAACCTCTTTCACTCATGGCTGGAAAAGAGAGGACAAAACCATATGGGAAACAGTGCTTTTTTCCTCTGAAAATCCATCACCCTCACAAGACAACAGTCAAGCCACCCTAATCCAATTAACATACACAATATCAATTTCCCCCCAAAACAGAATGCGGATGAACCTAGGGAACAATCTCATATCAGCTGGAAATCCGATTGAACAAGATCGTTGACAGACGGAATATACTCAACAGAATCACACGAGAGACTTCGCTTCTATCCTCTGCAATTCACAACTCAAAGGACGAAGAACCGAAGCTAATTCCCTCAACGGATGGACGAAAACGAGAGAGCTGGGAGGGAAACCGCTATGCGCAGTTCAGAAATACGGCAAAAAGAGGAGCACCGGGAGATCCACGGCCTCCAGATCGCCATGTACGATTCGCGCCACAATCACAAACAGAACAGTACAGAAACAGAACAGAAGAACAATCATCTGAGATGAAAAAGAGGAGAGAGAGGGAGCCAGCCGGTACCTGAAACAATAAGGCAGGGAGAGGAACCGGGGAGCTAACCGGAGACGATTGCAGATGCGGTGGCTGCAGAAGGTCAAACAAGCCGGCCGGCGGGCGGCGGAGGGAGGTTTTCTTTGAGAGCGGAGAGGCGGGCGGGGAGGGAATAAGAGAAACCGATGGTAATGCGATGAAGGCTCCGTTTGTGGGGTTTTATAGATAGAAAGAAGAAAATAAATATCTCCTTTATTATTATTATTATTTTTTTTTTACTGTGACCTGCTCCTCCGTTTCGGCGGAGGGCGGAGGAGGAGGCAAACTGTGGATTCACCGACGGGACGGGGGATGACGTGGCAGTATCCACTGACCGCGATATGCGCGTGATGCCCACTCTCTTCGCGTCAACTCATATGATCAGCTCGTCGCGCACTTACGCTAATTAATTGTGTCCATCAATTAATTAATAATAATAAATCTCGAAGAAAATATGAAACCTAGGTGGCTAAGCATGCCGCTTGTTAACAAGAAAGTATCGTTGATATAATTAATAGTATAAACATAGAAAAGAGTTATTCTTTTCTTTGTAAGGGAGTTGGTATTATTTGGTATATAGTCGTACAATATAACCTTTTTCTAATACATGAAGTTTTGGATGAACTGATTCTTTATATGATACTATTATTTCATATGAGTATTCATGTAAAAAGTTACAATAACCAACTCTTTATTCAGCCCCAATATCACCACCACTTTATTTATGCATTTACGTAGCTGATGAATGACTGATATGTAATTGTAATTTAACTAAAAATGCATAATTAATTATATAAGATAAAGTTTTCGTGAAAAAATTTTAATTTTAAAATTTCGCTTTCTATGATCCATATTCATAACAATATAGACCATGCAAATGCAACTACAACCCCCTTCCCCCAACTAATGCCATGAAAGTTTTCTAATGAACGCGTCGTCGTTACTTTTAAATAGTGCATCTCACTGCTATTGTAGAACAATGAGAGTGAAAGATATTAAACTAACTCAATCCATTTAAATCTAATTCATATGATCCAATTTCAATTGGGTTGGTGGATTCATAGATGGTTGACAATTTACAGTAATACCTATACTTTTTATATTTTACATTTTAAAACATAATTTTTTTAAGAAAAAAATATAATTGAAAATTTTCATATTGGTACCTATATTTTTTATTATGACATTTTGTACCTAAAATTTTCAAAATTTATATAATAGTCCAAGACTTGGGTGTTATTTGGATTCATTAATCAATCCACCAATCTATTTGATCCACCAATAATAAATTCAATCCATTTGTCACCTGCCATGCACACATATATCACAATCAATAAAGTTATCCAATAACGTAAATAATTAGATTAGGTATTTATTTGCGTCAAAAAAGTTAGATTAGGTACATAGATAAAAACGTTTAGGCCTGCCTAACTCTAGGGCTAGGAGTCGTGCATCCCGTGTTCCTTAGAGAAGGACATATTTTTATTATTGCATATGGGTTACTTTCATAAACAATAATTAATTCCCTACAAAGTAATACCTTAAATCACTGAAGACAAAGTAGATGAGGGATAACCCTACATTCTATATTACTTAAGAGAAGACAAATTAAATATAGACACGGCCAACCTTTTGTGACCAGAAATTTGCAAGTCAACATTGAATCGAGAAGTTTGTAAACAATACTTCGTTTTGACAATTTTGAGTGGAACTGTTTTTATCCGACCTGTTAGATCTATTTTGAGATGGTGTTATGTAGACAAGATGGAACGGGTATAGATACTATCTTTGATCTGACCGGTCTCATTTTCGACTCATTTTTGTATAAATTACATGTTATTTTATTCAAATTACTTAGATTTTTACTATTATTATCTCATATTTTAAATACAATAGAGTTGTAAACCGATAAACCTCAATTTTTTGAATAATTTAACTACATTTATAATGTTATAGTTTGTTACTTAATTATTTTTTATAGAAAATCAATATTTATAATGTCTTTCTATTTCATACATGAGTCAAGTTGCCTCTGCCCGTGTTTCGTGATGGATTACCTGACCTGGTACGAAGTGAGTTAGGAATCGAGATACTCGCCCCAACTTGCCCATCGTATTTCCTAGTCTAAATCCATGAATGAGTTCGATGAGTACTATGGCTTATCAAGGGAAAAGACAAATCCACAGATTCTTAAATTGTTGAATTACCATGTGACAATTCATTTTTTGAGGAGACGATATCTAAATTCTTTAATTTTTTGGGTTAATAGCATTTTATACCCTTCTATTATTGTTATTTAACAAACATACTCATCTTGATTTTGCGTAAACGTTATTCAAATGTAACAAAAGTACTCTTTCGACTAAAATTCTGTTAGTTAACCGTTAAAGAGGGCAGAAAAATTCCAAATTGGCCCAACTTATTATATAGATTTTGTTTACTGTTTTTTAGTAACAAACAACATAATTTATTTAATCAATTATGTTTTTCTTACTTGAATTTTAAACTTATTTTTACATCAGATATGGAAGTATCACTAGAATTGAGCTGATGAGAATCCAATATCGCATTAAACAATGATTCAATTGATTGGGTACTTTAATTTCATCAAAATAGAACATATACTTTTGTAATCCCGTCATCCAATTGATCAATAATACATATTAGGGTATACATTTGCTTAATATCTTGCTTCCAAATAATCTCATTCTAGAAGAAGATCGGTATATAAATAATTAAATACCCTTTTCTTGCTATCGTTTTGAGTCTAGCTTGTTCCATTTTTTTGGGGTAATGAACAAATCAAAGACTTAATGAAGCTGCTTTCGTGGGGTCTACACTTCGACTGCATTATCTTGTCATCCGACGCCGGTTTGGCTATGCACAATTAATACCGAGAGCCCGATTAATTGCAATTATGTACCTAATCATAATAGAAAAAGGAAACATGGGAAGGTTTACATATAAATTAACAATTATAAGCCGACCAGCTTGTTAAATTTCACGAGTCACATATAATAATCAACATTTAAAGACACAGCAAAAATCACGTTGGGGGAATTAATTAATTGTTGAAATCGACAATTAATAGAAAGCAAAATTTACCCACCTAGAATTAGGACACTTTGGTGGGTACTGGGGATTTATAGTGGATAGGAAACAGTTTACAATTGATGATCTCATTGGCCTGATCTTGCATTTTATTATCTTCATGTTTTATTTTTTTCGTTGAATTTATCTTCATGTTTTATATAATACGTGCTGTTAATTAATTACGAATATGGCGAATTCAACGAATAAAAAACCCGTGACAATTAAAACTCACACATATAAATCTAACGACTTTCAAGTAGCAATAGTGAAGTAAACATACAAATTTGGTGACCTACGATAAAATCGATTATGAATTTATGGTTGAAAAATAAGTTATTCATCATAAAATAAACCTTTTAATTCATTCAAAATTATTTGTGTTCCAATTCAAAATCCGAAAACCGTCTACCTTTCTGGAAGTGCAACGTGGAAAATTGAAAAGGCCGAACAAGAAGCACCGTATCCTGGACACCACCGCACCGTATACTTCCCACATGCCCGGGCAACGGAGCTCGATCAAAATTTTGAAAAATTCTAAAGAAAACATCACAAGAGCGCGCGCTTCCCACCAGTCAAACTGTTCAAGCTCACACCCAAAGCTGACATTTGATCATCAGCTAACCGAGTTTCTCCCTCTTTTCTCTCCCCGATTTTCCTCTCCGATCAACGCAATGTCAGCCAGGAAGGGTAGCTCGAAGAAGCGCGCCGCCGCTACAGCAACCGCTAAGTCGCCGCCTAAGGTGCGTGTCAAGGAAGAAATCGGTCCCGGTCTCTCAAGGTTCTCTCTGTCTAATTACAGTTTTTCCTGTGCTCCTTACTGCTTTAGGTTTCGCGATGGTTTCCGTAACCAGTGCGATGACAATTGCAGCGATCTCAAGGGAATCATGTCGGCGCTGCACCAGTTCGGAGAGAAAACAGAGAAGGAGGAGACGATTCCCAGGTAATTCAGATCTCTAGGATTCGTTTGTTTCTCTTTTGATTGATGTCGAGTCGATGAGGAATTTAGATAGATTATGATTCTGTTTGAGCATTGTTACTCTGTGAACTGCAAGTACGACTGGCCTTCAAAAGCCTTTTGGATCTCACACACGCGGTAGTTTGGATTTTCAGTAGCTTCTCCATCATCTCTAGATTTCAGTTCTGAATGGTGATTTTGGATCTTGAGAGTTCCAATCAACGTTTTTTTTTTGGAATCAGTTACAAAATTCTGGCTCCGATTGTGAGTTTGTAGCTACTTCATACCTTCAATCGATTAGTAGAGTACAGTTTGGTTTTGTGCGTCTCTGTTGACGAAGGAAAAGCGAGTTACGCAGAATCGTGAGATTTTCTTAGTCTGACGCGCTGGTTAGTAATTTTGAGATTTTGATTTGAATTTCTTCAACAATTGGGGAAACTCTGACTCGTTGCTTTGGCTTTGATTTGTTTGATGAAAATTTTAAGTTATGCTTTCCCTCCAAAGGTTATCAGTCTATTGAAACGCATCTATGAGATTTTTAAGTTCTTCAATGACTTCTGATCATGTTTTATTCGTTGTTTCTTTTGAGACTAGGACGAAGCTCAATGATTTGACGTCAATTGAGAAGAATAGGTTAGTCACATCCCACTTTCCCTTTTCACTGTCGATTGGACCGTGGTCGAGGGTCGTGTGAAGCTTTGCTAATGTTTTGAGTTCTTATTCCAGGCAAAGCTTTGTTAAGGCGATTCAGAAGAGTTCCAAAGAGGTGCGTTTGGTTAATGGTCAATGGAGATTATCAGATGGGTTCTGGTATTCATATGGTTTGTGAAATGGAAATCTTCAGTGCGAAAATTACGGCAAGAGCGAGTCTGCCAAGATTCAGGACACCCTTGCGAAGTTTGCCAAGGAGAAAGCAGCTCGCATGCAGTCACTGCAAGGTATTCTTCCCGCTGCCATTTTCTTCCCAGTTCCCTTTCCATGGCCTGTCGCTGTTTTCTAGTAACCTTTTGCTTCTTCACTGGGTTGGCAGATACCTTGTCCAGATTTGAAGAAGACCAGGAGAAGCTGGTCACGCGATATGAACAGCTGAGTAAGCACTCTTTTCTACAGTTCTGTGAAAGGTTACTTCCCAGTAAATCAGCAATTCTGATTCCGTTGTTTTATCATGCATTACATCAGAGAAGAAAGAGAAGAGCATGCTAGCCGAACACTGGAAAGCTGGCGAGGAGATGATTGCTAAACTGCAGGAATCTCTCAAGAAAATGGTATACCCAACAAATCTGATCCACCCCACCGCCGCTTCAAAATCAACATTGGGTATCAATCGCTAGCCATATTCTAATGCTCCAACTTTTTTCTGCCTGCCTTTGGAAACAGGAAGACGTAGCTTTCAACAGCATAAGAAAAACGCTTTTCCTGGACGACGCCTCCGATGGGGACTTCCCACTAGATGATTGAACCGCGACAATCTCTGTGTCTCTCTCTCAAGTAAGTAAACATGTTTCCCACTGCTTAGCATATGATTAAACCTTAAACCAAATCTTGTCCCTTTAATCATACCTTAAACCAAATGATTAGTCCTTTCTGTTCTTTTTGTGAACATATCTTATCCTTTCATCTAGTGCTCTCCACGTAGACTAAATGGGATCTTAGACAAGGATGAATCGATTGTCTATTCTAAGCTGTCAGTAAGTCCTTGTGTCGATATTATATAGGCTCGGCGGTGCTAGCTAATGAATGAATGAATGATCACACTGCATGTTAATAAAGGGGTCGTTTGGAAGTTGCGATTGTTAAATAGATGTATTGTTGAGAATGCATGTATAATATTATACATGTATTGTCGAATTTGATGCATTGTAGAATACAACGTTTGGTATTTGTGATTGTGTATGTCGCATTAGCTAAAAGCTGAGACAAAACAATCTCAACTCAACTATCTCAACAATCACAACTAAAAGTTGAGATATAACAATCACTCAAAATGAGTGATAGTTTCTGTCACATCACAGAAACAATCCATGTATTGTTTCTGCTAAAAAAACAAAAAAACGATGTATTGTAAACAATACATGCATAATGACAATCTCAACAAAACAATCGCAACTTCCAAACGACCCCAAAGAGAAACAAACAATCCGCAACTTGGCTGACAAGAAAAAAGAGCATAATCTTGGAATAAGTTAATTTCAGCGCAATAATCTAAGTTAGACGATAGAGTTACAGGCAGCTGTCACTTTTGACAATTCGCCAAAAACATTTTACATCAAGAATAATAAAAACTATGGGCGACTACTTGCTCCCTTCTACTTCTTGTTTGCTTTCAGGAGAACTCTGATAATAACTCTTGCTGTTCAAGATAATATATTTTTAGCAGAATCCAATGAACTAACCTATAGTTTTAGACAGCCAGCATAAGCATCTCTTATCTTGTTCCTGGGAGATATCGATTTGACGCGCCCACAATACTCAACTCTAGCCAACACCAGGAAGTTTAATTTCCAGAGAGACTGAACCTTCAGGTATAGATATATAGCGCCAGCTCATCACTAGAGGCAAAAGAACAAGATAAGGATGTAGATCTCTAAGCTGAACATCTGGGAGAAATCCCAATAAGCATTCATAACATCTCTGAATTTGGTCATAGAAGCAGCCTACACAAAACCACTAGGAGAGTCTTTCACCCTTCCTTCTGAGTCCTGACCAAGACAGTTTTCAGGATGTTGCAGAGACCTTGAGGCTTTGTCAGCGAACAGGATTAGGGGAAGGCGAGGCAGGAGGGTATCCTTGTATTACAGACCATGGCGGGCGTTGGTTGTGTTCCTGCACATAATATACACGAATCACGGTCAAACCTTGTGTGTATATAATGAATCAGGTTAGAGAAACAAGAGTCACTTTGTCAAGTTCATAGAAGAAAACATCTCGATTAACATCCAAACAAAGCAAAACTTAACAACCATCCTCGTCTTCATGTCTTGTGTGCATCTGCTAATTATGTCTATCAGTGTCAGCCACATTGTACTTTAGGCGTGCAGGTTGCTATCTATAGTCCAAATCCAGACTTGTTTGAGAAGCTAAATCTTTCTAGAGAAACATCCACCCAACGTTTATGTCGACCTTTACTTTACCACGAAAAGATGCAGTAGAAGGAAAATGAACAGTTTTTGTTGTTGTTGTTGCTATCAGTAAGATCTTAAACACTATGGTGACATGTCTCCAATGAAGCAGATGCAGCCTTATGTAATGTATCACAAGTTATAGCAGTCATCACTGATTGAAATGCATCAAAGCATAAAATGAGTGAGATAAAGAGTCGTCTGACATACTCCGATTGCTGTTACGTTCTGGCAGGAGGAGCAGCGAACCGCCGAAGATCCATACTGGTACATAAGCAGCACAGGGCAGTATCCACAATTAACAAGCCCAACTTCGTGAGCTACAAGCAACAACACAAAAAACAACCACAGTCCCAACAGTTAAGTCATCTCATCTTTACTATTCTACACTTAGAACTCCGCTCCATACTCTACCGAACTGTTTAGTAAGAGGAGTAGCTAATGTTCTCGCTTAGGGCAGTATGTGGTGACCTTATTCAAATTCAACCTATGTGAAATTGAAAGTTCAACACAGGAGGATTGACTAGGGGAAGAAGAAGAAGAAGAAGAAGAAGACTCGCTAGCTAACCTTCCAGCACAAAATTGAGAGAGTCGCAACAGCCGCATTTCACGTGCTTGGCCCCTTTTTGATAGGCTAGAAGGCGTTGGCACGAACCACAGACCATCTGAGCAATCTCTGCATCTCCCACAGTCCCCAAAAACAATTTTTAACAGACCACAAACCGCCTAAGTTCCTAGAGTATGTAGAACTTGTAGAACGAGAGATTGGACCTGATTCGAGTATGTTAGGAGACGGCGCCTCACCTGAATGTGGTGGCTGGAGTATAGGTGCCGTCGGCGCGGTGGTTGGCGGCGGCGGAGACGGCGGTGGAGGGAGTGGGGGAGGTGAAGTAGGTTTCTCCTCCGATGGATCTGGCGGAGGAGGGATCGATTGCCACCCTGGCGGTGGGCCGTCGTCGTCCTCCAGCTGCATAGATTCTTCCGCGCCGTTCCTCTCGTTCTCCTCCTCCATGTCAGCTTTGCACAAACAGGGATGCGATGGGCGCTTGTCGAACGAAGACGGAGAAAACTAAAAAAACCAGTTAGGATGTTTTGGGGAGAAACTGCACCGTTTTGCCTTCAAAAAGTGAAAGAGTAGATACAATGAAAACCGTGCTCGGAAAATAGATCGGATCGTTGAAAAATAGTGAACCAAAAAGGACGGAACAATTTGTTTTGGACTTTAAACCGTCAAATAGTGAACCAGAAATAGTGAAAAAACATTATATATGTATCATAAATCTCAAATATATATGTTGACAAAAACAATGACCCTTTTCTAAATGAAATACATATGCATGTGTATTATTGGACGAATTCGGATTGGATAGTGAAAAAACCATGTCCATTCATTATTCGCAATGTTCGGATTCAAGTATTATCAATACCCACAAATAATTTTTCGGATTCGAGTTTTATCCTATCCAATTAAATCGGACTCGGGCGAATAATCCATGTTTGGGATATTCTTACATAAGTTTTTCCCCTAATGTGCTTAATACAAAATTTTGATTGCATATAAAAAAATTAGGATAATGTCTATTTTTTATCTATACTTTTTCCATATTCTTTTATATTATCCAAACCTATTAAAATGCTATTAATTAGTCAAATCTTTTGCTATGCATCAAAATATTAGTCATTTTTACGTTATCGTTAATAACTTTGAAACTCTTTTCTTAGTTAAAATACTAAATATTTGGAATGTTAACTTTCATGTGTATCTTTCAAGTCAGTATCATGTTGTCAAGTCAATATTACTAACAAAATTGAACATTTGACCAATTCTTTAATGTTTCGATCAATTTGACAAATAAAAAATAATAAGAAAAAAAAATTGGCTAATAGATTTAACTAATATAGACATTATCCAAAAATTTACTTGCAAACACTAAATGGCTGACCATTCATTAATTAACATAATAAACTATGTTCATCCTTTGAGTGGACTAGTTTACATGAAAGAACAACAAACATAGCTCGACAATGTCACGAATCTCAATCTAACAAATCCCAGGAGGAAATTTTTTCTTTCTCCTTCTGCTAAAACCCTAAATGAATCAAAACATCAATAAGCCTAACTAGCAGTTGCGACTCATTCGGTCGTCTTCATCTTGAAACCTTAGTCTGCCGAAGTCGCTTGGACAAGAAGAAGAGTACTCCCCCTCGCCGTGATTGCTCCAATCATCCACCGGGTCGTTCTCGCCGACCGATTCGGCATCATCCTGGTCGGAGTCCTCGCCGGAGATAACGATCGGGTTGTACTTGGAGCCACAAGGCCTTCCTTCCGTACGCCGGCCGCCGCCGGCCGGAAAGCCAGAGTAGCTATTTACTTCCGGGGAGTAAAAGTAAGTTGAGCGCCAGGCTTGGTTAACGGAAACAGGCTCGCCGCCCCCTTCGTAAACAGTACTGTCAACGGAATCGGTCATTTGACCCGGAGACAGAGCCCAAGCCGGCTGTTGGACGGCTGCGGTTGGTTTCTTAACCTCCGCCGTGAAACCACCGTGGGTTGGGAGACAATTGGGGCGTTTAATCAAAATCCTCAGTTTAATCGGCTTCCTGATCTCTCCGGCGGCTGCAATCGGCGGCTGCTTCTGCTTCTGCATCTTCTTCTTCTTTTCCTTCTTTGCTGCCTTCATTATCTGCGGCGGGCCGAAGTCTTTCCGAGAGTCGATTCTTTGGCGCTTGGTCGCCGGGGGTTGCACGCTTTCTCCGGCACCGGCGGTATCTTGTCTCCCAAATCGAACACGAATTCTGAGCACCATCGCTGCGAAATTCCCAGACAGTCTGCTATGCGCTTTAGTTTCAGAGCAATTCTCAGTGGGGTACTCTGTTTTCTTCTGGGGAATGCGTCTTTGGTTTCCTGATTGATCTTTACAGATTTTATGGAATTGGCGACAGGAAAGTGGAAATTGTTTCTTCGTATTGGTGTAGGAAAAGGAAAAAACTTAATCCGTCCATGGCAAGGACAATGCATTCTAACCCAAATCCGTATAGGAAAAGGATTCATTCGCCCTTGTCCGGTACTTAACGTGGGTGTCTTTCTTCTCTTATTATGATTAGCTCGTTTATATTGCATTATTGTTATTGTTATTGTTATTGTTTCACCTCTGAGACGGAGAGGCACAATTAGTTTTAACAAATTGTAGACTAAACACCATTACCTTAATAAATAGAAAACTAAACCAACACCGAGCGGAAAACGAAAAGAACACAACAACTTTTACGTGGTATCTCCTATGACCAGAGTTAGTCTAGGGGAGAGATCATGCTCCCAGGTTAGGGCTCTTATTATTTACGTAGTAATTGAGAGAACTATGTTCCTAATACAAGCTACGTACGACCAAGACCAATAAATATATATGCCCTGAAATATTCTACTAGAGTTAATTAAAGTGTTTTCAAGATGAAGACGACCGAATGAGATGCAATTAACTGCTTTGTTAGTCTTGTTGATTTCTCGGCTAATTTTTATGGTTTAGAAATTTGTTAGATTAAGATTCGTGATCGTACCATTCTTTCTTATCAACTCGTTAGTCATTAACAACTTACTCGTTTGAAACTTCATTATTTTCCAGATAGTTGAAGAGAAAGGCAAAACAATGCCACTCTAATGGGGGAGTTGAAAATAGATTTCTTATTGGCCTCTGATTTACCCTAGGTATAACATACGTGTACACACGTATAAGTTAGTAAAAATAGGTATAACATACGTATAATAGTTACGAATAACAATACGACGTACATATAATAGTTAGTAAAAATATATACACATATAATAGTTACTAAAAATGTGTATAACATACTTATAATAGTTAGGGACACCCCTGAAATTTGAAAACATGATTATCCTACTGTCATTTGTGTATAGGAATATAAGTGGTAGATTGGGTAATTCAAATCTAGAACACTATTTTTATTAATAAACTTAATTTTCGTTTACCTACAACTCATTTGTTGTTCGATTTTGAAAAATGTAATAGTAAAATGTCATTTCCTATCTCTAATTATTTTAAAAACCTAACAATTAAACTAATTTCAAGCTACCCTTAATACGGCAAGTGTTGAAAGAGTCTTTCAGCTTTGGGTTACATCGAGAACAAGTTTACAAATCGAATATGCGATAAGCTCGTGAATGATTGTCTAGTAGGGTATATAGAGACAATTTTTTTTAACACTATAGACACCAAGTGTATTCTACAATTATTTACGAATATGAAAACAAATCATGGACTTTTTTTAACCTGTACGAGTAAGGTATTTTCAAATTTACGGTTTTTTTTTATTAATTATTTTTATTTAATTTATTTTTAAAAGAGGACACCTTTATGGAAAATTTCTGGGTCGGCCACTCGGTCCGTAGGTTTAGCAATGGAGGATATGAGATTCCACTACCCTACAAAATACTTAATTTGTAGCTATTGTGAATCTGTACGTATGAAGGGAGACAATAGAGGAAATGCAGCGGAAGTTGGATGAAGCGGCGGTGTTGGTCCAGAGCTTGTTGAACGACTGCCTAAGACTCGAGTCCTTTACCCTTTCACTTTACGTTCGCGAGTTTCAATGGCGAAACATGTTAGTGTCGCCGTCCGAGAAATTTTCTTTTGATGGTCTTTGACCTATAAACTGTACCAAATATCACAAGTAAACCTCCCTCTCTCTCTTGGTTTCAAACGCTCTCATCTCTCTCTAAAACTTCAGACTCTGTTTTCTTGTGGGCTGCCGTCGGCGCCTTAGGGTTGTCGGCGGTAGCCCCTTTTTCTTCTTTCTTTCGCTTTGTTGCTGCTTTACCTTGTTATTTGCTTCCTTTTTGGGGCTTTTTCTCACCTCTTCTCAGAAGATCGGTGCTTCTTCTTCTTCCTCATGTCTGATCTTCGTAGATCTGAACATTGAGATGTTTTGTTGGTGACAGAGGGGGTTGAGGTTTCTTCAATCTGCCTTCTCCTTCATGTTTCTGATCCTCCTCCTTGCTTCACCGCTTCGGCTTGGTGTTTCGGAGAAGACTGGGAATCCTATTGTGATCCTCCCGTGGTTTTCAGCTTCATGGAGCTCGAAGGCGAAGATCAAGCAACAGAGGCTCCTGATCATTTTCTTTGATGCTTTCAGTGGTTCGTCGGTGTGCGGTTTCGTCATTTGAAGGTGGGTTTGCAGGTTTTCCCCGTTCTTGGCTTGTTGGTCGACGGATCTGGGTTGACGGTTTCCTCCTTCAGTGGTCTCTGTCAACGCTTCCGACGTTGCTGATTTGGTGCGGCTTGCTTACTCTGGGCGGCGGCTGCGGAGCATTTGGAGTTTGATTAGGCTGCTAGGGTTTCATCAGGCCATGTGTTGGGCCTTTGCCTTTTGTGGTCTGTTGTTTGGGCCCTTTTGTTGTTTGGTCTTTCCTAGGGGTTTCGGCCCATAATCTGTACACTTCCTGGGTTCATTTAATGAATTACCAATGATTTCAAAAAAAAAAAAAAGACCTATAAACTACTTTTTACCCAATCCCCTGTTTCAGTTTCACTTTGGCGCATTTTGCACGCCGAAAGGTGCTCCTCAGCAGGCACCTTACCCAGATAAAAAGAAGCACGCGAAAATTTTCTCCCCGCTGAGACTTTACCATTATAATTTCGTACAATGTTTAGCGACTATCTGTTGAGAATTGTGTTCGGTTTCTAACACTATCCACACTTCAATTGGTTTTGAATGAAAGATAAAGTACGCGATCGCATCTATGTACTTAAAAAGCAGTAATTTTGTTTATTTGAAAGACAATCTAGAGTACTCCGTTCAATATTATCTGCGCGCTTCATGTAGAAGAACAATGAGGAACGATGGGACGAAATGAGCATGTAACGACTTCTATAAAAATAAGTTCGACTACCGAAACAGGCGATTGTTTATGCCGAATTAAGATGGGTGTATGGTGCACACCCACTTACATGAAACAATCATTTTGCAAAAGCTTTGGATGCAAGGTAGGAGGGGAAGAAAGCATGTGCCTGAGTTCTTTGATGTGCAAGTTCATCAGTTGGGTTCATGCCTACCCATGATCCTTTTGAGTGCAGCCCAAGTAACAGTTACTTGTTTCTGTTACCTGTCAATCTCACTGGCTTGCCACTACCATTTTCATGAGTAGAATAGATGCGAGGACATGCAGATGCTTACTTCTACAAACGGTAAGCCATGACCATCCACAATCCCTTCTACAGCACTTTATTATCGATAATGAAGTCTAGTGATCATATTCTCCATGGATGATAAGATAATTAAGCACAGATTTGAGCCAATTTATTTTCGGATGTCATTTTCGTTATATTTTGGGCGACGAAAGACCATTTTCTTTAGATATTAAGACTACATATCACGAATTCGGTCTGAGACTATTATTCAACGATGATTAAGTCCATTAAGCATTGATTTGGAAGAATTTATTCCGAGTCAATTTTTTGCGGATTTCAAAGGGGTACCATCACAGGTTTCGGGCGATTTTTCCGAAATGCCATTTCTTTCGATTTTGGAGGCTATAGATCATGGAATCAGGTCGATGCTATTCTCCACCGATAATGAAGTCTATTGATCCTATTCTCCACGGATGATAAGCCCATTAATCACCGATTTGGGCTAAATTATTTTCGAATGACATTTTTTGTAATTTTTTGGGCGACGAAAGGGCATTTTATTTGGATATTGAAGGCTACAGATCACGAATTTGGCCTGAGGCTATTCTTCAATGATGATTAAGTCCATTAAGCACCAATATGAGCGGATTTATTCGGGGTCAATTTTTGGCAGATTCCAAAGGGTACCATCATATATTTCGGGCGATTTTTCCGAAATACAATTTTCTTTCGATTCTGGAGGCTAAAGATCACGAAATCAGGCTGAGGCTATTCTCCACCGATAATGAAGTCTATTGATCGTATTCAACACGGATTATAAGCCCATTAAGCACCGATTTGGGCCAATTTATTTTTGGATGACATTTTCGTTATTTTTAGGCGACGAAAGACCATTTTTTTGGATATTGAAGGCTACAGATCAAGGATTCAGCCTGAGGCTATTCTTCAACGATGATTAAGTCCATTAAGCACCGATTTGGCCAGATTTATTCTGTGTCAATTTTTGACAGATTCCAAAAGGGTACCATCACAGATTTCGGCCGACTCTTCCGAAATGTCATTTTGTTTCCATTCTGGATGCTAAAGATTAGGGAATTAGGCCACGGCTAAATTCCACCGATAACGAAGTCTATTGATCTTATTCAGCACAGATAATAAGCCCATTAAGTACTGATTTGGGCCAATTTATTTTCGGATGACATTTTCGTTATTTTTTGGGCGATGAAAGGTCATTTTCTAGGGATATTGATGGCTACAGATCACGGATTCGGCTTGAGGCTATTCTTCAATGATGATTAAGTCCATTAAGCACCGATTTGGGCGGATTTATTCTGGGTTAATTTTTGGCAGATTGCAAAGAGGTACCATCACAGATTTCGGGCGACTTTTCCGAAATGTCACTTTCTTTCCATTATGGAGGCTAAAGATCACGGAATTAGGCCGCGACTAAATTCCACGGATAATGAAGTCTATGGATCCTATTCAGCACAGATAATAAGCCCATTAAGCACTGATTTGGGCCAATTTATTTTCAGATAGCATTTTCGTTATTTTTGGCGACGAAAGACTATTTTCTTTGGATATTGAAAGCTACAGATCACGGATTCGGCCTGAGGCTATTCTTCAACGATGATTAAGTCCATTAAGCACCGATTTGGGCGGATTTATTCTACGTCAATTTTTGGCAGATACCAAAGGGGTACCATCACAGATTTCGGGCGATTTTTCCGAAAAGCCGTTTTCTCTTTGGAGGATAAATATCACGAAATCAGGCCGATGCTATTCTCCACCGATAATGAAGTCTATTGATCATATTCTCCACGGATGATAACTCCATTAAGCATAGATTTGGACAAATTTATTTTTGGATGACATTTTCGTTATTTTTTGGGAGACGAAATGACATTTTCTTTGAATATTGAAGGATACAGATCACAGATTCGGCCTGCGGCTATTCTTCAATTAAGATTTAGTCCATTAAGCATCGATTTGAGTGGATTTATTCCGAGTCAATTTTTGGCGGATTTCAAAGGGTTACCATCACAGATTTTGGGCAATTTTTCCGAAATGCCATTTTCTTTCAATTTTGTAGGCTATAGATAATGGAATAAGGCTCTGGCTATTCTCCACCGATAATGAAGTCTATTGATCCTATTCTCCAAGGATGATAATCCCATTAAGCACCGATTTGGACAAATTTATTTTCGGATGACATTTTCGTAATTTTTTGAGCGACGAAAGGCCATTTTCTTTAGATATTGAAGGTTACAGATCAGGGATTAGGCCTGAGGCTATTCTTCAACGATGATTAAGTCTATTAAGCACCAATTTGACGGATTTATTCTGGGTCAATTTTTGGCATATTCCAAATGGGTACCATCACAGATTTCGGGCAATTTTTCCGAAATGCCATTTTCTTTTGATTCTATAGGCTAAAGATCACGGAATCAAGCCGAGACTATTCTCCAACGATAATGGAGTCTATTGATCCTATTCAGCACGGATAATAAGCCCATTAAGCACCGATTCGGGCTAATTTATTTTCGGATGGCATTTTCGTTATTTTTTGGGTGACGAAAGGCCATTTTCTTTGGATATTGTAGGCTACAAATCACGGATTCGGCCTGAGGCTATTCTTCAATGATAATTAAGTCAATTAAGCATCGATTTGGGCGGATTTATTCTTGGTCAATTTTTGCCAGATTCCAAAAGGGTAGCGTCATAGATTTCGGGCGATTTTTTGAAATGCCATTTTCTTTCGATTCTGGAGGCTAAAGATCACGGAATCAGGCCGAGGCTATTCTCCACTGATAATGAAGTCTATTGATCGTATTCAGCACGGATTATAAGCCCATTAAGCACCAATTTGGGCAAATTTATTATCGGATTGCATTTTCGTTATTTTTGGACGACGAAATACCATTTTCTTTGGATATTGAAGGCTACAGACCAAGGATTCGGCCTGAGGCTATTCTTCAACGATGATTAAGTCCATTAAGCACCGATTTGGCCAGATTTATTATGTGTCAATTTTTGGCAAATTCCAAAGGGGTACCATCACAGATTTCGGACGACTTTTCTGAAATGTCATTTTGTTTCCATTATGTAGGCTAAAGATTAGGGAATTAGGACGCGACTAAATTCCACTGATAATGAAGTCTATTGATCCTATTCAGCACAGATAATAAGCCCCTTAAGCACTTATTTGGGCCAATTTATTTTTGAATGACATTTTTTGTTATTTTTTGGGCGACGAAAGGCCATTTTCTATGGATATTGATGGCTACAGATCATGGATTCGGCCTGAGGCTATTCTTCAACGATGATTAAGTCCATTAAGCACCGATTTAAGGGGATTTATTCTTGGTCAATTTTTGGCAGATTCCAAAGAGATACCATCACAGATTTCGAGCGACTTTTCCGAAATGACATTTTCATTCCATTCTGGAGGCTAAAGAACTCGGAATTAGGCCGCGGCTAAATTCCACCGATAATGAAGTATATTGATCCTATTCAGCACAGATAATAAGTCCATTAATTATTGATTCAGGCCAATTTATTTTCGAATGACATTTTTCCAATGCTGTCAAAGCCGAGCCGGAGTATGACCCGGTAACGTGAACGGCTTGGTCATTAGCGGTCCAGCCGACATTAGACCGTTTAAAAACCGTTTGAGAACCGGTACCTAATAAACAGTCATCTGTAATAGTAGACACTTCTTAATCATGGTAAACCACAAGTAAATTACTCTCTTAAACCATTCTAGAACATAAGTACCGAAAGATCTAAAATTCAACAAATGTATTCATGACGAATCTCTCTTTCAGCTTTGATATCTCTTTCTCTTTTTACTGGTTGAGCCACATAAGCATTAATCAATCCATTCGAGCAGGGCAGTTTTTGATAGGAAGCTTGTAAATCAACTTACCTCGAGCAGGGCAGTCTTCACGGCGATTGCTTGCGAGGGCGACTGGCGACGATGGCGACGGGACGGCGAGCTGCTTGTGACGGCGAGATGGTGGACGGAAGCGCTTGCGAGGGCAACTGGCGACGGGACGGCGAGCTGCTTGCGACGGCGAGATGGTGGACGGAAGCGCTGGCGATGGTGGACGGAAGCGCTTGCGAGGGCGACTGGCGACGATGGCGACGGGACGGCGAGCTGCTTGCGGCGGCGAGCTGCTTGCGATGGTGGACGGAAGCGCTGGCGATGGTGGACGGCGCCGCTCTCCCTCTATTGTTTCCTTTGTTCAGGTCGAAGAACTGGAGAAAGAAAAGGAAAGGTAGGGTTTTCAGTTTTGTTTGGCTGGCGGCTGCCCAATTCCAATTTTTTTTTTTTTTTAGGGTTAATTAAACGGCCGAACCGAGCGACCGGTTCGAGCGGCTCGAGCGGTTAACCGCTCCGGCCGCTCGCCGGCCGCCGTATTAAACCGTAGCGGCTAAATAGCTGATCCGAGCCGGTTTTGCGGCCGGGTGGCGGCTTTAGCGGTCCGGCCGGCCGGCTCGGCTCGGTTTTGACAGCATTGCATTTTTCGTTATTTTTTGGGCGACGTAAGGCCATTTTCTATGGATATTGAAGGCTACAAATAACGGATTCGGCCTGAGGTTATTCTTCAATGATAATTAAGCCTATTAAGCATCGATTTGGGCCAATTAATTTTCGGGTGGGATTTTCGTTATTTTTCTGCCATGAACGGCCATTTTGTTTGGGTATTGAAGGCTATAGATCACGGATTCGGCATGAGGCTATTCTTCAACGATGATTAAGTCCATAAAGCACCGATTTGAGCATATTTACTAGGGCTCAATTTTTGCCAGATTCCAAAGGGGTACCATCACATATTTCGGGCGATTTTTCTGAAATGCCATTTTCTTTCGATTCTGGAGGTTAAAGATCACTGAATTAGGCCGAGACTAAATTTCACTGATAATGTAGTCTATTGATCCTATTCAGCACGGATAATAAACCGATTAAGCACCGATTCGGGTCAATTTATTTTTCGATGGCATTTTCGTTATTTTTTGGGTTACGAAAGGCCATTTTCTTTGGATTTTGAAGGCTATAGATCACAGATTCTACTTGAGGCTATTCTTCAACGATAATTCAGTCCATTAAGCACCGATTTGGGCGGAATTATTCTGGGTCAATTTTTGCCTGTTTACAAAGGGATACCATCATAGATTTCGGGCGATTTTTCAGAAATGTCATTTTCTTTCGATTCTGGAGGCTAAAGATCACAAGAATCATGCCGAGGCTATTCTCTACCGATAATGAAGTCTATTGATCGTATTCATCATGGATTATAAGCCCATTAAGCACCGATATGGGCCAATTTATTTTCGGATGATATTTTTCTTTATTTTTTGGGCGACGAAACACCATTTTCTTTGGATATTGAAGGCTACAGATCACGGATTCGGCCTCGGGCTATTCTTCAACGATGATTAAGTCCATTAAACACCGATTTGACATATTTATACTGGGTCAATTTTTGCCAGATTCTAAAGGGGTACCATCACAAATTTCGGGCGATTTTTCTTAAATGTCATTTTCTTTCGATTTTGGAGGCTAAAGATCATGGAAATAGGAAGAGGCTAAATTTCACCGATAATGAAGTCGATTGATCCTGTTCAGCACGTATAATAAGCCAATTAAGCACCGATTTTGGGGGGTGGGGAAATTTGGATCTCATTTCGTTATTTTTTGGGCGACGAAATGCCATTTTCTTTGGATATTGAAGGCTACAGAACACGGATTCGCCCTGAGGCTATTCTTCAATGATAATTAAGTCCATTAAGCACCGATTTGGGCAGATTTATTCTGGGCCAATTTTTGCCAGATTCCAAAGGAGTACCATCACAAATTTCAGGCGATTTTTCAGAACTACCATTTTCTTTCGATTCTGGAGGCTAAAATTCAGAGAATCAGGCCGAGGCTATTCTCCACAGATAATGAAATCTATTGATCGTATTCAGCAAGGATTATAAGCCCATTAAGCACCGATTTGTGCCAATTTATTTTCGGATGGCATTTTCGTTATTTTTTTTGTCGGCGAAAGGCCAATTTCTGTCAATATTCTAGGCTACAGATCACGAATTCGGCCTGAGACTATTCTTCAACGATGATTAAGTCCATTAAGCACCGATTTGGGAGGATTTATTATGGATCAATTTTTGGCAGATTCCAAAGGGGTACCATCATAGATTTCAGGCGCTTTTTCCGAAATGTCATTTTCTTTCGATTCTGGAGGCTGAAGATCACGAAATCAGGCCGAGGCTAAATTTCACCGATAATGGGGTCTATTGATCCTATTCAACACGGATAATAAGCCCATTAAGCACCGATTTAGACCAATTTATTTTCGGATACATTTTTCGTAATTTTTTGGTCGATGAAAAGCCATTTTCTTTGGATATTGAAGGCTACATATCACGGATTCGGCCTGAGGCTATTCTTCAATGATGATTAAGTCCATTAAGAACCGATTTGTGAGGATTTATTCTGGTTCAATTTTTGTCAGATTCCAAAAGGGTACCATCTCAGATTTTGGGTGATTTATCCGAAATGCCATTTTTTTCGATTCTGGAGGCTAAAGATCAAAGAATGAGGCTGAGGCTATTCTTCAATGATAATTAAGTCCATTAAACAACGATTTGGGCGGATTTATTTTGGGTCAATTTTTGGCAGATTCCAAAGGGGTACCATCACATATTTCAGTTGATTTTTTCGAAATGTCATTTTCTTTCGATCTCTGGAGGTTATAGATCACGGAATCAAGCCGAGGCTATTCTCCGCCGATAATGAACTCTATTGATCTTATTCAGCACTGATGATAAGCACATTAAGCACCGATTTGGGCCAATCTATTTTAGGATGGCATATTCGTTATTTTTTGGGCGACGAAAGGCCATTTTCTTTGGATATGTAAGGCTACAGATCACGGATTTGGCCTGAGGTTATTCTTCAACGATGATTAAGTCCATTAAGCACCGATTTGGGAGGATTTATTATGGGTCAATTTTTGGCAGATTCAAAAGGGGTACCATCACAGATATCGGGCGGTTTTTTGGAAATAACATTTTCTTTCAATTCTGGAGTCTAAAGATCACTGAATCAGGCCGAGGCTATTCTCCACCGATAATGAAGTCTATTGATCTTATTCAACCCTGATTATAAGCACATTAAGCATCGTTTTGTGCCAATTTATTTTCGGATGGCATTTTCGTTCTTTTAGGGCGACGAAAGGCCATTTTTTTGGATATTGAAGGCTACAGATCACGGATTGCGCTCGAGGCTATTCTTCAATGATAATTAAATCCATTAAGCACTGATTTTGGCGGATTTATTCTGGTTCAATTTTTGCCAGGTTCCAAAGGGGTACCATCAAAGATATCGGGCGATTTTTCCGGAATGCCGTTTTATTTCTATTCTGAAGGCTAAAGATCACGGAATTAGGCCGAGGCTAAATTCCACCGATAAAGAACTCTATTGATCATATTCAGCAAGGATAATAAGCCCATTAAGCACCGATTTGGGCCAATTTATTTCCAGATGACATTTTCGTTATTTTTTGGGTGACGAAAAGACCATTTTCTTTGGATATTGAAGGCTACAGATAACGGATTCGGCCTGAGGCTATTCTTCAATAATAATTAAGTCCATTAAGCACCGATTTGGACGGATTTATTCTGGGTCAATTTTTGGCAGATTCCAAAGGGGCACCATCACAAATTTCAGGCGATTTTTCTATAATGCCATTTTCTTTCAATTCTATAGGCTAAAGATCACGAAATCAGGTCGAGGCTATTCTTCACCAATAATGAAGTCTATTGATTTTATTTAGCACTGATAATAATCCCATTAAGCACCGATTTGGGCCAATTTATTTATGGATGGCATTTTTCGTTATTTTTTGGGCAACGAAAGGCCATTTTCTTTGGATATTGAAGGCTATGATCACGGATTCGACCTGAGGATATTCTTCAACGATGATTAAGTCCATTAAGCACCCATTTGGAAGGATTTATTCTGGGTCAATTTTTGGCAGATTCCAAAGGGGTACCATCACAGATTTCGGGTGATTTTTCCGATATGTCATTTTCTTTCGATTCTGGAGACTAAAGACCACGAAATCAGGCCGAGGCTATTCTTCACCAATAATGAAGTCTATTGATCTTATTTAGCACCGATGATAATCCCATTAAGCACCGATATGGGCCAATTTATTTACGGATGGCATTTTTCGGTATTTTTTGGGCAACAAAAGGCCATTTTCTTTGGATATTGAAGACTATGATCACGGATTCGACCTGAGGATATTATTCAACGATGATTAAGTCCATTAAGCACCGATTTGGGAGGATTTATTCTGGGTCAATTTTTGGCAGATTTCAAAGGGGTACCATCACAGATTTCGGGTGATTTTTCCGAAATGTCATCTACTTTCGATTCTGGAGGCTAAAGATCACGGAATCACACCGAGGCTTTTCTCCACCGATAATGAAGTCTATTGATCTTATTTAGCACTGATGATAATCCCATTAAGCACCAATTTGGGCCAATTTTTTTTCGAATGACATTTTCGTTATTTTTGGGCGACGAAAGACCATTTTCTTTGGATATTGAAGGCTAAAGATCACAGATTCGGTCTGAGGCTATTCTTCAATAATAATTAAGTCTATTAAGCACCGATTTGGGCGGATTTATTCTGGGTCAATTTTTGGCAGATTCCAAATGGGTACCATCACAAATTTCAGGCGATTTTTCTAAAATGCCATTTTCTTTCGATTCTAGAGGCTAAAGATCACGAAATCAGGTCGAGGCTATTCTCCACCAATAATGAAGTCTATTGATCTTATTTAGCATTGATGATAATCCCATTAAGCACCAATTTGGGTCAATTTATTTACGGATGGCATTTTTCGTTATTTTTTGGGCAACGAAAGGCCATTTTCTTTGGATATTGAAGGCTATGATCACGGATTCGACCTGAGGATATTCTTCAACGATGATTAAGTCCATTAAGAACCGATTTGGGAGGATTTATTCTAGGTCAATTTTTGGCAGATTCCAAAGGGGTACCATCACAGATTTCGGGTGATTTTTCCGATATGCCATTTTCTTTCGATTCTGGAGGCTAAAGATCACGGAATCAGGCCGAGGCTATTCTCCACCGATAATGAAGTCTATTGATCTTATTCAACACGGATGATAATCCCATTAAGTACCGATTTGGGCCAATTTATTTTCAGATGACATTTTCTTAATTTTTTGGGCGACGAAATGTCATTTTCTTTGTATATTGAAGGCTACAGATCACGGATTTGGCCTGAGGCTTTTCTTCAACGATGATTAAGTCCATTAAGCACCGATTTGGGCAGATTTATTCTGGTCAATTTTTTTGCAGATTCCAAAGGGGTAACATAACATATTTCGGGCGATTTTACAAAAATGCTATTTTCTTTCGATTCTGGAGGCTAAAGATCAAGGAATCAGGCCGAGGCTAAATTCCACCGATAATGAAGACTATTGATACTATTCATCACGGATGATAAGCCCATTAAGCTTTGATTTGGGCAAATTTATTTTAGGAAGGCATTTTCATTTTTTTTTGGGCGACAAAATGCCATTTTCTTTGGATATTGAAGGCTACAGATCACGGATTCGGCGTGAGGCTATTTTTCAACGATGATTAAGTCAATTAATCATCAATTTGGGCGGATTTATTCTAGGTCAATTTTTGGCAAATTCTAAAGTGGTACCATCAACGATTATGGGCGATTTTTCCGAAATGTCATTTCCTTTCGATTCTTGAGGTTAAAAATCACGGAATCAGGCCGAGGTTATTCTCTATCGATAATGAACTCTATTGATCCTATTCTCCACAGATTTTAAGTCCATTAAGCACCGATATGGGCCAATTTATTTTTGGATGACATTTTCGTAATTTTTTGGGCAAAGAAAAGCCATTTTCTTTGGATATTGAAGGCTACAGATCACAGATTCGGCCTGGGGCTATTCTTCAACAATGATAAAGTCCATTAAGCACCAATTTGGGAGGATTTATGCAGGGTCAATTTTTGGCAGAATCCAAAGGGGGTACCATCACAGATTTCTGGCGATTTTTCCGAAATGTCACTTTCTTTCGATTCTGGAGGCTAAAAATCATGGAATCAGGCCAAGGATATTCTCCACCGATAATGAAGTCTATCTATCCTATTCTCCACATATGATAAGCCCATTAAGCACCTATTCGGGACAACTTATTTTCGGATGACATTTTTCGTAATTTTTTGGGCAAAGAAAGGCCATTTTCTTTTGATATTGAAGGCTACAAATCACGGATTCGGCTGAGCCTATTTTTCAACGATGATTAAGTCCATTAAGCACCAATTTGGGCGGATTTATTCCGGGTCAATTTTTGGCAGATTCCAAAGGGTTATTATCACAAATTTCGAGCGATTTTTTCGAAATGTCATTTTCTTTAGTTTTTGGAGGCGAAAAATCTTGGAATCAGGCCAAGGATATTCTCCACCGATAATGAAGTCTATTTATCCTATTCTCCACATATGATAAGCCCATTAAGCACCGACTTGTGCCAATTTATTTTCGGATGACATTTTCATTATTTTTTGGGCAACGAAAGGCCATTTACTTTGGATATTGAAGGCTACAGATCACGGATTCAGCCTGAGACTATTCTTCAACGATGATTAAATACATTAAGAACCGATTTGGGCAGATTTATTTCGGGTTAATTTTTTGCAGATTCCAAAGGGGTAAAATCAAGAATTTCAGACGATTTTTCCGAAATGTCATTTTCTTTCGATTCTGGAGGCTACAAATCATGGAATCAGGCCGAGGCTATTCTCCACCGATAATGAAGTCTATTGATCCTATTCTCCATGGATGATAAGCCCATTAAGCACCGATTTGGGCAAATTTATTTTTGGATGACATGTTCTTAATTTTTTGGGCGACGGAAAGCCATTTTCTTTGGATATTGAAGGCTACAGATCACGGATTCGGCCTGAGGCTATTCTTCAATGATGATTAAGTCCATTAAGCACCGATTTGGGCGGATTTATTCCGGGTCAATTTTTGGAAGATTCCAAAGGGGTATCATCACAGATTTCGGGCGATTTTTCCGAAATGTCATTTTCTTTCGATTCTGGGGGCTAAAAATCATGGAATCAGGCCGTGGATATTCTCCACCGATAATGAAGTCTATTGATCTTATTATCCACGGATGATAAGCCCATTAAGCACCGATTTGGGCCAATTTATTTTCAAATGGCATTTTCGTAATTTTTTGGTCGACTAAAGGCCTTTTTCTTTGGGTATTGAAGAATACAGATCACGGATTCTGCCTGAGGCTATTCTTCAATGATGATTAAGTCCCTTAAGCACCAATTAGGACGGATTTATTCTAGGTCAATTTTTGGCAGATTCCAAAGGGGTACCATCACAGATTTCCTGCGATTTTTCCGAAATGTCTTTCTTTCGAGTCTGGAGGCTACATATCACGGAATAAGGCCGAGGGTATTCTCCATCGATAATGAAGTCTATTGATCCTATTCTCCACGGATGATAAGCCCATTAAGCACCGATTTGGGCAAATTTATTTTCGGATGGCATTTTCGCAATTTTTAGGGCGACGAAAGGCCATTTTCTTTGGATATTGAAGGCTACATATCACGGATTCGGCCTAAGGCTATTCTTCAACGATGATTAAGTCCATTACGCACCAATTTGGGTGGATTTATTTTGGGTCAATTTTTGGAAGATTCCAAAGGGGTACTACCATCACAGATTTCGAGGGAATTGTCTGAAACGCCATTTTCTTTCGATTCTGGAGGCTATAGATCACGGAATCAGACCAAAGCTATTCTACTCTGATAATGAAGTCTATTGATCCAATTCTCCATGGATAATAAGTCCATTAAGCACCAATTTGGGCCAATTTATTTTAGGATGGCATTTTCGTAATTTTTTGGGCGATGAAAGGCCATTTTGTTTGGATATTGAAGGCTACAGATCATGAATTCGATCTGAGGCTATTCTTCAACAATGATTAAGTCCATTAAGCACCGATTTGGGCGAATTTATTCCGGGTTTATTTTTGTCAGATTCCAAAATAGGTACATCACTGATTTCGGGCGATTTTTTCGAAATGTCATTTTCTTTCGATTCTGGATGCTGAAGATCATGAAATCAGGTCGAGGCTATTCTCCACCGATAATGAAGTCTATTGATCCTATTCTCCACGGATGATAAGCCCATTAAGCACCGATATGGACCAATTTATTTTCGGATGGGATTTTCAAAAAAAATTGTGCGACAAAACGCCATTTTCTTTGGATATTTAAGGCTACAAATCACAGATTCGGCCTAAGGCTATTCTTCAACGATGATTAAGTCCATTAAGCACCGATTTGGGCTGATTTATTCCCGTTCAATTTTTGGCAGATTCCAAAAAATACCATCACAGTTTCGGACGATTTTTCCGAATTGTCATTTTCTTTCAATTATGGAGGGTAAAGATCACGGAATCAGGACAAGGCTATTCTCCACCGATAATGAAGTTTGTTGATCCTATTCTCCACGGATTGTAAGCCTATTAAGCACCCATTTGGGCCAATTTATTTTTGGATGGCATTTTCGTAATTTTTTGGACGGCGAAATGCCATTTTCTTTGGTTATTGAAGGCTACAGATCACGGATTCGGTCTGAGGCTATTCTTCAACGATAATCAAGTTCATTTAGCAACGATTTGGGCGGACTTATTCCGGGCCAATTTTTGACAGATTCCAAAGGGGTACCATCACAAATTTCGAGCGAATTTTCCGAAATGTCATTTTCCTTCGATTCTGGAGGCTAAAGATCACGGAATCAGGCCGAAGCTATTCTACTCCGATAATGAAGTCTATTGATCCTATTCTCCACGGATGATAAGCCCATTAAGCACCGATTTGGGGCCAATTTATTTTCGGATGACATTTTCGTAATTTTTTGGGCGACGAAATACTATTTTCTTTGGATATTTAAGGCTTCAGATCACGAATTCGGTTTGAGGCTATTCTTCAACGATGATTAAGTCCATTAAGCACCGATTTGGGCGGATTTATTCCGCGTCAATTTTTGGCAAATTCCAAAGGGGTTTCATCACAGATTTCGAGCGAATTTGCCGAAACGTCATTTTCTTTCGATTCTGGAGGCTACAGATCACGGAATCAGGCTGAAGCTATTCTCCACCAATAATGAAGTCTATTGATCGTATTCTCCACGGATGATAAGCCCATTAAGCACCGATTTTGGCCAATTTATTTTCGGATGGCATTTTCGTAATTTTTTGACCGACGAAAGGCCATTTTCTTTGAATATTGAAAGCTACAGATCACGGATTCAGCGGAACCAGTACCATCTCTTTCAATTTTCCCAAAATGCACAGCATGCTGTTTTAGGAATGAATCTAAACATTTCGCATTTGCATAAAAATTGGCCCATTCCATTCCCACATCCAACAACATAGCAACTAGCAAGTAACGCACTTATACCTCTTCATGCTCAATGTCACCAGTGCCGATCTGAAACGGGAGAGCCCCAAACCTAATATATCGAGAACCTACAACAACAAAGGTCGATCGGTTAGCATCCCAGAAGACTTGAACTAATGAAGAACATAAGAAACACAAAGTATCAATACCTGTAAAGAGTGGAATTAGACATTATGAACCCTACATTAATCTTAAATCAAAATGATCTTACCATCATTTAGCTATATTCTGGAGACAACATCAGAAAAAAGATATAGCACCTTTGGTTGCTAGTGAACCTGAAGTTGATTATAATGAAAGCTCAAAGCAGTTGATGATTGAAGATAACATCATCCTTCACACCATACCCTGTCAAAAAAAAGAGGTCCATTGTCAGTCGAAGAGATAAGAGATAGTGGAAACCCCACAGAAATTTCTCCAATTGCACAATGGAAAGGAATCAATCAATGGAACTCCTTCACTTCTTACAACAGAGCTCCAACAAACGACTCCCCACCTCACTCACTTGAACAGTCGAAAGAGACAAAGGGCAAGAAGAAATTACCAAGGTCCCTAAGCAGTGCTCTTGTGGGGCATTTCGTCGAACAGTCGGAGTGCATCAATTTAGAACCTTGAAATCGATGATTCAAAACCATCCCATCGCAGAAATGAGAAGCCAACCTTGAATTATTATCTACACCGGAGGAGAGGAAGAAGGCGCCGAGAATGGAGCACTCCTGTCTCCAATTAGCAGCGGAAACCAAGACTCCGCCGCCGGAAGTCAAGGACTCCACCGCCGGCGCCGCGGTTTCGAGGAAGCCATAATTAATTAGACCGGTCCAAAACCGAACTCTCCTCTGTACTTTACTTCTTCATTACCCCTTCCACCATCCACCGGGAAGCCCACTTCCCGTCGGCCGGCCCCACCGCCGGACAACCGGCCCATCCCTCACCTCCTTTTATATATTAAACAATTCCCACCGCGCCCTCCAATCGCCTTCTTCCACACCACTATCTTCCAGCAGCTTTCTCTCTCATCTCCCTCTCTCTCTCTCTCTAACCTGGCTTCCTTCTGCAACCTTCTTCTACTATACCCATCTTCAATCAAGAACCCATATCTTTATTTATTCACATTCTCATCTCCCCAAGGAAGGAAAGCTTATCCCCAATCCCATCCTCCTTCCTTCCTACCCTACAAAAACAAAAAAAAACTAATAGAAAAAAAACCCACCTCCAGAAGATAAGCAAAATCCAAATCCAAACATCCCTTTCCATCTATATCCAGAAAAGGAAAAAACCCTAAAAAAGAAAAGCAGCCATGAAAGGAGAATATCTAGACCACCACCCACATCACCATCCTCCTCCACCGCCTTCCTCAAAGCATGAAACCAACAACATGTTCTCCAAGCTTCACCATCACCAACTCCCTTTCCCCACTCACCACTTCCACCTCGACGATTCTTCCGATGACCCGCGCCGCTCCCCGACTCCTCCTCCACCACCACAGCCAATTTCCTCTTCCAAACCCAACTCGGCCGGCGGCGGCGGCGACGGCGCGACGATCGAGGTCGTGCGCCGGCCCAGGGGCCGGCCCCCGGGGTCCAAGAACAAGCCCAAGCCGCCAATCATAATCACCCGCGAGCCTTCCGAATCCGACCCGCCGCCCATGAGCCCGTACATCCTCGAGATCCCTGCGGGATGCGACGTCGTCGAGTCGGTCTCCCGATTCTGCCGCCGTAAGGGCATCGGGCTGTGTGTGCTCACGGGGTCGGGAACCGTCGGCAACGTCACGCTCCGTCAGCCGTCCACAACCCCCGGCGCCACTGTGACCTTCCACGGGAGGTTCGATATTCTTTCAGTCTCGGCAACTTTCTTCCCACAACAGAGCGCGGCGGCGGCG
Source organism: Linum tenue (assembly GCA_946122785.1). Lineage (NCBI taxonomy): Eukaryota > Viridiplantae > Streptophyta > Magnoliopsida > Malpighiales > Linaceae > Linum > Linum tenue. Next base: position 62,851,248 of record CAMGYJ010000004.1, read on the forward strand.
GTGCCGAATCCGAACGCGTTCTCGATTTCGCTCGCGGGTCCGCAGGGGCAGATCGTCGGCGGCATTGTGGCTGGGGGTTTGGTGGCTGCTGGGACGGTGTTCATCATCGGGGCGACGTTTAGCAGTCCAAGTTTTCACAGGCTGGATGATCAGGAAGTGAGGAGCTCCGGATCCGGCGGCGGCGGCGGCGGCGGTGGTGGAGAAGCGGTTGCTTCTTCGCCTGCGATTTCGGGCGCCGGCGGAGGCGGAGATTCGGCTGGGGATGGCGGGATGCAGCAGCCGGCGTACAGCGAGGCGATTTGGCCGGCCAATATCAGACCACCAGCTGCTGCTGCTGCCGGTGGAGGGAACGAGATTATGTGGGGTGACGTCACGCCGCCGGCCAGCAGGGGGCGACACGTGGGGAGCGAGATGATGTGGCCGCCGCCGCCGCCGAACAGCAGAGCAGGGCCGCCGCCCTCGCGATCCCCACCGCGAAGCGAGATGATGTGGCCGCCGAACGGGAGACAGTCTTCGTCCAGATCGCCGCCTCCACCGCCTTACTAGGAGAAGAAGTAGGCCGTAGTTGAGTTGAAGTAGGTGGGAATTGTGACCCGAAGATCGGCCCGAACCCGACCAAACCGGCCGGCCGAATCGGGACGTGAAACCCATGCACATTGAACCACTGATGCGATGGGTTCGGTTCTTTTGTCCAGTTTGTTATATTTCTTTAGCAATTAGTTAGCTATGGTGGATATCTTTTGCAGGTTGTTTGTTAGGGAAAATGATCACCTTGAGTGGTGTTCTTGAATAGGCTTTAGGATGGAGACCGCCTCTCGTGTTAAATCGTAGAATCATCGATGTTAATCCGATCATAGTTCTTAGGGTTTTTCATTTCATCATGTGGAATCAAGTTTCATCGACGATTACAACGAATTCGTCACTGCAATTGAGTGTTTCTTCAGACAGTCGATCTATTTCAGTAATGGTTCATTGGATAGCTAGACATACGTGATAATAGAGAAAAATACAAACAATACATGAATACAAGAACTGCCTATGAACAGCAGTAAGTCGCCACCAGCGCAGGACGTTTTGACCGTTCAGCCTCGGAGAAAAGTCCCAGCCTTCTCTTTCCAATCGCCTATTGATCTGATAATCTCGGTCGAAAGCTCTCCAGGAGGAAGTAAGAAAGGCAAGTATTAGCCAAAACTAACTCCAAAGAAAGTTGGTTCTAAGAGCTTCAGTTACCCACAATTAAGGCTATGTAATGGGGCAAGGATATAGAAGAAAATCAATTGAAGCTGCTGTTGGCCTCTTATGCTCCTTTCTTCTTTTGGCTTTTGGAAGCAGTAGGAATGTCCTTGGTTAGCATCCTCGGTGCTATGGCCATGGACATGAGCTCTTGGAACAGGAGCTTACAAGCGTATGGAATGTGAACCTGCCATTCACAATCATGGACCGTAGTAAAGTCGAGAACAATCAAATATGGCAAAATGTTGTCATGGAAAGTAATGTGGAGAATTCCAGGGGTTAAGAAAGAAGCTCACCTGAACAATCTCGGTTTTGTTCTTGCAGCCTCTACACTCGAATGAATTCTTCTTCAAATTCGCAATGGCGATCAGTCCGCAACGCTCGCAGACATGGACCCTATATGCATCACTTTGGTCGAACAATCTCTCCTTCAGAAAGTGTGCAGCTCCATGGGCAATCATGCAATCGCGTTCCATTTCACCGAATCGAAGACCGCCATCACGTGACCGTCCTTCAGCAGGCTGCCTTGTGAGGATCTGGACTGGACCTCTTCCCCGAGAATGGATTTTATCGTCCACCATATGCTTCAACCTTTGATAGTAAGTAGGGCCCAGGAAAATCATAGCTGTAAGCCGTCGACCAGTATGGCCATTGTACATTGTTTCGAAACCACGCATTTGGTAACCGCATTTGTGTAAAGCCTTGCTGATATTGTCGACCTAGATCATCCCATTCCAAAGAGGAAAACATTCAGTTAATGTGGACCAGCAGTAAGTTACTTAATACCGGAGAAATGAGATAAATGATAAATCCCAAACAGACAATAAGTGAATATGAGAGCAACTGTATCAGAAGCATCAAGCATGTGAAAGAAAAGAAAATACAGGGAGCATTTGTTTCAGGCTACAAGATATGGTTACTAAACATAGGCAGACTTAAAATAAAAAACAAACAGAATTCTTCAACCTAAATGTCTGGAACTACTATCCATGGTGAACCCCACGAGTTAATATAAGCTAAAAGCTCTCGAATCAACAAAATTGCTTCCAGCTTCACCATTCTGAAGTAGTCATTTCCCAAGACTCGCTCACGTATTTCTAACTAAGATATCCCATCCCATCAACCCTGTTTTCTCTAACACAGTAGCAAAGACAATTCTCCTTCACTTTAACTAGGTTCAATATGTTTTAGCAGAACGGAAACACACACGCCCATATGTAACAGCATGTCTACTAATTATACCAGACACTATTGGACTGATAAATCAGAAACGAGATAGGAGGCATCTTCCCAAAAGGCATATGACAGAAACTTACAGTGACATCTGTAAATGGCGTAGCATCTCCTTCCTTGCCCATGTGAGCAGCAACCTTCCCCATGATGCACTCAATAAGCTGGCCAATCGTCATACGCGAGGGAATAGCATGTGGATTCACAATAATATCGGGCGTTATGCCTTCAATCGTCCACGGCATGTCCTCTTGTGTGTAAGTCATCCCTACCGTTCCCTTCTGACCATGCCGACTACTAAACTTGTCCCCTATTTGGGGTATCCGGACAGATCTCACCCTCACTTTCACAAATCTCAAACCATCAGCATTTGTTGTCAGCAAAACCTACAAACATACAAAAATCTATCATAAAGCCTTCCTGCAACGTAAGGATCATCCTTACACCGTAGTTGCTGTAGGCTTTGGTGATTGTTTTGTACGCAAGTTTGCCACTTAAAGGGGTGTTTTGTTCGGGATAAAACATAATTAATAACCAGTTGAAACATGCACATTTCTTCATCTGATTTCTAGAACAACAATTTATGGTGAACATTTAAGTAACTAATCACAAATTATTAACAGTCACCTCAAAGGTGTTTATGTCAATTCAAACGGCCATTTTGAATAATATATATTCTTAGGGTTACACCCTATAGTAACTATTCTCCTATACCCACTTATTCCTCAGTATCTCACATTTTGAACAACCATAAAAGTATGTCATATCATATCTAATCAATTCTATTTATTCTACAACCTTACTATACACAGTCAGGGAAAAGTGGCTCAGTTTTTAGCAAATAACAGAAACAAGCACAACGTACAGCTTACAAATTTATTAACAGCCACGTCACCCGTTGTTATGTCAATTCCAACTTTGGCATTATGAAATAAAATCTATTCTTTGGTTACACCCTATAATAACTATTCTCCAATACCCACTGATATTTCTCAAGCATCTCATCATATATCAACCGTAAAAGTATGCCACATCTAATCAATTCTACTTTTTCTACAACCTCACTATACACAGTCAGGAAAAGTGACTTAGTTTTTAGCAAAGAACAGAATCAAGCACAAGGTGCACTGCATGCAACTTAGAGAGGCTTACTTGATCAACCATCCCGGTTTCACTGTGACGTAAGCTTATGCTGTGATCACGCTTTGTGTAACGCGCATTTGAACCTTGGGCATCTTCCGGTGAAATGGGAGTGGTCTTCCCAATAATAACGTCTTCACCAGCAACCCTTGTACCCTAATGAAAAATTGCAAAGTAGGTGCAAAAGATGTAAAACTTCCTGGATTTCCACAAAATACAAGACAGTCACACCATAAGCACAAACAAACTTACAGGAGGTGCAAGGCCATCGTCATCCAATTTGTCATATGAGCCATGCCGCATGCCCTATGGAAAAAGGGGAAGTCTATTAAATACCAGAAACTGGAAGAACAATAAGTATATTTATTAAATACAAGAATTATCTAGCACTAAAATAAATGTCAAGGGGAAATGGTGAAATAAACAATAACCATGGTATTAGCCCTGTCTGGAAGTCCAAAATCTTCTTTCACCAGTGTTCCCATTTTTTTCTCCTCGTCCCTGTAAAATTGAGTTGGTTAAATCATCAGAATTTTATAATACTACAACAAAGGCCAATAAGGCAATTTGATTACAATTAACACGAGCACTTGCCTGTATGAGCGGAAGAAAAGTGACCTGAAGAACCCACGATCAATTGATGATTGATTCATGATGACAGAGTCTTCCTGGTTGTATCCAGAATAGCAAGAAATTGCCACAATTGCATTCTGAGGAGACAGAGAAAGAAGATGAATCCAACTACAGCGTTAATAGATCAGAGAAATCAAAACCACAGATGAGATGTGAGCTACTTACAATGCCAGCTGGAAGCTGCCTAAAGTGCAGATGCTCCATGGCTCTTGTAGTAACAAGTGGCTTTTGCGGATAGTATAGAACATATGCCAATGTGTCCTGACCTCACAAATGACACAAGGAGATGCTGATATTAATATTATAAGAAAATGGAGGGCACTCAGAAACAACAGAACGCTAAAACAGAAACATACCATGCGGAATTGGTAATTGGTGACATAAATTCCCATGGCTTGCTTTCCCATAGCAGATTGATAGGTGTTACGTGGAGACTGATCATAAGAAGTAAGTGACAATGTGACAACACATATTCTGATACCATGTAAAATCTCGGAGGAACATAAACCATACCTGGTTATGGTCAGGAAATGGAATAATCGAGGCACAAACACCTAGGATCAATGATGGATGGATCTCACAGTGTGTGTACGTCTCAGAATAAGCTTCTTCAGGGTTGTTTCTTGCTTGTACAAGGTCCTTAAAGGAAATCCATTCATTAGATTCACCCAAAAGGTAAGGATAAATTATCTAAAGGGAAGTTTGCCTGCTTTTCCAAACCAAAATAAGATTTTTCACTTACATGAATAGTCATAGAGATCATAGTTGTTTCTTCTTCCTCTGTATCAATGTATTCGATAAATCCTTTTGCGACCAGATCAATCCAGCCAGCCTCTTCAGGAGATTCCTACAGAAACAGTGAAAATAGATATGAATCACATGGAAGGAATTGCAGTTGTAAATAGATCTTCAAAAGAAAAATTACAATCCTAAAGGTGTACCCTCTGCTGCAGTGCAATGATATCCCTCTTTCTTATCAGAAGCCTTTGTTTATCCACGATGAATAAAGGACGACTGCAACGGCCATAATCTGTATAGATGCGCAACTCCTTCAACCGGATATCCCTGACAACACCAACTTCAGTGTTGACATCAACCTGTACAGCCAGGAACCAGTTTGAGATCAATAGTGCAGAACGAAAGCAGTAACAACCATTGAACCAGAAAGTTCACAACATATGGATAAATGAACTAGAAAATTATGGCATACTTGTGCCTAATGTTTCACCAAACTGCATATGAAGGAATTTTAACACTTAGTCATTAAACTACAGATGCATATGGACGAGTGTCCCTTCTAGTAAGACTCTATAAGCAGCTGTGCACTATTTTCTAATTGAAGTCAGCTCGTAGAAATGAAGAGTGAAGCAAAAGGAGGTAGAAGAGGGCAGAATAGGCCCCCAATAAACTGATGTGGCTTAGAGCCTTGAGAAACCACCATCCTAGTTTGGGTATTAATTTATTGAGATTAACTACAATGTCAAACACAAACAGCCAGAGCATAGAAAAAAAGAAAAAGACTGACCCGCCTCCTCAGTCGTCGCAATGTCTTCACCAACATATCAGGATCTCGATGGATACCCACCCAGCAACCATTAACAAAAATCTTGGTGGCTTGGGGAATAACAGCAGGTGATATTTCCTAGAAGAAAGAGCAACCATGTCAGCCAACGGATGAGGAAACAAATAATATATTGCATATTGTAGGGAGCTCCTCAGAGTTGTAAACCTCAAAGTTCTCAGTGCCCCACTCTTCCAGAAACTCCAATATAGGGTGTGGTGCAGACCCAACGGTTATATACACCATCAAAGCAAGATTTTTCACTAGCCCACAAGCCTAAAATTGTAAGACAAGCATAGTTAGAGCAAGAAAAGTCACATAAGCAACTCACCAAAGAGCAAATACATGTTTTGAAATGATGTAATGTTACCTGTCCTTCAGGTGTCTCAGCTGGACACATCATTCCCCATTGAGAGTTATGGAGCTGCCTTGGTTTGGCCAATTTTCCTAGTAAAAAATTAAGTACTCTATTTAAACATACAATGGATGGGAACAGAATTCAAGTTAAGAAACACTTGCAACTATCCCTAATAGATCATAAAAACTTCAGAAATCTTCTAGACTCGGACACAAGGCAGCACAAACATAATTAAATGGTTTTGCCCAGCTACCTTCACGCCCTATCGGGGAGTTCAACCTCCGCAGATGAGATAGAGTAGAGGCAAAGGTCAATCGATTTAACACCTACAAAATGACAGTAAGAATCACCTCCATATAATGCTGGGAATACTTCCCAAGAAGAAACAGCAAAGACAATGCAAACTCGGAAGATATACTTGTGATACTCCAGCTCTGGTGCCAGCTGCATTTGCTTGTCCCCAGTTTCCTGTGGCGAGTGAGTATTTAAGACCACTGGTGATGGTTTTTGCTTTGATGGCAAATTGAAGATTAACATCTTTCCCATTATCAACACACTGTAACAGGCCACACAAAAAGTTAAATGATCTTTCAATTGACTATGCATTGTAATTTGTACACAATACTATTGTAAGACTATGAGGCACACCTTCTGGACATAAGACCTCACATCCCTAGTCAGCTTTCTGAACAGCTGCATCAACAGAACAAGATGAGTTACATAAACTGATAACTGCAGTAATAATTAATGTCGTCACACACATACTCCAAGCCTTATAAACCAAAACGGACCATTCTGAAGAGGCCTCCAAGTAAAGGACCAGCAAGGTCAAGCCTCTTGTTACCATAATGATCTCTATCATCTTCAGGTCTCCGCCCAAGAGCACATAGTAGAAGACGGTGGATGATATACCTACCAGAAATGAGAATTTAGTACTACAAACTCGAATAACGCATGGAAGCCTTATTGAGATGAGACTCACCCAAAATAGTAAGCTTTTTTGGTCTCACAATATTCCGCGGTTCCAACATGAGGAAGCATTTCCTTTTGTAGAATATCTCTAGCATACCTGAGAGACAAACAGATACATTAAACAGTTGCAGCAAAAAAGCTCTCAAGCAACTTTACCAAAACTGGACATACTTGATCCTCTTCTCCCTTGTAACACCAACAGTTGCCCCACGTTTTCCGATATAGTCAAGAGCAACCTAAACCAAAGATTAGCATACCATGTACAGACATTAATCACAACCAAATGATAAACGTGAACCACTTCTCTTTAAAGTGGGTAATGATATTAAAATGACAAACAGTGAAACAAAAGAAAATGTTGATGAGTTGATCGTTTCAACTGAGACAAAAAAGAAAAACTATACTACACGGCAATGTCATATTCTAGTTCCAGAAACTATATCCTTAAGGCTAAATAACATCAAACCATCTACATTCATGTACATGCCACAGATCTACCAGCCAATAATGACGCAAACAGGGAAAATAATCTTTAAGGCGATCCAAATGAGCAGCCTAAAGAAGTTTCGATAAAGGGCAGTTTAGGTACCTGTTGATTTTGAATAACAAATGCTTCTTCCAATGAGGGACGAAGCAACTCCATCATTTGTGTATCAGCGAAATCATAACATATGTGCTCTAATATGTCCTTGTCAGCAACAAACCCCAGAGCTCGAAACACAATTATGATTGGAATCTCGGTTCTGATGTATGGTAGTGTAGCCTTAATGTACTGTCCTGATGAACCCTGTATATAGCACCGAATCATAAGCACGATTCCAAGAACCACAAGTCCCAAACCATTAGCAGATTTAATTCAGTTCGAAATACAATACCCCTTTAGCACTAGTCCGAGAAAGCATCCGAACGAACATGGTACTCGGAGGCCGGTTTTGAGACTCTGCCATGGACCGAACTTCGGCCACATATGCATACTTGTTTGGCTGCCTTTTCTTGAAAACATAAACATGGTTTGTGCTCATCTTCTCCTGGGCAATCAGCACTTTCTCACTGCCATTAATTATGAAATACCCACCCTGATCAAACGGACACTCTCCTAGCTCCGTTAGATCTGTCTCAGAATTGTGGTGCAACGTACAAAAACTTGACCGAAGCATTATAGGAACCTGAATGTGCGCAACAAAGAAGTTAGCCGCACATCCAACAGTATACTCATCAAAGGTTTAACAAACAGCTTAGCTTGTAATCCACACACCTTCCCAATGAAAACTTTGGTGAAATCCTGAGATTCAGTTACTTCTTCACCATCATGACCCTTCTTTATCACCCTCTTTGAAACATCCACGTACAAAGGAGCTGAATACGTTAGGTTCCTCAACCTGGCAGCTTTAGGGAATAGTGTTGCTGTTTCTCCGTCAGATTCGGTCATCATAGGCTTACTCAAATATATCTGCTCGAAGCTGATCTTATAAATGGTCTGCAGAAAACCATCTCTGTCAGAGCAAATTACAAAAACCATACATAACCCGACCAAAATCAACATCTTCTAACTCTGGCAAGTCCCAAAACTCTCAATCAACCACAATGATAAGCTCGGTCATGGCATTCAATGCATTCTAAATCATCCAATCTCCTCCTAAGACCCCAAATTCAAGTCTCATTTCCTAGGAACTCTTCTGCCTCTCAAAAAACACCTAGAAACCCTAAACCAAAACACGCTACACCAGCAATTCTTTGTTTCTCTAAACAGGTACCAAAGTTTTGTTCAGACCATAGAGAAGTCCCCCCATATTACCCAAGCCTTCCATTGCATCTAATTCCATTCAGTGTGACAACAATTAAGAACGATAAACCTTGCACTTCATTTCCCATTCCTCACTTATGATCAACAACCATAACCAAACCCCTAAAGATTGGGGGATACCTCAGCGAAATCCGACTGATGGCCGGGGTTATGCTGGCTCTCCGGCCGAATTTCGATATCAGCCGACTCGTCCACAATCTCTTGCATCGTGTTCTGGATGAACTCGTCGAACGAGTCAAGCTGCTGCCGCACCAGACCTTTCTCCTCGAAGTAGGCGGAGATGACGGCCCACGCGTCTTCCTGAGTAATCTCCTCGTCGCCTTCGTCTTCCTCGTTCATCTGGGGATCGTACTCTTGATCTTCGTCCATCGGATTCATATTTTCAAACAAGTTGAGGGAAAAAAACCCCTAGAAATTTGTTCAGTTCCCGCCGCTTCTTCTCCTTATGTCTCTTTAAAATTCAATTTACTCGCGCTTCAGTTCAACAGAGTGTCAAGCGGAAACACCTTCCGGAACCCTAATAATGGCGGTTTTCCGCCGGAAAGGAAAGGAAGAGGAGATCGGTTTTCTGAGCAGGAACTGCCCGACGACAGAAAGGGAAGGGGAGCAGCTCTAGATTTTAACTAAAATAGACGAACAAGCGGCGAGGGGTTTTAGTGAAGGCGGTGAGTGGTGTGACGAACTGACGTGGAATTTTTGGATTTTATTTATGCCATCGTTTTTCCTTTTCTTCTTTCGCGCTTTTGTCTGAAAGACATGGGCCCTGACTCTGAGCTTTGGATTATGGAACGATGTTTGGGCCAAGGCAGTCGTCTGGCCCAAGTTTGAATTCTAGTCCCGGATCCACCCTTCAAAGTCCCGGGGCGGTTACCTAAGCTCAAGCCGAACTTGCGAGTTAGTTGATGAGTTGAGGTTAAGTAGCATTCGTGAGCTCAAATATCATACAAATCGAGATTTTGATAAACGAATTGAGCTCAAAATCAACTTATTTATTAACAAATCAAGCTCAAATTAAATCACCATTCGCCTCGACACAACTAATTGCAGCCCTAGTCACATTGTAATTTGTAGCCTGCTACATACCCTTACATAATTAGGGATAACTTGCATATTATGGCCGATAATTATAGATCACAATTATTGGGTATAGATTCCGGAGTGTCGTTCAACCAAACCGTTGATATTTGTACCACCTCCAAAACCTCAAATATTTCTTTAATCACTTCCCATTTTCCCATCTGCCCATTTTCCCCAAACAAAGTCCTCCAATTGTTTAAACGATTGCATTAAGGGAAACCCAGAACCAGAAAGCGATTGGCAACTAAGAATTATTTTATATAAGCAGAACGTTGTTCAGTTCCTTCAAACATGAGACTCTGTTCAGGGCCGTCCCATGATATTCGGAGGCCCTGTTCGAAAATTTAAAATGTGGCCCTAAAATTTTTCTCCACAAATTTATTAAAAATAAAATTTATTAAATA